>CM040406.1:103008408-103608408 GCA_022702515.1 Ilyophis sp. 1 JC-2022
AAAAATATTGGCAGACGAAGTGCTGATTTTTTTTTTCCGAACAAATAAAGGAAGATACCCTTATATGACAGAAATACAGATGCCTCTTGACCAGAAGGCTGTGTTTAAGAGCCCTGAGAAAGAGATACAAACAACTAGGTTAGGTTAGCCTTCATACCATGTTGATGTGCTCACTTGGAATGGTGTTATTTACATGAAAATTAGTGATGTAATTAGCTGATGGGCCGGAGAGAGTGGAGGACTCATTGGTGTGGGTGACTGCAGGAGAAAAGGGACACAAATAATGTGAAAGGATATTGGCACCACTAGCACTTTCCGCTAGACCACCTCCCCCCCCTCCCCCACCCCAAACCGGACTCCATGAAATGAAACCACAGATGGTTCACTTTTTTGCAGCCAGTTCTATTTTTTTCGGGGGTCGAGACCTTGTTTCCGTGAAGCTGTGACAGCGCTCTAGAGCCTCTTCGCCTGTCTGAGTCTGTCGCACTTATATCTGCTGGAACACCAGACACACCCGGGCAGCTGTGAAATCAGTCCTAACTCCTGCTGTGGCCTGGAGATGTGGGGGGGTGGGGGGGTGGGGGGGAGTTCTCTTGGACACTACATAGTGTCAGTCATAACATAACATTAAAACATTAAGCACCTCTGATGTGCTATACAGGGTGGCAGACCACCTGGAGGATTCTGGGGTGATTAACGAATGGATCTTATGCTGAACGCACCTTTTAAACGGGCGTGTCCTCCCCAGCCGGTCCATAGAACAACGAGCCAGCCATGGGTGGATCCATGGATAATGTCATTATTGACTGTAACTACAGAAAAGTTACCATTGGACCCAATTTCTCTTCTCCTCTTCAGTGAACAGATCCGTCTGATTGTGAAACCACAGAGTCCAGGGGATGGGTGGCGGAGCGCAATGCATGCTGGGTGTCTGCACCTGGCGAGAGGAGCTGACCTGAAACCTCCTCCTTTAAAAGCATTTCTAGTTTAAACATTTTACCTGGATATTAAGCATGCGGTGTCAAGTGCAAAGTACAGATGTTGGTCAAGACTCAGATATAGAGCAATACTAATATTCAAAATTAATATAGGGGGGAAACTAATCTACAAAGCTTGTATGCCAGCCTAAACATCAAGAACACATCTGCTAGTAATTTGTCTTGTTTTTTTTGTTTCTTATTCTCAAAAAGGGGCAGGAAACAGCTGTTCCCATAACTACCCAATCTTCCACTGTCAGCTTTTTTTATAAAACAAAAATAAAGGAAAAAGTGCAAGTTCCAGATTTCCAAGTGACAGCCAGACCTTCTGCTTTCCATCCCATTAAACAGATAAAAAAGTGAATGCTATACTTGAGAAGTCAGCTGCAGTTTTGTATCTGGAGAGTGACTATACCTGTATGGTGATTTGGCAAACTGTAGCATTTTACCCCTCTCTCCCTCTATGCCTGTCTCCCCAACGCGACCATCTCCATCTCTCTACTCTTCAGTAGTAAAAGAGAAAGAAAGTTACTTTTGAATTCAGCTGGCAGGTGTGCTTTATAGAGTGGTCCCTCAATGCAGTTTTAATTCACAAATGTTCCTATTGTGCCTTGAAACATTATTTTGAGGTCACTCGAAACATTTCAGTAACAGTCTCAGAAAGCTATTCAGTTTTGTAATTTCAGTTAAAATTATTTGAATTATATACCATCATTCATTTTATACTTGGTAGAATCAGTGGACAGTGCTCATTGATATTTTTATAAAACCATTATTGAACGTACAGTACAGTATCTTTCCTGATTTCTTTCTTGACTAAATCATAACCATCAGGGTATGGTACAAGTATGTTTGTGTATGACACCCCTGAAATACCTATTTGAGATAATAATACTAATAATAATAATAATCTTTCAAAGACTTCTGAAAGTTAAGAGTCATAATGTCAATTCATAATGTTAATAGTCCTTGTTAGCTGGGTTGGTTTAGACTATGAATGTTTTACACCACAGCATTCCTCTCCTTCTTCTTCTTCTTTTTGATATTCCCCGGGGGCAATCTAGTCAGCCTGACCTCTGAATAATGAAGCTACCAAACACACGTTATACCCTGGGTCAAGCATGAGCAGTCAACTTTTATGTCAGCATTGGTACATCTTGTTTTTACAAGTATTTGATCCTCGGTTTGTCTAGAGAAGACGGAGTGGGGGATGTTTGCGAGACAGATTTTACCCTGCTTTAGCAGCCTGCCTTGATGCATGAGATACCAGGGTTTGTGTATCTGTGTGCCCTGGAGCTTGCAAACTTACACAGCCATGATTGTCAGAAATGTCCACACCCCGCTTGTTCCAGATGTGCGCTAGCTTCTTATTATAGCAATAAAAGTGAAGGTCAGCACCAGGGCCGGAAGAAGGGTGTCACGATAGGCGCGGGGGGGGGGGGGGTGCTTTATTATCACAACACACATATGTGAAATATTTATTCAATAAGTTCAAGTGTCAACTAAGTAGTCTATGTTGTGCTATGCTAGGTTATGTTGGCTCCCATCTCATCCCATAGGTGCTCAATTGTATGAAGGCAGCTTCGCTATGATTGTGCTACGACTGACTAGTTGCACTTTTTAAGCAAATGGAGTAGATGGCTGAATTTTATGGATGAATGAATTTTAATACTATGTTACAGAGTGACTGCAAACCTAGCATAATGCTGGCTTGCTCATATGAATGTGGAATTAGTACTTAGCAAGCTAACAATGTAGAAGTGGATTCTTACTATTTTTGCAACCTAGCCACGAGATTTAAAAATAAATGGTAAATATGTAGGGTTTGGTTGGTACCAACAGGCACTGTGCAGTTAAGTAGCCTAGGCAGGCTACCTATCTAAGATAGACTCCCAGCCTATCAGGCCAAATGTTACAATGAACAAAATAATAAAGTTACACAAATTCAAACAGACAATAGAAATGGTCATTGTCAGCCATTCCATCTGTGTTAATGTATTGTATTCTATCTTTCCAGAGATATTTAAAAAATGAAATTATCAACTTACCACTGATCATACATTGACAGTTTATGATTGTTAGCTTGCACTCATTTATAATGTAAATCCAGCTAGATAAGCTGGCTCTCAACAAAAAAAGTTACAATACATTTGTAATAAAACTACTAACGACAGCTATATTTTGTATATAGCATTACAGTGATGAAAGGGAAATTAAAGAACAAGAACACAATTAGATGCACTTACGTAAAATTATTGATGATCAAGTCTGCCATATTGATTGTGATATCCTACCAAGGTGATACACTTTTTGCCGCAGAGTAGCGCATGCATCTTTTTTTATTTGCAAACATGCAATGGGCCTATTATTAGCCTGTAGCCTATTGTTACTATAGAGATTTGTTGTTTTTTCTTTTTACAAGACACTAGGCAAGCCCCCTCTCCCACAAGTCAGGGACCCTAAAATAAGAATGTGAGGAATTAACTGCATTGAAATGACAATAGCCTCCAGCCTACCAATAATAATGATACATTATGTAATATTGTTTCAGAATTATATTTTTAGTAAAATAAGATGAGTTAATATAAAAAAAGAATTATTTTAAATATGAGGAAAAATACAGTGACCCCTTGCCCCCCTACCCCTGCTTCCCTATTAGTTAGTCCCAATACATTTTGTGCTTTGTGTGTGTGTGTGTGTCTGTGTGTGTGTGTGTGTGTGTATGTGTGTGTGTGTGTGTGTGTGTGTGTGTGTGTGTGTGTGTATGTCCGTGTGTGTTTGCCTGTGTGTGTGTGTGTGTGTGTGTGCATGCTTGCTTGGCCAGTCAGGCTGATGTGATCATTTGTGGATGCAATTTGCAATTTGGTAAAATAAAAAGGAAATACAAATCCGTGTTTTACAGTGCCCTGTTATGTGATGTCACGTTATGTGATGAGAAAGGGCTTCTCTCTTTTCCTCTCCTCCATTCTCCCCTCCCTCTCTTCTATTCTTCATTCTCATTTTGCCTATTCTTCTCTCATCATTTCTTCATCTTTCATCTCTTCCTTTCTCTCCTACCCAACCGTTTTCTCTCCTCTCCTCTAAGGCTCTCTTCTCTACTCTTCTCCCACTCTCCTCTCTGGTGGCATGGCAGGCAGTTTGACTGATGGATGGGGGCGGGCCTCCAGCTTGGCAGTGTCCCTCTGCTGATTGGTCTTATGGATGTCCCTCAGTTGATCCACTCTTGGCCCATATATGGAGGGAGATAAAGCATGGTTTTCTGTTTGAGACTGATGTGTATCTAACTCTCTGCTGCTGGCCGCTATACCTGCAACCTGGGTCCAAAAGAGCACAGGCAAAATCTGCCCATGCAACCCATCATGACCCCCAGCTGTGGATTGCCAGCATCTACCTTGGCTTCCCAGCGCTCAATCCATGGTCTCTACGGTTCCCAGACACAGAGTGGGGTGCGGGGGGGATCCCGACAGCCAAACACTGACTCATAGCTCCTATGCAAGCCTTCTTAGCAAATTGAGACAAACCCGTAGAGGCTGTGCCTTACCTTACTGTTGGAGGCGCTTGCCAACATGGGGCGGCTGTGGCTCAGGAGGTAGAGCGGGTCGTCCGCTGATCGCATGGTAGGCGGTTCGATCCCCGGCTCCTCCTGTCCACATGTCGAAGTGTCCTTGGGCAAGACTGACCCCCCAATTTTGCTCCCAGGCAGCAGCTAGCACCTTGGCAGCTGCCGCCATTGGTGTGTGAATGTGTGTGTGAATGGGTGAGTGAGAGGCCATTGTAAAGCGCTTTGGATAAAGGCGCTATATAAGTGCAGTCCATTTACCATTTACCATTTACGTCATGCAGGACGTCTCGCAAACCGCAGCTGATGTCACAGCATCCCAAACCACAGGTGAGCCTGCTCATGGCTGAGTCAGGGAAGGACTGGACAATCTCTGTCGGGGGTGTGTGAATGTGTGTATGCGTGTATGTGTTTGTGGGAGTTTGCTTATAAGTATCAACAGTTATAGCGAAGCTCTCTCTTACTGAAACAACAAAAACTGAGCAGTGCAAACATAAAGCCCTCAGGTGGGATTTTTTCTCTTTTTTGATTCAGTGTACATTAATTTGATTAGAGATGCACTGTGGATCAACCAAACCAAGCTCCACTGTACAGAGGAATAATTCATTTCTGTTTATTCTTACCTTTGGCACCTAAGGATTACAAAATATCCAATCTTCTTACAGCCTTTTCCCAGAATCCCCACTTACACACACTCCATCTCAAAGGAGGTTCTTCATTGGTTAGAGGGCCCCATAATCAATCCTGAGAGCACAGACAGCCCCCTCATCCCCCCCACTGCCACCTGCGGCTGCAGTGCAGAGTGTACGGCCAGGATCACCAGGCCACAGGCATTAATGAGGGCCCATGAGCTCTCGGAACAAATTAGACTCTTCCACTAAAGCACCTCAACTTTTCTCCTGGACAGGAAGATTAATCTTACCGACCCCCGATGAAACAAATGGTTTGCTCCAGTTAGAATCAGTGGGCTCTCAGGGTTGTTTGTTTGTGTGTGTGTGCGTGTGTGTGTGTTTGTCCAGACTTTGCTAGTACACTGGACTTAGAGACATGCATGCTAAAATATGTCTTGTGCAAAAGGAGAAATCAAGACTTTACTGGTCAGTGGTCAGACATTTTATATTTGTTCCCTGTCAAATAGAGTTAGCTGCAGTGCATATATTTAGTTTTCCATTACAGTGCGATTACTGCTAAACATGCTTGTTGCTACGGCATTTGCTGGCTCCCTTATTTGTTTGAAAGGCAATGAAATAGTTACCCTGCAGCCGTATAAAAAAATGACTGGAAGGGATTTTAACATTTAATATTTGAAAGTTGAACCTGAGACCCAAGACAAAATAATGCAAGATTTATTTGACAACTCCATACCTGGTAAATTCATTGGTGACATTTAGAAAGTAGACCGTGAATCGGTGTAGCACGCATCATTAAAGGAGAGCAGGACTAAAATCAGGCACTCAAATGCTGCTATCGTAAAAGAAACCTTTGAGCTGAGAGTGCATTGAGGCTGTTTCAGTTTCATCGCCAGCAAATGGAAAAAGAAAAATGGGGGGAAAATTGGATTGAAAAGATTGGAGAAAAGTTTTTTATTTTTTATGTCCATTAACGGTATTAACTAGGGGCCTGTCCATCATGGAAGCCTTTGTAAATATGTGAATGGTAAATATTTCAGCTGTCAAGGCAAAATGTCAACAGCTGTTTCCATCTGTATGGTAATGACAGCAGAGAGGTTGGGCTTGTCTCAATGGGCTCCCTGTCTTCTGGGGACCGCTATTCTTTTTTTTTTTGGGGGGGGGGGCTCATTTGAATTGGAGCTCTCTGTGACAGAGATTCCAGAGCCTTTCTCCAGACTTTTCCGAGAATTTAGACCTTCAAAACACCCCCCCACCCCACCCCAAACCCCGTGCCTAGCTCATTCTTATGTAAACTTGTCTCCTTTTTGTAACAGCCGGAAGCATTCCTGCGAGGATTTAGGGTCCCCCCTTTGCAGTGTGTGGGAACCTCGGGTTCAAACAGCACAGTGGATGATGTAATATCTTACATGGTGCCTGAGGATGAGAAAGAAGGGATAGGAAGTAGAAGGAGAGAGAGAGGTACTTGACCTGTAAACTCAAGCTCAGTAAATGCAGGGCTGCGTTCGGATTCCATTTTAACACGTTCCCTTCCCTTGCTCTCTTTTCTCGAGTGAGCGATCTTTTGACAAAATTTGCAATGTGCACCAAGCACAGGTGCTCTGCAAGAGAGGACTGAGGAGAAACAAACTAAAATAGAACTGAACCGCCCTCGCAACCGATATTGGAAGTGCCACGCTATAGAGCTGAAATGTGACCGCCCACTTTTCCCATGTGGAGCACTGCATTGTGGGATTTCCTTCTTGCTGGAAGCTTGCATTTTATACCCCTGGTGGAAGAAAGGATAAACGAGGGAGTAAGGGAATATAATTAACCAAATTGAGCCTGAATCCCACTTGGTGTGGCTGCCATATTTCCTCCTGGCATTTTGGGGATTCCCCCCTTAAATAAGGGAAGGAAAGGAAGCATAAAATCTTGATCCGAATGCAGCCCAGGTTTTCAAAAAGGTTCTGCTGTACACTTGCCCAAGTTCCTTAATGTTGCTTTATTAAGAATACAGCCAGCTATATTACTGGGGAATAATAAAAATATTCTCCACATGAGTAGCCCTATTAGACTGACTGCAGTAAAGTAGCAATACTAATTGCAGGATGAGTGAAATAATATAATGAAAGCATACTTATTTCTGTAAAAATGTCAGATTTAAAAAAATATTTTTTAAAAAGCTGTAGGATCTCACTTATTTCAGAATTACCTTGTGGTCGTGTTCAGCTTTCATAGCTACAGGTCCACCTTTCTCAGCATAAAGTATGATTACATCCGAGGATCTCTCAGGTCTCTATGCACATTAGTGGACAAGTGGAGTCCCCAGCTGTTTTAGTAGAGCAGGGCTCTAACAGGCCCAAAGGCTGCACTGTACTATTGAGCTGATGGATGATTGGCAGTAAGGGAGACTTACAGTAAATTGTAATGGGGGTCTGTGTGTGTGTGTGTGTGCATGTTTGTGTACATGTTCATGTATATATGTATGTATGTACAGTACGTATATATATGAGTGTGAGTTTTGATGTACGTGCCGTGTTTGTGTATGTATATGTACAAACATAATAAGAGTAGGTGGTTTTGGTGTTGGTCGTGTATTAGTAATATCCACATTGCTTGGCCGGCGTTCTCCATTGCTGTAAATGTTCAGCTGCTACTGTATAAAGTATCTCTCCAGCATGTAGTGGGTGCCGGGGGCACTGAGCGGCTGCAGCTGCCGGGCTCTTTCACGGTATCACTCTGTGAGGCCGGCAGACTCTGCCGCCGTGGTATATTTCTGGTGTGCCGGGGAATACTACAACCATGGCATATGCCTTGACTGTGAAATCTAAACTCTACTCACTCTTGGCAAAAAGAAGGGGCTCTTTATTTATTAACTGGTGCAGCGGTAAAGGGTAATCGTATGAAAGGTTTAAAACCAGACTGTCAGTGATAAGCTTACCGTCAGCAGAAGAATTAGCTTGCGTAGCCAAGAGAAGATGTTAATCCTTTGTCGCCGGCATCAAAATTAATGACAACCCTTGCGCAAAATTCGCCTTTGTGTGGCTGCAGTTCAATAGCATGGATAACACATTGCAAGGTGTTTTTGCTTCTTTTTATGACAAGACAAGTAGGCACACACACACACACACACACACACACACACACACACAGGAACACGCAATCACACAGGCGTGGAGTGATTACATAGCAAATGCTAAATCACATTTAGCTTTTTTGTGTTAGTTGCATGATGACTCAGTGACTCACTCAAGCTGTGCAATGCCACACCACAGTGCTATGCACACTTACGTGTCAATTGCTAGTGGTCAGTTTATTGTATGCATTTGTTTCATACATATGTGAGCTAATTAGGGAAGATTTAGTTTCTTTGTTTCAGCAGGACAGTGTTGGGGGGTGAGGGATACGGGGTGGGGTGTGGAGAGGTAGCAACGAACCTGTAAATTTGCATACACAATATTAACAAGCACTTGAGCAGTTTTCAAACCAGCAGTTTTGTATGGGCTTTGTCTATGAGTAGATATCTGTTCAGCTGGTGAAACTGTGGTTCAGTGGATCTGAGTCTCTCTGATGGGCAATTTACATTTGCAAAATGGCTGAGTGGTACTGGGGCACAAATGTAGGTAAAAGCCCTGCCTGGAAACACTTGAGATTCCACCTAGAAACCACCTTGTGTGCATGTGTCTGTGTGCAAGGATGTGATTTTTCTTGCACAAAAAGGATAATTTTGTCAAAATTACAAGTCAAGTAAATTGAAAAAGTCTTTTTTTTGCCTTGTCTACTGCCAACTACTGACGTTGCTGAATGAGAATATGGGTGCATGATCTGGGTGCAGGATATGAGTTTTTTTTTAAAAGTAACTTGTTATCCGTATGTGCCTGCATTTAGATCGGGAGATTACATCTGACTGTCCACCCTCCTTTCATGTCATTTTAGTGGCTGTTCACGATTATCACATTTGATCTCACTTGGATGCGGCTTGATTTGATATTCATAGCAATTACGGTTAATTTCTGCAGCATTACGCCCAAGCACATGGCACACATTATCATTAGGAGTCTGACGGCTGAGAGCAGAGCTCGCTATCTGAAACATGCCTCTTGCGAAATGTGAGAATTATGTGAAATTATCTGTTCATAACAAGAAGACAAGATGTAGTCATACATGTGGGCGTACAGCAAAAGTGCTGCCCCACCCCACCCCCTCATGGTTTCAAACGTCAATGTCATGTAACTCAAAACCATCCTCCTCTGTGCCCTTCCCACCCTATCGAGTCCAAAATCTTTATTCACTTAGCTCCTGCGACATCTTAAAAACACAAAATGAATGAACGAAAGGCCTTTTAAGTAAGCCACGATTGTGATTGCGAGTCGAAGTGACTAACCACCGGAGCAATGAATCTGTTTGTCAGTAACAGCCCATAAAATTCTGTAAGGCCACTTGTGTAATTTGCTTCTCTGAGGAAGACAATATTCCGTGTTACAGATGTCATAAATCCTGTGCCATAAACACAATTAGAGTTACATTTAATGCTATGCCATTTCAACCAGCAGTGCAGTTATTGTGTTTGAGATCATTTATGCCTGTATTGTGTGTTGTTATGCTGACAGCCACTATTCTCAAATGGCTGATCACACAAACGGAGATGCATGGATGCAAAAGAGGGGGGGAAAAATAGGGTTGGTAGCACTTGGTAGGATGCTTTTCCATACAGATTGTTATTTGATATTTGTTAATTAAGCCAACATCTTAGTAAACTGTGTGCCACCCATCACAGATAAACAAATGGGTCCTGTGGAAATCGAAGGTCACACAATGTTACAGGATAGCATGTATATTACATTACACACTTGTGAATTTTTTTTTGATATTGGTGCTGCCCTGTACACTGGCAGGCTACTCTCCGCAGCTGTTTCTACTCCGCCTCGGTTTTTACTGTTCTGCGACCACTATCACGGGTGGTTGAGTGGATTGTGTAGGAATGACAGATGGAACGCAAGACCCCTTAATAAGGGGGAAGGGTGGCTGTGTGGATTGCGATGCTTTGTTTGCTTGACAAATAGGAAACGGCTCTCTCTCGGTCTTTGCCATCCCTCCATCCCTTCAACTTTTCATCAATCTCACCCTCTGGTCAGCCACCCCTCTCTGCCAGCTGGCTGGCGAAGCAGACCATTTGTGGCATTGTCGAACTCTCAATCTCTGTCGCCCCATGGGTTCCCCACCCATCCCCCTTAATGATGTTGGCGCGGGCAGGGCAGGGCGAAGGAGTACATTTGAGGAGGGCAGGTTGTGAAATATCTGCTTGGCCTTTTCGCCACCCACATCCTTGTTACTAATCACATATTGAAAATGATGTGACCTCCAGAGAGCAAGGACAGAGTGTGTGCTGTAGAAATTGCACTTATAAGCATCGAGCCAAAAATGAATAACTAATGAAAGCAAAAACATTTTGGAAACAGTACGCTTGCTTATTTCTTTCTTTTCCTCTCTTTCTCTGAGTTTTCACAAATGTGTCAGCATACTAGGACAGCTGTAGGTAATGAAATATTCAATCACACCTTCTGCTGCTATGCCTGTCAGGCCTAATTCAAGCGATACTCATCTCAAAATCATTAAGATGTTGGAATAAGACACTCAATTTGATAACCCAATCGATAATGGTCATGTGTCCAGATTTATCAGCCAATGTGTTAATTCCATTGTAATAGCCCAGTCCATCATCTCATCCTTCGGGTGCCAATTAATCACTTAATTTATGTTTTTTTTTTTTTGGTTAGGATTAGTATCCTACAATAGATATTACCAATACTCTTTTCATTGGGTTCTGTTTCTGCAATGAGAGGGTTAAACAGATTTTAATTTACGAGGGAGCTGTAACATTTACAAAAGTAAACACATTCATCATCAGAGGCAGATAATTACCTCCCTAACTATACATGCCAGCGGCGTCTGTCCTGCTCACCTATGTTAGCTTTAGAGCCTTTTCTTCACTTTTAATTTAGGCAGCAAACAACGTGATTCAGCTTTTTAGACTGCGTCACTTTGATTAACTAGAGCTAGTATATGCCGAATTATCAAATTACTATAAGTAGAAAATGAAACAAGTGTCTGTAAGAGCATTCTCTCTCTCTCTCTCTCTCTCTCTCTCTCTCTCTCTCTCTCTCTCTCTCTCTCTCTCTGCTTTTCTCTCAATTCCTCTCTTGTCCAGAGGGAGCAGGTCTCGGCCCTAATCGGGGTCAACTTCTCATTTGTGTTTTTTCAAACTCTGAACTCATTCATTCTTGACACTTTATTCATCTGGCTCCTGTCAAATCAGTTGCATAAGAAAAGTATGTAAGAAGTGGCGTACCTTTTCCATCAATTGCAATGGCAGCCCATTTTTTAATTGTCCTCACACTGAAGTTATCTAGCCAAACACTCCTGCTTAAAAAAAGTGCTACCACAAGGAAATAATTATGCAAAGATAATGCGCTTTGTATCAAAGGATGAATAAAAACGTAATTGTTAGGCCCCATTATTCTACACTTAATTAATGTTGAAGTCGGGTGCTTAGTGCTAGCGCACTTGAAGCCTTATCCCCGGTCTCTTATCATGAAATACAAATCATTTTACATTTTGAACCTGACTTTCTTGTCACTATTAGGCTGTTTCTGGTGATATAGGTGATGCTTGCTCAGAACGTACTGTTTTCCCAGGCAGGTGGGCAGAACATTGGTGAGGATCCATAGGTTGTTGGTTCAAACTCTGAGTTAGCCATTTTTGGCTCTGGGATATGTTGGGCAGAATGTATCTCACATTTGAAATAAGGGAGTGTGCTATCTGAGTGTTATCTGAGTAAACATGATTGAATAAGAGGTGATAGAATTTATTCACTGCCCCCTTGCCAGAGCAACAATACGCATAACATATGGGTCCACTCGACTCCACTGATATACAAATATTCATATAATTTTTTTATGTCTGTCACATTTTATGCCTCAGTATATTTTCCTCTCAAGGTTATTTTGCCGCCCCTCCTACATTGATAAAAAATTATTATGGGTGGGGTCTACCCCCAGTAAAAGTGAATAGACGTCAGTTCCTCCACAGTAACAATGTGTTCAGTATTCAATGTCCACAACTGTATCTCAACTGCCCCAACTCCCTTTTCTGTGCAGTGGCATACATCGGCATGATACCCGTGTAATTGTGTCTCTGCATTTATCAAGGCAGAATGACACTAAATCGGTAATAATGGGCTTTAAATAATGTCCTGCAGGGTTTATTGAATATTAATGCGAAGCAGTCATTCGCGATAGGTGCCTCAACCAGAGACCCTCAGCCCAGTCAGGTGATGAGGCGACAGTCGTAACCAGATTATGGCATCAATAATGGAGAGCTTCCTCTTGCGCAAAAGGCAAGTTCGTATCCAGTCTGAGGAAAGAGGAGGAGGCCAGCCTCAGCGTGAGGTAGAGGATGGAATCCAGCTTCCCAAGACAGGGGTTTGAATAAAAATACAAAATGTCCCCGAGGTTATTTTCACCCCCCAAAGTTATGGAGGGGCTTCAGGAACGCGCTCAGAGAAAAGGCTGATTGAAACCGGAAAACAACATTAATAGTGTGTTTCGCCCTTTTGATGTGCCTGTGCAGACTCTTTTGCATTGACTAGCATTAGAAATCAATGCAAACTTCCAGGAGATCTGGTTCAATAGATGGAGAAAGGGGGTCGTGCTGTGTGTTTATGGATGGCTAGCTTCGCCGATGCCCCCTGAATCTTTCCTCCACCCTAGGGTGATGTTTGCATGTCTTGGAGATAAAAACAGGATGGGGGGCTGAAGTGAGGGGTCATTTACATTTACATGTAAATGACCAATTACCAATGGCAATGGTATGCTTTGAAACATTTTTACACATACAAAAGCTCTTTCTCTCTCACACACACACACCGTACATGTACGCACACACACACACACACACTAACACACACACACACACACACACACACACACACACACACACACACAGCCACAGGGGAATTTCCATTGTCTCAACCTCACTACATCTATGCCTACGTGTCTGTCCAAGAATAAGACGGCCCATCCTCAGATACAATGCTCTCTTCCGATTTTCCCTTCAGTTGACTGGGTTAGGAGCATGTCATGATTGAACCACTAATCAGTGTGAATGTTTCAAGTGGACAATCGCAGTCTCTCGAGGGGACTAGGACCACGGTAGATATGGACTACAGTGGATTTTTCCGGGACCACTGAGAAGTGCCAGTGACTGGTGTGCGTGAATGCACAGGGGAGTACGTAGCTTTGTTTAGCTGGTCTCATGAGTAATAGGAACAAACCGTAGCAATAAAAAAAAAACAGAGAAGGATAAATGTTCTCGTTTGATTGATTTTCCCTAGCTGGTTGATTGTTGAATCGATAGTCGTCTGGAACCATTGTCTGCTGAACACGAAGTCTTGGATAACGTTTTTTTCAACATTTGGGCGTTCTCTTGTACATACAGCATATAAGGTCAGCACAGACGTACAAACGCCCACATACACAAACACACAGAGGGGTCGTTCATCAGTTATGAGGCCTAAGGTCTCATCCAAATACCAAGAATATAGGACCTTAGTCTGTTCAATTGATGGACAGACAGTCTCAAGAGCATCTCTTTTTATTGTCTTCTTCAGGTGTATGTTCAGTATGACCAGTCTCACTGCTGGGCCAATAGCATTGTCCTGCTTTTCACCGTATTCAGTGATTATTGACTTTTCAGGAAATATGTCATCATTGCCCAATTGTATATCGATTTTTATTTCTGTCTCAGATGAGAATTATCAGCAATCTGGAAAGGGGAAGAAAGGCAACTCAGCAAAGTGTAAATGGGCAGTCTCAAAGCAGCCCGATAGGATCCACACAGTACACAGCAAAAATTTAAAATATGGTTGGCTTTCATATTTTGCAGGTATTACAGTTTAAACAAAACACACCGAAAGCAGTCCAGAAGAAAAGCAAAAAAAGGTTGAAATAAGATCTGGGCAAACCCCAGCTATGTAGCTCTTATCTCAATAATTAACAGCCATGTAAGCTATTGATCAATTTAGCAAGCAGCAAATGGACTTAGATAATTAATGACTGCAGGTGTTCATATTTTTGTAATAAATTGCCTCATAAATGGACAAATTACCCACCTAAGATATCTACAGGCTCAGGAAGAAAGGGTGTCTCTCCATGGACTGAAGCCATTCCCCTTTAATTCATGTCATTAACAAAACCTTTTCAGTGTTTTCAATGTTTATGTTTTTCATAGGAAGAATGTTTTTTTTAAAGACTGTTATATTTTTTTAATCATGTTTTGTTAACAAGCTTTTCTAAGCAGCCTGCATATCTTTTCGGAGATAGAAATGCTAATTTGTTTGTGGATCCGTCCTTTTTTATGTCAGAAGAGATGTACCAGATGAGAGAGTGTTCTGCCTTTCCTGTTTCTCATAAGAATTTCTCCCTGCTCTGTTTCTGGTTCCTGATCTCACAGGTTCACCTAAGTTTCAAGTTACCCTCTAACACAGCCATGGCCACATCTCTGGACCAGTGAAGCATCACTTCTTCTGCACCTCAAAAAGTCAATCCAAAAGCTCCCCAACATCTCCAGATCAATTCAGGCCACATCTGAGAAAAGGACAGAAAGACAGGGAGGAGAAGAGAGGAAACGTGTGTGAGACAGAGGGAGAGAGAGAATTTAGCCAAAAGCAGAGAAGAGTTTAACTGGCCTCTCTCCTCTCTGTTCAACTCCCTCAAAAATTCCAGACCACTGAACCCACCGGGATCATGGCCTCAACCTTTCTCCTCTCAAACTTGAGTCTGACCACTTTCTTGCTGCTGCTCTTTGACACTACCTCTGGCGCCCCCTATGGACCGGCCTCCGACACCTGCATCACTCTGGTACAGGGCCGCTTTTTCGGCTTCTTCTCCTCTCCCTCTGTCTTCCCCGCCACGCCCTGCTCCTGGACGCTGCAGAACCCGGACCCGCGTCGCTACACCATCTTCATGAAGGTCACCAAGCCCACCGACGGTTGCCTCCCTCGCCAGCTCAAGACATTCCAGTACGACTCCTTCCTGGAGACCACCCGCACCTACCTGGGCATGGAGAGCTTCGACGAGGTGGTGAAGCTGTGCGACGCCTCCACCCGCGTCGCCTTCCTCCAGTCGGGCAAGCAGTTTCTCCAGATGCGCAAAGCTCTGCCCCGCGAAGCCGCGGGGGTGGACGAGAGCGACGAGGGATTGTTCAAGGCCGAATACTTGGTGGTGGGAAACAGGAACCCGAGCATGCCCGCCTGTCAGATGCTGTGCCAGTGGCTGGAGGACTGCCTGTCATCCAGCACCCCTGTCAGGCCCTGCGGTATCATGCAAACCCCTTGCCAGTGTGGGGAGGGAACCCTGGAGAAGCCTGATGGCTGCTATCGTGGAGGCGTCTACCTGGAGAACTGCATTCCCAGCCTGAGCGAGAGCGGGCGCGACGCCGAGATTGTGGGTGAGTCCTCCTCATCTTTCTTCTTCTCTTCTTTTCATCGCGCGGCACTCGCGAGTCCGCCCCGTCCCTTGGTAATTCCCTCGCTCTCACACCCCGCTTTGTTTGAGGCAGAGGTGCGTGAAAGCGAGAGGCGCGAGGGGGGATGGGGAGCTGGAAATCAGTGAGGGTAGTGTGGGGCTCCATGGCATGTGAGGGTGGAATAAATGTCCCATTACCCAGGGAGAGATATTGAGTTTCGGCCGCTCTTTGAGGGCGGCGTGACCTTGCACGAGAGCCGTTGTGGATAGCTGCTCTGGGCCCGCATGGGGCCGCTCAGAGGTACTTGATACTACAGGGACGGCACCAGGGTGGAGGGGGAGTGGTGCTCATTTGGCTGCTGCTGGAGCCTGTGCAGGAGCCTGTAGGCTTTTGTCTTCAGCCCAGAGTAGAGCTGCCGCTTCCTGCCGCGTCCTGTGACA
This sequence comes from Ilyophis sp. 1 JC-2022, assembly GCA_022702515.1. NCBI lineage: Eukaryota > Metazoa > Chordata > Actinopteri > Anguilliformes > Synaphobranchidae > Ilyophis > Ilyophis sp. 1 JC-2022. The sequence goes on from CM040406.1 coordinate 103,024,520, forward strand.
GCTCCCTGCCCCGTTATGCCCTCGCTTGCTAGACCTGGATTGGGGGGATGGACATATACCACTGTGAAGTTCAGTCTTCACAACTTAACTCTGTGTTAAGGCAGTTTTATAATAGCCTTAGTCCTTGTTGTTTTACATTCATGGTTTCACATTGCGGCGGTAACAAACAGCTGTTGCTGATGCAGCTATGACTGAGCTCTCTGGAAAATGTGCTTGAAATGGGTGCTGGGTTGACACAATCTGCACATCATATGGGTCCCCTGAGTCTATTCTCTGCCCAGGAAGTGAGGCTACAATGCTCCACCAGGGGATGAGGTGGAGGGAAAAAAAAAGAAAACAATAAAATAACTGACAGTCATTTAAACTATGCTTGGAACACAACAGCCTCCAACACATTGTGAATCAGTGTGTCAGTCAGTGAATGTGTCAGTCAGTCAGTCAGTCACCCAGTCAGTCAGTCAGTCAGTCGGTCAGGCAGTCAGTCAATCAGGGAGCATCACTCACATTAGAACCCTGTGATGTCCTCTTAGCTCCGACAGGTTCATGTCCCCCAAGGTTAGCTTCCCCCTCCTGCTTATCCCGTGGTTTTACGGCGGCTTTGTAATTCAGCGATTTGATCTGGTGCGGGTTTGGAATAATGGGCGCTTTGTGCCTCTCTGTGAACACGGGCTGGGATTTACAAAGACCTGAGAGGAAAATCGGGGGCCTCGTTATTTATTTCTGCCTGCCCCCCTCCCGGCCCGCTGGGAAAGGGCTATAAATGCGGATGTTAAGGAAGCAGAAGAACAGCCGCGCCTCCCACATTGAAGCATCCTGACACGTACGGGCTAGAGACCACATTTGTTTCTTGCAGAGGAATGGGGAGAGGGAGGGGCTGAGGTGGATAGATGGATGTAATGACAAAGGGAGAGATGGAAAGATGGCAGATAAATGACGCGCAGTGGGAGCCCGTTTGCGCCGGGAAGCCATCGCATCGGAGAGGGGTGGTCGGGAAAAGAGGACACCGAAGCCGCGGTGACAGGGGGCAAAATGAAAGATGACTCTATCAGAGGCGGGTAGGGCATCGTTTACACTGCAGATTTTCTTTGGGCCCGTCCGTCTATGGTTTCTCACAGTTATGGATTAATGGATTCCTGTCCGTTTCGCATTCCCACTGCTGCGTCTGTTTCCTCGTACTGGGGCAGAAAACGGAGTGGTCGACAGCGGCGAAAGCTGCCAGCGGGCGACGTCCTCTGGGAACTGGGCGTGGTCAGTGATGGGAGAAAAAAAAAAAAGGGGGGGGGGGGTGACATTAGGTAGCAATGATCTGTGGGGGGAGTGGGGATGAAGGAGATCCGATGATAATCACCAAGTGGGGGAAGAGAGAGAAGCGAGTGAGAGGAGGATTGGATAGATCGAGAGGAAACAGAGAGAAATAGAGAAAGAGAGAGAAAGAGAGAGGGGAGATGGGAGATGCCGTGAGAGGGAGTTAAATTCTCCATGACAAAGCAGTTTTCTTTTAGTGTGGTCAGATTCTCATATAGAGAGGTCAGTAACTAAGACAAATTCATGCAGTGTTTTACTTCCTGCTAAAGGGCCTGTGGTTTCAGACAGGGGCAATGCATCTCAGCCCTTCTGCTGCCAGATCGAGGGCTTTTAAATTCTGCACACTATTCACACTGGCTGTCTGAAAAGATAGGATTCCTGAAACAAATAATCTATAAACACCTTTGATTACCCCCAACCCCCTCAAAACACACTCACACACACACACTTGTCCACACAAGCACAAACACATACAGAAACATATGTACACACATACACAAGAACATGCACACACGTGCAAACACACCCTAACACCCCGTCCACACATAATCAGACTCTGGCCCTATTTTGGATTATGAGAATCCAAATATTATAATAATGCTAAATAAATGTTTGTTTTTTTCAAAACTAACAGTAAATATACATTTCAGAATAACTATATATACCAGAACTATATGTCTCCCCATGAGAGCCAATTTTATTCCAGCCAACGAGCTTTAAATGCCACCACTTCCTCACTCCTCCTTAATCTGTCCAGTAGATTTTAATTAGAATTAGAATTTTCTCTTATGCTCTCTCTCTCTGTTTCTCTCTGTTTCTCTCTTTTTTTTCTCTCTCTCTCTCTCTCTCACTCACTCACTCACTCACTCACTCACTCACTTACTCACTCACTCACTCACTCACTCCCAATCGCCCAGAGGGTCTGCAGTGTTAGGGCACAATGTTTTTTGTCGAATTAGATGTAACAGAAACCCTGGTTCCAGGAAGCGTGTTTTTACCCAGTAGAGCCAGCGACCAGCCTATCCCTGCGCCCCTTTAAGGAGCTACGAGGCTGATTAAAAATTCATGTTTTAATTAAGCAGTTTTATTGCTCTTACTTTATGGACGATAATAAAAGACTGCGCTGAGTTTGGAGGAGTGGGGGGGGGTGTACATTAATTTTCAGCGATAAAGACTTGAAAATTCAACTTCTCATTGTTCTCCCTCCTCAAGTAGCTCATCACTCATCTGTAGCGGTTGGGTAACGGCTTGTCAGTGAAGCGTGGTGAGGCACGCACGATGTGCCATGAATATTTCTCCTGGTTCTGCAGATAGCTCTTTAGAGTAAACCAGACTCGGACCAAAGTCATTCACCATCGTGTAAACAGGGTAAATTTGCTTCATAAAACCCACAGAACAAAGCAATCGAACACAGAGAAACTTCGCCAAAATGAAAGCTCCAGTGCACTTTGAAGAAAAGACATACAGCGGCTGTGGTTTAATGCAGTATTTGGTTTTACACGGGGTACTTTATGGCCCTGATACAGTCATGCTCAGTAGTGCTTCTTGCAGTGAAGTGCGTGTCTGTTTGGTGATCGTGTTTTCAGTATATCAGAGTGCATGTTGTGTATTGTGCTTTCCTCCTATGGACGCCTCACAGATAAACTACCTCTTGTATTTCTTGAGTTCTTGAGTTGAAAGTCAGCGTTTTTTTTGTTTTTGTTTTTTGTCGTCGCAGTGTTTTCAGATAAACTCCTTGGGTAAGGGGGACTGCAGCCAGGACATTTACTGCAAGACTAAAGTTCTTTCTGCTTTTCTACGGATTTGATGAGTGCTGGAATGAAGATAAATGGCGTTGGATCATTCCACATTTCATAAATGCACAGCCTGTGCCAAAATATAGAGAATCTGTCAGCAAACTCACATATACACAAACACACGCAAATACACAGACACACACACGCCCCGGCACATTCACACACTCACGCGCAAACACACACAGATATACGCAGATGTCGACAGCATTCTATAGGCATAGCCATTGGTATATTTTTTGTGAGTGAGTGGGTACATGTGTATGTGTGTGTGTGTGTGTGTGTGTGCAAGTGCCTGTATGGAACATATAAAGCACAATTCAATGCAGGAGCAACGATCACTGAAAAGATTCTCCTGGATGACAGAGGGATGACATTCACTCAGGGCGAGTCACACTCCCACACACACATCCGCCTGTCGCAGGATAACAAACTGGGCTCGAGGAGGGAGAAAGGACTTAATTAGGCAAGTCCTCTTTTCGGGCACCCTACCCCCCCCCATCCTCCGCCTGGACGAGCAGACAGTCATGGCATTGCTGCGAGATCCTCTCTCACGCTCACACCCCCTCACCCTGTCCTCCCCCCCGCACCTCCCGAGCTGAAAAGGGACTCTGTGTAGCTCGCCTCCATCCCTTTCACGTGGATCGAAGAGGGGAGAGCTACGCTCACACTCACAGATTTATGAGAGCACGGCTGGGCTTTAAGTGTGTGGGTTTATGTACGCTGGGTCTTGTTTTTTCCCCTCCCCTCTTTTTCCTTCTTTCCCCCCTTGTTGTTCTCTTCCTGAAAAACATTGTGAGATTGAGCTAAGCTGAGAGACAGTGCTGCTACTGTAGGCAAAGCCAATGAAGGAAAACCAGGCGCGATACACTTGTTCACCAGAAGGGGGAGCAAGTGCCATTTGAGTCATGGACGTGCAAGCCAGAAGGTCATGGGTTTGGAATCCAGGTTGAGATTCTGTTTTCATTCCCTCGTTCAATGTGCAACGATAAATTGAATTCATTTACACATAGAAAAGTCAGAGTATGGAATGTGCAAAATAAAATTTATGGAGTGTTCTATCAGCTGAAGCAAATGATGGCATTTGACAACGTTATTTTTGTTCATGTGCAGTATAAAATGTGTTATTATCCAATTTCAAAAGCTAAGAAAAAAATGGGGGCAGATGGAGGGAGGTGTTTGTGTGTGTATGTGAGTGTGTGTGTGTGTACGCATGCGTGTGCGTGAGTGTGTGTGCGTGTGTGTGTGTGTATGTGTGCCAGAGGCATTTCAGGGGTCTCTGTACTTCTGAAGACACAGCAGGGTGCAGGGACACAGTAAACTGTAGGAGGCATGAGAAGTGGGTGGGCCCTTGCCGTTACCATAGGAACACGGTTATCTGAAAGCATTCTGGGCACAGGAGAATAAACAACCTGTGCCTGTGGCCAAACTTTTGCCCAGTGGATTGCAGCAGTTTTGAATGGCTGCTGGTGCACCTGTTTTCACATATGCACCGATACCTTTGTCAAATGCAGATTTGTGTGTTTTTGTGTGTGTGTGTGTGTGTGTGTGTGTGTGCTTGCATTGTGTGTGTGTTTGGCTGTATTACCAGCCATTCTGTGTAGAAGATGGATGTGTGGATGACAACGAAAACCCTGTGAATTTCTGTTGAAGTGAGCATCTATCAGCAGTGTTGACCCGTGCCACCCAAAAATGTAAATAAATATAACCTTGAGTTGTGCACTTGCAGGACATCACAGGGTCTCCAAGTCGAGTGGTGCTTGTAAGTGTGTGTGTCTGTGCCAGTGCATGTGTGTACGTGTGCATGTGTGTGTGTGTGTGTGTGTGTGTGTGTGTGTGTGTGTGTTTGTCGTAGGGAGTCCCAGAGCTAAACTACCTTTCCCTGGGAGATTAATCAATCCATGAGCCATGGCTGTGAGCATGAAGCTGTTAAAATATTTATCCTGGGCAGGATATTGACTGTGAGCAGACAGAGTGAGCAGTGGATTAGCTCTGTTAGCTTTAGCCAACAGGACCCTCTCAATATAACAGTCAGGGCATGCACATGCATGTCAATAACCAAGACGCCCAATGAAAGCGAGAGAGAGAGAAAGAGAGAGAGAGTGAGAGAGAAAGATAGAGAGAGAGAGAGAGAGAGAGTGGGGAGAGAGAGAGAGAGATAGAGAATGGGGAGGGTGAGAAAGAGAGAAAGATAGAGAGAGAGAGAGAGAGAGAGAGAGAGAGAGAGAGAGAGAATGGGGAGAGAGAGAGATAGAGAATGGGGAGGGAGATAGAGAGAGAAAGATAGAGAGAGAGAGAGAGAGAGAGAGAGAGAGTGGAGATGGAGAGAGAGAGTGAGAGAGAGAGAGAGATAAAGAGAGAGAGAGAAAGAGAGAGAGAGTGAGAGAGAAAGATAGAGAGTGGGGAGAGAGAGAGAGAGAGATAGAGAATGGGGAGGGTGAGAAAGAGAGAAAGATAGAGAGAGAGAGAGAGAGAGAGAGAGAATGGGGAGAGAGAGAGATAGAGAATGGGGAGGGAGATAGAGAGAGAAAGATAGAGAGAGAGAGAGAGAGAGAGAGAGAGAGAGTGGAGATGGAGAGGGATAAATAAATTGAGGGAAGGAAAGGGAAGGTTGTGAGGTCGGCGGAATGGGGTGAGAGTGAAAGACAGAGTGTGGGGCATGAAAGAGAAACATGTGACAGAGAGCGAGTCTTTTGTATTCTCCTTTCGTAGTGTGCCGTTCATTGGGGAAGGTTGAGCAGGATGGCTAATTCCCAAAGTGTCACTGATACGCAGCCTCACACAGTCACGTCCGGCCCAATCCTTATTACATTATGGCCAGGATCAGCAGAGAAGGAATGTGGCATCAAGGTCTCATTCACAGACCTGATCATATATGTGTATTCAGGATAAACTGCACTGATGGACACCGTCCTGCTATAGGCTTCTATGGGGGAAAGCACCTGCTAGTTGATGGATTCAGCACTGGGCTGATTTTCCCCTTATCTGCAGGAGTGCAGCTGACACAGTCCATCCTCTGGGTGTCAGCATTAACCATGTGATGGAGCGCTCTCCCTCTCTCTCTCTTTCTTTCTCTCCCTCTCTCGCTCTCTGTCTTACTCATTATTTGTTTCTCACTCACTATGTGCATGTGAGGGAGAAAGAGAAAGCAAGTGTGCATGAGAGTGAGGGAAAGAAAGATGGAGGGGGGAAGGTGAGAATGTAATCGTATGACGGTATTGATTTTGCGCTTCGTGTGGAGGAGTGTGTGTGTGTGTGTGCGTGCACGTGTGTGTGTTTGTATGTGTGTGTGTGTGCATGTATGTGAGGCTGAAGGTCTGTGAGATCGGAGTGGGTAGCACAAATCATGGGTGATTACAGCTGCAATGGGGCAGGTAAAAACAGGTGGGCATGGACATTTGGGAAGGTCCACCTGGGCCCCCCACCGTGTGGCAGGGATGGGTGGGGTGGAGGGGAGGTAATGGTGCCAGCGCCAGCCAGACACCCAGCACGGATGCGTCTTTAAGCAATTAGACTCTCCCTCCACTATAAACACTGTGCCATCTGGGGCCTGCCAGAACAACCGGGCACCCGAGAGCCTTTTGCTCCAGTTCGGCCTTGTGTCTCCCGCTGGGAAACCGATGGGTGTATGTGTGCACTAGGGTCACAACACCCATGATTCTGCCCTAGTCTGTGGCCCCAGTCCAGTCTGCCCACAGCACAGCGCCAGCCTTGTGTTAGCTCTTTCTACACTCCTGTGCTTGAAAGTACAGTCAGGTCCTTAGGTATTTGGACAGTGACACAATTTGTGTTGTTTTGACTCTGTACTCCAGCACATTGCATTTGAAATGGAATAGTGACTATGAGGTTAAAGTGCAGACTTTCAGCTTAAATTTGAGGATTTTTACGTCCATATCGGGTGAACGATTGTAGCAATTGTAGCTATTTCTACCCCCATTTGAGGACCAAAAGTAATTGGACAAATTAACATAAACTATAATAAAATTATCATATTTAATATTTGGTTGCATATCCTTTGCATGTCATGACTTCCTCATGCTTGTGACCCAACAACATAAAAAAACTCCTGATATATTATTTTCAGGTACTCTTAGAAGTGCTACTATAATCTCTCTACATTTGAATGATTCTACATGGGAATTGGGGGGTGGAACTAGATTAAGCTGTAAATTACATAGGAATAGTATGGAACACATGGTTGGTTAAATGGCTGTAAGTCATCAAGGGTCTGAGGTATCAAACAAGCCTCAAACCATCACTCTGCTGCCAGATATGCAGTAGATATGGATGGATTTGGATATGGATTCTCCTGACTCATTTTTCCATTGAGTTCAATAGGAAAATAAGGAGTAAGGAGAAACAACCCTTAAAGTGATCCATCTATATCTACTGCATATCTGGCAGCAGAGTGATGGTTTGAGGCTCGTTTGATACCTCAGACCCTTGATGACTTACAGACATTTAGCCAACCATGTGTTTCATACTATTCCTGTGTAATTTACAGCTTAATCTAGTCCTACCCCCCAATTCCCATAGGGATCCATTCAAATGCAGAGAGATTATAGTATTGCTTGTAAGAGTACCTGAAAATAAAATATCAAGAGCCTTTTGATGTTGTTGGGTCACAGACATCAGGAAGTCATGACATGCAAAGGATAAGCGACCAAATATTAAATATGATACCTTTATTAAAGTTTATGTTAATTTGTCCAAATACTTTTGGTCCCCTAAAATGGGGAGGGCCATGTATAAAAAATGGCTAAAATTGCTACAGTCCAATGTGCTGGAGTACAGAGCCAAAACAACAAAAAATGTGTCACTGTCCAAATACTTATTGACCTGACTATATCACACACACACATGTGCAACAAAACCTTAGACACACACACACCACTTACACACGCACACACAAACATCCACACATGCACACAGTACGCACGCACGCACACGCACACACACACACACACACACACACACACACCACTTGTCAGAAACAAAGGGACCAACTTCGCTTCTTTTAAAAAAAATATAATCCCCCAATCCGTGTGGCTGCCAGGGCTCTTCTTTGCGCGTTATCAACGAAAGCACAAACTATCTTTAAATTAGCTAATTACCCATCCTCCCCACGCTTTCCCCCCGGAGTTGACGGTAACGGCGTTTTCTGGGCGAGTACGGCGAGGAGCCGCCGGCCTGAGTGCCAAGGAGAGGGAGCCGGCGCGCTCTGGCTCCTTATCTGTTAATTAAACACAGAGGCTGCTGGGACAGCCTCTGGAAGAGCTCTCCTTGTGAGCGGAACGCAACCCCCTCCTCCTACCGCTGTCTGCCAAGACCAGCTTCGGCGGATAGGGTTACGGACGCTCTATCGATCGGGGTGAGGTGATGGGAGGGATATGGGCCCACCGTCGATGCCTCCGAAGCAGTCAGAAACCTGACCGGTCACTAGAGACGCAGTGCTCCAGCCGTTATCGCGTTCTGTCAGGGACGGCAAGGTGACTTTAAGGCGTGTAAACTTTGCGGAGGAAGGGGGGCGGGCTGCGTCACCCCGGCCCGCATGCAGAAAGCATCGTTCTGCCTTCTCGGGCTTAGGTCTTTGTAGATCATGTGACGAGAATCATGGAGGGAGTGGAGGCTGCTTGTCTTGTTACTGTTGAAAAACAAAGATGGAAGTCAGGGAGATGCCACTGGAACATATGCCTAACTTGCATGGTGCACACACACACACACACACACACACACACACAGACAACCACAAACTGCTTGGATCAAATTCCAACATCCTTTTCCTCGCTGTTGGCCAACCTGACAAAGTCCAATGTTCATTTTATCATGGAGCCTATCCCAGGGTGAGGACCCCCCCCCATCTAGAGAGGGAATGTGTGTGTGTGTGTGTGTGTGTGTGTGTGTATGTGTGTGTGTGCGTGTATGTGTGTGTGGCAGCGTGTTTGAGGAAAAGGACCTCGCTCTTCAACAGTAATTAATCTGCAAATAGGGCACTTCACATGGAGGGCCACTGAGGAATATATGTGGAGTGAGACATAGAGAGAGACAGAAAATGTTCCGGGTGGAAAGTACACTGCGCTTCCATTAAGCACAAGAAATATGCCTGGAATTTTAGTCTCTCTGAGGTAGAGAGGATACCATTCCATTGGGAGAGAGGAGGTATCAAGTGGCTATTGCAGCACAGAACGTCGCCAGTTATTGCAGCACAGAACGTTGCCAGTTGCCACAAATGACTCATATAGGGTTCATGGCTAATTCGACACCAGGATTTTTATTGTAGATACATTTATTTCTGCATATATGCTGTACCAGCTTTGCAATGAAAGTGCATCCTTGTCATACCAATGAAGCTAAATTGATTCAATTGAGATATATTATATGCTTATACTGTATATAGAGATAGATAGATAGATAGATAGATAGATAGATAGATAGATAGATAGATGCACTGAAGATGAGTAACGGGTGATAAAGATGGGCGGTACTGTGGCTGCACTAACCGAGGTGAAATATACCCAGCCAAACAGCCAAAGAGAAGAAACATCCTGAATTATTGAAAGCATTATAAAACGTCCTTGGGGAGAGAAAGAAAACACTGCATTCTTCTTATTTGCCCTTTTGTCTCTATAGGCCAAGTTCATAGTGTGGGAAAAAAAGTTAAGTTTTGTTTTTCCAAAGCATTCATTTCACAGTTTTATTTTAACCTTTTTTTTTTTCTACGTCTTTTGACTTGCTGAAGTCTTCTGACTTCTTGACATTCGGTCAAACTAAGCGTTTTCAGGGAGGCTGAGGGGGATTTTATGGTTCCATTCACTGTGGTAGGGCTACATAATCTGGTGAGCCTTTAATGCAAAATGTTCAGTATTTTGTGGTGAAATCTTCCATTGTAGAGTGAGGCCTTTGGTGTAAATAGCCTCCTGCTTTTTGCATATTCCACCCAAGTGCATTATGATCTGTGCAATGTGGGGACTTCAGTACGGGCAATTTCATGCCAAATAAGTAAACAATATGGCACTAATAGGCCATCCTAGGTAAAAACAAATGGATATTGATTGCATTCGTCCATGCATGATCAACAGCTAAATTTGTATCAAAACCTCTGCAGTGCGAATATGGAAAGTTTAATTGCATTTAGCCCCCAAGAACAAGTGCAGATGGCGTCCGACATTCAGGTGTGGTGCCTGGTTAAGGCATGTCTGAGGGGCTGTCATTAAGACCTGTGAGCTGTGCACAGAGCCAATCACAGTGTCAGAAAATAAAAGGGAAGGGAGAACCATTAAATGTTATGAGTCCCCCTAAGCTCAGTGTAAAGGCTATTAGTCTGAGAGAGAGAGGTTAATAAGAGACTGAGATAGATAGATAGATAGTGAGAGAGAGAGAGAGAGAGAGAGAGAGAGAGAGAGAGTGAGAAGAAGAGGAGGAAAGAGAGAGAGAGAGAGAGAGAGAGAGAGAGAGAGAGAGAGAGAGAGAGAGAGAGAGCTAGAGAGAGAGGCTCTTTGGGTGGGAGACATTGGGTTTTAGTCAGTAACCAGTTTCCTATTTTCAATGATGGAGAGAAAATAATAGCACTTATCAATCATTCTATAAATTTTATAAGAGGCCTGGCCATTAATTTCAAGGACTGGACTTATGGTCCCTCTCTGGGTGCACTTTAATTAAAAACCTGAGAAATTAGACATACACTTATATTTAATTCAGTTTCAAAACAAATCCGTAGCGAATGGGGCAGGGACGACAACCAGCTGAACTCCAGACAGGCCCAACCTCAAATATTTAAACCCCCAAAAGTCTGAAAGTGGGCCATGGTTCAATGTATGATTTGTGTCTTGTTTAATTGATTTTCAGTAATTAAAAATCCCTGTCTTGGGGGCAGGAACCATCTTAATATTCTATTCATGCAGATTAATACATATTTGTCTTCGCCTTTGCGTCGGTGTAGCTTTTGTGCTTCTTTTCGTCTCCCCACACAACTGATTAAACATTCATAACCACATGGATCGCTGAAAATCACATTCCGCTGCTATTAGTAGTTGGGGATTGATTTTCATTTTCGACACAGAGAATAACTTCTCTCTTTAGCACAATGTCCTTGGTGAGATGTGTGTTTTGCACAAGGGCATTTTTGCACGAGGGCCTATTTAAATAGGTGACAGGGTGACAAGGACTGAGTGTACAATCAGGGTGGCAGGTTCAGCGCCCAAAGAAGCACTGCAAGGCACTTCACCTGAACTCATTGTGTGATATGTTTAACTGTATGGATAGCTAAAATTATACTTTTCTAACCCATCCTGAATAAGGCTTTCTTGCTGACCTGAATATCTTTTTATATTTTATGATTTGACACAGCAAAAACGGTCTACATTTAACATGTTCATACGTGACTGTGGTCTCAGGGTGTTAAATGTATACCAGCAGTGTTAGATTTACACCGGCCTTTTTGCTCTGGATGCTGCACTTATCAGCAGTGAGTCACACATGACATATATTTGTAAATATAAACATAAAATGAGTGGGTTCAGATTTGAAGGAGACTCTGCTCCACAGGGGGGACTGTGTTGAGCGGGTAGATCATCCCTCTGACGACCTGACTCGTGACTGTGTGTTGGGCGCAGGCGGCTGGAACGGGTGGGGGCGCTGGAGTGAGTGCAGCAGCGACTGTGGGGGCGGGGTGCAGACGCGAAAACGCACCTGCTACGCTGCTCCGGACGAGTCCTACCTGTGCGAAGGCGTGCTGGAGGAGGGCCAACCCTGCAACCCCCAGCCCTGTATTGGTGAGTCCAGCCAGAGGCTCTTACCTATCTCTCTCTTTTTCTCTCTTTCGCTCTCTGTCTATCTTTCTCTCTCATCACTCACTAGCATAATTTACTTCACATTCTTCACTTGTTTTATTTAGTATACCCTTTGAATTTGTTTGAATTCCTTCAGATGCCCTTTAGCTGTGATGCAATCAATAGCTCCTCCCAGTGGTTGAGGCGTCATTTAAAATAATCCAAATAATCAGCAGATACCAACCATGATCAAAAACAGAACTGATTAGACTAAGTCCATATGCCAAGAGGAGTGGAAGGGATTTCTTCCTCTGACAGCAGCATACCTGGCCTGGATTAAAGCTAGCTCGTACATAAAAACACCTCAGCAATAGCGGGTTTCACACCTCATACTTTATCACAACAATATAACCCTGAGCCACCAAGGTGTTTCTAAGGGGGGAAGGAATTAAAAATGCAAATGCGTGTTGAGTTTTAGCGAGACGCAAACCCTGTTTTTAACTAAGCTGAAGAATGGCGTGTAGGTTTCTGTCATGCAATGCCTTTGAGCTCATTGCGCCAAGTCATTTTCAGCATCCCTGCCATCTAACTCAGCACGCCACCATTTTCACATTCTCCTGCTCCCTCTGAAACATGCAATAGCAGGACTGTTATTATGTTTGCAGATTAGCATGAAATGTGGGAAAGAATACGAAGATGGATGGTTTGGTTATCTGTGGTATTTCCTTTTTCCCCAGTTTTTTTCTTGTAAAAAAATTTGATCAAATAAAAAATGGGGAACAAACCCAGCCACATGTTCTCTGTGAAATGTGGCTCCAGGTTCCAATTGCATATGGGTTTGAGTTATTGTATCGCTTGTGTCAGTGTAACATCAAGACCCATATGTAGAGTTCTATTTCCAGTCGGTTCAGTCCTCCATCTGCCCTTACTCTAAGAATAAAGTATTAGAAAATGTGCAATATGTGTGCAAATTTCGTGGAATACATTTCACAATGTTTTTTTATAATAGATCTCACAATACATGTGTAAAAAGTATGTACGTGAAAGTAGCCTCAGTTGAGGTGGTCGTCTTACAATACATTGTCACATATCTTAAAAATGTATTCCTTTGTTTTGGGGTTTTATATTTCGGGTGTGCACTACTTCCCATAAAGCATTGAAATCATTGTTTAACTCTGTAATGAAAAATTACAGAAGTTAACACAACAGCAGGATGCTATATTACCAGTTGTTGTTGATAGTACATGATGTTTCAACAGCATTGCATGCGACATGTTAGCAAAGGGGAGAGAAATTCCTAAAGTTACCAAAATTCATAAAAATCCCTATCTTCTTCATTAGAGGTCTATTACTAATTATACTAGTTCTAGTATAAGGCGTGTGATCAGGTTGGACAAATGCTATGGCCTCACAAAGTTACCAGTCATTCAGGTAATAGAAGGTGTTTCTACAGGATTCTGATCTAGTTTTCATTTTCATCAAAAAGTGCTGAAAGCTAATATTGTTAGCTAATAACAAATAAAGCTAATAATATGAATGCTTTATTAATACAGTAAAGTGTGCAGAGATGTAGCCTTTAGCCGACATGCTGTGCTCTCTCTGTTCTCTTTGTGTGGTCTGTTACCCATGTATGGCACTGCATGTGACACTAAACTTCACATGTACCCCTCGGCCCCCTCACTACCCTTGCCCACCAGCCCCTCTCTCGGGCCCTCACCCACACCGATATAAGTACTCCTGTTTGCTCAACACTGAGGAAGGGGCCATGCACAACAAACACATTACAGCAAGGCAGGCACATTGACTGGGACTCTATCTCTCAAAGCCCCTTCTGGGACCAGTTGCCACAGGCTTAGGAGATAAGATGGATCCCTCTGCACTTAGCCTCTCTGTGTAGTCACCGTGACTCTGCCTACTCCCCCACATGTCATCGCAACCCGCAAGCGATCCCTCTCCTTCTATCCGCCAATGCTGTGCCCGTTCATGACACCGCTAATCCCCGGCCTTGCCTCACCCTCAGGCAAAGTGCGTCACCTCTCCCGAAGCCAGTCTCTGCGGTCGGTGGACAGCCGCAAGCGAGACGACGGGGACAAGCCTCGCTACGGACTCCTGGCCCCCCAGACAGGTAAGACAGTACCCTCTGGACCACGGATCGGGACACCCAAAACTCGGTCAGGCCCCCCCAAGCCCATCACCTACTCAGAATCAATCAGGAGTCATCAGCGGTCATACACTACAGCCCTGTCACCATCATACATGCAGAAATGCACTCTCTTGGTTTGTGGGGTGAGACTTTGTTACCCTGCTAACCATGGGCGTGGCTTTGGTAACCCTCTCCCCTGATTGTTGGTCTCTGAAATGGGGTACCAATCCCATATCCACTTGACCCACTGCATCATTCCCCCAAAAAATAAAACAAGTAAAAAAAACGATATCATACGCCCCCCTTTATGGGTGCAGTGACACCCCCCTTTGTGGGTGCAGTGATATTGTTTTTTTGATGCTGTTGTGGTTTTTGTTGCCACTGTGGTGCTGATGTCATGATGTCACAATGAGTGGTGATTGGATTTTGGAACTGATAATGCCTTATGCTCTATATTCAGCCCTTCTCTCGAGGTAAATCTTTTATCTGTGTAAAGTTGTGGGGTTTTTTTCCTCTTCTTTTATGGAAGGAGGATTCAATGCAAAAGGAAGCTTCTTTGGAAGCATGTTTTTAGCCCCCGGGTGTATGTTCTGATGCTGTTTCTTTTCCCCCTGAGCGTTTGGGTGCTTACACGGGTCATTTGTTGATTGACACCCTTGACGTTACAGCAGTGACAGCAAGTCCCTTATTGGCTGTGTGAGTACACCATTGGCAGTCAATCAGCTTAGAGGGTGGTGCTTAGTTCCCATAGTTTGCCTGCTGAGCCGAGAAACAGAACGGAAATTGCCTGGATGTTTGAGGCACTCTTTTTCTATGGGTATGAAAAGGATATGTCTGCATGCCAAAGATCACTGCGGTTATTCAAGAAGCTTTCTTCTACTTCCAGCCATAATTTGTACATGTAATGCTCATGCTCTCTGAACCTGATGACCGCAAATCTATTATAAAATGACACACTTGAAAGAGGAGGAGGGAGCCATCGATTGGAAATATGGATTCATATGCGATGGTTCTTTTTTTGTTCATTTTTTGACAGCGCAATGAGTTCATTAACAGAGGGCCGCCTCTTGTGTTTCAAATGCTCTACTCCATCGTAGTCTACCCCATTAACCAGTCTGTTTTCTCAAATTCCTTTCGATGCAATCAACAGTTCAGCTCTTCCCATTTTTATTATTACCAGAATAAAGCATGTAAAGCGCTTTCAGAGGCCTGATCTACGCCATATCCAAACTCTGAGTAATTCGCTTTGCTAGCGAGCAGAATGCCCTGGATATGGAAGATCAGAGATCACATCCTAAAATAAATAGGATCTCCTCTGCAAACAAGGACGCCCCGTCCCTGTTACAGCAAAGGAGACAACTGTCGACCCCCGGCATGCTAACCGATCTGGACCCTCTGCTCCCCGCTTCCTCTTCCTTGCCCCGCCCCTTGCCCGACCCTCCCTACACCCCGCACTAGAATCGGCCACAGGGGAGGAGTGGTCTCCCTGGAGCGTTTGCTCAGCCACCTGTGGCGAGGGCTGGCAGAGCCGCACGCGATTCTGCATCTCCTCTTCCTACAGCACGCAGTGCAGCGGGCCCCTCCGCGAGCAGAGGCCCTGCAACAACTCCGCTGTGTGTCCAGGTAAGCCCTCCACCCGCGCCTGTCTACGTGCTGCATCTCCCCCGCCCAACACCTGCCCCCTCCTCCCCTGCTCTCTGCGCTAAAACACCCCTGCCCCCCCCATCACGTGGTGACTCCTCCTTCTGGCTCCACACCATTAATGTGAGACTCTTCCTGTTTAAGGTGGTATTATTTGCTCCTCCCCTTTACGATGAGTTGATTGGCTCCTCCCCTTTAAGGTGGGGTCATTGGCTCCTCTCCTTTAAGGATATACTTAGACATCATGTAAGGAACCCTCTTCACACCACAGTCCAGAGTCCACCCACTCCACAGCCCACACCACTAACTTCCTGCACTGCACTGCATCTGCAGAAGCAATGGTAAGCACACTCCCAGGGGGTTTTTCACCACATTCCCAGGATGCTTCTGGTCACCTTGGAGATGTGCTATGAGGTTCCTAACAGGGGCATGAATCAGTGCCGTCACCCCCTGCCCTGCTTACTAGTGGAATTTTCCATCTGTAGTGATATGGCTGTGAAAATAATACATTTGTAGTACCCATGCTCCACAGCTGCAGTGTCTCTGCCCTTGTGGCCAGTAGAGTTATAGATTAATATTATGTAGTATCTGTTAAATAGATATGCAATTAAAATGATGCACATGTTGCCCAATATAATTTAAAATAGCAGTAAATCATATTTTGAGTGCAAGATTGTTTTAGTGCGGTTTTTAATACATTGTGTGTGAGTTGCAAATGTGTTTATGTATGCGTACTGTATGTGCATGCTTATATGTGTGTAGGTGTGTGAGTGTGTTTTTGTACGTGTGCACGTGTTGCGTGTGTGAATGTTTATTGTGTGTGCTTCAATGCTTACTGTTCAATCTCTATGGGGTGCGATGTTGGCGTGTGTGTTTGCGAGTGAATAAAATGCATGCTCCAGTACCTGCTTTACAGTCTGCATGGTGTGCCGTGTGTTTTTCTCTCTATAAATCACACCCTAGCCGCTCTGATTGCAGTGCACGGAGCCTGGGATGAGTGGTCGCCATGGAGCCTCTGCTCCTCCACCTGTGGCCGTGGTTACCGCGAACGCACCCGCATCTGCAAGCCACCCCAGTTTGGGGGTGACCCCTGCATTGGCCCCGCCAAGCAAACCAAGTTCTGCAACATTGCTGTCTGCCCAGGTGAGCCTTGCCCTCCCACCTCCCCTGGCCTGCATAGGCTTACCGTCTTCTGTACACTGCATCATATGCCGTTAACTGATAGCAATAGTGAAGAGTTAATGGAGAAAATACCGTGATTTTTAAGATAAGTAGAAGCAATTTCCTCATTTCCTCTTTGCGCTTGTTTCTACCTCTTTCCTGTGTTGTCATTTCCTTCTCATCTCACTTTCTTCTCTGCTCCCCTCTTATCTGTCTTTCCTTTTCCCTCTTTCTCTCCCTCTCTTTCTGTCCACGTTGTCTCTTATATCACAGTCACAGAGAGGACAGTGTCTTTTTCTTGTCCGCAGGCTGCAAATTGTTGCCACATCTAAAGCCATGAGCGGGACGGGATGTTAAAAAGGAGCTTGTGTCAGCTTTCAAAAGTTCTTTGTGACTCTGAATGAAGTCCTAAATCATCCCCTATAAGAAACAAAAGGCTGCTTTCGGCAGTGCTGGAACAAAGGCAGCAGCTCTCCCGTACGAACTAAAAGACTCACTTAATGAGGTGTAACTTGGAAGATTGAAGCGGCTCCTTTCTGGAGCCCACCCACTCACACACGCGCGCACACACACACACACACACACACACACACACACACACACACACACACACACACACACACACACACAGCACAAGCACACCTACATGCATACATACACACACACACACACACACACACGCACACACATTTATTTGTACGTTCTTCTGTTTACAGTATCATAGCCTTTATTATGTAAAGTCCTGACACACTAGAGTCCTTTAACATCCCTTGGCACCTATTCCCAAGAGTAGATGTGCTATCCTGTGCTAGCCAATTTCCCATGCTGGATCTCTCTCTGCCTGCCTAATCAAAGCCACACATATACTTTAGCTAATTACAAATCCTCACCTCTCCACTGATCATCTCCTTTGCAAAGCTGTGTGAAGTCCTTAGGTGGCAGGTCCAATGTCATCACCATTCATCCTCCTCTCCTTCCCTTTTTTCAAAAAAAATGTAACAAACATATTCTCTTTTTTTAATTTTAGAAATGTAGTTAACTTAATTTAGTTGTGTGGAAGTCTGGGGAAGGGGGGCTGGGGGGGGGGTAGATTAGAAAGCATTACATTAAGCACATTTCTGCCATTCTCCCGCTCTGTCTTTCCTTAGTGGATGGGATCTGGAATGAGTGGTCAAGCTGGAGCTCCTGTTCAGCCTCTTGCTCCAATGGGACTATGCAGAGAACCCGAGAATGCAATGGGCCCTCCTACGGCGGGTCAGAGTGTCGCGGAGAGTGGCTGGAGACACAGGACTGCTTCCTGGGGGACTGCCCAGGTAATCCATTCCCCCGTCCGTCCTAATTGGACAAGGACAGAACATCCAATGCCACTTCTATTACCCTTGGAACTCTCTATTACCCTCATGAATATTCTTAAGATGGAATCTTCATCTTAAATTATAGAGAGACCAAGGTAGTTAAGAAAACAGATCCATAGGTTATCCTATAGAATCAATAGTGACGCAAAGTGATTGTATCATCGTTCCTGACTGACCCATTGGTGTGGAGCTGGCAGGGTGGAGTTGAGGGTTGATGCAGTTCCCTGTGTCCCCTGCAGTGGATGGGAAGTGGCAGGCCTGGACCTTGTGGAGCGGCTGTACTAAGACGTGTGGCGGGGGCAGCCAGCAGAGGCAGAGGGTCTGCTATGGGCCCTTCTTCAGTGGGGAGCAGTGCCCGGGGGACCGTGAGGAGGTGCGTCAATGCAACGAGAAGAGGTGCCCAGGTGAGCGCACGTCTCAGTCCCGTCTGATTCCCCCGTCTTGAGCTGTGCGTCCTCAATCTTTCCCTCAGAAGTCTTCTCCCTTGATCCTTCAGTGTGGCTGGCTGTAGAATAGTAACAGCAATAGCAGAGCATGCGGTTTCTTATCTCAGCATGCTCCACAGGGAGAAATGGAAGGCTACTGCGGGAGGCTTAGAGAGACAGAAAGAGAGAGCAAGAGAGGGAGGGTGCTGCGATAATTAAAACAATCATTCATGTGTGCGTGTGTGTGTGTGTGTGTTTTGTTGTCATGTGCACAAACATCTGTGTTTGTGTATGTACAGGCATGTACAGTGAGCACCATAATTAATTGGACAGTGACACATTTTTTATTATTTTGGTTCTGTACTTTAGCACAACAATGAGGTTGAAGTGCAGACTGTCAGCTATAATTTGAGGGTATTTTCATCCATATGGGATGAACCATTTAGAAATTATAGAACCTTTTGTACATAGTCCCCCCCATGTATTCCATATTGTTCCAGCATAATTTACAGCTAAATCTAGTCCTAACCCCCAATACAGATCCATTCAAATGCAGAAAAGTTATAGTATCGCTTGTAAGAGTACCAGAAAATAAGATTTAAATAGTCTTTTGATATTGTTGGGTCACAGACATCAGGATGTCATGGCATGCAAAGGATATGCAACCAAATATTTAAAATGATTACTTTATTCTACATTATGTTAAACTGTCCAATATTTTTTAATGCCTGAAAATGGGGGACACTATGTACAAAAGGTTCTATCATTTCGAAACGGTTCATCCATGTCAAATTAAAGCTGACAGTCATTGTCATTGTATCCTTTCAAACTCAAAGTGCTAAAGTACAGAACCAAAATAAAAATTCACTGCCCAATTAATTATGGTGCTCAGTGTATATCTACATGTGTATGTGTGTGTTCTAATTTCTTCTGCTATTTGCTGTTGTAGAGCCTCATGAGATCTGCGATGAGGAGAACTTTGCCAACGTAGTGTGGAAGGAGACACCGTCGGGCGACACTGCCGCCGTGCGCTGCCCCCCCAACGCTGTCGGTAAGACTTGACTATCCCCCGCTCCACACCTTTGGATCAGAATAGAGCAGTGCATACAAAGGCTGCATATGTGACCCTTCAGCCAGGCCCTGTAACTTCTACTGGCAGTGATACTGTTCCTCAATCCCCTGCTCTGATACAGGGCTGATCTTGCGTCGATGCACTCTGGATTATGATGGTATCGCCTACTGGGAGAACCCAACCTACATGAAGTGCATTTCCAATGACTATCGCAGCATCCAAACACTGGTAAGTTGTGCCTATATCATTTTAATCATAAATGTGTCTGTAGCACAAGTTGGGAAACTGGTTGTTTTCACCCTTTCATGGTTAACAGCCACCTTAAGATTAATGTTGGGAAAAACAATCCAGACATTTGTCAAGCTGTGCAGTAACCCTCAGTGTTCCTTCCCTAGACTCGTGAGCACCTCTCGAAAGCCCAGCGAGGGCTGATGGGAGATGGTGTTTCTGAGGTGTTGGCCAAGCTGAGAAGCACATCCAGTGATGGCACCAGTTACAGTGGAGATCTCCTGGCCATTGTAGATGTGCTGAAGAACATGACCGAGATCTTCCGCAGGTCTTACTACAACCCCAGCAATGCTGATGTGCAGGTCAGACACTGAAGAATTTGTTAATCAAAGTAAAATTTTTATTAAAAAAAGTTTTCCTATTATTATTATTATTATTATTATTATTATTATTATTACCATCTTCTACCATGCAAGGAGAAGTAATTACATTTTAAAGATACAGCTTTTCTCTCTCAAAGAGATTTTTAGCATGTCAATCCACAAAATCACACACAACCGTCTTTTCTTGTCCCCTGGACCTGCAGAACTTTGTCCAATCGGTGAGCAACTTGCTGATGGAGGAGAACAGAGAGCGATGGGAGGAGGCCCAGCTGGTGAGTGCCCATATTCCATTTTCTTTACTTGCTTTATTTTCTTTTCTCAGTTCTCAATTTTCTTGCCTTTTTGTTATTCCGGTCAATGGCTCCACATCTGAGGCATGGGCTGTCCCCCATGACACAATCCAAGGTGCAGTTTGCACCCTAGCCCAGACGAGAGCAGTTAACCTAATGGAGGTTAGACGCCCAAACATACACACATACCCTCTCTCACTTCTCACTATACATATGCATACTTAATGAGAGAGGGTATGTGTGTGTTTGTTTGGACATGTTTGTGGCTATAATATTCACATATTTAATATTCAAACTTCAAAAAATCCAGAGAAAGGAAGAGGGAGAGCAACGTCTGGAAGGAGGTTTTTTGCTGGATAAAACCATCGGCTCCTACCACCAAGTGAGTGCGTTTGGTGTGACCCAGGAGAGGGGATGAAGCTGGGACCAGATGAAGCGAAAAGGGCTCCTCCATTTGGGGCCAGCCGTGGTTCACAAGCCACCGCATCAGAAGACACTGGAGATGATGAGGAGAAGGAGTGAGAGAGAGAAAGAGAAAGAAAGAAAGAGAGAGAGAGAGAGATGAAAACACTACACCCACTCTCCAAGCTGTGAGCCACATCTCACCGCGACCCCACATCACCTGCTGCCCACACAGACTGGTGTCATGCTGACGTTGGACATTCCACATGATGTTCCAACACATTTTTATGTATTCTGTTTATAGCAGGTGTGAATCGGCTCTGTTTCAGTGGGCCGAAGCAAGCCGCCCGCATGTGACACTGGCTGCTGTGCGGGGTCCAAGTTTTTAATGCTTTTCCGTGGCATTGGGTGGGATGAGGAGCCCTGGGAAAGGATGCTTTTCACCCTGCAGTCCACCAGCTGAGCTACGCAGTAACAGTGGCATCAGGGTACACTAAATGCACAGTGGTGCAGGCAGAATAAAAAGTCCATTTAGACCGAAACCCTCACTTCCTGAGAAGCACTGCAGCCAATTATGTGCCGGCCTGCCAGCCACATTTGGCGCAAGCATGGACTGGATTCAAGAACAGAGAGTGGAGACAACCCACTGTTGTGGGAGCCTTCAGCTCCACGGTCGCACTCTCCTTTACTGCAGAGTTTAAAAGAGATAGGATCGCACCCACACACTTCCGGAGTCGGCGTCGACGCGCTAACCTTGCCGTCTCCCCTCTGCAGCTGGGCCCCAACATCAAAGAGCTCTTCCGTCTGGTCGAGGACTTTGTGGACGTGATCGGCTTCCGAATGAAGGACTTCCAGGACACCTACGAGGTCACAGATAACCTAGGTGAGTCATCTCCAGCGATTTGCATCTGTGGCCTGGCCAACAGGGTGGTATTGTGGAAGTAGATTTGAAACTCGAAGGTGGCAGGTTCCCCTCCCAAGTTGGCTGTTATACTGTGCACTTGGGCCAGGTACTTTGCCTGATTTTCTTCTGCAAATAGCCATCTGTAAAAATGGATAGCATGTCAAATGTAAGCACCTTAAGTCTCCCCAGGCATCTGCTCAAGAAGATAAATAATATTATAGCCAGATGCCACACAGGTTTGATTGTGTCACATAGGCTGTGGTGCAGAGTCTCAAGGGACATGTTAAAAGTTATTGTGAAAAAAAGGAAGGAGACATTGAATCTACTTTCATTTCACTCACAGATGTTTAAAATGAGGTGCACATGTGCTGTGTCTAGCTTTTTAAAAGCACATTAGAAAAGGCAGCACCTCATCGAAGGCAAGCACGACTATGCAAGTAGTTTCATTGTCAATTGTAGTGTGTGGTCCATGTCTATAATTCTTCACTGAATGATAAAACAACATCTCTTGTGAGAAATTACATGTTTTTTTTACTAAAGGAGAATAATCAGATCGCGCACGCGTGTCCGTGAATACACATTTGTGCGTGTGTGTGTGTGTGTGTGTGTGTGTGTGTGTATTTTGCTCAGAAACATAACTTCGATTTACATGCGTCTCTCTTTTCTCTTTCAGTGCTAAGCATCCACAAACGACCAGCCTCTGGGGCCTCTGACATCACTTTCCCGATGAAGGTGTGGAAGGACATGGTGGACTGGGCCAGAGTCTCTGAGGATAAGGTTACAGTCTCGCGAAACACGCTCTCTATGGGCAAACCAGGTTAGAATTCAAGCATGCCCACGTACACACAAACACATACACACACACACACATGCTTACACTTGGACACGCCCAAGCTCCAAGGTCATCAGCTTCTGGTATGGTGAGGTAAAAATCATTCAATCCAGAGTATATGTAGGCAGAGTTTCCCATGTCAGTAGCTTTGTTGGCACAGATGAATTGTGGGAATCGTGCTTGTTGCCCAACTCCTGGAGACTCGACCTAAATATAACCAATCCAATTATAGAGGACTGCTGAAAGTCAGGAAGAGAGAGTTCAGTGTTGCAAGCGCACACACACACACACACACACACACACACACACACCACACGCACAGATACATACTATACTCAGAGCTTCATGCCCTCTTGCTTTTCGCGATGGCAGCTGTGGTGTGTGACTCTTCTTGCGAGGTGACGATGCTGTTTCATTTAGCCCACGTACAAGCTGGAAATGGATCTGATCACACCTGGGCCTCCGGTGGGCCCCCGGAGCTGAGCCGCACTGCAAACGGCTGTCTCATCAACACCTCTCTCCCCCTCTCTCTCTCTCTCTCTCTCTCTCTCTAGCTCTCTGAGTCTCCCTCCCTTGCCACCCTTGTCAACAATAGCTTTCAATGAGCTTCTTTAAAAATATACAGCAAAAAAAATCTCTTTCTAGCACCCAAATGCGTGTACAAACCTGATGGTGCAAATTAGCACTGAGTCGTTTTCGGGGGCTTTTTGTACATTGATACCATGGCTGTTAATGACTGGAAATCACAGCTCTTATAGTATATCTCTTGAATATAGTTATTTTTTTCCGCAACCTTGTGTGATTGAAGCTTTTTGGCAGGCCCTCAGTAGAGACCATTAGGGGAAGCACTCACCCTGGGCGGGCCATGTGACTGGGACAACCTTCTTTAATCAGGAGTTAACAAGAGCCAGTCAACGTGCAATCAAAATGAATTCCCATTTTCATGGCGTTGATAATGCAATGCCTGTCACTCATCCCTCTCTCTGTCTCTTTCTGTGCCATCTCCAGCAATCAGGCAGCACACACAGAGCCAAAATGGCATCATATCCCGACACTTCTTTCACCAGACTCCCTTCAGCGCTGTGACAGCGCGAGCACACAGAGAGCCAAAATGGTGTTATTTGCTTACCTGTCATTTCCAGGATGTGCCTCTGAGATCGCTCGAGTGAAACATATGTAAAGCAGCCCCAAGTGTCCCCGTAAATCATGCTAAGGCCTCCTGTAGCAGAAAAGAAAAAAAGTCCCTTTGCGAGAACCGTTGCAGCGACGCGCGCCAGAATCTCTCAAGCGATGTGGGGGCCCTCAGCACAATGAGCCCCTGAGAGAATGAGCCACTGCTCTCAAAGCCCTTCACTGCGTTGCCCGCGGAAACTAGAAACACAACCACACCCCCACCCCCCCACACCCTGGCTGAGCGCTGTCCTTTTCTGTTCCAGCTCAAAGCCCCTGAGACCTCAGCTGTATGCCAGCGGGGCTGCATATTCTGCCCACAGCCTGCCGTCTTCAAGTCTACCGCAATATGGCACGTCTCACATGCGCCCGGCCATCTTTCCTGCATAATTTCAATTTCTATGGAGTTGAGCAGATGCAGCCCCATGTTTTTCTTTCTAACCCAAGGCTCTTTGCCTTAACTTCCGCCAGTGCACTTCTATCTGATGGAGGTTCTGCTTTTCTCTCGTTCTTTAATTACATTACAATCACTCAGCAGAAGCTCTTATCCAGAGCGAGTTTATTTCTCTCTTCCTTCCTTTCTTTTTTCTGTTTGTATCTATTTTTATCTTTATCTTTATTTTTCTGGAGGGTGGATCTAGCTGCAGTTAAGCTTTTGGCTTAACCAACATGTTTTGTGACAGTTTCTGCCATCATCTTGCCAATGTTGTTTGTCACTTGACCAAAAAACTAAAATTGTACACTCGTGTTTAACTTAGTTAAGCTGTGCACTGAAAACCTGTGAAAAAATACAATAAACAACTCTCTTCAATGTGTTCATCTGAATGCCATTTAATCATATTGAACATATGCTGAAAATTAATGTCACAGATGCGCTGACACAGAAAGTAGAGCTTACACACATATATCCTGCGCACATTTCAAGATGCACACGCATGGTAGTGTTATAAATAGGTACATCGCCCTGATAACTGGGCCATGCTCAGCGTGGAGCGAGTCAGACAGGGGTCTCGATGGGAACACTGTGGGAGACAGGGTGACCTGCATTTATTTTCCATGGCACCTCGAATCGGGCAGAGATAAAGAAAAGGGACAGTTGTAACTTACAGCTGGTCTGCAGAAGCCTGCAGCGTACGTACTGTAACTGTGTGATCTCTCTCTCTTTTTTGCTAGCTTCCTTTGCTACTTTCATCATCCCTTGTGCATAGTTTCTGTAATGGATTTTAGTGGCGGATAATCAAATGCGAAGTTAGGGGGATCAGAACAAGTCACTCATGGAGTGAGGACCAATAAAGGGAGTAACACAATAATAAATGCAAAGAAAAAAAAGACAGGAAACTAATTCCTTGTGTCTAAACAGCCAAACGAAAATAAACCCACTAAAATAGGGCGAACTTGAATAACGAGTGAAACACAAACTAAATCTCCCAAGCTCAATATTGGAGCCAAAATGAAACTTAACAAAGAAAAATACAACCTCGGCACATAAGTTCGGACGGCCAAAATGATGTAAAACCAAAACAAAACAAACAAAGAAAAACTGTCTCAGAGAGAACAGCAAAGAATAAAATAAATAGCACAGAACGCTAACAGGAAGAATAATACCTATTCCTGAAAATAAGCTAATAGCAAGTCTCTTGTGAACATAAACAGCGTTTAATATCATGAGGTCGCTAGTACCTGGCTATACCTGGCTCAATGCAATGTCGAAAGACAAACAAGCAACGGAGAAGCAGAAGTGAGGAACTCAAATACCCCGCAGGTAGAAGCACAGGTGAAAAGAATAATGAATGAGGGAAAGCAAACCACAGAACGGAACGTGGAAAAAATCAGATAGAACTCAATCCGGAAACCAGGACGAGAACCGCAACGGAAAAGAAAACAAAAACCCACAAACCATGACAGTTTCTGTATTTACTTTATGAATTTATGAGGTTTTTTTTAATGAAGAGTATCTCCCTTTCTCTCCTTTTACCTCATTTTGCAGACTCGGACGACTCCTCTGCATTTGTCACTGGCATTGCTCTGTACAGGAACCTGGGCAGCATTCTCTTTTTACAAAGGTAAGAGCACTCAGCCCTCCATACCTCCTGCCTGCTGTACCACAGCCCTGCCGTTCCCATTGTCAGACAACTGTGGCACCGTCCAATAACACCAGCAGCTACCGATTCATTTATTTTTTTAATTCTAAAATAATGCTATACAGTATATTGTGCCCTTTGTCATACTTTTGTGATTTCAGATTATGCCATATAGGGTTTTTTTGTAAGGATTACCATGCAATCATGTTAGGATCTCAGCAGTTCACACACCAGGTAGCTTGTAAAAAGGAAAACCAAACCTGAAGGCAACACTCCATTATAGAAATTCCAAAGACAGCAGCAGGTATTGACATGCTGTACTTATGAGATACGATTAACATGCGGCGGGCATGCATTCGAGAGGCAAATGCAATCCTCTCGCACTTCTTACTTCTGTCTCTCCAGAATTTATTTGCATTTATTTATTTATTTTAATTCCCATTTCTTCTTCATCACATCTTTCTCCCTTGGTCTGCTATTTCCAGATATTAATTTTATTTTTTATACTGCTGATGGGGCAGCAGAACAGGTGACTTGGTGACACTGACATTTAACTTGACTGATTACACGCAAAGGAGAAATGCCATGGAGATGACAGGGGAAATAGCCAGGGGAGGGGGCAAAACAGGATGAGTGCAGACGAGTTTCATCTATTGTGTGGGAATGGAAGGAAGGGAAGGGAAGTGAACGAGGGGTTTAGGGGCTGAGGGGGCGAGCGAGCTTGTTGATGTGATATCTGACCAGGCGTGTGTCTCTCTCTCCTCTTTTTGCTATCAGAAACAGCACTGTGCTCAACTCCAAAGTGGTCTCGGTCACAATCAAGCCCACCCCTAACTTCTTGTCCGCCCCCGTGGAGATTGAATTCTCCCATCTGTACAACGTAAGCACCCCTCTCGCAAACTATTCCCCTCTCTTCCCTCACCTTTGTGTGAACCAACAGGAAAAGCCAAAACGTTCAACTTAAAGCTGAAATCTCTGGTAGAGGGACATCCCTTTTCCATCAGATTTGATAAACCACAGGCAGTGAGGTTTATTAAATATGAAATTGTCCATCTTCCCTGATAAACAGATGGAGACCATTTTAATCTGAACAAAAATTGAAATTCGAGGCAATACTGGGGGCAATACTAGAAGCCCATGGTTGGCAGGTGCTATTTGGATTTATATATTTTTTCCCCATCCTACTCTCTCTACAGGGGACCATAAACCAAACCTGCATCTCCTGGGATGAAAGCGACAGGTAATTTGACATTATTATTATTATTATTATTATTATTATTATTATTATTACTTTTCCCGTGGTTGCTACCTACATAGTTCTATTAATTGACATACTGTGGTCAGGCTGATCAGGAGGTCAGAAGTGGAGTCACTTTTAAAATGATGGAATTATCCATAGGAGAGAGGACGCATGGGATTGGATAGATATGACTGAGGATTGATCAATCGATGAACACACAGTAATTGTTTGGTGAATGTATGTAGGTGCTGGTGGCTCAATGAGGAACAATCAGATGCTGAAATAGCACAGATGGCGAGAACTGGCCCCTTCTCTGATCCCAAATTTCCCATGTGTCATTTTTCCAACTGATGTCCAGAACCGTCTGTGAGAAGTGACCCCCCGGGGTTGCGTTGTGTCATAATACAGCTGCTCATTACATAAAAGAGTGCATTACTCAGTCTTATCCAACAAGCCCAGTGAATATGAGGGCGGCACAAGTTTGAGAAATCAGCACGCACTCTACACAAACATTATTATTTTTTTTGCACTTTGGTGAGAAATTGAGAAAGTGTTGGTAACACTCCACGTTCAGAAGTTGTAGTTCGAGACAGTTCCCTCCCCCCCCCAAGCCTTTTCTTGTTGAGGCTTCAGTTAGTCACGTTAACTTCACCCCGACAGTGATGCAGCATGCGGAAAATTGAAAGTGTCGTTCACTGTGAAGGGCAGCCCACGCGATTGTCAACAGGAAGGAGGGAGTCAGAGAAGCCGTGTGGCTCTGAGACACATCGCAAAGCCCTCTCGCATTATGGCCTGGTGGTATGAATGCCATGAGTTACCAGCCAATGGCTTGCACAACCCGATATAGGTGCGATGATGAGCCCCTCCACATCCCACATGCTTCTATAAATACTTCTGGGACCTTTTTTAAATAAAAAAGAAAAGAGAAAAGAAAAGCGATCTTTCGTCTATGGCTTCATTGTGCCCTTGTCTTGCGTTGGACACAGGACATTTGCATTTAGATAGATACGTACACTTGTGTTGATGAGATGTGAAATTCGTTCTGTCCTGCCTCTCAGATTAAAAAAGTTTGACCTGGAAGGAAAGTGTGAGGGTAAGATAAAGATAAAGATGGAGAGAGAGAGAGAGAGAGAGAGAGAGAGAGAGAGAGAGAGAGAGAGAGAGAGAGAGAGAGAGAGAGAGAGAGAGAGTTGCCTACCTTGGGTAGGGGGGACTTGTTCCAAACAAAATTTAAATTTTGGACAGCTGGTATGATTAATGAGTTAATATTGGGGAGAGATAGGAGCCTGAGCCCTGTTGGCAGAATGTCTGGGCTGTCCTGTGTCTTGTCAATAACTGCATTGCTGGGGGGTGATTGGCTT
This sequence comes from Ilyophis sp. 1 JC-2022, assembly GCA_022702515.1. Taxonomy (NCBI): domain Eukaryota; kingdom Metazoa; phylum Chordata; class Actinopteri; order Anguilliformes; family Synaphobranchidae; genus Ilyophis; species Ilyophis sp. 1 JC-2022. The sequence goes on from CM040406.1 coordinate 103,053,074, forward strand.
GTCTCTTCACTGGAGATCCTGTCCAAGACAGGCCTCAGCTCAACTTGATCAATGAGTGTGCAATTGTTCAATCAATCACATTAGATCATTTAATCACCTAGCCCAGATGCAGATGCAACCCTGTGTTTATTTGACATCATTACAGTACTTGTTTTTCATTGTGGCATTGATTATAGTTGTTTTATTGGAGAGGGTAGATTTATGCACGTTTTTGTTGGTATATAAATCTGTGACCTCAGAACCTTTGACCTTTGTCATCTACTCCTACCCATTAAGTGCATAACATGCTTTAAATGATTCATGATTCACAGTTTCCACATGCTGTGTGGGGTACCATATTTCTCTGTTTCATCACTTTACTTGACCTGCCAGAACCACTGGCAGTTGTCATGGTTACTGCATAGAGATATGAAAGGATTTTGATTCTTGAGGCGGGGCCAATGAGGGCGGGGTTCATACTTTGATTGATACATGCCTGCATTTTCAGAGCCCCGACAGATGACTATGCCAGTATTTTCATTTATTACTTTTTTAACCTTCCTGTTGTCCTCTGGTCTAAACAGACCCTTTCCCGAGTTTAACAGCAGTACAAACCCCCAACCTACCATTAGAAAAAGTTAGACATTGCCCTTTTTATACTTTTATAAAAGATACACCACCAGGGTACAAAGGTTGTCTTACGACCCTGTAGTAATTAAATCAATTACAGATTATGTTAAGTATTAATAAATGCTTTATAGTAACCATAAAGGATAGTAGAGAACCTGAGGCCATTTTATCTTGATTTGTCTATCCCTCTCCCCCTCTCTTTTTTCTGTCACATACAAAAATGCACATATGCACAGACATACAAAACACACATGCACACACATACACGCATGGCATCAAATGGAGTTCCAGTAATTTAGTCTCTCTCATTCTCACTCTCTCTCTCACACACACACACACGCACGCACGCACGCACACACACACACACACACACACACGCACACACCATATAAATACTACCCAAGGCAGTCACTCAGATGAGTCTGTAACAAAACTTTCTTGTACATGTGCAGCACCGGTGCTTCCCTCACCCCGACTCTATTTCTTGCTAGAAAGCTGCTCTGAAAAACCATGTTTTCCAGTCAGTAACACACACCATGTCACGCAAAAGGAGGTCACGCCCTTTCTGCCCCCCAAGGAAGGACTTTAAAACAAACAAAATGTGCTGCAGGTGTGAGAAGCGAGAAATACATGTGTCTCATACTGTCGTACTTGTGCTGAATAGAGAAATACACGGCCATGTGCTGAATAGAGAAATACACGGCCATGTGCTGAATAGAGAAATACTCGGCCATGTGCTGAATAGAGAAATACACGGACATGTGCTTGCTGCTCAAATGCTTCCAAAAAGTATACAAAAAGTTCAAGAACCATATTGCTGTGTTTCCTAATGCAATACTTTTTTATACTTATGCAGTATCTTTAGCCAAATATATATATACTGTATATACTTTTTAAATGGCAGTACACATACATACATAGAGAGCTTCGTAATCAAAGTTAAGCGCCACACATCTATAACAGCAAAAAAATCAATTATGATGCAGTTTTGTAGACTGAATAAATACAGTCTCTCTGGAGTGTGAAGTAGGAAAAAACTGTTATTCACTGATTTGTTGATGAGTGACAGGTTGCTTCTACATGCAAAATAGATTTTGGGTTTAAAATTGAGTGAATGCTTTATTATAGAGGGGCGGTAAGGGCAGGTCAATTTTGCTCCTGTGGACACGGGGTGCCTGCATGATATAAAGACTGCACAAGGGTTAAACGATACCCCCCACCTCCCCATTCAATTCAAGTCCAGTTCCAAATAATAGCTAGAAAGCATCACTGCTGTCTTTCACCATACAGAAATCAATTCTGCTAAACAAAACAACCGTGATTACTGTAGGCTGTTTTTGCCTGGAAATCTGAATCAGTCCTCAAGGGCAGTCATTGAGCTCAGGAGTGTGAGGAGGAAAAAGGGGCCGCAGCGGCAGCAGCAGCCATATCAAGCAGCTCCAAAGACACGTCTTAAATTGCACTAAGTACCTAGAGTTCTGCACAGAAGCAGCTCTAAAGTGCACTGAGTTCTGCACAGAAGCATCTCCAAAGACACGTCTTAAAGCGCACTGAGTTCTGCACAGAAGCAGCTCCAAAGACACGTCTTAAAGAGCACTGAATTCTGCACAGAAGCAGCTCCAAAGACACGTCTTAAAGCACACTGAGTTCTGCACAGAAGCAGCTCCAAAGACACGTCTTAAAGCACACTGAGTTCTGCACAGAAGCAGCTCCAAAGGCATGTCTTAAAGCGCACTGAGTTCTGCACAGAAGCAGCTCCAAAGACACGTCTTAAAGCGCACTGAGTTCTGCACAGAAGCATCTCCAAAGACACGTCTTAAAGCGCACTGAGTTCTGCACAGAAGCAGCTCCAAAGACACGTCTTAAAGCGCACTGAGTTCTGCACAGAAGCAGCTCCAAAGACACGTCTTAAAGCGCACTGAGTTCTGCACAGAAGCAGCTCCAAAGACACGTCTTAAAGAGCACTGAATTCTGCACAGAAGCAGCTCCAAAGACACGTCTTAAAGCACACTGAGTTCTGCACAGAAGCAGCTCCAAAGGCATGTCTTAAAGCGCACTGAGTTCTGCACAGAAGCAGCTCCAAAGACACGTCTTAAAGCGCACTGAGTTCTGCACAGAAGCATCTCCAAAGACACGTCTTAAAGCGCACTGAGTTCTGCACAGAAGCAGCTCCAAAGACACGTCTTAAAGCGCACTGAGTTCTGCACAGAAGCAGCTCCAAAGACACGTCTTAAAGCGCACTGAGTTCTGCACAGAAGCAGCTCCAAAGACACGTCTTAAAGAGCACTGAATTCTGCACAGAAGCAGCTCCAAAGACACGTCTTAAAGCACACTGAGTTCTGCACAGAAGCAGCTCCAAAGACACGTCTTAAAGCGCACTGAGTTCTGCACAGAAGCATCTCCAAAGACACGTCTTAAAGCGCACTGAGTTCTGCACAGAAGCAGCTCCAAAGACACGTCTTAAAGCACACTGAGTTCTGCACAGAAGCAGCTCCAAAGACACGTCTTAAAGCGCACTGAGTTCTGCACAGAAGCAGCTCCAAAGACACGTCTTAAAGAGCACTGAATTCTGCACAGAAGCAGCTCCAAAGACACGTCTTAAAGCACACTGAGTTCTGCACAGAAGCAGCTCCAAAGACACGTCTTAAAGCGCACTGAGTTCTGCGCAGAAGCATCTCCAAAGACACGTCTTAAAGCGCACTGAGTTCTGCACAGAAGCAGCTCCAAAGACACGTCTTAAAGCGCACTGAGTTCTGCACAGAAGCAGCTCCAAAGACACGTCTTAAAGCGCACTGAGTTCTGCACAGAAGCAGCTCCAAAGACACGTCTTAAAGAGCACTGAATTCTGCACAGAAGCAGCTCCAAAGACACGTCTTAAAGCACACTGAGTTCTGCACAGAAGCAGCTCCAAAGACACGTCTTAAAGCGCACTGAGTTCTGCACAGAAGCATCTCCAAAGACACGTCTTAAAGCGCACTGAGTTCTGCACAGAAGCAGCTCCAAAGACACGTCTTAAAGCGCACTGAGTTCTGCACAGAAGCAGCTCCAAAGACACGTCTTAAAGCGCACTGAGTTCTGCACAGAAGCAGCTCCAAAGACACGTCTTAAAGAGCACTGAGTTCTGCACAGAAGCAGCTCCAAAGACACGTCTTAAAGCACACTGAGTTCTGCACAGAAGCAGCTCCAAAGACACGTCTTAAAGCGCACTGAGTTCTGCACAGAAGCATCTCCAAAGACACGTCTTAAAGCGCACTGAGTTCTGCACAGAAGCAGCTCCAAAGACACGTCTTAAAGCGCACTGAGTTCTGCACAGAAGCAGCTCCAAAGACACGTCTTAAAGCGCACTGAGTTCTGCACAGAAGCAGCTCCAAAGACACGTCTTAAAGAGCACTGAATTCTGCACAGAAGCAGCTCCAAAGACACGTCTTAAAGCACACTGAGTTCTGCACAGAAGCAGCTCCAAAGACACGTCTTAAAGCACACTGAGTTCTGCACAGAAGCAGCTCCAAAGGCATGTCTTAAAGCGCACTGAGTTCTGCACAGAAGCAGCTCCAAAGGCACGTCTTAAAGGGCACTGAATTCTGCACAGAAGCAGCTCTAAAGGGCACTGAGTTCTGCACAGAAGCAGCTCCAAAGACACGTCTTAAAGGGCACTGAGTTCTGCACAGAAGCAGCTCCAAAGACACGTCTTAAATTGCACTAAGTACCTAGAGTTCTGCACAGAAGCAGCTCCAAAGACACGTCTTAAAGCACACTGAGTTCTGCACAGAAGCAGCTCCAAAGACACGTCTTAAAGAGCACTGAGTTCTGCACAGAAACAGCTCCAAAGACACGTCTTAAAGAGCACTGAGTTCTGCACAGAAGCAGCTCCAAAGACACGTCTTAAAGTGCACTGAGTTCTGCACAGAAGCAGCTCCAGGCACTGAGAGCTTGCTGCAGTTGCTACAAAGGCAGTGCTATTTCCTTATCTTCTCCTTCACAGAAATGCAGGCATGAATACATAGCCTCTGCTCTGCAGGAGCAATATTCTGGTGTATCACCTAATCCAAAGGGTTTTCCAGCATACTCAATCAAACTATGTTACTGTTATACTAGGTTAAACTGTGTGCATGTTTCGGTTTAGTGTTAAGGTCTATACCATCACCTCCCTCGGGTTAATTATATTTTATGTGCCATGGGCTAAGCTGGTCTGTTAGAAATGGTACTTGGGGTGTAGGTCATTGAGGTTAGACAGACAGCGGTTTGGGTTGTGACATGTCACAGTCCCCCAGGGTGTGGCCAGTCTGTCTGGCAGCAGGGCCAAGCCAATACAACAAGCAAAGAGGCACAAAGTTCATAAAAATCTGCGTCTGTATACTCAAATTTATTTTTTCTCACCGTTACATCGATAGGATATTCTGATGATACCTGTCCATTTTAGATGGGACTTTTGGGACCTTTGCTTGGCCAATTTGTTACTTTTTATCTCTTTAGTGAAGACAAAGGTAGAGACTGTTACCGAATGTAATAATAATGTAGCAATAACTTTCAGTCCTGCTAGCTGTGCCTGTGATAAATGGAAGCAGAAAGGGAATTGTAATAAAATGACTCCACACCGTCATTGGTTTATCTTCCTGAGCGTGACGTCCAGCAGATGAACGTGGGAACAGAACCTTTTATCACTTTCACTGTTGTCACTCCCAAACTCCCACACTGTAGTCCTCGGGCAGTGAGACCAGCAGTCCTAGGCTTCTGCAAAATTCACATCATTAGAACCATAATTGGATGGCATCTACTGCATGGGGCCAGAGGAAAATGAGTCATTTTTGTTAAGAGTGATAAAAATGTCTAAACAAATTCTCAATTATATTGCGAAAAAAATCACACACCTTTTCTGTTTTCACCTGTATCGCGCCCCGCAGTCCTTCATTTATACCACTTATTGAATGCAGGAAAGAGAGACGGAGGAAGACAGAAAGATAGAGAGATCCTGCATCAGTGCCTGGATTCAGGCTTATTTCGACAGACCCTTCTGAGACACACTTTCTCCTCCGGCCGACCACTATCACACTTTCCAAATCCCAGTGCCAGTCTGAAGATACATTTTAGTTTGTGAAACATTAAACATGTAAAATGAAGCTCAATAGTCAACATTTTGCACTTCAGGGATATTAATATAACTTGATAATAACGTCTCTGCCTTCTGCAGTGATTCACATTGAACGCACAATCTGTTTGAATTAAAAGCAGCGAGGCAGATCATTGCATAGTGTGTCAGAACATATGTATCCACACTATGAAAAATGGGAAAATACCATATGTGCAGCAGAGTTGTCATATATACTTCCTGGCCGTCATGCATAGTGCCCACTGTACAAGCCTCTGGAGGCAGTGTTATGATCTGGGGTTGCTTCAATTGGTCACGTCTAGGCTCAGCAACGTTATTATGCAGCAAAGACTTTACGGAGTGGTTCGACTTTCCCAGCGTGAATACAAGATCTCGGCCAAAAATGAATGCGACTCTGGAAATATATGTTGTGACGTTGCATAAGGTTGTCGAAACAATGCCACGACGAAAGTGCGCCGTAATCAAAGCTAACGGTGGTCCAACGAAATATTAGAGTGTGCAACTTTTTTTTGGGCCAGGCAGTGTACTTTTCCATATTATCATTACTATTGAAAAACATGCCAGTATATAACATATATTTAAAGCAGTAAATTGTTTGGTAATCAGGGTAAAATCTATGTTTTCTCAATGATTTCAGTTATTAAATCAATCAGGAATTTTTTTTTTTTTAATAAGTTAAGTTATCAAGTATGACACAATAACTAACATTATTAGATGCACTCTCACCTTGCCTAAGCCTATTGCAGCAGACCATTTCGTTTTTACTTCTGGCTTGCTGTGTACAGTGCATGGACAGTGCATGCTGTGTACTATTTGACCTAGGAAGGACACATGCAGAACACCTGAGGCCCTGCCCATATGGGGCCTTGCGCTTTATGTCCTTGATAAGTTGGTATTCAGGTGTAACTGCATTGCTACATTGGGGGAAGGTTCATGAGAAGGTTCATGCTTTACCCTTCCATATTGCTTTCGGCAAACAAATGCAACAAGCTGATGGTTGCCACCTTCGTCTGGAAGTGTGGTGAATCGAATAGGGTTTGGAGAGAGGCTCATGGATCTTGATGAAGTCCATTCCCTAGGACGTCCACATCTATATGACTATAGCATAATATTATGTTAAGTAGTTTTTGAAGTTCAACAAAAATATATAGAACATAAATATACATAGTGATGGTTAGAATTTATGGAAAACATTATTATTATTATTGTTATTATTATTACGTCGTTGTCGTAATTTATTTTACATTTTATATTATGGCGCATTTTTTAATATCTCTTGTATTGCAATAACCTTGCCATGCAGAAACCTGTAGTGTAGGAAGCCACAGATCCTCCTCTCCATCACGAATTTCAGTGTGTTTTGCGTGCTCTGCCTGGCATGCAGTGGCGACTGTGAGGGATCGAGAGAAATGGCTTTTTAAACGTAAGGGGGATTTGAGTCGGTTTTCCCTGTTTTTAACACTCCGCTGTTCTCTCTCTCCTTCTCGCAGCTCCTCGCTGCTCGGATCCTGGTCGGCTAGGGGCTGCAGAGCGGTGCCCGTTGATTCATTCAGAACCAAATGTGTGTGTGACAGACTATCGAGCTTCGCCATTTTAGCACGGCTAAATCCTGACATGGTAAGTGAAATACCTGTATTTTCTTCTTTCTAAAACGAAAAGCGTTCGAAATGTTCGTTTTGTGCGATAAGAGCGTGAGAGGGAGAGAGAAAAAAAGATGAAATAGGCGTCATTGTCATTCCGTTTCAACAGATCCTTGTGGCGCTCCCTCCCTCCCTCGCTCTTTCGGTATGCTTGTGCCATTCTGTCAAGCCTTGATTTCTGTGCCTGGGAATTTTAGGGTGTTGAAAATGCGTACGGAACATTTCGGCATTTTTTATTTCGAAAGAAAATATCGACTTAATACATTCTCTCGTTAATTCGCCGAGTAGATTCGAGGAGTTTTTCTTGTGGGGTTGAAATTAGCAAAGGAATAGCCATCATTATCCTGATGTAGACAGTGAAATGTGTTTGATTTGCATATATTATCTATCTACTGAATCGAAGGAAAGGATTGTGTGCTTACAGAACGATATTTGAGTTATACATAAATACATGTTGCATGGAATAGTATTGATTTTGAATAAAAAATTCAAACTAGACACATCGTTTTATATTTAAGAGAGACTGCTTTTTAATTTATTCTCGCCTTGTATTGCTTTATTGACACGTTATTGATGTTTGCTTTTTATCTTAAAATGTCCTGTGATATTTGTTTTAATAGTATCATATTGGGTAAAATAAATAACTACACAAACAAATAATAATAATGATAATAAAAATACAAGGTTGTGTGACTGCAATGAAGCACAAATGTATTTAGATGTAGTGATACTGTGCAAATATGAAATGTTTCATTAAAAACAATGAGTACGCTGTAGTCACATCCAATTTAGCATGAAGATTGTGATGACCAATATCTATGACGTCCCTGTTCCTTAGGAAAGAGTCTCTTTGTGTAGAATTTAGTTATTATTAGAATGGAACCTGCCTCTAATGCATTTTGTTCACCAGTTACCCTGGTAACAACATCCGCACTGGGGGCTCTTAAAGCTGTAGAAGATGCCATAACGCTGGCTTTGTGCTTCCTGCCCCAGATTTGTCCCCTTTCCTCTTTTAAGAGGAATAAAAGGAGAACATTTTACCAGTTTTCCATATTGTAATATTGTTGGATTTTGCAGCATCAAATACAAGAATCATTATTGAAACTAGGGGGGGGGTGAAAATACATAATAAATACAATAATACATATTAATGAATACAAGACTGCACCTGCAAACTGCAGACAAATCCTGAAAAATTAATTAGCTGAAAAATCCCATACTCAAATTTTGAAGCTGTGCAAACTGTGTCACCCCATTCTAGGACCAGGGAGTATTTTACTGCTGAGGATGGAGGGATTTTGGCATGGGTAGGGAGTACTGCAGGATGTGTCTAGATTTGTCCGCTTTGCCAAATGAAAGCATGGAAATGCTCAAAGTGCCATTGGCTGTACACTGCCTGTCATGTTGGAGTGTCTACCACGTTTGCAGCGCACAGCACATCTGAGACCTGTGTGATTACACTGTGTTTCTGAGAGTCGGGTCTGCCGTCATTCAGTCTACCTGAGAACACCGGCATCCCCCCGATTCGGTTACATCCACACTGTTTGTCCCGGTCCACCTGGGCAGATGGCTTGCTGCTTTTCCCAGCATTGCAGTCTGTTTTTGTGCAAGATTTTGGCATCCATTTTGGCAAGCTGTTTTGTTAATTTCTCCATTTCTGAGAGAGGAAGAGGAAGAAAAAAGGACGATAGCAACACCCGCCCCCCCATTTTTTTTTGTGAGACTCCCATGGCTACACTGCTAATCATTCCTTTGGAAATGCTTGCCTTCCCAATTTACTTCCAGATTTTCTGTCCGACGGCCCTGCTCTCTGCAGCTAAGCTTGAACAGACTCTGAATAACAAAGAGGCCAGCTGAAAGACAGACGTCTGGCTGCAGAGCAGCACTTTTTCTCTACCTTTTCTCCTCCCCCCCTCTTTTTTCTCCTTTTTTTCTGCCACGTAGAATAGCTCGATACCTCTCAGCTGCAGGCTTTTAAAAGACAAAATAAAACAAAATGTTGCAGTTATTTTTTCATCTCTCAAACCCAACTCACCATGGGATGGAGTGAAACTATTCCTCACGTGTGCTCTTCCAAGAGGGACCAATAGATGTCCTTAAATAATAAACTCAGTTGTAACTGGCATGTGATGGTCCTGACATAGACCTTCACCATGTAATGGAATGGCATTGGCGTATGCTGGTTCCCCAGACGAGGTTGCATTTGGAACAAAGGAAGGCTAATCTATGGACCCGTCTCTTCATAACCTCATCAGTCTCTGCCCGGCCCGATGGACAGGTTTTGATGTAAATCTGCCACGCTGTCAAGCTAACGTCATAAACAGCCACTAGCCGTGCATTCATTGGCATGGGGCTGCAGGACCTCAGGCAGGTCTGTGGACGGCCGCTGGGTCATGTGACTCCTCTTGGGGAGGCTAAGAAAGGAAAGTGCGGCATAAACATCCCTCAGACTGAAGCATGTTTTCTTTTTTAGGTACGCATAGCTGGCACCCGCTCCCCCTTGTGATTTAGAGCTTGTGATTTCCTCAAGTCATTTGAAATAGTAGATCACTGTCCTGAGGATATCGATCTAGTTCTGACGAGCATGGCATCCTGCAATATACCAGTAACACTCCCTCTGCCAATATGTAGCTTCAGCAAGTAATCATGGTGGATGCGACGCGCCTCAGAGTCTGGCTCCTTTCTGCTCTGCTCTGATTGGGTAGGAGCCAGACAAAGTTTGTCTGCACCTTGTTTTTTTTGTTTTTTTTAAGGGATACACTGCAGTGCCGATTAATCAAAGGCATGTAATTGCCTTAGCTAGGATAGACGAGCAACCTGGAGACGAGGCTACTGATAAACTCAACCAATTACCTTTTCTGCAAATGTTAGCCCATGGGGCGTTAGCTGTGAGACAGGCATAGCAGGAGAATGAGATTGCTTGCTCTGGGGTTTTTGCTTTCCCTTTGTGTCGGCTTTTAAGATATAATAATAATATTAATTATAATAATAATAATAATAATAATAATAACAATAATAATAATACTACTACTACTAATAATAATACTAATAATAATAATTTGTGATTATACATAAGTGATTCTGGTTCAACTTCCAATTGTGGACAGTCAGCCCTCTCACAGGGACTAAGCAGTGTGGCCTGTTCTGGCAGTGTGGAGCACACAGGTGCTAAATGACTGGCCATCAGTTCCTGCTGGGCAGGACAACATGGTGCTGATGGCGTTTGGCTGCCCCACACCTTAGCATGCCATGGCAAGCGTACTTTTCATTGCCATATCACACACACACACACACACACACACACACACACACACACACACACACACACGTATATATATATATATATATATATATATATATATATTCTGTTTGCATACATGCACACACAACCAAAAACACCTGCATACCCATACATATTTCATTTGAACACAGCCGATGGATGCTGCTGCTGCTACTGCCGCAGCTGATGCTGCTACCATGCTAACACATCACCATGGCAACCAAGAAAAAATAACCATGGCAACATTTGGAAGGTGTATCACTTTAGTGGAGAGAAATGAACATAAGGGTAGAATGATCTCTGCAGCGGGGAAATGTTTTCCCCCTTTTGCTGGTCCAATTTGATTAATCGAAAGTGTTATTTGTTTCTCTGCCTCGACCACGTCTTTTCTTTTCTTTTTTCATCGAGTCACCTTGAAGTCACCTTGCTCCTCAGCTGTGGCCTAATTGCGCCAGTCAGCAGGCTGAAAGGAGAAGGCCTGGCACATGCGCGAGACATGACTGATGCTGAGGAGGACAGGGATGTGTGTGTGTGTGTGTGTGTGTGTGTGTGTGATTGCGTGTGTTTTTAGAGAGCTGTATTTTTAACCTAATTTTCTGGCTCTCGTCTAGAATATGGACAAAACGCTGCTCCCTTCGGTGACCCTGATCGTGGGCTGTGGGGTCTCCTCACTCACCCTACTCCTGCTCATCATCATCTATGTATCTGTCTGGAGGTGAGACCCCCACTTTTCCCAAGCCACCCCTTCTCCTCAAACCTTCCAGCTCAGAATGTGAAAACCAATCAACCCACTCTAAAGCATTACATATTTTCAGGAGGAAATTATCATTTGAACATATTTTTTCAAATTATAAAAAAAAATGCATTAAAGGAGGTTATTAGTTGCAATAGCTTTGATTGTTATTGAAACAGCTGAAGATGAACAAAGATACCATGTTATGTGCCTGAATTGCTTAACAAAAATATCCAGTTGGGAATTATGGACCATGCGTATAAAATGTAAGCTGACGTGTAGTTGCCCTCGACAAACAGCCATCTGCCAAACAATGCGATTGAACAAATTCGCCATCATCAGCAGTGGAGGTAGCCAGTCCGTCTATTGGAGTTCAGACAGTGTTTGGCTGGACCGGAATGAATCGTAGGTCCAGAGAGAAAGAGCGGAAAAGTGAGAGAGGTACATACAGGATGGGGAGAGAGAGAGAGGAAGGCTTGAGGCCAGCTCATCAAAGGGTGCCCACGGCAGTGTTTGTTTGCCCACCCTAATGGGTGGGATAATGGGGCCTAAACCTGCCCGTGTGCCCAGGTCAGTGGCAGCCAGCAGCCTGCCTCCTCCCTTCCTGTGTGCCCAGCTGGCATTTGGATCTGGAACAAACTCGGGTTTCTCACGGCCAACTGAGCACCAAGCCATACGGGGCCCCCGAGGTGCTGGGCTCCATCGGGGACAGCTGGGAGAATACTGTATCGGTCCAGGGACCAACAAAGAAGAAACTACGAGCAGAATGAAAATATGTCAGCCAAGGAAAACACAGAAAGGGATTGTGTTTTTTTTTGTAGTACAGTTTTGAATTGAGCTGAAATTGAAATATTATGAGTTTGTTATAATAAAGTCTACAGTGTAGTGGTGAATTATTGTTGCTTTTAGTCGCAAGGCAATAGAGAGGTATGCCTGGCTTTGGAGTGACAAGCCCACGCCCACCACAGTTTTTTGTCATTACCTGCCTGTTCCCATCAACAGTCAGGCACCCATACAGACAGGTTAGGAGTCACCATGCTTAGGTCAGGTTGATGATTCATAAGCCCCGCAGCCCAGCAGAGCGTGGAACAACACGACCGTAAACATTGCCACCTTTCGCATGTCATAAACATGGCCGCCTGGATTATGCAGCATTTATATACAGACAAGAGTCCTTGTTTTATGGTCCTGACTGTCATGGGGATGGTGGTGTACAGACAGGATAATCAAAGGTTTAAATTTCAGGACATTCCCTCGTGGGAAGACTGGCTTTCAGGGGATTGAAGCAAAGAGGGGTTATTTATGTGAGCGGACTCCTGGGATACTGCCCAACTGCTGACATGCTTTTTTCTCTGTCCTCAACCAGGTACATTCGCTCTGAGCGCTCCGTCATTCTGATCAACTTCTGCCTCTCTATCATCTCATCCAATGCCCTCATCCTGATTGGACAGACACAGACGCGTAACAAGGTAATGACCAATGGCCTCGTGTGGCCCTCCTCCTCCCTCAAAGTCTTTAAATTCCCTTTCCCAATCTGCATCAAAATAATTTTCATTGTTTACTGTTTTGCTAAAGTACTAACCTGCATTTCCCTCTATCACATGTGACCAATTAAACTCAAGTTTCAAATTTATGCGGTTGTGCCAATGTGTTAACCTAACTTTTCATCTCTCTTACTTCCCGCTCTGTCTCTCACCATTTCAGGTGGTGTGTACTCTGGTGGCTGCTTTCCTTCACTTCTTCTTCTTGTCCTCCTTCTGCTGGGTTCTGACGGAGGCGTGGCAGTCCTACATGGCGGTGACGGGCCGCCTGCGGAATCGCATCATTCGCAAACGTTTCCTGTGCCTGGGCTGGGGTGAGCTTGCCCAACCACACTGAGCCTCTCCGCACCGCACTGGTCACCTAACCTTTCACCCTCACCAGGTATTCTGGCCAGAATTGACCACTGACTCCTATTTCTCTCCTATGTCTCTCTCTCTCTCTCTCTCTTTTATTCTTCCCAGGTCTCCCTGCTCTAATTGTGGCCGTGTCTGTGGGATTCACCAAGGCCAAAGGTTATGGCACTGTCAACTAGTGAGTGTCCTGTCCACTCTGTCTCATTCTGTCTCTCTCTCCCTGTAATCCAGTGCCCCTTGTGCAATGCAGTATGTCTGGTTCACATAGCATGACACCAGCAGTCAGAAATCCACTGAGGGAGAGAACGTGCAATGCAATAGCCTGTGGACCTACATTTGTGTGGGCTCACTGGACTGTGGTGAATGAACTTATATCTCCTTTTCCCCCTCTTTCCCCTTCCCTCACTCTCTCTTTCACCCTCCACTTCTTTTTGTCTCCCTCTTTCTACTATTTCTATTTCACACTGTCTTAGCTGTTGGCTCTCTCTGGAAGGTGGTCTCCTCTACGCATTTGTGGGGCCAGCGGCTGCTGTTGTTCTGGTACTTTCTCTTCTTTCAGCCTTGTGATCTGTCGCATGCATGCCAACTGTTAATCTACTGATCTTGCTAATGTACAAATGTAGAACCAGCATGAATTACCACAGAATATACCCAGAGCTATGGATGCCTGTCTGTGAGAAATTTAAAGGTGTCATTGAAGGTGCTAGTCATATAAAAATTTCTCAAGGTCAAAATTAACTCTTCCTAGTAAAGGTCAAGAAGGGAAATAGAATTTTTAGTCATTTATCTTATTAGATCAAGATTAGTCTGTATTGATTTTGAGAGACGCTAAACAATTTTACAGCTTCATGATTTTGGTAAGATCTTTGTCAGATAATTGATGTTGAAAATCAATTGATGAATTGAATATCAATGTTTGCTTATGTGATGCAATAGTGGGTATAACTGATCTTGCTACCCTCGCATGCCTCCCATACACCATCTCTGTTTTTCTCTTCACCAGGTTAACATGGTAATTGGGATACTGGTTTTTAACAAACTGGTGTCCAAAGACGGCATCACCGATATGAAACTGAAGGAGCGGGCAGGGTATGAGCCAGTCCATCCTTTCATCAGAGGACTCATAACCAGCCTGTCTTGGGGGGGAGGGCATCACTTCATTGTCTCTCTTACTGATTGGGCAGAACTAAAACAAAATATGGGACAGATAAGTGGAAGGAAAGTTTCTGGAAGTGGAGGTGGTTGGCAGGAACAAGAGATATTGAGAATAAGAGAGTGAAAGCTGGATTGAAAGATAAAAAGAGAGCGATAGGAATAGGAACATGCAAAAAAGACGAGTCAATCCAAAAGAGCAGTGAGATGGATGAGGTGAAAGACGAGTCAATCCAAAAGAGCAGTGAGATGGATGAGGTGGGTTATAAAAAAGGATGGGGGATAATGACACATGGGCATGGACAGCAGATAGGACCATGCAATAGCTGGGTTCACAAAAGGTATTATGAGTAAAAGTGTGATTCAAGGATAATATCTCTGATTCCCCAGTGCATGATTCTTCAGCTGAGTCATCCTCAATCCAGATTTAATTTCAATGATTCACAGAGAGCAAGGTCACTGCGACACCATGTCTGATTTTAACATCTCTCTGACTTGGCTCTGAACTGATTACAGTATTATCATGGACAAATATCTTTATTTTTACAGTTCGGCTTTTTCAACTTGAAAAAGGTTGCCATCACATACTTCATATGGCGCACAACCTATATGATGTCTATCGCACATGGTCAACACGCAAGCTCTATGTATTATGTACCTCTTTCTTTGCCATGATGAGGCAGCAAATCATAGAAAGTCTAGAATTTGAGAAGCATTTGTAAACGTTTAAGAAACTGAAATACCAGCTGCATTTGTCAAGGTGCTAAAGGTTTAGAAGAGGAGAGGCACAGAGTAGAGCAGAGAGACAACTGGTTATAGATCCTGACAGGAAACACAATTGCACATCTATGTGCAAATTCCACTTCATTACATTTCAGTTGTTTTATACCACTGCCATATGTGTTGCTTCTGTACATTGCTACAGATTAAATTTCTTTGTAGATGCAGCTATTTGCTATAGATCTACAGTGGTATGCAAATGTTTGGGCACCCCTGGTCAAATTGTACATTTTGTTGATTTTCTAAGTAAAAGTAGTTAACACAACCTCTGCAGTGAACAAACTTAAATATGACCTTTTTATGTAAATTTGAATGCACAATTCCTTTTTATATGCTGAATTTAACAGATTACAAAAAATAAATCTGTCAATTTCGCACGTGCAAAGGTTTGGGCACCCTGTCAGTCAGTAGTTAGTAACACCTCCATTGTCAGAAATTACAGACTCCAAAAGTTTATTTTACAAACCTAACAATCTT
The DNA here is from genome assembly GCA_022702515.1 of Ilyophis sp. 1 JC-2022. Classification (NCBI taxonomy): domain Eukaryota; kingdom Metazoa; phylum Chordata; class Actinopteri; order Anguilliformes; family Synaphobranchidae; genus Ilyophis; species Ilyophis sp. 1 JC-2022. Next base: position 103,068,747 of record CM040406.1, read on the forward strand.
TCTATTCTTGCTTTAGAATTTTTTTTTCCCACAACCCCAAAAAATAATAGATACATCCCAAGCTTAACCATTGGCAAGGTGTTCTTTTTTAAAATGCTTCCCGTTTTTTTCCAAAATTATCATTGGTGGTTGTGGCCAAAGAGTTACATGTTTGTTTCATCAGTCCACAGCACGTTATTCCAAAAAGTATCTGGCTTATCTAAGTATTGTGTTCCATACTTCATACGTTGACGTTTGTGATGTGATTGCAGGATAGGTTCCCTTCTGCCAACCGTTCCATGCAGATCATTTTTGTATAAGCAGTGCTGAACAGTTTAACAGTGCACCACCACTATGTCACTAAACATTTCTGTGGGTTATTTTCAGTGATATTTGGGTTTTGCTTTCAGTTCCTTACCAGTCTACGAGCAGTTCTGTCAGAGATGTTTCTTGCTCTCCCAGATCTTGCCTTGACTTTAACAGGTCCCCTTAACTTCCAGTTCTTAATTATGTTGTTGGAAATTCCAAGCTGGCCTACACATTCCAAGTGTTTAGATATCTTCTTATAGTCTCCTGCTGCTTTGTAAGGGTCAATTATCTTTATTTTCAAGTTGTCAGTCAGCTGCTTAGAGGAACCCATGGTTGTTGAAAGTGAGAACAACACACCCTGAGAGGTTAGAAGGGTTTGAGTATGTATTAAGCTATGGAATGACCTTCACTTGGCTTAATGTAAAGCCAAACAAGTCAATCAAGTGTTGGGACCTTTTTTATGAAAGTATTAATAGATCAACTGGAAGCCTAAACTTTTGCATATGGCATATTATTTTCTGTTGACTTTTTTTCACTTAGAGATTCAATAAAACATGCAATTTGACCAGGGTGCCCAAACGTTTGCATACCACTGCAAATATGTATATCCATTTCATTTTCTTATAATTATTGACTCTTAGTGGAGAGGGGAGGGGAATCAGGAAAACCAGGAGGGGAAAGCATTTAATCATTGAAAAATGTCCCTGCAGTAGCAGATAATCCATATTGACCCAGTCGACAGACTGACAGAACAATCGTTGGTTACACCTTTATTTATTTTATTTCACTTAAAATATAATTTGAAGTATCTCTTCTGTGATGATTGAGATTTGAAAGTATTTCTGATATCAGAATACATTTGTTTTATGAGTATTGCAATGAACCTTCTCGAAACCAAATATTGATTATAGAAACAAGGTCACTGACCTGTAGCTGCAAGTCCTTCCCTTCCTGGGTCCTGGGCCCCCTTTGCCAGATGTCTGGCATGCCCATAATCAGCATTGTTATTGCATCCTGCTGTTTTTCTATCTCTGAATAATGTGTTTGGCTCTCGATGAGTACCTCTTTGATTGATTCTGTTTGTTGTCTGAAACATTGTGTTGGAATTCTGCAGCATCCCCTTTTCACCACCACAAGGACGCTCTCACTCAGTGCTCACAGCACAGGAAGCCAAGCTCCGGCTCTACTCTCTACTCATTGATTCAGACCGAGCTAACCCACCCCCCCCCCCCACCCCCAACCATTACATTGATTGGTTCAGCCCAAGGATCAGTAGTTTCTTCCTCCCCCTGCCTCAATTGGTCCAATCCATGCACCAAATTATAAGCCTGTGACCCTTCTCACCTCCCTCCGCAGTTCGGAAGATAAATAGCTGCCTCTGGAAATAAATGATAAAAACATCAACACTATTAATGACCATATAAATTCGGACAGGGTAGTTAAGATAGAACATATATATGTGCTCCTGTTCTTTTTATTTATTGATATTTTTTTAGCAGCAATATCATAGGTTTAAACTACAGTAAGGAAAATACCATTAATAAAATTAAGACTAAACTGCTGCTTACGCATTTAAGCCTCATACCAGGGAGTAGGGTGTTATCTCCCGCCCCCTTCCTTATCTGCAAGCAGGCATTTTCATAAGATATTGCAATATTTTTGTATTTTAACTCCAATTTGCTGTGTGTGTGTGTGTAGGTGTGTGTGTGTGTGTGTGTGTGTGCGTGCCTGCATGTAAAAATATAGTAGTCAAAGAATGTTTAGTATGAATCATCTGTACAATAGGCCTGCACTTGACAGATACCATACAACCATGCCTTTTAGCTTCGATAGACTTTGACAAGCATGTGCCTTGTTGGCAGTTAACCTGGGGAGATGGGGAAAGAGTAGAAGCCTGTGTTGTGTGCACACTAGCTAGGTAAGTGTTCTGGCGACTGTAGGTGATCTTCAGGAGGCAGCCGTGGGGGGGGGGGGGGGGGTCGAGTGGGGGTGGTGTGTGTGTGAGTAGAGGTGGTTTTGGTGGCTGCTGGCAAAGTGGGGATAAGGGGGTTGATGTGTGCTGTATCACATGACGGCTGGAATTGCAGTTTTTTCTTCCCTCTTTCAGTTTTAGCTTAAAATGTGTTTAATCTCATTAATGTGTGCTGCGTCTAATTAAGCACAGAGTAACTGTATGGAACGAGCCTCATACCATTGAGATTTTGGGATTTATTTTTTCCCTACAGTACAATGTAATTGGCTGGGAAAATGAAAATAAGATGTAATCATGCAAATTATTCTGTTAGGGTTTCCTTTGACAGTCCATTTTTTCCTTCTCACCTTCCAGTTTAAGGATTTGAACTCCATCCCTTGGCCCAAGGAACAAATGTTTTGTTGGAATTAGGAACATCAGCAGTAGAACAATATAGAGGAAACAAGGGTTATCGGGTCTCACATCATAATACGGAGATTAGAGGATTGGCGCTCTGCTGGGAAACATATTTGTGGCTGATACTGGCTGTTGCTTTGTTTGAGAGCTGGATTTAAGCAGACACAAGAAGCCTTTTATGCATTTTTATTTAATTTTTCGCTTCTCTTGATTTTGCAGCTTTGCATTAATGTATTACCCTATGCCTTTGAAGTCCCAAACCATTTCATTCGGGGTTGCCATAAAGAGACGGGGGAAATGGCGTTGTATTTCAAAACCACTGATTGCTTTTTAATATCACTGCCTCGGGTCCAAGTTTATTAGTTGTATTGCCCTTTTGCTGAAATTGAATTTCTTATATTGTGTGTTTTTGAATTTGTGCCTTCACAAACTGCAGAATCGATTCCTCCCAGTTTGGCAACTGTCCCAATTTGATGGCTTTAACAGTTGTTTGCAGGTGGCCATGTTGTAACAGAGAATTTAAAGCTGTGGAGGTCCTATGCTTGCTTCTTATAGAAACGCTAGTGTTTCTAAAGTAAATTGTTCCCAAGACCAAATGTTAATGCGTATAACGTCATGCAATATTGGTGATGTGACACAACACAACAGGGACATCAGCAGTTTCCTTGGTAGCATTTTTTTGGTTTGCAAGTTCTCCCTAACTTGAACATAACATATAGCAATGAACATATATCGGCAACCTGAACTATTTTTTAAATGTAGCAACAAGATTTGTCTTTATCTCTTCACAACACACCAGCTGATCTTGATGAGAAAGTAAATGAATAAAAAAGAAAGGCAATAAATGTTTCTAACACCGTAATGAAGCATTCGTTGCTGCTCTTGGATGTCTAATTGAGAGGAGAAAATTTCTGCGGCTTAAAATAGAACTGAGTCTTCTTGACAGTGCTGAGTCCAGTGCAGTGATTATTCAGACATCGAGCTGAAGTTGAGAAGAGTGGGGAGTGACTGAAATAGACAGGCTGACGGGATTATATGTATTTTTTATTTTTTTTTGGAAAATGTTCTGGGGAAGACAAGGGCACCCCTGGGACTGGCTGTAATCTGAAACACCTTGATAAAAGCGCCAATGTCAATAGCTGTCTTCCTGGGCATTTTATAATGCAACTGCTCGAATGGTCCAACACACACACACACACACACACACATACACACGCACACACATTTACAAACACAAATTCAAGTTACAATGGAGAATGGATTTGATTGTACTGACACCATGGAAAATCAAATTGCAGTAAGATTTCTTTCTCTCTCTGCTCCATGGGTTTTCTATTTTGTGAAGGGGGAGGTGGGGTTGTAATGTTTAACAACCTTTAGTTCTGGCCAATTTCTCACAGACTAATATGACTACAATCTACCCATAATAAAACTATAGGAAGGAGGTATACAGTTATCTAAATGGTTTAGCATATGGACATTGTAATAATACAGAAAGCATACAGATCTGTCTTACATAATAATTACCCATGATTAGTCACAGAACAGTAAGTGAAAAATAAACCTTTTAAAATGTAATTTTGAAAATACTGTGAAATACTGATTAGCAATTCAGAAGTCAGCACTTTCCCAGCAGGAGAAATTAGCTTTGTGTTTATTCACAAAATGTCATTAAAATAATCAAACAAATTGTCTGCTGCACTTTATCTCTAAAATGGACAAAGAATGCAATTTTCAACTGTTTGTGCCTCCAAGCACTGACCCTGGATCATATTATTCACAACTGAGTTGAATTAGTTTAAAGCTTGGCTGAGCTGATCCAGTTTCAGCTGTTGGGGGCAAAATCAGTATGATGCTTTGCAGAGTTACTTCTAGCGCCTTAGCCCCGCCCCTGACTCACTCACGAAGACCATTCTCCCACTCCTGACTCACTCACGAAGACCATTCTCCCACTCCTGACTCACTCACGAAGACCATTCTCCCACTCCTCCTTCCCGGTGCTGGCCCTGAGAGAAAGTCTGGCTGTGGAAAGGGGATTCTGCAGCTGCTGTGTTTTTCTGGCTGGCTCTGTGTGTGTTTCAGTGTGTTGATTTGACTTTGCAGTCAGATGACAGTGCCACTGTACAATATGACGCTCAAATGTGCCAAATGCGGAGTAATCTCGTCGGCTGACCTGTCCACCACAGCTACCAGTAACGCCATGTTAGTCCCGCTAATTATTTATAACTCTTCTGGTTCTCAGTTCTTTTCTTTTTTTTCTGCTTTTCCCCCCCTTCTCACTATTTTAAACGTCCCTTCCTTTCATTTCTCCCACGCACCTGCCCACCACCCCTCACCCTCTTCAAAAGCCCAATTGCTTGTGCATGAGTACATTTCAGTGGAGTGTGGACAGCCCCACTTAAATATACCCTTTCATTTTATCCCTATATGGCAGATGCTCTTTGTAAATAGGTGTGCATACAGTTATATGCAGGAAACCGCAGCTGAGAGCAAGTTCGGTCTAGACTGAAGCATTGGCAAGCTGGCCGCTGAAGCATCATACAGGCCTTTGTATAAATATCCTAATGAAATAGGGCAGTCGTAGCCTTTGCTGCCCCCTAAAGTAGTGGATGGTCAAGGCATGCTCAAATTCGATAATTGTCCAATTTAACACTGCTGCACTGCAGGGGTTGTCATATAGGGCCATTTTTTATTAACACTGTCTTTTAAAAACTCAATTAATAAATATTTATATGCATTATTTATTTATTTAGTATTTATTTGCATGCAGGATGATTCTGCAGGCGATGCTTCTGGTAGATCGGACCATTTTAACCAGTATTGCTTCTGTTGGTAATGTTAGAGCAATATTTATTGATTAGGAGTTGGACTTGGGGAGAGGGGGCTCAGATATGCAAAAATATATGATTATTTTTCATAAAATGCATTTTTATTTTGTGGGATAGTGGTTGGGAGGAGGGTATACAAGTATTACCCACATAGGGATTGCCAAGTGGAACGCAAGACCCACATCGAGGCCTTGCACCATTCAAGCAATCCCATATAATGTTCTCACAATGTTGCGGTACATTACAGACCATTGTCATTATACTAGAAAAAAAGCACATTCTCATACTGAGAACTGCTAAAAATGCTACAGCCACATCTGCAATGCAGAGGCAGTTACAAGGTTTTTAATGTGAAAAGCAGCTATATGTTGCGCTAGCTGATTCCCCCCCCCCACTCACCTTGGTACACTGGTGATTGAGTACCTTTAGTTCAGGCCCATGATGATAAGAATCTTTGTAATCTATTTACAGGGGCTCTTGTTTCCCCACATACTGTAGTCAAGTCCCGCAGCAGGTCCTCCAGCTTCCGGAAGGTTCTTTGTTATATTGAGAACATTTGCTTTCTGTATCCTTTCTCATGTTTAGCATTTTAACTTTTATTATTTAGATGCAGTGGGCAGACTAAGCCACACCTTGGTCTTATAATGATAGAATCTAGCTTTAGGCGTGGCACAGTGTGCTTGGGATGGAGTCTGAATACCTCCCCTCATGCTACCTATGAGTAATGGTTGCTGGCTAATGCAGTGACCTATTTCTGCGGCGTGCGCCCGATCATGGCAGGCCCCCGCATGCTTGGCGGGGGTAGGCTGGCATGGCCGGTGCTGTAGTCTCAGTGTGTGAGCTGGCACCAATGCAGATCCCCTTTTATCCTTTCCCCGGGTCACAGTGCCAAAACGTGTGAAGGGGTAATCTCATTTCCTCTATGTTCACCCCTACACAAACACCCCCCCCCCCCCTAGCTGCAGCTCTGTGTTCCATTGAAAGAGCCTGAAATGTAATGGGGGAGGAGTTGGTCTGTATCTGATTGGTCAAGTGAGGGTTTTCCAGCTTATAACCATATTGTCACTAAAACATTTTTGTAATAGTCGAATGACTTGTTCCTGTTAGGTCCTGCAGTCATCCTAATTGCATATTAGAATTTGAGTTAATATACAGGCAGCTGATACTAACGTAGTGCTTTTTAAGCAAGCATGTGAAAGCTAACATCTCGACATCTTGATATGTATTTGCCACATTTTCACTGTTTTGTATTTTGCCAAGCAAAGAGTCATTTTCATATTATGTCAGTGGACATTAGTGTTCATTTTCAACTGGAAATCATATCTCTGCAGAGCACTTAGACGCTGGGTGGCATATGCCAAGATAATTGAATATAATCTCAATCCAATTGTAACGGTACCGTCCTGTATTGCTTCACATTTTTATTTATTTTGTTTTTACAGTTTTTCCACGGTGTCTAAACTTTGGACTTAATTATTTGCAGTGTTACAGGGCTACAAAAGAATGAAAAATGAAGTATATATATACTCTATATTTTTCCATTCATCATGTCACTTTTCGTTAGTTTAACCTTGATAGTTCCCTTATCTCAGTCATAGGGATCAGATGGCAGCAGTGTATGGGCAGAGGCTATTAAACGCCTTTTAGCTCTCCATCATAAACCCTGTCTTTTCATGACTAGCATGGGATACTTGGCTGTTAAGGCTATTTATTACAACTGCAGATGCAGTGAATTTCCACTGATCTAACTGCCCAAGGTAAATAGCTTACAAATAACATTGAAATGAATCAGCATCTGGCTAAATAATGTACTTTGTAGCATAAGTGCTGAGCCTTTATAATAAAGTGACGCTATTATCCCTGTACTGTTATTATTATTTTAATCTGGGACATCCTGTCAGGCAAATAATACTATTCATATTCTTACAGTTACAGTTGCTTTGTATGGGAGATGCACATCAAGAGATATTGAAAGACAAATTGTGTGTGTGTGTGTGTGTGTGTATGCGTAAATGTTTGATTTCTAAGGCCACGATAAGAGACTCATAGTCAAAAGCAGCAGGTCCATCAGTACTGTAGAGTTTGTGAATGTGCTACAGGCAGAAAAGGAACATTTCCACAGGCCTAAAATACAGCATGCACACAAGGGAAAAAAAACCTAAGTAACAGATATTAAGTCATCTCAACACAAGTGCAGGAGCGTTTTTCTGTGCTTGATATATCAAGCCATGTACTGTAATTTAGGAGAATGTATTATTAATGCCGCCTATTATTCAGCGAGATTTGGTGATGAAACGGCTGGGGTCCGATTAAGTGAGCCAGACGCTGGGATTCATGTGAATTTATCGGTGCTTTGATTTATTGTCAAGGCACTTCCATGACTAGAAGAGTCATTTCTCGTAGGTGTGTGTTTGTGTGCACATGCGTGCAAAGTGTCTACCCTGCCAGGAAGTAGAACTAATAGGCGAAATAAGCTGGTTGAGGTCATGGGTGGAGGAAAAACATGGCAGAACTTTTACTTACTGAACCCTGGACTTTCCACCTCTGGAAATGACTGAAGAAAGATAATTGAGAGCAAGAAAAAAAAGAGGGGTAGAGAGAGCAAGAGAGAAGAAAGGGAGGGATAGAGGGAGGAAAGAAGGACTTTCCAGGCATTTCCTGTAGAAACATCCAGTTTGGGAGAACAGTCCTCTGTCATCATTGCTCTGTTCCTGCCCCTTACACTCCTCTGTTTGCCTCCCACGTTGTTTTGCTTTCCCCTGGTTCATCTCTGCTGCTTTTCCCAGCTTTCTTCTCTCTCCTGTGGCTCTTGCTCCCATTACTTTCTGCTCTGTTTTATTGATGTACTCTATGCATACTGCCTATATGTGCATATCAATATATGTGGATTAAGCATATATATGTATGTACGTATGTATGTATTTGTATACTGTATTCAAATCTTGTTCAATGTATCTATATTTATTTATAGATATATGGAATAACAAAAAGGGCAACTATATTGTACTTATTTTAACAATAGAAATGTATATATAAATCAAGATGATGATCACAGAAATTATTTAGATTTAGCAGATTTGTGTGTAAAAATGATGAAAAATATGAATAGTTTGGGTTGTTAAATCAGACAAGAAGTTAAAAAGTAAGCGAACTGATTATTCATGGCTTTAGAGACACCTCGATCTGGTGTGTGGCAAAAATAGTTGAAATCACAAGATTAGAGCTTCAGAAGCAGCTGCTTGCATGGTGAGCTGTGTAGTCTTGCCCTTTTTGCTGTGCTGCAAGAGGACCTGTGATTGCATCAACTTACCAGGCTTCCCCTTCTGTCCTGCAGGGCGTCACTGTGGAGCTCCTGTGTGGTTCTACCGCTCTTGGCTCTCACCTGGATGTCTGCTGTGCTGGCCATCACCGACCGCCGCTCTGCCCTCTTCCAGATCCTGTTCGCTGTTTTCGACTCATTGGAGGGCTTCGTTATTGTCATGGTGCACTGCATCCTTCGACGAGAGGTACCACATCAAAACTAAATAAATTAAAAAATGTATGTCTGATTCCCAGGTTTTGAACACCCCGCATATCAGCTTCAGTCAAACACAAATGAGGCAGCAAAAATGACCAGCAACACAGCTCTACAACGACCTCTACAAAGACCTCTACACTGGCAGGGTTGACGCTAATGGCTACATTGTGAAGTCACGCCTCTTATGTTTATCAAGGTTTTATATATGAAACGTATTTAACCTCTGTGTTTTTGTGTCTGCTGTTCTAAGGTTCAGGAGGCAGTTAAGTGCCGGGTGGTTGACCGGCAGGAGGATGGGAATGGAGATTCGGGCAGCTCGTTCCAAAACGGGCATGCCCAGCTTATGGTATGTGCAATGCAGGAACAACAAGACCCTCTGAACCTGAAACTTTTAAAACGTATCTTAATTTTTATTTGAATTTTGTCAGAATGTCCCTGTCATATCCTTGTTGCTCATAATGTTTTCTTTCATTTCTCCCCCACGTAGACTGACTTTGAGAAAGACGTTGACATAGCTTGCAGATCAGGTGAGTGCCGCAGTCCGTGCGCATCTATATGCATTTGTGAGTCTGTGCTATTTTACTGTGAGTCCCATCCCATTCTTTAACTCATCTCCACTAGCCAGTAACACTGCATTACTACACCATGACTGCACCAACAATCATCAACAGCCATGGGTGAAGACTCTAAGCTTTCATCTTGTGTTAGCAGCAGAAATAAATGGCTTACGAGTGTACGCATTTAACTGCGCATCATCAGGAAGGCCATTATTTAGACGAAAATAAAAAAATATCACACATCACAAGGCCATAATGCAGTTCACTTCAACGCAAACCGAAATATGATTGGTTGTGGTGACAGGCGCTGTGATATGCAGAATGCATCTGTCTCAGCCATCGTCTGAAATCCGCAGCCTGTATTTAATTAAACAACACGCAGCGCCTCGAGAGAGGACGCAGGCGTCCTTTGATATCCTTCAGGAGCAGAATTTGATTATTGTCTCACGCTTGAAATCAGACCGCATCTCGTGCCCGAACGTAGCCAGCATCTGTCGGCCTGGAAAGAAAAATATGAGATTTTGGAAATGATTCCACGCGAAGGAGTGAAAATGTCTGTCTGTCATCATTTCATCAGAAGCTTGGCGCTGTTTGTTTGAAAATGCGCCTTTTGACATCCAGAGCTACCAGGAGCCAGCATAGTCAGTGACAATTTGATATTAGATGAAATCGATTAAAATCAAATTGTGTCATTCTGATATAACATGCTGCTACAGTAATATCGCAGAAGTCTCAAGTCTGTTTTATTTCCCCCACATAAAAATATAAAATACTGGACCCTTTCATATTTCAGTGTCTGCTTCCAAAATACAATAACAACAATATAGCCCTTAGAACAGGGTACTGTGGAGATAACAAAATCAATTAAATCAAATTCGCTAAATGCTAGAATAAGAGGACAAATCAAATTTACTGGTAACTCAAAGGAGATGACAAATTAAATCCACTAGTTACTGTATTGTCATGGCTCTCCCTGTCTGGTGCACTGAGTCGGCTATAGGCAAGTTAGGTTTGTACTGATCCTGGTTTGAGATGGTCTGCTGGTGTCTCTCTCATATGTGGCTCTCAGAACAAGGCTCTCCTGTGATACACTTTATTAATTCCCATTAAGACTGTAAGTTCAATAAAATGTTAAATGTAAAACTTTCAACTGAGTCTGAGAGAGTGTGGTTTTTCATGACCTGTTGCCTTCTTGTCCCACAGGCACCCTGAAGCGATCATCCCTGCAGGGCGAGGAGAAAGTGCCTTCCCAGCAGCTGACCCTCCAGAAGGGCTCCAACTTCAACACACTGCCTGCCAGCATGACCAAGGTGCACCTGCAGAACGTGGCCGACTACGCCAGCCATACCCTTACGCTGAAGCGGGAGAAGCCCAGCAGGGGTGCTGGTGGGGAGCTGCCCGGCGGGAAGTCCATCTACATCTGTGATGGGGAGCTCTTCAAGCAGCTGGACGCCGACCTGACCCGCGGCCAGGCCGAGGCCGGAGCCCCCGACGGGAGCAGCTACGTCCTGCTGCCTAACAACACGTCCACGCTGCGCGCCAAGCCCAAAGACGACCCGGCCAAGTACAACATCAGCATCGAGCAGCTGCCCCAGACCCGTCTCATCCACCTCAGCAACCCCGCCGGTGAGCCCGTCCCGGGTTTCGGCCTCAAGACCCTACCGGCCGACCGTGTCAGCGTGTCCTGCTCCGAGCGGGACTCGCCCATCCAGAACGTGCAGAACAGCGAGTCACAAATGTCCAACAACATGTGTGAGGCCGGCGACTCGGGAAACTCTGGCATGATGTCTAAGAGCGAGACAGTCTCCACCCTCTCCATGAGCTCCTTAGAAGTAAGAACGGTTTCTGGGAAATGTATGGTGGGAAGGAGGCGGGGTGGATGTGGATGGGGGGGGGGGGGGGGATTTGGGGGGGGGTGGGGGGGGGGGGGGGGGGGCAGATGATTCTTAACATGAGAAGCTGGTTATTATAACTCGTATATCGCCAACCTGAAATGAGTTGCATATCAACAATCTGGAATTTATTTTTGAGGCTGTAAACCACATTGAAGGTCAAACCACATATACATTTCAGAAACCGTAAGTTTATTTGTGTCCTACTGCATCGTCAAATGTCTTGTATGCTTACTTGGAGATAGCTGGATAACAATGCTGCCTCCCCTTACCTGATACAGTAGAGAAGCTATCAGCCCTTTCTCTGGCACTGTTGTTAAAGTAATGAAATAATATTTTTAAATGACTTTCTGTACTCTAAAATGTTTATCCTCACACTGTTGTCCCTCAAATATTTTGAAAAACACAAATGACTTCCAAGTTAGCTTGAGTAAAGGATACAGGCTGGGAATGTGAGCTTTCCGCAATATCATATGGAGTCTTCACACTCCTTAAAGCTAGAGTATGCAACTTTTTTTCAATGGTTGTAACACCACTTGGCCCTGCCTACAGAAAACGAGACACACCCCCCACCTCACTGCTTCGTCGTGAACGCCCATGCAAGTTTTCTAGATAACGATTGCAGGATTACAGAATGGTATAGCTAACGTTACAGTAAAAATGTCAGCTACAAGAGTCCTGGTAAAACAACAGAATGTTTTCTGTTGTTGTACAGTCTAAAAATAATGCAATGAAACATTTACCATTTAGTCACCAAACTCGCTAATTAAGTGATGGTTTTGCTAAGTTCTAAGCACAGAACTGTGTAAGAACTTATTTTACAAAATATAAATTTTTTTAAATTGTTGAACAAGGCTAACATTACCCGCTATCCCAGGCTTAGTTACCCAGCTAGTTAGTTACTCAGCTAAGTTAGACGTTTTACAATAGGACCTTTCTGACAGCAGAAAAGGAGCCAACCTTTTATGTTTGTCAGATTTGGCGATCAAAGATCATAAAACTTGCTATTTCTGTCACGGTTTTTCAGGTCGCCGTCTCATTCTCTACGGCGGTGCCTTATTTTTGCGCCTGGATAGCGTCCTGTCCGGGTTTTCCACCTCGCCCGGTCATTATCCTTTTCACCTGTGTCAGGTGTCTGGCTCTACTTAAGCCCGGCTCTTCCTGTATCCGGTGCTTGAGTATCATTGTTGTTACTACTCTAGCCAGGTATTAATGTATAGGTACAGGCACAGGCGACCACGTTACTTTTGTTCATAAAGTAACGCGGGACTTGTTTTAGGGCTTAGTTTAGTTATTGGAGCATATCTCCTTTTGCCTTGCTCTTTCTCTCCTGCCTTTCTAATTTCCTCCTCGTCCTCGTTGAGGAACTTTTTCTTTTCGCCTCTTTATTTGGTTTACTCTGTTCTTATTGCAGAGTTGAGGCGTTTCTTTTCTTCTCTTTCTTTCCTCTCATTTGTGAGGTTTCGCCCGCTCGCCCGGGTTGTTTTTTTGTTTTCCTCTTTTCCTTTACTAGCCACTCAGTAATACACTGTGTTGTTTACAGAGGTGTAGGCTATTTCTGTTCTCTACCTATTTATAATCCGGGTTGTTTTTTGTTTCGGCAGAATTCGCCAGGGAAGTTCCCCTTCTTTTTTCTGTTCTCCTCTCCCCGTTTTTGTGGTCTCTCTACTTAGGTAGAGGACTTAAAGAATCCCCTGACGGTCGCGTGTGGTCCTCCACACCCACACCTTTACCATTTCTAGGACGATAAACAGATCACACCGAATCCCTGCAATGTTATTCTGAACCAGGCATTATCTGGCTACAGCTGGCATGCTTAAAGCCAAATCTAGCCTATAGCCTACGACAGACAATGTTGGAAAACATTTCCTTCTTCCAAGAACTAGCTGCCGAGTGAAGTAACGTCGTCAATACTAGCAACCTAGCTACTATTCATTATAGGTAATTACAATTGACGGGCAAGCAGAAAGTCCAGGTAAATTAGTGTTGAAACTTCTGATCTGCCTGTCCAGGAGAAACAATGCAAGCTCCACGTCTGTCTTCAAACCAATCCGTTCGCGAACAACTCGCCACCTTCTAAAATTTGCAGCTATGTTTATTCTAGTTTTCAAACGAGTTTTATCCAATTCTATTTTATTTTTCTTTGCATAAAATAGCACATGCAATGCAACTGTTTATGTGATTGCACAAGGTCAATCTCATTGTTGATTGGTTCGCGACATGAACCGGCCTATCTCTTCGATTGCTTTACGTCATGAGCCACTTTGTTTTTAAAACAAAAATTTGGGCTGAATCGCTGGTTTTAGAATGCTGGATTTCTCTCACAAGTTATTTATATGATTGCTATGAACTACACATGACCGTTCCCTGATATTTTTCAAATAAAAAGCATACTCCAGCTGTAATATGGTTGGCATCCAAAAAAGCACATATTGATTTGAATGTGCTGAAATCAGTGTGAGAGCCCATCTTTAAATGTCCCCAGCTCCTCATCACATCACTGTCTATCTAGCTGGAACCTGAGTTGACTTGATGGAAAGGCTTGCAACAGAAGGAAACTTTGCCATGCTTTGTTTGAAAGTGTGTACCAAGAGTGCAAAACTACGGATAGCATAATTGATATACTTACCCACGAGGGCTAAGCTGAACTCCATTTTTGTTAAAAGCTCAGCACAGCATGACGGTATTTTATTATTTACATTTTATTGTCAAGAGAAATTAGCAACGCGGTCCAGCCAAGGAGTCACACAGGCCTCGTATTTGTGCAATCAACTGTGGAATTGGCGATAGCAGATGGCTTTGTGGGTTATTTTTTTTGCTTTTCCCCCAACTATGCAAAGTTCATTTAATTACCCCCCCAATTACATGCACTAAACGAGTTTGAGCTGTTCTGCAGGGCATGTGAAATGAAATGCTGGCGGAGTGGTGTGGTTTGTGTGTGTGTTTGGGGGTGTGGGGGGTTGAGGCGGGGGGCCTGGCAGGAGCCGCCAGCCGGACGGCTTTAATTAAGAAGATACGTCCTCTGAATTATTTATCGCTGTTCCAACAAGGCTTTCGCCTAAGTGGCGGCTCGTTAGAACACTCTGGCAATAGGCTTCGTTAGGATCTTTCATCAGGAGTCTGAGGGAAGTGGGAGTGGAGGGGTACCATTGAGGTGGCAATGATAGCATTGTGATGAGCAGACACCATGTGATGCAGAGAAGAAAGAGAGGGGGGAGGGAGAAAGGCTTAGCCATTCATTGTTCTTGGCATCAAGGCTCATTTGTGTTTCATGTCAATGAATTTGCACAACACCTTCAATGTCTTTGCGCCCTTCCAACACCCTTCTCCCTAAGTCTCTCCCTCATTTTTTATTTATCCCAAGGTCAACTAATTCTGGCATCTAATTTCAGACCCTGGGAATGTGTATGCACAATGCAATTGTTTTTTTCCCTCTAAACTCACTACAATGTCTTCATGGCTGCTTACTTCCTCGCATCCATCTGGGCAGACTTCAATTCTCATTTGTAGCCAGCTATGAGGGTACACTCTGTCTCAGTGCATTGTGGGTTTTGCAGCTTCATCACCATGTAAATGCAATAGGGCATTTGGCTTAGTCAGCAGTGGGCTTTTTTTTGTGGGAACATTGAATAAGTGAATTTTACCAGATCGGTGACCCCATACGTCTAGTTCATGCCCATGCGGTGGTGCTGCCACCATTTTGAAGAACAAGCTTTTTGTAGCTGGGTAAAAAGGATCTCTCTGTACTCCTCATTAAAACACTGACGGATTGATACCATGTCTGCTACAGGCAAGGTGCTTAAGAGAGAGAGATATGGTTGAGGAGATATGGAGATATGGAGGGGGGTAGGTTGGGGGAGGGGGCAGTTATGGCTGCAGTTTACACACTGCAGCATTAGTCTGGAGGAGGAGAAAGAGAGACAGGGGAAAAAATGTTGAATTAAGCAGTTTTAATATGTTATGTTCATTACATTTTTTATAGGATAATGATCGTCCTGGGTGGGAGGGGAGGTGAATGAATTTGCAGATAGGGAGGTGGGTGGAGAACAGGGATTGATGCTGTGTGCCGATTTCTTCAGTGTGTAGAGTAGGAAGGAAGAGAAAACATGGGCCTATAGTTCATAAGGAGAGATGGAGGATAATTAATGAAGATCAGCTGATAAATTGTTAACATTCTCAATAGTCAAGCGGTTTGTCATTGCTCACAGCAGAACAGCAAAATGCAAAGCTTGTCATAAGATATACCAACCTGAATGTTTGTGCTTTTATACTTAATATTTCTAAATAGTTTTTTACAAATGCATCAATACAGTTGTGTTTCAGGAATTATTCCTATTATAATTAGAATTATATTCTAAGTTATTTACACACTTTTTCTCTGCTCAAAGCCAGTTTCAATAAGGTCAGACAAGTGGCATTGATCAGGGGTACAGTGTGTTTGGCCGTAAAAAACACATATCCAGACCCTGTGACATTCACTACTGCAGCAAGTGGCTCCGAAACAAGTCGCCTTGCCTTACTCAGCAAATGATAACAAGCTCTTTATAAAGGTCAGTTTGTACTGATACCTTCAACAAGGGCCAAGGTCCACATCGACGAGCCAGTGGTCATGTCTATTATAGGTCAGGTGACCCTGTGGGGGTTGAGTTATGCGTTCTTGTCTTATGTGTTCTTGGGCTGAAGATTCACCCACAATTCAGTGCAGGACTGTATCTTAATAACCTCCTCCCCACTTCCAAATTGTCTGGGTATAGCAGCCAACCAGTCCAAAGGTTAATCCTTCATCAGACTCGCAGACAGGGGAGTTAAAGGTCACTCGGTCTCAAGCTGTTTACTCCAAACACAGGCCAAGAAGCAAAAAAAAAACAAAAAAACGAGGAAAGTCACTTTGCCAGGGCGTTATTTATTGATTTACAGAGGGTTAATATCATACTTCAATTTTCCTTCTCTGTATTCATGATTCATGTGTCGATTTAACGGGGTGGAACTAAAATGAGCAGCCATGGTAAAAGTGACGTAAACAAGATTGAGGGGAGAGATTTTTTAAATATTAATGGGGCCATTTGTCTAATAGGACTGGTGTAGTGTGTGTGTGTGTGTGTGTGTGTGTGTGTGTGTGTGTGTGTGTGTGTGGAGGGGGGTTCCACGGGACATTTTTGCACTCAGAATGACTTCTTGGTTTCAAACTAACCTCATTCTACTTTTTTCTCCTTTTTTTTTTTTTTTTGCAGAGACGAAAATCCCGCTACGCAGAATTAGACTTTGAGGTAATTTTTTTCACCCCCCAGTCTAGCCTTTCGTGGTATAACTGTACCCTGTTATCACTCCGTATACTTCTGTCTCACAAGTAATGGCGGTAGTTAAATTAGCTAAAGGATACATTTAAGTGCTTTGTGGTTTTTTATAAATCCAATCAGTACCTGTTGTGTCATAAACAGTGAATCACTTTTTTTGTTTATTGTTTAGTATTATTGACAAAAGTGATTGGTTAATTGACTTGTAACTGTGAGTGAAGTCCTTGACTAGCATGTTTTTTATCCTTTTTTTCTTTCCTGTGTAGAAGATCATGCACACACGGAAGCGTCACCAAGATATGTTCCAAGACTTGAACAGGAAGCTGCAGCATTCTGACAGAGATTCCCCACCTGTGGACGGAAAGGTGAGGGACAGACAGACGGACACGCAGATTTTTGCTTTTGCATTTTAGCAAACACTTAGGGCCAAATTCAGAGATAAGCACGCACAAATGGGATTTATTCCCGAAATTCCGTGTAGCTTAAGCTATTTGTGATTCAGACATTTGACTTATCCGCTGTTTTAAGCATCTCTCCAGTATATACGCGCCATTACACGCACAGGGTGGAGATTTGATGAAAATGAGGCATGTCTGCAAGATACGCGTATTCAGAGTTTTCACTTAATCAGTTTTCAACTTTGTTCGGAAAAAAAGGTGTTCTATGTCTAGCGCTGCCAATAGATGATTTTGAAAAATACAGCATCTTTCGCAAAAATGGATATTAGAAGGAGTGCATGTTCTTTTAAAAAAATATTGGTTTTATTTCCCTTTGTCTAGCATACTTACAATTATCAAATAGCTGTCATAAAAAGAAAAATCTGTAAAAGTAGGCTATGATGTCTGGTATATAATAGATTCATTGATAGACAGTGATTGGATCATAATCATTTTAACAGAGAGACGATTTTGTAGAGTACTTGTGTGAGCACAGCTGCTCCAAAATTATTAAGAAGCGCAAAGTAACTCCCCGCAGTGTAGATCTACCAGTGCTCCAGGTTAAAATCTCTCTACTTTCTGGACACATTCTTCCAGCATGTGACAGATGTACTCAAAAAATAAATCTTTGGACAGTGGTTGCAAGTAATGAGCTATTATTAATATGTGACTTCAACTGGTTAAGTTGAAGATGTCGCATATAGGCTATTATGTTACCGTACATTACTTTATTAGGTAGGCTAAATCGTAAAAAAAAAAAATTATAAATATTTTTTAAAGAAAATTCAACGATTTATTTGTTTACTTAGTAATATTATGTGCAACCACTGTCCAGCGATTCTTTTTTAGATTTTGTGATGGGTATATCCCAGTCATCAATAGAAGCTTGTCATGGATCTTGCCTTTCTTCCCTATCTCTGCGTCTCTTTATTCTTTTTTGTCGTTTACCGGTAATCTATCGGATTTTCCTGTGTTCCGCTACGGGTTTTGCTTTCGCCTCGTCATTAGTGAGTTCACCTGTCATTTATTTCAGCTCACTATTTTCCTGCCTCTCTCGTTGCTTCCATGTTATTTCACGTAACATTCGAGCCGGTAAAAAGGGTATAGGAAGTTGTGCTGCTATCGACTGCTTTGCTTATCAACGCGGGACTTGTTAGCAGTACAACCTTAGAAAGAAAGCAAGTTCTCTTATACACTCTTATTTCAGAGCAGAGGTTTTCGTTTTCTTTTGTTTTCTCCTCGAACCTACGAGTTCCTCACCCAAAGTCTTTGGGGTCTTTTCAGTTCTCTCTTTTGTTTCGCTCCACAAACAGGAGTTAGATAAGCGTTACTGCTTATTTCTTTGTTTTGCTCGGAGATCGAGCTCCTCGTTTTTATTGCGAGGTTTGTGTTATTTTATTTTATTTTTCTCCACTACGGATCATTGTCCGTCTCAGTGGTGTTCTTTGGAACACTTTAAGATTTCCCAGCTATCGCATCTGGACCTCCAATATTCCCTCTGTGTCTCTGACATAGAGATCCCTTACAAAGCTATGATCATTTTATCAATGCGATGTATTAATATATTCACTGCATGCCTATACCCCGTCACGCAAGAGCAACTATGATGCGCAAAGACAGGATTTTCCAAAAGGCAAATGTGGTTATTAAAGGCACTGTCACTGACAAATTGAAAACGCATAACCCCACAAACAGTTTTTTTAGTAGATAGATACCTGGCAACCTGGGGGGCAAGTACAAGAAACAGGTCATTAGAATATCATGCCCTGGCCCCTGTGCCACCCACATTTTGAGATAAGCACCTGCGCAACACAAGTTAGATCTTGAATCTGGCCTAAAGGGTTGTTTGATATACATGTAATTCTACACAGTGAGCTGCAACAAAAAAACGCCTGAACCCAAAATAGCATTCAGTGGCCAATTAGAAAAACTTGTGTAATGAAGTGATGGATTTAATCACTGTGTATGTATTTTTATTTCTCTGCAGTCTGTGAAGAGATGGAGTGTGTCCTCAGGGGGCAGCGACAAAACAAACCTCAGTGTGAGTGTTTATCCCTCTAGTGTCTCTTCCACCCTTTCATTGTCTTACCCTTCCCCCCCTACCCTTCCTCTCTCCCTGTCTCTTTATTTCTGCTTCTCTGTATTTCTTTTTCTCTCCCCCTCCTGACTGTGTTATTTCCATTTTTGGTTCCTGTTCCTGTCATACTTTCCCTTCCGGGTCTGTCTCTATTTCCCTCTCTGTCTGTCACTGTCTTTTTCTTCCTCACTCTACCCGTCTGTGTCTATGCCATCCCCTCCCTGCGTTTCCCTCTCTTTTTTTGGACGCATTGCTTTTGTGTCTCACACAATGAGATCTCCCCCGATTGGCTCTGGACCTCTTGAACAATCAGCGGAACGTGTGCACTGCATGCAGAGTGCAAATAAATGCATGAATGCGCTTCAGTGTCCCAGCGCCCTACTTATTTGCACTCTCCCACTCCTCCATCCGCAGGACAAACAGCAGACACCCAGCAAACGGGCCTGGGAGGGCATTCGAAAGACACATTCGCCCCCCTCATGGGTGCGCAAGGACCTGGAGCCCCTGCAGGCCTCGCCCCTGGAGCTGAAGACGGTGGAGTGGGAGAAGGCAGGCGCCACCATCCCCTTGGTGGGCCAGGAGATCATCGACCTCCAGACGGAGGTGTGAGTGGACACGCCCCCACGTCCCCTCCCCACCAATGAGAGCTTCCGTCACAGTCTTCTCTTCATTTCACTTTGGTTTGAAAAGAACAACCTCGCTGGGAGAAAGTATTTAAAAAAGAGAGAGAACGACAGGGAAAGAGCGAAATTATGAAGAGCGGAACACACAGAGCCAATGTCCTCGAACCTGAGTGCAGAATGAGCAGGACAGAAAGTTGCTTTGTGCTTCTTTACTCCCCCTTTTTCTTTGATGCAGGAATTTCCTTTACCTAACATCGGCAGAAATGATAAGAAACAAACAAAAACACTTTCAATGCAGTGGAAAGGAATATTAAAAATAGAAAGATGAACTTAGCCAAACTTTGGCTCAAGGAGGCCCGGTTTTTGTCCGATGTTTCATATGGACTTTCTGCACTTTTCTCTCTGAGTTCTAGAAGGGGATATATTCCTGCTGGACTTTCATCGGACACTCCAGGTTGCCCATTTGGAAAGACTGGCCAATGACTGATAGAGGCCTACTCTCTCCACCACGCAAAACAGAATCGGAAGCAACCATCTGCTCGACTCCCTCCACAATGGTGGGAATGCGCTGAGACTTCATTTTTAATCTTCGAGTAAATTTAATCATTTTCTATTTTATTTAGTTATTTTTATTACAAGCAGCAAATCAGACAAAAAGAGCTCATCAGACTCTAATGAAATCTACCATGCCTTTAAACTCTTCAAAGGAGAAAAAAGTTTGTCACAGTGGGCTTGCCTGGTTCTGAATTGGAACTCTGGCATCACAGACAACTGCAAAGCAATTTTGATTTCTTGAGCAATCATAAAAACCAACATTATTATTTTTATTATTATTATCCCACCTCACACACTCACAGACACACACACACACACAGGCATAACCTCTAGTCCACACCCTTGCATACATATCGTCAACTTTCTCTGGTGTAATGAAAGCACTTCAGTTGATAACTTGAAGTAAACAATGAGTGATTCAGTCTAATCCCAGAGCTTAAGCAGACGGCTTAAGCAGATAGGGAGACACCAGGGTGGGTGTCAAGGTCGAAACCCATCACTGGGATTCCGAATCCTCCCGGGTACAACAGTGTGAGTGCAGGGACAAGTGGCCCAGGAGATTTGCTGGGGACCACTGTATTTTGATAGTTGGGTGAGAGTGTGATGGCACAGGGGAGAATCAGAAGATACGGGAAGAGTAGACTGTTACCCAGCTCTCCGTCCATGTTTGAGCCACACGTAGACTCACACTTTGCCTTGCTGTTCTTGCAGGCTTTGGTAACAGACAGCATCCACCTCAGAAATGCGTATGGGACGGGTGAGGGTAGGGGGGGGGGGGGGGGGGGTAGCACGGCACCGTCATCGGCCGAAAATGCTGCCGCCCTGGCCTTAGTCCCAGCACCAAACAGGGAAAGGTAAATACAGAATGATGGTTGCTTGATGTACAAGCAGGCTTGATACATTCGTTATGGTCGGTTGTAAGGATGCAGAGTTCCTCATATCTGAACAGAGTTTATATATATAAATATGAATAAAAATGAAAAGTAATTATATCAATATATTATAAATATATATATATGAAACTTCAGAAACTGTGATTCAATAGTCTGAGTTTTGGTTGCACACACAGAGAAAGCACAAGGCTCCTAAAGGAGAGTCATGTTGTACAGTATTGTAATTATTTAAATAAAGTTACACAGAATGAATTTTAGCCTATAAATATCTTTATACTGTGCTTTTTTTGTTTACTGAATACCCTCACCCTGTTGGGTTACTGGACTATTAACAGTGTTCTGTAACTAATGTAATGGTGTGTGTTTATATCACTGTCTGTATCAACCCCCACCCCCGCCTCACCACCTTCCACCCTAGCCACACCCCCCCTTTCCACCTCTCCCTCAAACTTATATGTTTTTGTCTGGACTTCCCCTGTCCCCCTTTTTTATTTCCACAGGTTCTCTTTGTTATTGTACAGTTTTCAGAGCACAAATGAATGTGTCTTATTTCTAATAAAATATATCTATATTATAAACTATACACTGTAATGGTGTGCATTCATGAGGCAAATGCCTTCTGTTGGTTCGGGGGGTAAGAAGATAGGATTATATGAGAGTAGGCGTGTAAAACAAGGAAGAGGGTATTCTGCTGAGGTTAGTAGTGTAGTCCTCCATGTAGATTCATGCACAATTTATTTTTATATCATCCTAATGGCTTCATATAGTTGTTCATGAGAGGGATTGCTTGTAGTAAATGTCAGTTCACGACAGACGCTAATGTGACATCTCCAGTACAACAGGAGCCATAACCCATTTAAAAAAATATGTTCCGGTTTTTAAGCTATTTGATCAATCCACCGCACCTGTCAGCGTGCAAACTTTCAATGCCAGGCCGTTCCCTTAAATTGCACAGAAGCGATAAAACTGCATGTGCTGTCTGCCGTACCATGCTGCAAATGTCAGAAACCTTGTCATGCATAGAAATGATATAGGTTAATGAGGGAAAAAAGCCCCATCCCAGAAAACTCTCAATAAGCCCAAATCTGTGGTATGCTCCGATATATCCTCAAATGTGTCAACCAATCATCACAAACCATTTAAAGAACATTAGGGAACATTTAGGTTACATTGCTGTTTGGTTGTGGGAACATATTTTGTCGAGAATGTTTCCCAAATAAAGGATTTATTGGTCCAAAAATGTTCTGTCACAATCAGGAAAATGGTCTGGGAGCATCCATTGCACACTTCCTGGTCTCATTCTCATTTACTCTTACAACCCATCATGCAGGGTGTGTAGCAATAACATTTTCAGACCATATGGAAATGCCAGATTCATTAATGGCTGCCAAAATCATTGTAATTCTTGTTTTAGCTGAAACAAAACTGAATCACATTATTAAACCGGTCCTCAAATGTTCTTTGTGACCTTGTAAAATTACATTCAAGGGAAATCTCAAATTTAACTTGTTAGGAACACCCACGCTAACCTTCGAATGTTCTGGAATATCCTCTTGTGTATTTGTCCACACCTGTCAGCACACAAACTTTCAATATTCCCTTTAAAATGCAAAGTG
The DNA here is from genome assembly GCA_022702515.1 of Ilyophis sp. 1 JC-2022. Taxonomy (NCBI): domain Eukaryota; kingdom Metazoa; phylum Chordata; class Actinopteri; order Anguilliformes; family Synaphobranchidae; genus Ilyophis; species Ilyophis sp. 1 JC-2022. The sequence goes on from CM040406.1 coordinate 103,091,692, forward strand.
GAGATTTGACTGAATTGTTGCACAGTAAATTTCAGAAGTCCCTTCAAGCATAGAAATGCTTGGGTTAATGTGGCAAAAAAAGTCCCAACTGAGAAAACTCCAACCAGTCCTGTTCTGTGGTAAAGATAGTTGTGTCCCCCGGTGGCAGGGACAGGGATAACTGACTTAAACATAATTTTCAGGTGAATACTAATTAAGTTAATATAGCCACTAAATGCCAGTGGTATTAGGCTAAACAAATACATGCTAACCATACATGTGCATACATATTCAGCTCTCATGACTTGTGAGAAATACAAGAAATAGCACTCAAATCCAGAGAGATGCATCATGAAATTTGAGTTAAGACTATTACTCATAATGCTACTGGAGTTACCCCAGGCCTAATATTTGGAATACGTGCAGCAGTGGTGAACAGTAGGTACAGTATGTCCTCGAAAAGGACGTTCTTCAAGAGCAGTTATCTTGCAGTTAAGCTTGCACATATCAAAAAAGCTGAGTTATTGCACATCATAATGTTTCATTTTATCGGAGCTGACAGCCTTTTGCGTGCCTCTCAAGTATGCATTTGTTACACATTTGCCTATGTATTTTACAATCTGCCTGTTGGAGAATTGCACTTAGACAATTAGCTCTGAGATATTGGGGTCTCCAGATTCCCTATGCATTTTATTATGGAGCTGAATGGAAAAGGCTGTAATGGCCAAAGGAGTATTTACACGTTCTGAACAGAAATCCAATTTGGGGCAGTGAGACGGTCTGCTAATAAAGGTTTAACCAATAATATATTGAGGGAAAATAAATGTCATGGGGATTTTTATTAGATTTAAACAAAAAAACATAAGGATTTGAGATGCATTGTTTCATGTGGATAAATTAGGCTTACGCACAAAGCATCGCATGTTTATTATCACATCCCAAGTGAATACGCAACCACATTAGAAAAAAATGTGACTGGTTATCTGAGAGAGCATATGCGAGGGGGGAACAATTGATGAGATTACATGTCATTATCTAATAAAAATGAATATAATGGTGGCAACAATGTTTTGACTTCAATGGTCTTCATCAAGTATTCCTATCGCATGAAACAAAACAGAAGGCTATGGGGCCATGAGGGGAAAGGGCAGATCCTCAATAAGATGATGGTGATGAGGATGAATGCACAGTGTGACATGAAAAATATTGAGTAAATGTGAAATAGTGACACAATGTCCAAGCGACAATCATGTAGTGGCATTATGAAAATATGATTTACATATCCCACTGGGGTTACATGCCCTCTTAATAAATAATCACAGTGCACAGTGCCTTCAGGAGGTACTCATTGCCTTTGGATTATTTCACATTTTGCTATGTTGAAAGGTCAAATGACAAAATATAAATGTGAATTTTTTTTACTCATCTATAGAAAATGTTATATACAGGTGCAGCTCAAAAAATTTGAATATCGTGAAAAAGTTCAATATTTTTTGTCACTCATGTCAGAAAGTGAAACTCATATATTATATAGATTCATTACACATAGAGTGAAATATTTCAAGCCTTTATTTCTTGGAATTTTGATGATTATGGCTTACAGCTAATGAAAACCCAAATTCAGTGTCTCAGAAAATTAGAATATTACATAAGATCAATAAAAAAGGATATTTTAAACAGAAATGTCAGCCTTCTGAAAAGTATGTTCATTTCTATGCACTCAATACTTGGTTGGGGCTCCTTTTGCATGAATTACTGCATCAATGTGTCAGGGGTAGCGTGGGAACGAAGGACCAGACGCGACAGTAGGGGTTCAGAGAATGCTCACTGAACACCACAAAGCGGGAGGGAAACCCCGCAAACAGGGAATAACCATATACAAACAAATAATAACTCTCCACACAGGAGAGATACCGCTACAACTCAAAACGACCCTAATAGGGCGAAAAACTCTTAACTATATATATACAATCAAACAACAACGAAAAACCCTATAGCTCACAACAAGGGAGCCGAAACCAAAAAGAGCAGGCAGAGAAACCATGACAGGACCCCCCCACTAAGGGACGACCCCAGACGATCCCTCAAGCCTGCGACCCCGGAAATCCCTGATAAGTTGTGGGTCCAGAATATTTTTTGAGGGAACCCAACTACGCTCCTCCGGGCCATAACCTTCCCAATCTACTAAAAATTGGAAACCTCTCCCCACCCGTCTCTCGGCTAAAATACGGTGGACCGTGTACACTGGACCTCCCTCCATCATCCGAGGAGGCGGCGGTGGCTTCTCTGCGGAGGCCAGCGGGCTAATAAGGACTGGCTTAAGCCGGGAGACATGAAACGTGGGATGGATACGCATAGCACGGGGAGCTGTAATCTCACCGTAACCGGATTAATGCGCCGTATAATTTTAAAAGGCCCAATAAACCGGGGCGCGAGTTTGCGAGACTCCACCCTTAACGGCAGATCACGCGTAGCGAGCCACACGCGTTGCCCTACCCTGAATGAGGGGGCTGGACGACGTCGTCTGTAAGCTGCCACCTTGTGTCTAGCAGCAGCGCGCTGAAGCGCAGTACACACCCGCTTCCAGACAGAGCGACACCTCCGAATAAAGGATGCCACGGAGGGAACCTCTACATTCCTCTCCAGCTCAGGGAATAGTGGGGGCTGATACCCCAGTTGAGCCTCGAAGGGCGAGAGCCCTGTGGACGCATTGCGCAAAGTATTATGGGCATACTCAGCCCAGGCTAGGTGTGTACTCCAGGAAGTGGGATTAGAGGCAGCCAGGCAACGCAGAGTGTTCTCCAGCGTCTGGTTAGTGCGCTCGGTCTGTCCATTCGTCTCAGGATGGAAACCAGACGACAAACTGACCGAGGCACCAAGCAGAGAACAGAATGCGCGCCAGAATTTGGCCGTGAACTGAGGACCGCGATCAGAAACCACATCCAACGGCAACCCGTGTAGCCGAAAAACATGGTCTATCATAAGTTGCGCAGTTTCAGAAGCTGAAGGTAGTTTAGCCAACGCAATAAAATGGGCCGCCCTGGAGAAGCGATCTACCACGACTAAGATCACCGATTTGCCCAGTGACGTAGGCAAACCGGTGACGAAGTCGACGGCGACGTGACTCCAAGGACGGCTGGGAATGGGAAGAGGGCGCAAAAGCCCCGAGGGTGGGAGATGTGAACCCTTACTGCGGGCACACACCGGACAAGCTGCCACAAAACTACGAACATCCCTCTCCAGACTAGGCCACCAAAACCGCCGAGAAAGAAAGTCCTTAGTGCGGTGAACGCCCGGATGAGCCACTAATTGAGAAGTGTGACCCCATCGTAATACACGGGGCCTAAGCTTCAGCAGAACGAACAAACAGTGAGGTGGACCCCCCCCAGGGCCTGGGTCAGAGCGCACTGCCCTCTGTACTGCAGCTTCAATGGCCCAAATAACTGGAGCCACAATTTGGTCGGCGGGAATGATAAATTCGGGGGCAGGAGCCCTGTCCGAATTATCAAAGACGCGAGAAAGGGCATCTGGCTTCACGTTCTTGGAGCCGGGTCGATACGTGAGCAGGAAATTGAAGCGCAAGAAGAATAACGCCCACCGGGCTTGGCGAGAATTAAGCCTCTTGGCTAGCTGCACGTACTCTAGGTTTTTATGATCCGTCCACACTGTGAACGGATGCTCTGCCCCTTCAAGCCAGTGACGCCACTCCTCAAGCGCCATTTTGACCGCCAAAAGCTCCCGGTCCCCCACATCATAATTTTTCTCGGCAGGTGTTAATGCGCGAGAAAAATAAGCACATGGATGCATTTTGTGGTCAATGGGGGATAGCTGGGAGAGAATGGCCCCCACTCCTAACTCAGACGCATCTACCTCTACTACAAAAGGAAGGGAAGGGTGACAAGAATGGGTTCGGACGTAAAACGTTTTTTGAGCTCAGAAAACGCTGCTTCGGCCCTCGAGTTCCATAGGAACCGGGAGGAAGGAGTTTTTTTTGTAATCGCAGTAATAGGAGAGACTACCGCGCTAAAATTACGAATAAACCTCCTGTAGAAATTAGCGAAACCTAAAAAACTTTGAACCTGTTTAAGAGAAGATGGCGTGGGCCAATTCTTAACGGCCGAGACTTTCTCTGGATCCATCTGAACCTTGCCATCTGCCACAATGAATCCCAGGAAAGAAACAGATTTGGTGTGAAAGACACACTTCTCTGCCTTTACAAAAAGCTGAGCCTTAAGCAGAGCGTTAAGAACTTGCCTGACATGGCGAATGTGAGTGGAAAGATCGGGAGAAAAAATTAAAATGTCGTCAATATAAACAAAAACCGATTTCTCAAGCATCTCCCTTAGCACATCGTTCACTAACGCTTGGAAAACTGAGGGGGCGCTAGTGAGCCCGAACGGTATCACCTGGTATTCATAGTGTCCCGAGTGGGTATTAAACGCAGTTTTCCACTGGTCTCCCTCCCGAATGCGAACGAGGTTGTAAGCGCTGCGTAAATCCAGTTTAGTGAAAATAGACGCCCCTTGGAGGCGTTCAAAAGCCGAATTCATAAGAGGGAGAGGGTAACGATTCTTAATCGTTATAGCATTAAGTCCCCTGTAGTCAATGCATGGCCTAAGACTACCGTCCTTCTTCTTAACAAAGAAAAAACCGGACCCCGCCGGCGATGTGGATGGTCTGATGAAACCGTTAGCGAGAGATTCCTCTATGTAATTTTTCATAGCGGCACTCTTGGGGGCCGATAAGGAATACAGCGCTCCCCTGGGAGGAATCGAGCCAGGGTATAGCTCGATGGCGCAATCATACGGCCTATGAGGGGGAAGAGAAGTGGCGCGCTGCTTACTAAAAACCTCCGCAAGATCAGTGTACTGCTGAGGAACATTAGCTGGCAATGAAAACGGAATAGCTCCGCCCACCTGAACATTCTCCGAATCTGACTCCGAATCGCGAGGGATGTCCCAATCGATCTCAGAAGGAGAGCTCTCCTCCTCCCACATACTAAACCCATCAGCGAGCGGGTCCCAAGAAAGACTCCCCCTGGTGTCGCGAGATGACGCTACTGCCCCGTGAGCCCCACGGAGAACACTCTCCTCCTCCTGTTCGCTGTCAGAACTCAGATCGGGAAGAGAGCGGCGCGAGCCGCCAGATCTAATTGATTTATTTCTAGAACAGTGGTGTCTGCACTGAACTCCCCAGCGGAGAATAACCGAATCCTCCGCTCCCCAGTTAATATTGGGCTTGTGCTGAACCAACCATGAGTGACCCAGAACAAGTGGGTATGTGGGAGAATCTACTAAAAAAAATGTAATACGCTCCGTATGATCCTGTAATGAAACAGACAGTTTTAAGGAGCTGGTAACCCGCCGGATAGCGCCCGTACCCAAAGGGCGACCATCAAGAGCAGTTACTAACCGTGGAACGGAAAGAGAAACTGAGGGAATCCCCTGCTCCCTAGCCCACTTAATGTCCATAAGGGACTCAACTGATCCGGAATCGATAAAGGCGATACAGCTGGTGGAATGCCTATTCCAACTCAGCTGCACAGATAATAGAGTTCGAGGAGAAGTTTGATCATGTCTCACTAAGGGCCTCGATTCCCTTAGCGAGACTCCTCTTTTCCCGCTAGCTTAGGACATTGATCTCTGTAATGCCCAGCGCGTTTACAATAACGACACCACGCCTCTCTCGACCTGGTGAACCTGGAATCACGTACTGCCGTCCCATCTACCTGCATGGGCTCCTCAGAAAATGAGGAAACCGGAACAACCACCGGACGAGGCACACAAATAGAGGACCGACCACTGCGTGGCCCAGCGAATCTCTCTCTCTCTCTCTCTCTCTAATCCGATTGTCAATTCTGATAGCCGTAGACACTAACGCACCGAACGAAGCGGGTGGTTCGATTGCAGAAAGGGCATCTCGAACTGAATCAGAAAGTGCTTTAATAAATAGAGCGCTAAGCGGTCCGTCAGGCCACCCAGTCTCCCCTGCGAGTGCTCGAAAGGCAATAGAAAATGACGCCACCGTGTCGGAGCCTTGACGAAGATAAGTCAGTCGCATCGCCGCCTCCTGACCGGAGACGTCATGGTCGAAAACCGACGCCATCTCTTCTACCAACCTCTCCATAGTGGACATCACGGGAGAGCTTGCTCTGATTAAGGGGTCCGCCCAAGCGAGAGCCGTACCTGTTAAAAGCGAGAGAATAAATGACACTCGAGCCTCCTGGGTGGAAAACCGAGAAGGTTGTGATTTGAAAAAAATTAAACACTGCGTCAAAAACCCCCTACACCTCCCGGTCTCCCCTCCATAGCGAATCGGGAGTTGTAATTTAGGCTCCTTGAGCTCACGTGGAACGGGAATCACTGCTGGATCAGGAGGAATCAGTACCGCCGAAGTTGGCGCTTGTGCTACCGGGATTGAAGGTAAAGTAACCTGGGGGGGCGTAATCGTCAGCGTTAAAGTGCGAATGCTGTCCGCTAATTCACGCAGCCCATCTCCCTGATAACAGCTGGTTGCCGAACTGTGCCTGCTGAGTGTGTAGGGCTTGGACGGAGGCTTGAAGAGCCCTAATGCCCTCCTCATGGCCGGAGAGAACCACCTCCTGCGCTGTGAGGATTTGCCCTAGATTAGCGACTGTCGCTGGTGCCTCCCTACTGGCTTCCATATTCTGTCAGGGGTAGCGTGGGAACGAAGGACCAGACGCGACAGTAGGGGTTCAGAGAATGCTCACTGAACACCACAAAGCGGGAAGGAAACCCCGCAAACAGGGAATAACCATATACAAACAAATAATAACTCTCCACACAGGAGAGATACCGCTACAACTCAAAACGACCCTAATAGGGCGAAAAACTCTTAACTATATATATACAATCAAACAACAACGAAAAACCCTATAGCTCACAACGAGGGAGCCGAAACCAAAAACACTTGCAAAACGGAGCAGCCACGAAAACACGAGCAATAGCAATAATGGTTTAAGGGAGAACAGCAAAAAACAAAGGCACCCTCGGAACGTGACTATAACGCCCGATAAATGGTGAAACAAATGAAAACAAAATAACGCTTACGCTTTCCACAACAAAGAGAGCGGGACTGGAAAAGGAGATGTCCTAGAATGCCGGCTTTCTTCGTAAAAAGATAGGCAATATGGAAGCGTCAAATAACAATGACGTGAGGTTTAAATAATGACAGGAAACACTGCACAGGTGAACACACTGAGCTGAAAACCAAAACACAAAACGGACTAGAAAAACAAAGAGAAGAGACGCAACATGAGCGCTCCCCAGGGAAGTGGACAATGAACAAAGAGCAGGCAGAGAAACCATGACACAATGCAGCGTGGCATGGAGGCGATCAGCCTGTGGCACTGCTGAGGTGTAATGGAAGCCCAGGTTGCTTTGATAGCGGCCTTCAGGTCGTCTGCATTGTTGGGTCTGGTGTCTCATCTTCCTCTTGACAATACCCCATAGATTCTCTATGGGGTTCAGGTCAGGCGAGTTTGCTGGCCAATCAAGCACAGTAATACCATGGTCATTGAACCAGCTTTTGGTACTTTTGGCAGTGTGGGCAGGTGCCAAGTCCTGCTGGAAAATGAAATCAGCATCTCCATAAAGCTTGTCAGCAGAAGGAAGCATGAAGTGCTCTAAAATTTCCTGGTAGATGGCTGCGTTGACTGTGGACTTCAGAAAACACAGTGGACCAACACCAGCAGATGCACCCCAAATCATCACTGACTGTGGAAACTTCACACTGGACTTCAAGCAACGTGGATTCTGTGCCTCTCCACTCTTCCTCCAGACTCTGGGACCTTGATTTCCAAATGAAATGCAAAATTTACTTTCATCTGAAAAGAGGACTTTGGACCACTGAGCAACAGTCCAGTTCTTTTTCTCCTTAGCCCAGGTAAGACGCTTCTGACGTTGTCTCTGGTTCAGGAGTGGCTTGACACGAGGAATGCGACATTTGTAGCCCATGTCCTGGATTTGTCTGTGCGTGGTGGCTCTTGATGCACTGACTCCAGCCCCAGTCCACTCCTTGTGAAGCTCCCCCAAATTATTGAATGGATTTTGCTTGACAATCCTCTCAAGGCTGCGGTTATCCCTGTTGCATGTGCACCTTTTCCTACCACACTTTTTCCTTCCACTCAACTTTCTATGAATATGCTTGGATACAGCACTCTGTGAACAACCAGCTTCTTTAGCAATGACCTTTTGTGGCTTACCCTCCTTGTGGAGGGTGTCAATGACTGTCTTCTGGACATCTGTCAAGTCAGCAGTCGTCCCCATGATTGTAGCCTACTGAACCAGACTGAGAGACCATTTAAAGGCTCAGGAAACCTTTGCAGGTGTTTTGAGTTAATTAGTTGATTAGAGTGTGACACCATGAGTTTCCAATATTGAACTTTTTCACAATATTCCAATTTTCTGAGACACTGAATTTGGGTTTTCATTAGCTGTAAGCCATAATCATCAAAATTACAAGAAATAAAGGCTTGAAATATTTCACTCTATGTGTAATGAATCTATATAATATATGAGTTTCACTTTCTGAAATGAGTGACAAAAAATATTGAACTTTTTCACAATATTCGAATTTTTTGAGCTGCACCTGTAATGTCAAGGTGAAATAAGGTAACTAGATATATTTTTTAAATATATCACAAATAAAAAACAGAAAATGTCTTACATTGGTAAATATTCACTTCCTTTGTTTTAATGTCCAATTTTCAAAATAGATGACATTAAAAGTTAGGTACACTTGTGAGTGGTCTCTGTGCCAGAGACACAGAGGGAATATTGGAGGTCCAGTTGCGACAGATACGGAATCTTTAAGTGTTCAACGAACACCACTGAAACGGACAATAACCCGTAGTGGAGAGGGAGAATAAGGAGAACACAAAATAACCTCACGAAAAAGATGAGGAACTCGATAAGCGAGCAAAACAACCGAATAAGCAGACACGCTTATCTAACTCCGTTTGTGGAGCGAACGAACAAAGAAAATAAAACTATTAAGATTCCTTTAACTGGAATCAGGACAGTTAGAGTGCTAGTACAAGAAGAAAGGAAATAAGCGGACACGCTTATCTAACAACGTTCGAGGAGCGAACGAACAAAGAAAATAAAACTATTAAGATTCCTTTAACTGGAATCAGGACAGTCAGAGCGCTCGTACAAGAACAAAGGAAATAAGCGGACCCGCTTATCTAACTCCGTTTGTGGAGCGAACAAACAAAGAAAATAAAACTATTAAGATTCCTTTAACTGGAATCAGGACAGTTAGAGCGTTAGTACAAGAAAAAAGGAAATAAGCGGACACGCTTATCTAACAACGTTCGAGGAGTGAACGAACAAAGAAAATAAAACTATTAAGATTCCTTTAACTGGAATCAGGACAGTTAGAGCGCTCGTACAAGAACAAAGGAAATAAGCGGATACGCTTATCTAACAACGTTCGAGGAGCGAAACGAAAGAAAACCGAGAACTCATAAAACCCTAACTTCTTGGGTAAGAGCACTCGTAAGTCCGAGTATAAAACGAAAGAAAATGAGAAAGCCTCTGCTCTGAAATGAGAGCGAAAAGAAACTTGCTTTTCTTTCTAAAACCCTATCTTTCTAAACCCTTTCTTTTTTAAACTAGCTTTCTACTAATTTCCTATACCTCTTTACCGGCTCGAATGTTAAGCGGAATAACATGGAAGCAACGAGAGAGGCAGGAAGCGGAGTATAAATAGTCAACGGAAATTAATAACAGGTGAACTTACTAATGACGAGGCGAAAGCAAAACCCGTGGCGGAACACAGGAAAATCCGATAGATTACCGGTAAACGATAAAAACGAATAAAGCGACGCGGAGATAAGGGAAGGAAGGCAAGATCCATGACAACACTGTGTTCATTTGAGGTCCACCTGTGTGCATATGAAACATTTCAGAATAAGTATGCATGTCTTTGTGAGGCCTCACAACTGAAATAGCAAATCAGATCAGCTACGTTGTCATGAAGACCAAAGAGCTGTCTGTGGAACTTCAAAATTAAGTTGTTAGGAGACAATGACCTGGGGAAAGGAATAAAATGGTTTGAACATTCATATGACGACTGTAAAATCCATAATAGTTTAATTAAAACAAAAATATGGCACCACCCAAACCTTCCTAAACCAGACTGTCCTAACAAACAGAGTACATAGCCTAAGCAAGGAGGGCAATCATCAGCAATATGGCAAGGAAACCAGTGAAATACTGACAGTTACGGACCACATTGGCTGAAATTGGAGAAACTGTCCAGAGGACAACAATGCACTGCATCACTTTGTAGATCTGGCCTGTTTGGGAGAATGGCGAGAGAGAAGTCACATCTGAGAAAATTTAAGTCATGTCTGGAGTGTGCTAAAAAGGCACAGGACAGACCGTGAGACCATGTGGATACATTTTATGTTGCCTGATGAAACTAGACTTGAGCTCTTTGGCCTGAAAGTGTTATATCTGGTGCAAACTGAACACATCTCATCACTCAGGTGATATAATTCATTCTAGGCCTGAGCCGACCATGTCATAGTCGGAGTCGGATCCGTATCTGTATCTGGAAGCCAAGCGCCAGAATGTATAGTCGTATTCATAGTATGTGGCTATCACTTGTTTTTGGTGTTGTTTCGCTGTAAAATGGCACATGAACATTGCTATAAAGATGCAACAACTAAGAATAGATATGATCTAAGATGATCTGGCCTTGTATCACACTCTGCTGGCAGTCTTTACATCAGAAACTACATCGGCTAAGACTTCAGTTTTTCAGTCAAAAATGAATGACTGACAGGGGTCCTAAAAAATTATTAGAACATTAGGTAAATTCTTTTCAATATAAAATTATTAACCTATCATCATTAATATAATATGTTATTTACAATGTACTAATAAAACTAACGGTTTCTTTTTATTTTCTTGTTTTTGGAACAAGAGAGCCTCTCTGAAATCGGGAATTGATATTGACCCGAAAAATCTTGATTTTTTTATAGAGCATCCTATATATTATTTTCTTGTCTTCATTTAGCTTACCACAAGTTTGAATTATTATATACACATATTTTAAGGCCGTTTTTGAATAGAAAATGGTTGAAAATTGGGAAAACTGAAAAAAATATGGAAAATTGCGCAGGGTTGGCATGGCCTGTGGTGGTGGGGCCCTATGTGATATATCTTTTCATGGGGCCCAAAATCTCTGGCGGCGCCCCTGCATGTGTATCTAACCCACGTAAACTATTTTCCACCTTCTTTTCCCTGCCGATCCCTCCTCCACCCACCTCTCTCTCTGCAGATGACGTCCTGATCCACTTTGAGGAGAAGGTAGCGATGATCCGAAACTCCTTCACGCATCCGGTGACGCCCCATATCCCCCATAATGAACCCACCGCTACACTTTTGTCATTTAAGACTCTGGAGGACACAGATGTACTCCAACTTGTAACACACCAGCATGCAACCACCTGCCCACTGGACCCCATCCCTTTGGCAGTCCTCCAGTCTATATCCGGTGAGGTCCTTCCAAATCTGTCCTCCATTATCAACACCTCCTTAATCTGTGGCTATGTTCCTGCTGTTATCAAAACTGCCTGTTTTAAGAACAGTGGCGCCACCAAGGGGTGGCCAGGGGGGGCCACGGCCACCCTGATGCAATTGCTGCCCCCCCACACACACTTGCCCCCCCCCCCCCCGCGAGTCGCATATGCATAATATGCTGCTATCTGATATTTTACATTAGGTACTATTCATTTAAATCAATAATTATATTTTTCATAATAGTTCATGCATGTGAAAGAAAATAACAAATGCATAGCCGGCCAGCCGCTTATGACCGTCCGTCACTGCGCTGCTGCTGCACAGTGCACTGCCAGGAAACTGAGCGCAAATAGCCCATCCCGGGGGGAAAACACATCCTGCTCTCGCCCTCTATTGATTTGACGTGCAGGTGCCTTCTTGTCATTTCGATCCGTTAGCTAACAGCATAAAAATGCCTAAAAGTTGTTGTTTGGTGGGATGCACTACAAACAAGGCAAAAACCCCAGAATTGCGGTTTTATAAGATTCCGAACCGCAAAACGGAGCCCATAAGATGAGAAAAGTGGATCCGAGCAATAAGACGTGAGGCGTCAGCGGGAAGAAAGGGAAAAATGTGGGACCCTGAAACTACGCATGCTTATGTGTGCAGCAGGCATTGTTTCACAGGTAGCCTAGGTCAAATAAGTTATCCAATTGTCAATTTATGGCTAACTAATATTTATGTAAGAAACGCTAAAACATTTTGACTATATGCAAATGGTTTGTAGTGGAATGTGGATAAATCGGAGTGCTATAATGTTACAGTATTATATTTGCAAGTGCAAAATATTATCATCTACTAACAAAAAAGTTGTGGGCATCCAAAAAACGATTTTTTTTTTATCGTTGTATGCATGTAGATTCCAAACAAACGATGAGACAAAGAAAAAGCAATCAGCTTTCAATGGGTAGGCTACTCTTCTCATGCAGGTTGTAACTGTTCAAGTAGGCTAAGCTAGCGAAATAGAGGTAACGTTTTCATAAAATTTCTACTCACAGTGAAAATGGACAACTTGTTTACATTCTCGGACAGATGTTAAAGTAAATCTATGACCACGGTGGCACTTTATGCGTATCCATCCTACCTTCAATGTCTCCCGGTTAAAGCCGGTGCCTGAGAGCGCTCTCGCCCTGGCAGATAAGCCTCCGCCCCCCCTCGCTTCGTGGAGGGAGGTCCGGTCTACACCGTTCGGCACATTTTAGCCGAGAGGCGTGTGGGCAGAGGCGCCCAGTTTTTAGTTCGACTGCGTTTTGTCTTACTGTTTTTTTTCTTTCGACCTCTCTCTGACTGCTTTCGGTACTGAGAGCGAGAGTTTTTTTTTTCTTTTCTTTAGCTTTGTCTGTACTCGAGTCTATGAGTTTATTCACCCGTTTATTTGCGAGTCGCTTTATATTCTCCTCTTTTCCAGTTTCTCCCCTATTTGCTTTATTGTATGTATCGAGAGTGGGAGCCTGTTTACTTTGTCTTTTTATTCCTTTTCTTTTCACGGAGACTCTTCCGTTCTAGTGGTCTCCACTTGTGGAGGAATTCCTTCTGTCGCGTCTGGTCCTCCGAACCTCCAAACTAATTTTGTGCTGATGCTAGTAAATTTTCAGTAGTGTGTGTGTGTGAGTTCGTAAAAGTGAGTTCTTGTGTTACAAATTTGTCGTGCTTCTAATAAAGCAGGCTCAATAGCAGACTGAAAGCTGCAGCCTGATATAAATAACAAAACTAGCGACCTGCTATCAGTGGCTAGCGAAGGTTCAACCACGACTAACATACTAAGCGAAAACCTAACCCACCAGAAGGCAGTGACAAAACAAATTAATATAAAGTAAGGGAAAAAAAGCTTATTAAAGCCTTGACAGGTAGTGATTCATAACAGCTGACTTACATATATATTGCACACTTAAATAAAATGTAAAACTATTGACAATAGGTTCCTTGTAATGGTTTGATCAAGGGTATCACTATGGTCATTAAGATGTTATATCTCCTTTTAAAAGGCTTAATGTCCTCTCCTCTCAACTGCTACAAGAACTTGAGACCTTGAATCATCAAGCTCTGTTACACAATTGACGGCACTTCTATTATTCACAGTATTTATGGTAAGTCGATAACCGCTAATGTGCAAGTTACTGACAGTAAACTGATGTGTGGCCGGTCCTAAATGGGCCAGAAATTCTCACACATAGGTCTTCGAGGAACACGTTCATGGATAAATGCTTTAGCACAAGGTAGGAACATTAATAGTGATTTCAAGCGGCAGTGACTGACAGGCCAAAGGTCCTGCAAGTTTATAGCTGTTGTAACTATTGTGTTTGTTGGACTGTATGTGCAAGGGGCCAAAGGATGTGTACAATCTAAAACTGAATATGGGACTTTGAGGGAGGGCAAGGTCATTTTATATTTTGTTTTGAGCAGTGTTCTGTTTCTGCTGTGTGCCAAATGGTTGTGTTTTGCTTCAAAGTTACAGGTAAGCAAGTGTTTTATTTTTTTGGTTGTTTTATTGTTTATTCCATGACTTCCTCAGAGGCCAGCTGTGCATTGCCATTGAGGATAGCTGACCATGTCCCTTCATCACGTTTGCAGACTCCAGGGTCAGAGTGGGACAGTGAGCATTACTCACCTAGAATACTAGTGCAGCCCTTAGTACTTTCTTTTCCTCTTTACCAACCCTTAGGTTCCTCTCTTCGGTATGGGCTTTTTATCTGGGCCATCAGAAACGCTGATTCATCGTGGCAGTTTCGGGCAACAGGCCTTTGAACGTCCCAAAGGGCAAACAAAAAGTGATCTGAATTGAAACTGGAGTGAATGAAATACACACTGACAGCAGCAACTTTCTTTGGCTCTTCCTTTTTGTTTGACAGGCTTGCTGTTAGCACTGAACTTCTGACATCATGATGCAAATTTCTGCCTCAGATAATCTTTTTAGAAAAAGATTTATAAAAGACTCATACTTTTTCATCACGTTTATAGATAGTCTTCTTTGCAAACAGGACATCTGTTTGCTTTTATCGAGTTGCTTATGCTGAACCTGAAATACCTGAGGATGAAACACAAGTTGGTTATGTGCTGTGGATATTGTTGTTGACATCAGTGTAGTTGACATTTTTGTAGTGGTCATTTTTGGATATTGTCTGAAAATAATTAAATGCAAGTAGTTCAGAGGACCATCCAGATTACTTTGAAAGGGTGACTAGCGAAAGCTTTACTTGAGCGAAAAGCCATCAGATTTTCTGACAGATCCCTTCGTCTCTAAAAACAACATAAAACAGTAAGACCATAAATAGAACCTTGGGGGACACCCAACAGAAGCTGTAATTTACTTTAAGCATTATATTCAAGACCCTACTTGAAGTCTTGAATGGAGAAAAACCCTGATGCAAAAACAAGTTTTATTTTAATTGTATCCTTGGTGCTGGATTAGAATCATCTAAAACGAAAGTGAAATTCAGGTCTGATGTCACTGAAGCAATGGAAGCACAATGTCAGACAATTTAAGGGGAACCGTACTGTGCATGTTTATATGTTCATATATACTGTATATATACACACACTGAGCACAGTGGACAGTGACACATTATGTATTATTCTGGTTCTCTACTCTAGCACTTTGAGTTTGAAAGGATACAATGACAATGAGGTTGAAGTGCAGACTGTCAGCTTTAATTCGAGGGTATTTTCATCCATATCGGATTGACCGTTTCGAAATTATAGAACCTTTTGTACATTATGTTAAACTGTCCAATATTTTTTGATGCCTGAAAATGGGGGGGGACTGTTCTATAATTTCTGAACGGTTCATCCGATGTGGATGAAAATACCCTCAAATTAAAGCTGACAGTCTGCACTTCAAACTCATTGTCATTGTATCCTTTCAAATGCAAAGTCCTAAAGTATAGAACCAAAATAACAAAACGTGTCACTGTCCAATGAATTATGGTGCTCACTGTATATAATATTATTATTAATATTTAATTGATGCCCACCAGCTGTTTTTTTAACAATAAGTGGTAAGTGGAACTGGACCAGTCCATTTCCAAGTGATGGCTAGCAATTGAATCAACGTTAGTGTCCGCATACATACGAAAGCTGGACCTCCAGATTGCTGTTGAGTGTAATGGTCAAGGTAAAAAAAAACGAAAACATCAACTTCATAAAAGCAGAGCTCTCAAAAAAGGTGTGTAGGAAGAGGGCCAGCCAAGCATTATGGTGAATGATAGGAGGGAATTTTATTGATTTTTTGTATAAAAAAAAAAGGATTTCTGGATGAACATGCTGAATATATTAATTTTCATGACAACACAGGTAGTGGTACAATATCAAAACTACCACTATTCCTTTTATTTAATTATTCTATAGTGTTGATGGGTTAATTGTTAGAAGCCGTTGGTTCATGGTAGATACTTGGATTGTCCTTGTTTGTGTGGCTATGTAACAGACTGATCATCTGGACAATTTTTGCCAGAGACCTACACTGTGGTTCATGCCAAGTGTTTATGAACTCTCCCTACAATGACTGGATTTCCTCCACCAGCAAGAATGTGGTTTTCTATAGAGCTCAATGCAGACGCTCAAGTCCAGGAGGATCCTGCAAAAAAAAGAACTTGATCATTTGCATATAAATTGGAGAGAGGGGTTACTGACACAGGATTGCAGTACGAAGCGGCAAAGCTGCTGAGACGAGTTACTTAATGAGAGGCAGATGACTTTGTGCTGTTTCACGTTTGTAAAGATTCTCTCTCTCCCTCTCTGAAAAAGGCATTGTCTTCTCATTTTGAAAAAATAACGTTTGGTTCCAATGGAAATGTAAAGCATCTGATTTAGACTCTGGAAATGGAAATTCTAGGGCAAAGTCAAACTCTCTCATAGCCCTTTCACACTGAAGAAATTACCCGGGGAAAAAAAACTGTTTTCTGTTGGTGTGAATGGGTCATCACACGTTATCTGACCCAGGTCTGCAATCCTGGTCACGACCTTGTTTTTTCAATGCGGTTCAACTATGAAAGGGGGAACAAGGGTTACTCTGTGCAGCATGGTCCTTCATCAATGCCCCAATGTGGTGCTCTAAATCCTACAATTCCTCTCATTCAGAAACAATGTTCCAAAACCTTAATATAAATTGTGGAAACCATATTCATGATGTGAATATGAATTAGAATTTGTTTTTTTCTCGCTAAGTTCACAGCTAGATTCACACAAGAAGAGTATTGCTCTGTTGTCACAGGAAATATGTAATGATGAATATTAAATAACAAATAATACATAACTTAAAATGTTTAGTGACAGTTTTTCAAAAGAATTTGCAAGATTTGAAACACATCATTGGGCTACAGATCCGGGAGTTAATAGGCCTACTGGGTCAAACCAGTGTAATGGCAAGCTACATTATATTCGCTAGCCAGCTGGCTATATTATATTAATATAGCCAACTAGCTATATTAACAGGAAAAAATAGACTTCAAGCAAGCTGACTATGTGTGCTTTTAAAGTCCAATACCCCATGTCAACCCTGGGTTTTGTGTGCGAAAGGGGTATCAGTGTCTGAGTATGTGTGTAAACATGCCTGTTTGTGTGGGTAATAGAGTTAGAAAGAGGGGTTAGGATAGCAGTGCTACCTCATATTAAAGCAAAAACATTTTTAAATATTGGATTGTTGTTAATTTACCTCCCAAAAGTCGCAGAAATAGATAACATTAGCTCTGATAATCTATATTTTCTGAGTGTTTTCTGCCTTGAAAAGGAAAACATCCGCCAGCATCTACTTATAATTAATAGATGGTCACTGTGCTGTATGGGTTGCTATACTATTTACTGTGGTAAATAACCCACTACTGCCTGACCCTCATCCCCATGTGTGATGGGTCGTGGCTTTCTCCCTCATTTGCTACGGTTTTCTTCCTCTCTGCACCGGTTAGCAATCTATCATATTTTTTCTGCATTCCGTCTCTGGGTTTTGCTCTTCCCCGCTAATTATTAATTTCACCTGTTTTTCTACCTGTTAGGTATGTAAGCTTCTCGCTTCCACTTCCGGATGCTTCCTTATCATTTTGTGCCTTTACAAAGTCAGGGTTTGTCATTTCTGTCTCGCTACAGTTTAAAGAAAAAGTTTATTTTCTTTGTTTGTCACAGTTTGAGATTTTCTGGCCTTGAAGTCAAGGAAATTCATTTTTCTGTTCCCTTTTCTCTTTCCTCTCTACGCTTCCACTCTCGTTTCTGAGGGTGTGAGTTTTATTTTTATTTCATTGATTTCACCAATTATCAGGCATTATAGTCACACTCCGAAGGTGCCTAGTTTTTACTTTCCTCCTCTCACTATTTTATTTACTGGTGGCTATTCAGAGTCTCCTCTTTGCCTGTGTTTACGATGCTAGCTCGTTTTATAGGAGTGTGTTATTGTTTGGCTACCGTACAGGGACTTTATATCCCTTTTTACTTTGTCGCGTTTGGCTCGTCGTTATTCTGCACAAACCCTCACACTATGCCCCTATAATGTGTTAGATGTGTCCTATATTCCAACCAGTGATTAACACTAACATTATAACCTAATAACCTCACTTAAATTTATTGATTAATTTCATTAAAAAAAGCTAGAAAATATAGTGGTTATCCAGTCACTGCTAACGTTCTTTCAATATATGAAATTAAACTAAATGTTATTAGCCGACTGCCTGATTTTCTTCGTTGGTTTAAGTTGACCAGGGTTCCCCTGTTTACTGCTTCCAACAACAAGCCTAGTGTCACAACCATGATTCCACATATTGAAGAAAGTTAGGCAGACACACACACTTTTTTTGTGTGGAAATTCACTGCAGTGTTGACCTGCATTTTTTTCCAATCAGGTCATTTGAGGCATCTAATTAACTGTAATCTAGGAGGTGCAATTAAACCAAAATTACTATTATTTTGTGCCATGCAATTAAACCATATGTGTTTTTTGATAAGGTGATTTAAATCAGATTGTACTGCAAGTACCAGCTTCTGTTTGTATTAAATTCCTGCAAATGTAGTGCTATCAGTGGGTAGGTGCTACAGAAAAACAGACCCTAAATGCTCTCTGCATACTTGAAGAAAGTAATGCCAGGAATAATGGCTTTTCCAAGCCTAGAGCCAAGCTGAAAATAATGGTAAAGCGGAAAATTACAAATAAATGTGTATTTTTTCTAAATGTTTATTTGTGTTTAAGTGAAGGTCTTTGGCTGGTCACAAACAAAAATCCAATTACCATGAAGACTTATCTTTAGATTGATCAATCAGAAACATGTCAGTATTAATTTTTAACTACCATTACATTTTCATTCCTGGGCTGAGGGGTAAAGTCACTATTTATGCTTCTTCATTTTTCAAACAAATTGTGCTCTTTTCTGGGTCAAGGAGAAAAATAAGTTCATCATGGGGATTGTGGTATTATAAAATACTGTGTAATATGTCTCCAGCATTTGCACTCAAATAACAATTCTAGTCCATAGACGGCCAAATGATGTCCTATATATTGACATAAGTGTGTATGAAAATGAGTTTGGATTTTGTATATCACAGACTCTTCATTTCTTAGGCTTAGGCAGCAAATCCCTAGAGCAGTTTTTCTAGCTGGTGAGTCAGTGCTTGGGGAAAAAAAAACATTGACCTCCAACTCACAGTTAAAGTTTTAGTGTCGGAGGGCTTTGCAACTCCTAATTTAGAAATTTAGAGACAGTTCTTAGAGCAGCGAATGAGAACCATTAAAATAATTATTGGCACCTTTGGGAAGTGGAAAACAAGGAGGGGCTGAAAAAAACAATGTAAATAGGTGTTATGTTCTGTATTTCTGTCTGTCTGTTTGTATTATTATTTGATATTTATTCTGGATTTATTATTTTTAATTTCATCAATGCATTCCCCTCTATTCGTGGGTTGTCCGAGTCTCATCTGTGTGTTTGTTTACCCGGTCTCGTGCATGCACTATTCGCGTGACTTCGGGAGTTTTCGTGGGTTAACGCTGTATTTCCGAAGTCTCGTTTTCTGCTACTTCCTGATTTCCTTCCCGTGTATAATTGTACATATGACTAACTTGCGCTAACAATCACTTGGGTGCTTTATTAGTTACGTGCACTTTACTAAACCAATTAACATAAATGTATACTAACAAACTAACTGTCTGTCTTATAGTTAGATACTAACATTTAACCAGCTTCTCCGCTTAATATTGGTTACCCGCATTTCTAACTGCTCCTGAGCTATCGCTGTAATTCGCTCCAGCTGTTTGTACGTAGACTTCACCTCTCTTGATCACTGAGCACACTCCGCTCCTATTCGAGTCCGTTGTTTGTTACGTGTGTTTCCGAGTCCCTTCCATGTTTTAGTTATGTTCTCGTGATTGAATTATTGTTAACCTAATGTGTTAACCTCACGTTGTTTGTTACCCCTCCCTTTCCTATGTGTATATCAGACCCACTATTCTGTTTCTTCTCCGTCAGAACATTGATCATATTTCCGGAGCCTGTGAATTGTAAAGCCAGAGATTTATTGAGACACGTGAGACACCCTTCTGTTTATCGACTTCGACTTTTGCCTTTTGATTCTGTTTGTTTGCCTTTTGTTGTTTTAGTGGTTTTTGACTTTTGTTTGTTTTTTTACTTTGCCTGCCGTTTTTGTACCGTTGCCTGTGATTTCCCATTTATTTTATTTTTGGATTCCTGACTACTCTCTTGCCTTTTGATTTGGTACTGTCTCAATTCTGATTACCTGGCTTTTGATCCCTGGCTGGAAATAAACCACGTTCTTATCCTGTCTGCGGTTGGGTTTTCTGAGTCCAGACGTTTCAATAGGTGCACCTGCGGGGAGATGTGCCAGATGGTTTTGGAAAAAGACAAGAGTTTTGACTTAGTCGGTTATGGGTGAATGATGGCTGCGTGAAGGTGTACTCAAACCAACATAAAAAAAACCAACTAAAACTGAGGAAGGCTGTTGGGCTGTTGTGCAACACCTGGACTGGAGGTGACTGGAGCTGGTGGTGGAAGAGGAGGGTAGTGTTCGGGTGAGGATGATTCGGGGAAGTGTAAAAACATCTAAAGGAAGAAAGTTAATTCTGAGGTGAGTGGTATAGCTCAGGGGAGAGTAATGGGAGGTGGGAGCGAATTGTTTGGGTGAGCAGGAATTAAAAGTTGAAGTTTTGGGAGGGTGATGGAGTTACTGCAATGAGTCCAATTTCATTGTCTGTGGTATAGAGCAGTGGTCCCCAACCCTGTTCCTGGAGATCTACCGTCCTGTAGGTTTTCCTTTCAACCCTAATTTGGCACTTCTGATTCTACAAATTAGGAGCTCAATGAGCTCAACTAGCAGCTCTAGCTGATGAATGAGGTGTGCATTGTTAGCGTTGAAGTGAAAACCTACAGGACAGTAAATCTCCAGAAATGGGGTTGGGGGCCACTGGTATAGAGTAAAGCTACAGGTGAGATTGATTCAGTAAAAGTGCTTTGGGATGGAAATTTGTTGATAATTTCTAAAGATATGGAACAACGCAGTACAACACTGAAAATTTAAACAGGTGGACAAACCAGCAGTAGTTAGTAATGGAGTATGGAGACAACATGGTTGAATGGAGAAAGGAGAATAATGGGAGTTTCTTTAGATCTTGGCATGGAATAACTATTAAGCCATTGTAACTATCTTTCCTGCAACAAGGACTAAATTAACATGAAATGGGATAAGGGTGAATTTGTTACGATCCGCTCCGCTCCCCGTCCCTTCCTTGGTGTTTTCCTGTTTTCCCTGAATCTGATTGTGTCATGTCTGCGTTCATTGCCTGATTGTGTCTACATTGCACATTATTACTTGCACCACATCTTAATGACACAATTCACACCTAATTGCTTTCACCGCATTCCTCACGTGGTTTTCTAATTGTTCAATCAATTCGCTAATCTCGCACGCATTTCCCGCAAGCTGCAGTTTATCAGCTCTAATGACACTAGTTATATTAACCGTGCTGTTCCTGTGATTCCTTGTCTGAGTATTACGGTCCTTGTCGCGTTTGCACTTTTGTCCCGAATTTCTAGTTTTCTAGACTGGATATATGTACCCCAGGTCTGGATGCCACACGCCCTGACTTCCCTGTGTGGATCCTGACTCTGCCACCGCCTGATCCTTCGAACCTGGCTAAAGACCACTCCTGGCTCTTCGCCTTCTTGCTGGATCCTGCCTCTGCCACCGCCTGATCCTGCGCTGCGAACCTGGCTTCAGATCGCACACCCTGGTTTCCCGGTGTACCTACAGAAAATATAGACACTTCTTCTTATTCCTGTCTCGTCGTGCATTTGGGTCCTTACCTCCCTGCTGGACGTCACAGAATTGTTTGTTAGTCTTGCAGAATTTTAGCAGGCTAGTGTTGACTGAGCATGCCAAACTAAAGTTTGTGAGCTGCCAGGTAGGGGCTTATGTTCCTCCACCATTAAGGTGTTATAATTGTCAGAACTATGATAATGTGGCAGTGTTTTGTGGGGTTAGATACCAATTTGCTTACTGTGGAAATATATGCATATGGGGGGTGAAGTGTGCTGCAATTATGGAGGGGCCCTTAATGTTGCACATGACAGTTGTGGAGTGAGAAAGGAGGCTGTAGAGCAGTGTTTTTCAACCTTTTTTGAGCCAAGGCACATTTTTTACATTAAAAAAATCCTGAGTCACACCACCAACCAAAAGTGTTACTAATTAAGTGAAGTTGGATAATTTCTCATGGCACACCTGACGATCGTGCCGTGGCACAGTGGTTGAAAATCACTGCTGTAGAGGATAAAAAGCTGAGGGCTTCACATAACATTTAATATGGCGACGAGGTGATGGCTGTTCAGGGAGCTGGAATGAGGGAGAGATCGGATGCAGGTGAGGGAGTTTGCTTGAGAAGGGCAACAGAGGGCACCTTGGGAAGGCACGGTGTAGGATAATATGTTAATTGACATGAGAAGGTTCGTGGAGTTCATGGCGAAGTGCCTTGATGCACTACGTTTGAGGTATGGGTTGCTTTAAACATCAAGGTTGGACTGGCCGTTTCACTGGAGTAGCCTATGTGGTGCAGCTGCATAGAGGGTGCATAAATGTGATGCATTTGTGTAAAATAATTCCCATTTGAACCACTGTTGTAATAGAAATAAAAATAAATGGTTCATGTAACATGTAAGTTTATATAAGTGACTGCATGTTTAGAACCATAATCCACAAAGCAATTCATAAAACAATCCACAAGTGTAGCCTGTCTGGTAAAAGTTCATTAGAATTGGGGAAAATCAGGGACACTAAGGTGGGAAGTGATCATTACCCTATTAAGTATGCATTAAGGATAGAGATGTGGGGGGGGGGATACAAAAGTAGCAAGGCTGGCAAGGTGGATGTTCAGAAACAGGAGAAACTTTGGTGGCTATGTGATGCGTCTCCAGCAAATTGAGAAGTAGAGGAGGGGAGAAGTAGACTAAGCAGTGGTGCTAATCCAGAAACTGGGGGAAAATCTCTTACATTACATTACAGTTATGGCAGACGCTTTTATCCAAAGTGACGTACAATAAGTGCATATTGAAGGTCATAGACACAATCTACGAAGCAAATCCAACAAAGCACAACTTTCTCACAACGTAGGAGCTACAGTCGGCTATACATTCTAAGCTATGAAATAGCAAAACCAAATAGAAAATAGAAAATAAACAGTATGAACATACTATATATTTGGGCTTATATAAACTCCTCAAAAAAAGTTTGGAAACGTTATTTCGGTCGATTATTCCTCCCCTTTAATAATACCAATTGGTATTGTATTTTATATCGTTGGAAAGCCTGATTAGTCACCTTTACAACGAGGTACAACTTGTAAGGATCGTGCATTCGTGGAATGAGCAACACAGCTAACCGTGTGGGTAGCGGCCCAAAAAAATGTGCCAAAATCCCCTGCAATATTCTTCTGTTGGTATTCACTCTCGTTTTGAGTTGCTTGGTGGACTGGATGATTGCACTCTCCCACAGTAATAAGGAAAAAACAACACATATTGGCCATTTTTACACTTTATTCATTTTACACTGTCAGGGACCTCAGTAGCGTGTGGAAGATCCATACGCAGCCACAACAGCTTGGCACCTCCTCCTCATGCTGGTCACCAGCCTGGTCACACACTGCTGTGGGATGGCATCCCATTCCTCAACCAGGATTTGTCGCAAGTCAGTGTCATGGTGTGGGGCGGTATCTCTCTCACAGGCAAAACAGAACTTGTCATCATTGAAGGCAATCTCAATGCAGTGAGATATCGGAATGAGATTCTGGAGCCAGTGGCGATCCCATATCTCCAGAATCTGGGACCTAACTCCATCCTCCAGGATGACAACGCTCGCCCCCACAGAGCCAGGATCATCACAGAGTACCTCCAGAATTTGGGAGTGGAGAGGATGGAATGGCCTGCCGTGAGTCCAGACCTCAACCCAATTGAACACTTGTGGGATCAGCTTGGGTGTGCTGTACGTGCCAGAGTGACCAACGCAACCATGTTGGCTGACTTGCGACAAATCCTGGTTGAGGAATGGGATGCCATCCCACAGCAGTGTGTGACCAGGCTGGTGACCAGCATGAGGAGGAGGTGCCAAGCTGTTGTGGCTGCGTATGGATCTTCCACACGCTACTGAGGTCCCTGACAGTGTAAAATGAATAAAGTGTAAAAATGGCCAATATGTGTTGTTTTTTCCTTATTACTGTGGGAGAGTGCAATCATCCAGTCCACCAAGCAACTCAAAACGAGAGTGAATACCAACAGAAGAATATTGCAGGGGATTTTGGCACATTTTTTTGGGCCGCTACCCACACGGTTAGCTGTGTTGCTCATTCCACGAATGCACGATCCTTACAAGTTGTACCTCGTTGTAAAGGTGACTAATCAGGCTTTCCAACGATATAAAATACAATACCAATTGGTATTATTAAAGGGGAGGAATAATCGACCGAAATAACGTTTCCGAACTTTTTTTGAGGAGTTTATGTAGTTATTCAAGGTGGAGTCTGAAAAAGTGTGTTTTCAGACCACGACGGTAAACAGACAGCGTTTCAGCTGAGCGCAACGGAGTGGGGAGTTCATTCCACCACTTGGGAGCTAGAGTAAAGAAGCTCCGCAGTCGGGACGAGCGAGTGCCATTGACACGGAGGGAGGGAAGTGCAAGCGTAGTGCTGGATCAAGTCCTGTAGGTAGGAGGGGCCTGACCTTTTGGCTGCAGTGTAGGCCAGGGTCAGAACTTTGAACCTGATCCTGGCCATGACTGGAAGCCAGTGGAGTGACCTCAGCAGGGGGGTGGCGTGTGTGAACTTCGGGAGGTTGAACACAAGCCGAGCAGCCGCGTTCTGGACCAGTTGAAGGGGCAGAATGGCGCAGGCTGGCAGGCTTGCGAAAAGGGAGTTGCAGTAGTCCAGGCATGAGGTGAACATGGTCTGGACAAGGAGCTGGGCAGAGTAGGTGGTCAGGTATGGCCGAATCCTCCTAATGTTGTACAGGAGGAACCTGCAGGACTGTGCCGTTGCCCTGATGTGCTCTCTGAAGTCCAGCTGGTTGTCCAGGACCACCCCCAGGTTTCTTGCAGAGTGGGAGGCGGTCACCATAGTTCTGTCGACGGTGATGAACAGGTCTTGAAGCGGGGATGTCTTGTGTGGCATGAAGAGCAGCTCAGTCTTGTCGAGGTTGAACTTCAGGTGATGGCTAGACATCCATTCAGAGATGTCAGCCAGGCAAGCAGATATCCTCTCTTTAATCTGTGGGGTAGAGGGAGGGAAAGAGAGGAAGAGTTGAGTGTCATCAGTATAACAATGGTAGGAGAAGCCATGTGAATTAATGACCAAACCAAGAGACTTAGTGTAAATGTAAATGGAGAACAGCAGAGGACCCAGTACAGATCCCTGCAGGACTCCTGTAGAAAGAGGATGAGGTGCAGAGATGGAGCCCTTCCAAGAGACATGGTAGGATCTATCTGTGAGATAAGAAGTAAACCAAGAGAGAGCAGTTCCAGAGATGCCCATCTCAGCCAGTGTGCATCCAGCTAGTTACCTGCTAATATCCTTTCCATCTAATTTATGCACGATGACGGAATACATTGTTAGACAGGCTGACATTTGTAGGAGAAAAAAGGTTGAGTTCCACTTCAAAATGAGCAGATTTTAGATGACTCCCGACACATACCTACGGAGAGTGTATTTATTTATTATTATATTTTTATTTTGAATTTTTTTTGTAATCAATGGAAGTGTGACTAATTTCCACTTAATACACATCTTTTGTATTCGCGATAATGACAAACAAATATAAGTTGAAAAGGTGTAATTGCAATATTGTGTTACTTATGGGTTTATACTAGGGATGCACCGAAATGAAAATTCTTGGCCGAAACCGAAAACCAAAAATGAGAAACCAAGGCCGAAAACCGAAAACCGAAACACCGAAAGAAATGATTGTCAATTATTAGAACCATTGCATTTATGGCTATGACTGTGTACTAACCTCACTAAAATCAAAGCATTGCAATTCAAGAATAAATCAATTACAAAAGTATGAAAATATTTATTTAGCACTGACATTACAGCAATGCACAATATAAATTAAAATTCAAAACAAAATGTTTAACTTGACCCCGCTCATGTGTACATTAAATAATAATGTACAGGCCTATAACTGACTGGCCTGCTGAAAGATTGTAAAATTAAATATGTTCTCTCATAAAAACACAAAGTGCATTTAAGTCACCCGACGTGGAGAAACTCTTTGCAGATGCACCCCCTCTTGAAATTTCAGCACTGCATTTTTTGCAAATCGCTATCCGTGGGTCTTTCTCCGAGATATTGAAATAACTCCACACCGCCGACATGCTGGCTCTTATCCAGATAACCGTGTGCTGGCTGCGCTTTTTGTTTGCGTCATTACAATTCTGTTTAATTAAAAAAAAAAAAAAAAAAAAAAAAAAAATTCACTTTTGGGCCATTTTCGGCCGAAAATTTTCGGTGGCCGAATTTTCGGTGCATCCCTAGTTTATACCCTGTATGGCTGACTCAATGATCAGTCTGTAACTGAGGTTCTCGGGACAAATGATCAAATCCAGTCGATGTTATTTAAAGCAAGTTTGTAAAGACTTTATAAACTTTTCGTTTTATTTTACAATTCACACAAGTATAGTCCATTTGAAAGATTAAATATGAGAAGTTGCATCACACAGCCATAAAAACAATGATATTGCACAGGAGTTATAAAACATTACATTACATTACATTACATTCATTTAGCAGACGCTTTTATCCAAAGCGACGTACAGTAAGTGCATACAGAAAGGTCATCGAAGTAACTACAGAACAGATAAGAAAGCACATTCTTCACATACAGTAGCAGTTATCCCTAGTAATGAACACAATGCAGTTCACAGTGAGCTGGGTACATCAGCTCTAATACAATTATATTCTAACCATTCTAAACTTGACTATCTTGAATACATAAAAGCCCTCCAAAGCTTTCTAAGCAGGGAAGCAGGTCAATTCAAATATTGCAATTAACAGTCAATTAATGCCCCTTCCTCAACCCCCAGCCCCCCAGCCCCTCAATAATTGTAGCTCAAAATATCACATCTATCTGATTTTGATTATCTGTGGTCTGACTTTTTGAAAGCCCATATCAATGCTGAGACAGGCAGGGAACTTCCTGTGGCTAATCAGTACTTGGGTGACAGGGGGTAGGCTAGGTTAATGGTGTGTGAAAGGCCCATGCTTAGAGGGGTAGGGAGTGAGTAAGACTCCCACAGAGCAAAAGCCTATTGCATCCTGCCACCGGGAGACTGGTAGGGTTGGGGGTGGGGGGTTGCTGAATTATTGACATTGCCTAAGTGCCACTTTGTGACTATCCGGGAGGTGTGCTGTGATGTTGCAGGGTGGCAGAGGGGGGCTGAAGGATTAGATTCAGCGTTTCTGACAGACTCCACTTCTGTCTATCTTCCTTTCTATTTTTTTCAACCTACCTGTTTTCCTTCCTCCTTCCCTGCTTCTAACCTTCTGTCCTCTATACTTTCCATCTTCCCTTACTCCTGTTCAGTGGCGGGCCGTGCATTTCACACCTAGGCCTTCAGTGATGTCCTACACAGTCCTACCTGAATTATTCCACCTCTTAATACCATCATTATGACGCCATGGCTCTAGAAACTATACATTTAGACAGAAATGCAGTATAACCGGGCGTTGCATCACCTTAACATAGTCAAGTACAACAGAGTTATATTAATATTTCCGAAGCATTTATAATCAATAAATCCGCATTTACAATTAAGAGTGTTAAACTACCAGCTTTAAGATCGCTTGGATACTGTCAAAACTTTAAAATAAAAGGCGCTTTTAAGGGATTAGTCTACAAAGTTTTATTAAGTCCACCAAAAGTATGTGAGCTTTAACAAGTTTGTTCACTAAACAGCGCATTGTCGCACCCAAAGCAGTTTCATTTAAGAAACGTGACGATAAAGACACATAAACTATTCACTGAAAATAAAAGAAAACAAACAAATAATTTGCATTTGTTCATGAGGATATATTTGCGACAGTGGTGAAAGTGTATTCCTAGCCTTGAATGTTCACTTTGACTCGCTAGCGTCGGCTCGCTAGCGTCGG
This sequence comes from Ilyophis sp. 1 JC-2022, assembly GCA_022702515.1. NCBI lineage: Eukaryota > Metazoa > Chordata > Actinopteri > Anguilliformes > Synaphobranchidae > Ilyophis > Ilyophis sp. 1 JC-2022. The sequence continues at coordinate 103,119,877 of CM040406.1, forward strand.
GGTTGGCCGTTCTCTTCTGACGATGTCTAGCTTTTCTTGAAAAGTTCGTCTTGAAAATGGCGTTGTAATTATATCTACGACCAAATCGATCTCTTCTCCTCCTTCAGCCATTGTGGGTTGAAAAAAAAAACAGCTTGTAGAAATCTACACAAATGAGCTCGTTCAAGTTCAGTTTGCTATCTCTGCATAGCTCTGCCTCTCAATAGTGCGTATCCAATCAAAAGACGTGCACGTGCTGACGTTATCGTACGCCTGCTAGCTGGCCCCGGTGTCGCCTACTCGAAATCTGATAGGTTAACACCACAGGTTTGTTTCCGTTCAGTTTAAACTACATGCGCCCGCAATGTTTATTCTGAAGGCCTAAGGGCAGATTTCTTGGACCCTGGCAACACATTATGGCTGAAATATGATTGGATAAAAGCTCTAACATAAAGGCCAGCCCTCCAAATCTCGATCTGAGGCTGGAAGCAGCGCAACCAAGAGGAAAGCTATGAAATGAAGAGAATAGACTATGGGGAATAATTTAATACATATTTGTGGAAAAAATATATCAAAATTAAATTTATATTCTGATGATGTTTAGGCCAGCAGAGAAGGCCTTGCTGGCCCTGACGGCCCGCCACTGCTCCTGTTTAATGTCTTACCTCTGTCCTCTCTTCCCCTCTCCTCGATTCCCTCCTTCCTTCCACTTTAAATTAACCCCTTGCATTTCATCAGCAGATGTCGGATTGATGAAATCATGAATTAGCTTCTTCCGCTATGCCTGCTTCATTAGGTATGCAGCCGACAGCCGAGTGATTTAATTAAAACCCAAATGGCCACGAGCGGGTGGAACGACTCTATAGTTGAGCTTTCTGCATTACAGGTAGCATTTAACTTTGTGCTCCTGCAAATTGCTGTCATCAGGGTTTCTTCCATTCAGTAGTATAGGTCAAATACACATGTGCTTGCTTTGGAGTGTGACAGAGCCATGGCTTTCAGCAGTGATTCTATTTATCTTTTTATCATTTTTGTAGTAATAAAAAGCTCAGGAATGCCTCAGCTACCACATCTCCTCACTGTTCCTTATCTGAACCTTATTCAGCTCTGTTTATGTCTTCACCTATGTACAGAAAACACATGATGTTGACAGCATATTTTTGAACTGATAATTGTTAATTGCCCATAACTCAGGTAACTGCTGGCAGATGTTTGATTTATATTGCCTTTTGAGTTTTTGGGTAACCGCTGACTCATGCGGTTTTACTGTTTACCAGTACAATTGTGTAGTGTTTGTAATGAGTGTTGCATTTATTTATATTACTCTGTTGCATCTACAGTGGGGGAAATAAGTATTTGACACGTCAACAATTTTTTAAAATTAAATTTCCAGTGCAGCTATTCACATAAAATGTTGACCAGACATTGGTATTTACTCAATAAAACTATACAGGTAAATGCATTGTAACATTCCAATCTTTTAAAAAAGGCTTCGCAATAAAGTGGAATGACACAGGAAAAAAGTATTGAACGCGCTAAATTAAATGTATTTAATACTTTGTGGAAAAGCCATATTTTTTATATTTGGTCGCATATCTTTTGCATGCCATGACTTCCTGATGTCTGACCCAACAACATCAAAAAACTCGATCTTATTTTCTGGTACTTGTACAAGCGATACTATAATGTCTCTGCATTTGAATGGATCTCTATGGGAATTGGGGGGTGGAACTAGATTTATCTGTAAATTACACTGGAACAGTATGAAACGCATGGTTGGCTAAATGGCTCTAAGTCATCAAGGGTCTGATGTATCAAACAAGCCTTTAATCATCACTCTGCTGCCAGAAATACAGTAGATATGGATGGATAACTTGAAGAGTTCAATAGGAAGATTTGACAGGAGAAACAACCCTTAAAGTGATCCATCTATATCTACTGTATTTCTGATGGTTAAAGGCTTGTTTGATAAAGGCTTGTTTAATTAAAAATAGTTGACTTATTTCCCCCACTGTATTTCTAATCACTGTGATTATTTGAAGCTAACAACAAGGTTCAAGAGTATCGCTAATTAAACTTAAAATTAATTGGGAAATTCTGAATTTGCAATGTAGGTGGTGACAGACATTTTTCCAAACTGTGTTTGCCAGGGTTAATCATTCTTTGAACCAGGTGGTTCATTTTGAGTAGATGTAATATATGATTTTTCACGGATAATGTTTACACATTCAACCATGTGTTTTCGATACTGTGTCCTAGGTTCTATGCCTTTTTAAGCGTGTATGTGGGAGGTGTGTCTCATGCACCTATTTGACCCCTAGCTTTCAGGAGTCCACACTTTGTGAACCATACTTCTGTTTCGACCTGTGGGTCAAAACATTAACTTTCAATCGGTTAAATAAAAATATTAATTTGTGTTTGGAGCGTAAGTACACTGTGTGATTTGTCATTCTGAATTTTATTATTTTAGTCTGTGACATTTTCACTCCTTACGCCAAGAACACTTCAGAGTACCTATGTTTATTCTCTTACAATAAAGATAATTGGAGAAGATAAAATGTAGGCTAATACTGACTTAAACAGCAATTATAACGCAGAGATACATTAAGATTAGATTAAATGGCTGTGCATGAAGTGCAATCTGCATCACATGCTACAATTTCATGAACAAGCCTCACAGGAAAAAAAATTACATTTTACATTCAACTCTCCCAGCCCTGTTTTCTGTCAATCTCTTCTCCTCATTTCCTTCCAGTGGCAGTAAATCCCTCTCTCCAACAGACTGGTGCACAGAGTTCTGATTTATAGCCAGTTTCTCTCACATCCTAGAATCCTTTCCTAACAACGGCAGGTTCGGCCAGGGGTACATCCATGCTTATTTGGCTCTGCTGGTGTCAGTGATTAATGGCCCCTCCACCCTTAGCTTCTCAACCCCCTGACCCCCCCCACCCCCACCCCCACCCCCCCCACAACCCCCTCCCCCACCCCCACCCCCCCCACAACCCCCTCCCCCCTCCCACAACCCACTCAGAGCCGTCTCCTGGGAGATGGGTCATACCTGTCTGCCCGACTCTTTCCCTAATGATGATGGACTCATCAACATGGTCCCCTGCTCCTGCCAATCATGCGCACCCCTAGGGTGGTGATACGTGGCTCGGATTATAAAAGCGTGCGCATTCATATGAAAGAGGCTTAATTAAAGGATAGATTTGGAGATGTGGTGGAGGATAGGAATTGGGGAAAGGTAGTCTAAAAATAGTGCTGTGTCACTTAAGGGATGGGTACTGCATTTGATGATTTGTATTTGCACTTATGATATTTTAGGGATACAAAAAAGCTTTAAAGTTCTGTAGTACCAGTTCTGAGTCCAGTCCCAACCGCACACAGATCCTCCGAAAACTTTTCTTTTTTTTTGATGTCCTGTATGCATTTAATGGATGCATTTTGCATCACTGCTTGGTGTTTGAATATAAAACAAATAAATAAAAAACCGCATTGTGGTTGATCCAACAGTGTTCCTATGGTAGAAATGTGTTTATTATCTATTTCACCAAAACTCAAAAATCAGTAGAAATTAAAAAATAAAAAACATCTTAAAAAGGTCTTCAACAGTGTTAACTGCACCTTCAACTGTTTGCCCCAAGCGGATTGCAAACTACAGTAAGGAACACTCCATAGACATTTCTGTGGAGGAAGAAGGCAAGGCTCTATTGTGGATGCCAAATAACTGAATGTTTTATGGACGTCCTAGAAAACAACGGCTTTTAATTGACTCGCTCAGCCATGCAAGAGTTTTTGTAATGCTGTGTCATGCCTTTTTATCTAGATCCTGATTAAGATCAAGTGGACCTGCTTCTCTTGGCCCCAATCCAAGCGACATGCTGAATGACTAAAAGCCTTAAATTAACTCCAGCATTAAAAGACGCTACCACGCAAACAGTAATTAAAAAATAACTTGTAATGGATATGATTGCTTGCATAATGGGAAAACCCATTAAAAATAAATCAACAAAAATGCTTAGCTCTGCACCGTAACAGACAATGCATCAGTTGGCCATTCACGCGAAACGTGACAGCTGCTGTATGAGGAAATGTTTCTCAGAGAAAACGGTGTCTTACTTGATTAAAAATAAACGACCAGGGTGAACAATGAGTCCATGTTCAGCGAGTCAAAAGGCAGGCGACATCAGTTCGATGGCGAGGACAAGACAAGTGTAAGAGCATAAGTTAGGCCGTTACCTGTGATCTTGCAGCCCTTTGGACTTCCTACTTGGTGGTAACATGACCATCCAAGAAACACTGGGACGGGATGGAAGTGTGGTTGTCCCACAATTCACACATGGGAAAATCACACAGTCCGCCCATGTTTCAATAGTGAAGGGAAATTGCCGAAACTTAAAATTAGAAGTCTTATTTGCTGTTGAATATTTTAGTAAGTGATTATTTGCTGATATCTTATGGTTGATGTAATTGGCTATTTAGTATTTTTTCACTGAGCTAATATTGATGAATGAATGAATAAATGTGAACTTTATTAACAGATTGTACATAAGTAATTGCATGCTAATTGCACAATAGGCCGCAGTGTCTGCAGGTTTTTGTGGTTTCCTTTCAATCAACTGCCAATTATGACCATGAGTACAAGGTGTTTGGACTCTTTAGCCAATCAATGACTGAAATTAATCACTTGTGCTGAGACACACCGAAAACCAGTAGACACTGGCCCTCCGGGACCAGAGTTTGACACCCCTGACGTAGAGGTATTTCCAAAGGGGTACTCTGACATCATGATTGGGGCGGGGGCAGAGTGGGGAGCAGAAATAATTTCAACTGTTTGAGGGATGCACCAAGATGATTTTCTACCAGTTTCTTATAATATACAATATTTTTGTTTAATTGTTGACAGAATTAATTAATACGTTTCATTATAAGGTAGGTACACAAATGCGTTTACAGCAACAACAAAAAAAGTGATCTAGAGTGTAGTTATCCTTTAAAAATAATCTTGCATGGTCCTTTGAGAAAATGGAAACATGAATGCCTCCGTTTAACAGCACACCCTGCTTTTCAAAAGCTATAAAAAACATTTCCAAATGTTAATACTAAATTAATCTTGCAGGTCAAGAAAGGAAATATTTGAAGTCGGTAAAAGTTTTCTAAAGTTATGTGTGTGGGACTGTTTGTTCAAGTCTCGCCACTCCTGTGACCAGGAACACTCAGTTTTGGTTTTTTTCACTCAATATAATAGCATATTGAATTTTTTTTTGCTCTCAGAATAAGGCCCCGGAGACTCATTCATTCCTCACTGCAGGCAGTTTTCCGGCTAGTCTTTAATGCACAGAGTGAGCAGCAGGCGTTCAAATATCTTCTTTTTGGAGAAGAGAAGTACTTGCACCAAGACACACAGCTCCGATTGCATCAAATGGTAATGTCCCTTAACTTTGAGTAGGACGTTTATGCAAGATTAATACTCAACATTATTAGACTGGTGATTGCTGAAACTATGGGAAAGCCTTTCTGAAAGAGTTAAAGGAAACATGTAATGTGCTTAAGGCATTCTGTCCCACCCTCTCCCCATGACTTCATTATCCATATACATTGAGTTTGCATGAGGCTGGTATACCGATTTCACAAATGATGTGAGCAATTCTGTTTGTTTGACATGAAAAGGCTTTTTATGGACTACTTATTTACAGGTGAGCATTTGGATATGTAACAAAGCATAAGAGGTATTGCACATTGAGGCCTGGTTAGAACTTTAATCTAGTAGTTTATGTCCAGCATGTCTACAACATCTGAGTGTACCCAAAAAAAAACCTGATACACATACAAAGATTTAAGCCAATGTAACCATGAACTAAATTGTCAAAAAATGGAGCCTTGCATCCACTATATTTTTTAAATGAATTACGAAAGCACAAAGGTCATAATATACACGCATCCCTCATATGACAACAAAAAAGGTATTATGGAATACTAGCTGAAGAATAGTCTGTTGTTATATTAGTATTTTAGATTAGCCTTTTATATTTTGTGGGATGTCCCAGCACGCAAGAGTTTTACCAGCAGGGCTTACATCAAAGATTCTGCTCTCTTTTCTGGTCAAATATTATTTGTTTGTGAGAACCAATATTCAGTACATCATTCGTGAAATGAATCACAGACCATCTTCTCAGCAACAAAGCAGTTGCAAGAGTACTCATGCGCATTTCAATTATTTGCTCTACAGTGTAAACACTGGATAAACAAATGATTCTCCATGAGCGTTCCGTGTTATGCTGAGTAAAACTCGCATGCGTGTTCTCTTGTATGCTTGCAATTTCGTAGTCCACCTAATTTCCGTTTCATAATGCTTCAGTTGAACTGAGTGGCTCATTAATGGTAAAGTAGAATCTTGTTGGGTTTACTGAAGAGCTCGTTTCCTGTATTCTGTGTTGTTTCAGAGACATTAAACCACAGTGACAGTGGACCTTGTTAAGTTGTGCTGCACTGTTATTGTTGTTTTTCTGTCCATCCCTTGGAAATAGTGTTTTTGTGTGCTTAAGCTTGGCAACCAAGTACACCTCCACAATGTATGCCTTTCTTCAACACCACTAAGTGTTTCTCCACTCAGCTCTTTTTGTTCCCCACCAACCATAGAGCAGCTACATGTAATAGCCATACCATAAAATGAAGTGCAGTGAGACTGTCTCACTCACTTTTTTCATTACATTACATTACATTAAAGTCATTTAGCAGACGCTTTTATCCAAAGCGACGTACAGTAAGTGCATATAGAAAGGTCATCGAAGTAACTACACAACAGATAAGAAAGCACATTCTTCCCATACAGTATCAGCTATCCCTAGTAACGAACACAGTGCAGTTCACAGTGAACTGGGTAAATCATCTCTACTACAATGCTATTCTAAATAGTATAAACTTGAGTACACAGTTCAACAAGAAGACATACCATGAGGTCCTAGATAAGTATTAGTCCAGGTGGAGCCTGAAAAGGTGTGTTTTCAGGCCACGACGGAAAGCAGGCAGGGTTGGTATTGAGCGTAGGGGAATGGGAAGTTCGTTCCACCACTGGGGAGCTAGGGTGGAAAAGCTTCGCGGTCGGGAGGAGCGGGCGCCATTGACACGGATGGGGGGAAGTGCGAGGCGCCCTGCTGTAGAAGAGCGAAGCGGTCGAGCAGGAACATAGGTCTGGATCAGGTCCTGCAGGTAGACGGGGCCTGTCCTATTAGCTGCAGTGTGGGCCAGGGTCAGAACTTTGAACCTGATCCTAGCTGCAACTGGCAGCCAGTGGAGTGACCTCAACAGGGGGGTGACATGTGAGTATTTCGGGAGGTTGAACACAAGCCGGGCAGCTGCGTTCTGGATCAGTTGAAGAGGGAGTATGGCGCAGGCTGGTAAGCTTGCGAGCAGGGAGTTGCAGTAGTCCAGGCGTGAGGTGACCATAGTCTGGACCAGAAGCTGGGTGGAGTAGGTGGTCAGGTACGGTCGAATCCTCCTGATTGTTTTTTTTTCCACCAAAAACACGTGTCTCGTGGAAAAACTGTTCTTCTTGTTTGCATTTGATTGTTGGGTCCTATTTGTCTATGGAAACCTGATCCTAGAAAGGAACAGCGTGTTATTATATAGTCTGGCCTTCAATGTTGGGGCTTGTGGGCCATTTTGGCCATGTCATGTGTTTTCAATACTGGCGGAAACTGAACAAATACACAAACAAATGCATAAATAAATAAATAAAAGCAGAAAATAATTTAACAGTTTAAGTGCTTAACTTGGCAATTATATGCATTCCAGTTTGACATGATTTGATTACTTTAATCTAGGCCTAAACTTCTCACCATTTTATTATTCAGACATCAATGGCTAATATAAACTATAGAGCTCTTCTATTTTTTTCAAAATGGATTTTGAAATGAAAGCATCTGAAGGTTTATGCAAGCTCAACTCTAAGAAGAAGGTTTTATAACATGTAAATATAGTGCACTCATAAACTAGAAAGAAAAAAGCCAAATAATACAAGCACATTATTAATAATTGCTTTTAAATCACCTCAAGATTTGGATAATGCACCAGTCACGGCTGCAAATTGATGCCTTAGGACTGAAAGGTTCTGAGAACCTGCACAGCCAGAAAAGCTTTCATGTTAATAAAATGAAAGTCCAGTAGCCAGCCTTGAAAATGGCGCATTGCACTGCGTGCACCTTCTTTGTAACATTGCCTGTGTTTAAATTATAATAAAGTTATATACACAATATGTATTACTGCCGCTTTCAAAGACTTCTAACATCAAAACCCTATCACGGGTGGTGTTGCTATGTGCTGTCAACAAATTACTTATTTGAACCAGACTGATGCCAGAATTGTTTACCCTATTACAGCATGATTATAAGACTTGCCAGTAAAGACTTGCAACATGTGAGCATCATGCTGTGAAAGGGTAAACAATCCTGACATCAGTCTGCAGTTCGGTAGTACAACTTACCTAGCTAACATTAGTATGTGTTAAACTATGGTTCAAACTACCTATCGTTGCCTTCAGCACTATATTGACACGAGCCCCGTCTATAGTTTTAAAGAGCGTTTGTGCAGGGCCTACTATAATAAAGCTAAACTTAACTTAAATATAACTTGTGTTGCAAATGCGCGGCCATGTTGACCATACACCTTTTTTTCCCCGTCAGCTCCGTAAATGCACATCGAGTCATTGTCAAATTAGCATTTTTTTTGTTTTTGTTTGCGTTTAATGATTTATGAGACAATATAATACCCCCATACCGAGATAAGGATGGCCGATCAGGGACGCAGTCCCTCCCACCGCCCCCCTGATGTAGGTGTAACCCTTGTTATGACTTCGATACATCTGTCCCCATGAATGCCGATAGGCTGAGGATGCACTGCAGGCTTTGTGCATGCTCTCCCCTCCCCCAGTACAGATGAAGACATCTCTGTCACTTTTATTTATTCACCTTTTTTTTTTATTTGGAGGAAAATTAATGTCCAAAGGACATCCTCAGACTAATTGCTGGAATCAGTAGCGTTAATCATCATTAATATATATCTGGGGACAATCCGAGCAAGGAGTTTCCCGGAAGATATAGTGGCCTTACAGAATGGGCGCGAAAGGGCTATAATACATTATGGTTAAACATACTTTATGTATTTAATGCTTATTAACTCCTGTAGACTGCAATAAATCTTAATTGTTGGCACTGGAACACAGAGGTTATAAATGATAGCCGGGTTTTTGTAGCTATTAGTTTAATGGGCATATATTAAAAGCACCATCCTAAGGCTCTGTGCTGTGCATAGCACTGACATACAGTCACATGAAACACACACTAGCAGTTCTGTATAGACATTCTAAGGCACGTTTTTACAGTTGAAATGCATGAACTGATTGAAGAAAAGGATTGAGAGGAAAGTCTCATACTTCAGTGCGAAAACATTCATAAATCTTCTAATCTGTATACCGCCACGCCGTCAAACGCATTATGTGTGAATATGCAACAAATTGTTTGGACTTGCCTCGTCTCCACCAAGAACTTTCATAGCACCCACTTTTAGCAGCTTTTGCCATCAGTGCTTACCAATGCACTTATTTTTTTATTTAACGCTTAAATGTTCATGCGCAAACTTTTTGCTGAACTCCCGGAATTTAGTAGGAGAAATAATAGACAGGTGTAGATATCTTCAGTCCGCTGCCCGTACATATCTTGCACGCTCCCATTACACAGTGTCCATGGCTTCATTGAAGATAGGAGAAGACCAATTTTCTTTTGCATAATACCCACTTTGTTGCAGTGAGTAAAAGTTCGAGTCCCTGTAATATGTGGCCCATTGCCACCAAAGCGGCGATTCGTTTGCAAATGCTTTTTATTATAATTGAATTGTAAAAATGTAACTGAATTATGCAGTTGTGTTTCAGTTGTTAATGGCAGGGGAAGTGATGCTGTGAAGTCGTTTAACAAATTATCTGTGCCCATCTCTCAGAAAAGAACGGTTTCACGTTTTATCTTTTCACTTCATTTCACTCAATTTGTTTCTCTTTACATATTTGCGTTTGTCAGATGAACTCCCATTCAGAAGTCGATGATCACATTTCACAAACTCATCTCATCTCGTGCCACACAAACCTAATGACATTGTTCTCTCTCTCTCTTCTTTTTGAGGACCATCGCCACAATGGTGTGGCGAGGCATGCAGTTGCATAATCAGTTGCTGCACATGAGTCATTGGAGATAACCACGCGTCGAACGATGCTAAGTAACCTTGCCTTGACTCTCATCGTTTTCCTTCTCTTGAACGAGCAGATGCATCAGTTCTAATTCTATGTGTACTCCTCCAGCACTGGCAAGGCACACAAAAAAGGGTAGTGTTCGCTGCATGAAGAGACACGCTTTTGTAGATCTGCGGCTTGATTCCCGTGCTTTCCTTTAACATTGGGAGATCAGTTAAGTTTCATGTTTAACGACACGCTACAGTACATGGAGGTGCAAAGTGGAATAATATTTTTTTTTTTGTTGTTGGTTCTGTTTTGTATTTTGACGTGCAGGTGGGTCAATGCGCACTGAACATTTTGTTGTTTGCATGTGCCACACTTGCCGTGCTCCTGGCCTTTTAAAATGTTTAATTAATTATTTTTTTGCTTGATACAGTGGCACTCTTACTTCCTCTTTACATAATAAAAAAAATTATAATAAATTAAATGCTCTTTAATGGAGCTTGGGTGTTCTTCTGCTACGGCACAAGAGGGGTACACAGGAGATTAATTCCAGTTTATTAGCCCCCTCACGTTCTTTGTCTCCTCGTTTGAGTGACAGCCAGCTTGCGGATAAATGCTTGGTATTGTCCCTGATAAGGTCCTCGCAGGTCCTCATTCATTGGCTGCATTAAAATAGTTTATTTAGTCCCTGGTCCCAGTCCCTATAGAATTTGTTAGGCCCTGATACGGAAAAATGATCCCAAGTCAGTGTTGCCATGGGGGTGTACAGATGTGGAGGAGTGGAATGGGATTTGCTGAACTAGCTGAGGGCTAACGCATCTTATCCCAGGTCAGTGCTATCTTTTTTGGAAAACAGAGGAAAGGGAGTGGGTAGGAATGTGACCCTACTTTTGAGCACCTTCCTGTCTGCCCCCATTGCAGCTTGCTATTCTCTATGGTATGAGGACAGCTAAAAAACCACAGCAACCCCAAATAGATGTGGCCAGTGACAATGTTGATATCAAAAGATGCTGATGGACACAGCGTTGCAAACTCCACAACCTGAGAGATCATTGGGAGTGGTGTTACCAGGATTCAAAAAGCTTCCTATTGGTCAGTCTAAAGCAGGGGTGGGCAACTCCAGTCCTGGGGGGCTGGTGTGTATGCAAGTTTTTGCTGCCACCAGTTACCCTGGCTCAATAAGCTAAGTAGTGACATACAACAACATCGATTTACTCATAAATTAGGACCACGATAAAACGCAACAATACATGCATACAGGCACAGAAACAATCATCAGCTTCTGTTCATATCGCGGAATGTAGCTAAAATATCAGATTATGTAAATGATTGGGCTAATTAAATAATTGGTAACTGGTGTAAGCAAAAATCAGCATACACACCTGCCCCCCAGGACTGGAGTTGCCCATCCCTGGTCTAAAGGGAGCTTGTGTAATGGATTTTAGTGGCGGACAATCAAACGCAAAGGTAGGGGGATCAGAAACAAGTCACTCACGCAGTGAGGACCAATAAAGGGAATAACAAAATAAATGCAAAGAAAGAAAATAAATCAACCCACTAAAATATGGCAAACTCGAATAACGAGTGAAACAAACTAAATCTCCCGAGCTCAATACTGGAGCCAAAACGGGAAACTTAGCAAAGAAAAGAACACCTTCGGCACATAAGTACGGACAGCCGGAAGAGTGTAAAACAAACGAAACAAACAGAAAAAAACTGTCTCAGAGAGAACAGCAAAGAATAAAATAAATAGCACAGAACGCTAACAGGAGGAATAATACTTATACCTGAACTAAAAGCTAATAGCAAGTCCCCCGTGAACATAAACGGCGTTTAATATCACAAGGTCGCTAGTACCTGGCTATAACTGGCTCCATGCAATGTCGAATGACAAAGAAGCACTTGGGAAGCGGAAGTGAGGAACTTAAATACCCCGCAGGTAGAGGCACAGGTGAAAACAATGATGGGGGAAAGCAAACCCCGGAACGGAACGTGGGAAAAATCTGATTCTCAATAGCGAAATAAGAACGAGAACCGCAATGGAAAAGAAAAGAAAAACCCACTAACCATGACAGCTTGTGGGTGGGTATCGTTCTGGTTGTACTGACATCATGAATTCCCTGATCCAACACTCTCCTTCTCCCAGCAAACTTTGACAATATGAAATATTTAATACGACCGTAATTGGTACAAATCAGCAGAAAGAATGAAAAAACACCCTCCCCGTCTTGCATAATAGAGCCTGTTCACCACGTGGGTAAAAATATATCTAGTATGCATTAATCATTACAGTCACCAGCACATTGTAATCAAAACAATGTCATTGTGAGTCACAGCAGAGACTGGGAACATATTGGATGTGCACCACTCCTGCAACCCCCCGTTTCACTCCTGTAATTAACCTGTCAGTCACTCTCCTACAGTATGACGGGGACTGATTTTCCAAAACCAGCAAAGCAGTGTCCCTCTTAATTAAGAAACTTTGATTTGGCTTTACGAAACTGTGATGTGTTTGCCTTTAATTTTTTTAAGCTGACTTTCAGATTGTTGATAGAGTCTTTAAAAAGTACAGGTTTGATTGGCCAGGACTGGCCTTCTTACAAATGCACACATGCATGCACTCTCTCTCTCTCTCTCTCTCTCTCTCTCTCACACTCTCTCAATATCAATCAAAACTCCCTCTCCTGGCTCTCTTCCTCCCAAAAAAGTCTAAAAATATAAAAAAAAAAAACTCTCTGCAAACTTCCCCCGGCGCACCATGCATTTTTGCTAGCACAGTAAAAAGTGAAAACCTAAAAAAATAAACGTGACAGAGACATTCTGGTGGTTTCATGAGGAGCGGTGGCCCCGCTCACCCACGAGCAACGCCGCAAGGAGCTCCAGCACAACAGGAGGTCCTCTAGCTGTGGCGGAACAGAGGAGATGAGTGGGTCGGGGAAAAGGTTCGGCATTTGCAGATGTGGTGCCCATCTGTCTCGAGCTGACCTTCTTCTCCACCCAACACCCACTCCAACGTGAAGTGAATGCATAGCATTACATTCGCAGCATTGACTAGAGTTAGACTGTCCCCGCATGGTCATGAAATGATTGTCAGGGTAGTGAAATTTGATGGACATGGTGCGTTAAGCATGACTACCACCACTTCACCCCCCCCCCCCAAATAATAAATTGATAAATTGAATTGTAATTTCCATAATTAAAAATAATGAAGTTTACATACACTTAGGTTGAAGTCATTAAAACTCATTTTTAACCACTCCACAGATTTCATGTTAGCAAACTAGTGTTGGCAAGCCAGTTAGGACATCTACTTTGTGCATGACACAAGTAATTTTTCCAACGATACTATATGCATCTCTGCATTTGAATGGATCTCTATGTGAATTTGGGGGTGGGACTAGATTTAGCTGTAAATTATGCTGGAACAGTATTAAATACATGATTGCCAAAATGGCTCTAAGTCATCAAGGGTCTGAGGTATCAAACAAGCCTCAAACCATCACTCTGCTGCCAGATATGCAGTAGATATGGATGAATCACTTTCAGGGTTGTTTCTTTTGACAAATTTTTCTATTGAGCTCTATGAAAAAACCCTTCAAGTTATCCATCCATATCTACTGTATTTCTGGCAGCAGAGTGATGGTTTGAGGCTTGTTTGATACGTCAGACCTTTGATGACATAGAGCCATTTAGCCAACCACGTGTTTCCATACTGTTCCAGGGTAATTTACAGCAAAACCTAATCCCGCCCCCCCCAATTTCCATAGAGATCCATTCAAATGCAGAGACGTTATAGTATCGCTTGTAAGAGTACCAGAAAATAAGATATCAAGAGTTTTTTGATGTTGTTGGGTCACAGACATCAGGAAGCCATGGAATGCAAAGGTTATGTGACCAAATATTAAAAATTTAAAGGGACAGTCAACTTAGTGTATGTAAACTACTGACCCTCTGGAATTGTGAAATAATCTGTCTGTAAACAATGGTTGGAATAATTACTTGTGTCATGCACAAAGTAGATGTCTTAACTGACTTGCCAACACAATAGTTTGCTAACATGAAATCTGTGGACTGGTTAAAAATTTGTTTTAATGACTTCAACCTAAGTGTATGTAAACCTCCGACTTCAACTGTACATTTAGCAACTATAAAAAAGTAGTGACTACAATAAATGGCATCCAGAACATAAAACACAAACCCATATGCACTTAATATTCATGGATTATGAGTGCAGTACAACACTAAATTATACAGGACTTTAACATTACTCAAATAAAATATGCATCTGATGGAGAACAGGAATGTTTACATTTTCTTAAGTCAGAATACAATCTAAGTGCTGTGGCTGTACCCAAATTTGTTTCACTCAGTTGTATAATTGTGTATTTTTTATTACATTTTTAGTCACAGAAATTAACAAAGTGCAGTGTTAGAACATAAAAGATGGAGTGCTTTTTTGGATTCATACCTCAAAATTTCAGCTCCATAGCAGTTAACTAGAAAGCCCTGTGTGTGTGTTTGCATGTGTGTGCATGTTGTGTGTATGTGCCCTCCCACTCAACAGATGGATGCATTGTCTCAAGTTGCCTCTAACATCTCTCCCTATGAAAAACAAGCTCAACCAGGCAAACGTGTTGCAGTTGACAGTCTTTCTTATGGAACAACAAATAACACTGATCTCAGCTGTGAGCCTGCCAGAGTCTCGATTCGTAAACAGTGGTCCAGGTAATTTAGCAATCTAGGTCATTTTAGAAATTGCATAACCCCCCCCCCCCCCCCCCATCTCTTGTAGTTGTATGTTTCTTTACTTTTTGTCTTGGTTGTGGAAGAACATTGTGATTCCATTGATGCCATTTTTTTTTACTATGAATTTCAAAAGGAATAATAACCTATATTGTGCATTAACATGTTGAATACTAACCCATATTGCTATTTAAAAATATACAAAAACTTGCCCTGTGCTTTATATGAACAAAAAATGGCCTTAGTGAGTTATTAAAACAGAATTTAACATTTGTCACTCTCTAGCACCGCTAAGATTCAGATGAAAAAATATAAAGCACTTGTATCGCTACTTTCAAAGTCCTCGTATTGCATGAAATTTAAAAGAAAGAAAGAACAAACATAGTGGAGGGCTATTTTTCTGTAAAGATCCTGCCCTACAAAATGGTGATGCTTATACATGCTATAGCTATTTTTGTCCAGAGAATGATACAAAGAGTCAAGACTGCTTCTGGGGGATGTTACCTACCACTGAATGTCCCCCCCAATGGCACATTTTTAAAGTGCCTCCAAAATCTATATGCATTGAACGAAGCTTTGTTAAGAGCAGGCAGAAGATTCTTTTTGTCAGGCTGGGCTTGGGGCTCAGGGTGGGCTAGGGGTTAACTAACGAATAATTTAATCGACAAAGCAGTGATGAAACCTCACGGCGAGGAAGCGCCAAGAGAAAAGTGTTTTAACACGGTCAATACGGCGGAGTTCTCCTAACAATGGCGAGGAGACACATTATGGCCAGCTAAATTCTGTTTAACAGACACAAATTCAATAGGTAAAATCCAGTCTGTTAGAAAATCTCATAAACAAGCTGACCGATCAATTAAGCTCTTATACTTACTTTTTTCTGTTGTTGTTGTTGCATCTGTCCTTTTGGTGAGAATGAAGTGCAGATATTGAATAAACAATAAATTAAAACTGTTTTTTTTTATTATTGACCCAAGTGACACACAATGACAGTGCTGCTTGGCTATTTATTTTGGGTTAATTTGAACAGCTTTTATTCTTATTAATGTTTGATTCATGAACTGGGAGCACAAGTTGATGAACACAGATATCTGAGTTGCATTTAGCTGTGAGTGAATCACTTATCAATATACCATATTAACTGCCTTTTGAACAAAAAACATATGTATGACCCTGCATACACAACAACAGTGCAACATTAATTGTAATAATTTATTATCAGCTGGCATATTGGTACCAAGGTAAAATTAAATTATAATTTCTCTGCAAACATTGCGAATGACCAGAACAAGATTACGACAAAGCCTTTTTTGTGTACTGACATCTAAAATCAGTGTGGTGCAGTCATCACACAGTGTTAGTGTGTATTACACATTCATATATGAATCACAATAGTTATCAAATCTTACACATTGTATTGATTCAGATCGCAGACATGCCACTGTGTGAAAAGCGAGGTACGATGGCTCACAAATGTGTCGTTTGTAGTATTTACAATAAACATCCATCCCGATTTTTTCATGATATTGTGAAAATCCCCTGTAATATACAGGCTGGTGGTCACACATATTTACTATTGTGCTATTTCACATGACAATCACACAGACCTCTGAAGAGTCATAGTAATAGCATTGGCTAGATGTACATAATTAGCATAAATTGGATTGTGTGTGTGTCTACGTGTGTGTAATGCGTGTAAGATCTCATTTTTTTAATTTTACCCAGACAGTACAGCTGAGAATATTGCATTGAAGGTCTATAGGGTCTATATCAAGTTATAAGGTTCTATCTTTTATATCACTTTCTTATACAGTTGATATGCAGACTTACTAGACATCTAAGTTCTATACAATTTGTAATGAAAATCCAACAAATGACCCATCAGTGCTATTTACATTTTTTTTTAATCTATGTCTGATCACAGAGGAGATGTAGCATAGTGAAAACACGTACTGTATGCCTCATATACATAAGGTCCCTGGTTCACTCTGGCATCTCTGCATTTTTGGCACAATTTGATTTTCAGATGTGATACTCGTAGTATAGCCACTTACCCAGAATGTATGAATGGATAATCTGTATACTGTCATAAGAGTGTGTGCCAAGTACACCATTAATAATGCATCAGGACTATACAATGGACAAATTCACAATGTACATCAAGGTTATATTAAGTATAAATGTGTTTTATTTATAACTAAATTATCTCTGAAAAGAGAATGGCCGCACATCCACTTCTAAAAAAAATATGACTTTTATGCATTGGGCTCAAATGGATATTACACTTAACAGTATCTCCTGTTGCTATGCTATTATCGAAAATAGTGAAACTCTATCCACACACTAATATTTTACTTAATGCTGTGAACTGGCTGTTTTTGCCAACTTGAATATACACCAAAATGGCCTGTGGCAAGTAAACAAAAGTGTCCGTTAGATGTAGACAGTGAGGTGCTTTTTTTAATATCACGGTTTTTTGTCGAGAATCATTCCTTCTATATATGTTTCTGTTTATGAAAAGGGGAAATGAATAATGGCTAAATAAGCCACTGTCGCTGTGGACAACAAAAAAAGCAAAGGCAGGATTATTTATTAGGTTCTTGGGTGAAAACTGTGAGCAATTCATTTCTTAATAGGAAAATAAATACATAGCTTTACCTGGAGGGAAGTAATGGCCATGTTATAAAAGTATGTGCAGGGGGGAAAAGCAGAGTAGAAAATTGACAAGCGTAAAATGGAATTGATCACAGGTGCTGCACAACAAAGAGAAATGACAAGTTTGGTAAAAAGATCTCATGAGGCTTTTCAGACAGAGTGCCATATTGATCAGTCACTTGTGAATGATGCAGTTGAAAATGTCATGTCAGCTCAAGGCAGTAGTTTCTGACACTTTGTTCTGTGAAGAATTTGCCATTTTCACATGTAAAACTCCTGCAGATCAGAATAGTGAGGGTAAGGGAGAGCAAAAACACTTATTATTGAATTCCTATATTGCCCACCTTTGTGTATAGTCCTGGGGAAATTATACTATATGTAAATGCATATGTCAGCAGATGTGAGCCAAGACTGTTAAACTGGATGTGAGTTGAGACTGGATGTGAAATCTCAAGAGACATGTGCCATCTCAAAAAGATGTTAGTTAACCTAAGTGGAGTGCAGACTACTCAGCATGTGACTATGTTATGTTTATTTTATATTTTAGTGCCAATAAGTAATATTTTAGTCTTACTATATGATATGCCTTTATTGTTTAAATCTATTAAAAAAATACTTTGTCTGAAGTAAAAAACACACAAATACACAACAGATGCGTGGTGTAATGTGCATGTGATCCAAATCTTTTTAGTTCTATTCCCGATGTCACTCTTATTGTGTCCTTGAATAACCAGAACTGTTTCAGCAACTTTCTGCCTGTGTAAAGCTGCGGAAATCAGTTTAGATAAGAATGTCTGCTGAGAAAATTAAGACCAAATAAAATCTATTAAAAATGACAGCCGCTGATTTACACTGTCTGGCCTTGAGGTCACGTTCGTGCCCATTCCATTCCAAACATTTACTTTATCATGTTTCAACCCAATTTCTATCCATTATCTTTTTTTATTTTAATTTTTTTGCTTGGAACAGCCAATCATATTTTGTAGTCTGCTGCAACATCCACCATCAGATGAGGAAATTCAGCCACCTTATCCAAAGAATTTATGAAATTCCAATATATGCATTGTGTACTTGATATCCACCCAAAAATGTATTGACAGCAGAAATCCTCTATAGGATTAATAGTGGAATTCTATCCAAATAAAGACCATGTAGTCATTTCTAAGTTAGACATTTTGAGGCAAGCTACAGTTAGAGCATGCATACAAAGCAATACCAGCCCTCTTTGAATTAATTTTATCTTTGAATATTCTGTCCCATTGATGTGTACTGATTATAATGGTGAACATAAACCATGTTAAATCTCTTCATACACCCAATTCTCAGTGTCCAAGCCGTGAATGGTTGCTCGTAAAATACAGTGGCTGCTCTTGCAACAAGCCACTGTTTTACCAATTCATAGCCATATTTCAAGCCTTGTACACTCCCACCCCCAGTCATCCGAACAGCACTTCCCCTCCCTAAAAAGAGTGTAAAAGCCATGTTTTACTCATTTAAGATCATTAAAAGGCTTCATCAGAGAGGATTGAAGAAAGCCATTAACTTGATAGGCATCATCCATTACGCACATCAGATGTGCCCAATGCTTAATGCCTAGCCTCGCCTGCTAGGCCACATGGAATTCATCTGTTGTCTTTCTGTCCATTAGCAGTTGAAGCAGAGAAAGATTATGTTTCACTGCTTTTTGTTCAGGGAATCATTTGTTTGTGAGTTCTGCAAGGCCTGTCCACAAATATCTCACAATTTCCCCCATTTTGTCCCAGAGAGCCTTTATTAACTAAAAAAAAAGGAATGATGAAAACAGAGTAATTCCTTGTTATGAAGTGTTCGTTCATCATATTTAAAACTATTGCTTTTACCAAGCCACTCATCACCATGCATCAAACTCTTAATTAACCAGCACAGGCACAAAATAACAAATCTGTTCAAGGACACAATATTGGCTTTCTTTTCTTCATAAAGAAAGCCAATATTGTGCTTTGTTCAAGCCCTTAACGGTGCACATGTTTTATTATTATTATTATTATTATTAGTAGTATTTATTTATTGGTATTTATTTATTTTTGATCAGGCTTTAGGGCTCATTTCCTCATCTAAAATGTGTTTGAAAATAAAACAAGTATTTATTTATAGTGATGCAACATAACAGTTTTCTAACATTTGATCTAAAACGTTTGATGTAGAGTGGGACAAACACAAACACACACACGCAAACATGATGCAATGCAAATACAATGGAATAATTCCAATTTTTTCTCATTACCAGGGTACTGAGTACATAATCATAAGTTATTGCACAAACATAGCTGTAAAATATACAACAGAGAGAGCAGTCAGTGATCAAAGCAATTGCAGTGTTCATCCACCTGTTAGTGTTACAGGTTGTTTACCGAGAATAAAAATGTTGTTGTCTTGCACCAATGGAGTGTAAGAACATCTGTACATTTTAACGTTGCACTAACTTTGAAATTCTAAATTCTAAAAAGTCATGCTTTTTCCAAAGGCAGAGAGATACTTATCTAATTTGGATCTTGCATTAGGGGTTATTGTTATGATCGGTGTAACAGGAACCCAATAGCAGGCAGGAATGCAGCAAAAACAAGGTTTAATTCAAAATCACAGTCCAGGGGGAAGTCAAGACAGGCAGGGGTCATACACGGAAGACACGGCAGAGGTACAAAATCGTAATCCAAAAGAATAGTCGCGAGAACACGTTCAGGGGTCAAAGCCAGAAATCCGTCAAAAACAAATAACACCAGAACAGACTGCAAAAACTAACAAACTCGGAAAACACTAAACAACAAAACACTCGGAAACAGATAAAAACTCAGCACGGACTCGGAAACAGATATAGCACGGACTCGGAAACAGATATATTACTTGACAACTCACGTGAAAAAAGAATGACGAACTCGCGACGAGGAACAAAGACAGCAGGTATATATGCAGGTGTAGACAGGTGCAGACAATTAGTATGAGAGCAGCAGGAAATGGAAAACAGCAAGAGAGCTAAGACATTTAACAAGGCAATTAGTAATTCGTTAGTAATTATCCTATCCTAGCCCTGTCGTTAGTGAATTAGTTAACAAGACAATGACTGGATACGTAAGGAAACACTAAACAGCTGTGGAAACGTGATGAGAATTAAATTTGTTAGTTTGTGTTAGTAATAATTCTATTAAACCCTGACATTAGTAGATTAGTTAACCACCCCGTGTTTAGCCAGTTAGTAATAATAAGTCCTATATAAATGTTAGTAGTGCAGGGTAATACAAACGAAGTGTACAGAAACGAAAGTAAAACTCCGTGAGAGGGAGCGAGAGATTCAGCACAGAACGCAAGGCTGCGGAAAACATTGAAAAGTGTATGCTAACGAAACTGACAATACTATACATGACAGAATAACAAAAACAAACTCAGAACATAACATAACCCCCCCCCCAAGGGACGGCTTCCAGACGTCCCCAACATCTCAAAACACTAAGCAGGGTGGGAGGTGGGGGACCGGAGGAGGGATAATGGGCAACGATGCAATAGTTCAGGGGGGTTGAAAAGTTTGTAATGTCCAGCATCACACAAAGCAGGGTGGGAGGTGGGGGACAGGAGGAGGGGTAATGTCCCGAATGCTGAGCAGGGTGGGTGGAGGGGGTCCGGAGGAGGGAAACTCGAAAGGCAGGTAATAGTTCGGGAGGGTGAACAGGACTCGGGGTGAAATGTCCGGGATGCTGAGCAGGGTGGGTGGAGGGGTCCGGAGGAGGGAAAAACTGACAGGACAGCGGCGCAGGAGTGACCGCTCAGGCGGCCGGAGGCGCAGGAGTGACCGCTCAGGCGGCCGGAGGCGCAGGAGTGACCGCTCAGGCGGCCGGAGGCGCCGACAGTGCCGCTCAGGCGGACGGCGGTGGAGACAGTGCCGCTCAGGCGGACGGCGGCGGAGACAGTGCCGCTCAGGCGGACGGCGGCGGAGACAGTGCCGCTCAGGCGGACGGCGGCGATGGTGATGGCTGCACCGCTCAGGAGGGCGGCGGCGGCAACGGTGATGGCTGCACCGCTCAGGACGGCGGCGGCAGCACCGCTCAGGAGGACGGCGAAGGCGAAGGCTGCACCGACCAGGAGGACGGCGGCGGCGAAGGTTGCACCGCTCAGGCGGACGGCGGCGGAGACAGTGCCGCTCAGGCGGACGGCGGCGATGGTGATGGCTGCACCGCTCAGGAGGGCGGCGGCGGCAACGGTGATGGCTGCACCGCTCAGGACGGCGGCGGCGAAGGTTGCACCGCTCAGGAGGATGGTGGCGGTGTGGAAGGCTGCACCGCTCAGGAGGAAGGCTGCGACGGCTGCATCGCTCAGGAGGCCGGCGGCGAAGGTTGCACCGCTCAGGAGGATGGCGGCGGTGTGGAAGGCTGCACCGCTCAGGAGGAAGGCGGCGGCGTTGAAGGCTGCACCGCTCAGGAGGACGGCGGTGGCGAAGGCTGCACCGCTCAGGAGGACGGCAGCGGTGTGGAAGGATGCACCGCTCAGGATGACGGCGGCGGCGAAGGCTGCACCGCTCAGGAGGACGGCGGCGGCGAAGGTTGCACCGCTCAGGAGGACGGCGGCGGTGTGGAAGGCTGCACCGCTCAGGAGGACGGCGGCGGTGTGGAAGGCTGCACCGCTCAGGAGGAAAGCGGCGACGGCTGCATCGCTCAGGAGGCCGGCGGCGACGGCTGCATCGCTCAGGAGGGCGGCGGCGACGGCTGCATCGCTCAGGAGGACGGCGGCGACGGCTGCATCGCTCAGGAGGCCGGCGGCGACGGCTGCATCGCTCAGGAGACCGGCGGCGACGGCTGCATCGCTCAGGAGGCCGGCGGCGACGGCTGCATCGCACAGGAGGCCGGCGGCGACGGCTGCATCGCTCAGGAGGCCGGCGGCGACGGCTGCATCGCTCAGGAGGCCGGCGGCGACGGCTGCATCGCTCAGGAGGCCGGCGGCGACGGCTGCATCGCTCAGGAGGCCGGCGGCGACGGCTGCATCGCTCAGGAGGCCGGCGGCGACGGCTGCATCGCTCAGGAGGCCGGCGGCGACGGCTGCATCGCTCAGGAGGCCGGCGGCGACGGCTGCATCGCTCAGGAGGCCGGCGGCGACGGATGCATCGCTCAGGAGAGGAGACTAGCGGACTGGGCCGCTCAGGAGAGAAGACTAGCGGACTGGGCCGCTCAGGCGAGGAGACTAGCGGACTGGGCCGCTCTGGAGAGGAGACTAGCGGACTGGGCCGCTCAGGAGAGGAGACTAGCGGACTGGGCCGCTCAGGCGAGGAGACTAGCGGACTGGGCCGCTCAGGCGAGGAGCTTAGCGGACTGGGCCGCTCAGGCGAGGAGACTAGCGGACTGGGCCGCTCAGGCGAGGAGACTAGCGGACTGGGCCGCTCAGGCGAGGAGACTAGCGGACTGGGCCGCTCAGGCGAAGAGACTAGCGGACTGGGCCGCTCAGGCGAGGAGACTAGCGGACTGGGCCGCTCAGGCGAGTAGACTAGCGGACTGGGCCGCTCAGGCGAGGAGACTAGCGGACTGGGCCGCTCCGGCGAGGAGACTAGCGGACTGGGCCGCTCAGGCGAGGAGACTAGCGGACTGGGCCGCTCAGGAGAGGAGACTAGCTGGCTCGGCAACTTGAGAGGAGGCAGGGAGCAGGACGGGACTGTTGGCGTGGAACGAAACGGGCCCGAAGGCCCGGGACCGGACGGGACCATAGGCATGGACCGGGGAGTGACAGGAGACATGGACCGGGGAGTGACAAGGGGCATGGACCGGGGAGTGACAGGAGTCATGGACCGGGGAGGGACAGGAGGCATGGACCGGGGAGGGACAGGAGGCATGGACCGGGGAGGGACAGGAGGCATGGACCGGGGAGGGACAGGAGGCATGGACCGGGGAGGGACAGGAGGCATGGACCGGGGAGGGACAGGAGGCATGGACCGGGGAGTGACAGTAGCCATGGACCGGGGAGTGACAGTAGCCATGGACCGGGGAGTGACAGGAGGCATGGACCGGGGAGTGACAGGAGGCATGGACCGGGGAGTGACAGGAGGCATGGACCGGGGAGTGACAGGAGGCATGGACCGGGGAGTGACAGGAGGCATGGACAGGGGAGTGACAGGAGGCATGGACAGGGGAGAGACAGGAGGCATGGACCGGGGAGAGACAGGAGGCATGGACCGGGGAGGGACAGTAGGCATGGACCGGGGAGGGACAGGAGGCATGGACCGGGGAGGGACAGGAGGCATGGACCGGGGAGGGACAGGAGGCATGGACTGGGGAGGGACAGGAGGCATGGACCGGGGCGGAACCAGAGAGCTGGGACGGAACGGGACAGGGGAGCTGGGATAGACCGGAACAGGGGAGCTAGGACGGAACGGAACAGGGGGGCTGGGACAGAACGAAACAGGGGGGCTGGGACGGAACGGAACCGGAGTTCTGGGATAGACCGGGACAGGGGAGCTGAGACGGAACGGGACAGGGGAGCTGGGACGGGACGGAACAGGAGATCTGGGACGGGACGGGACAGGAGAGCTTGGACGGAACGGAACAGGGGAGCAGGGAAAGGACGGAACAGGAGAGCTGGGACGGGACGATGAGATGATGGATCCTCCGTCAATGGATGGCCGAGCCCGTTGACGGAGCCGGGAACCATGACCCCACTGCTTACTCCTGGGGCCATAGCCCCGTGGGCAGCGGGCAAGGCGGGTACCATCAAAGGTAGCAGGTGGTGGGTTGTAGCTAGGCTCGGAGTCGTGCTGATCGAGGGAAATAACTCCGAGCCTAATGGAGTGGGAGCTGGGTAGAGGAGTCCGGGGTGATGGGTAGTGGTCGGCATGTCGGCGGGCGAACTCAGGGTTTTGGCCCCAGATCCCCATGAGGTATTCCTCATAGGAATCTGAGCCGAAGGGGTCAATCTCCATGGGAAAGGGGAGGCCTGCTGGGTCCCAGATGGCGAGTTCGTACTGTTATGATCGGTGTAACAGGAACCCAATAGCAGGCAGGAATGCAGCAAAAACAAGGTTTAATTCAAAATCACAGTCCAGGGGGAAGTCAAGACAGGCAGGGGTCATACACGGAAGACACGGCAGAGGTACAAAATCGTAATCCAAAAGAATAGTCGCGAGAACACGTTCAGGGGTCAAAGCCAGAAATCCGTCAAAAACAAATAACACCAGAACAGACTGCAAAAACTAACAAACTCGGAAAACACTAAACAACAAAACACTCGGAAACAGATAAAAACTCAGCACGGACTCGGAAACAGATATAGCACGGACTCGGAAACAGATATATTACTTGACAACTCACGTGAAAAAAGAATGACGAACTCGCGACGAGGAACAAAGACAGCAGGTATATATGCAGGTGTAGACAGGTGCAGACAATTAGTATGAGAGCAGCAGGAAATGGAAAACAGCAAGAGAGCTAAGACATTTAACAAGGCAATTAGTAATTCGTTAGTAATTATCCTATCCTAGCCCTGTCGTTAGTGAATTAGTTAACAAGACAATGACTGGATACGTAAGGAAACACTAAACAGCTGTGGAAACGTGATGAGAATTAAATTTGTTAGTTTGTGTTAGTAATAATTCTATTAAACCCTGACATTAGTAGATTAGTTAACCACCCCGTGTTTAGCCAGTTAGTAATAATAAGTCCTATATAAATGTTAGTAGTGCAGGGTAATACAAACGAAGTGTACAGAAACGAAAGTAAAACTCCGTGAGAGGGAGCGAGAGATTCAGCACAGAACGCAAGGCTGCGGAAAACATTGAAAAGTGTATGCTAACGAAACTGACAATACTATACATGACAGAATAACAAAAACAAACTCAGAACATAACATTATTAATGGAGGGTGCATGCTGGAATGTGGAACTGTGTGCATATACAGTATATATATATATATATATATACTATGTGTGTGTATGGCAAGCCAAACAGGAAATATATATTGAACATTGATATATATGGAATGAACACAGGTGTCAGGTGATGCTTTGAGGAAGACTGCAGATGTCAGTCGAAACTGTCAGGTAATACAATATCTATTATCTCATTGTCTGAACAAAAGAAACTAAAAACTTTTATTGATATATATGGAATGAACATTTATATATATGGAATGAACATTGATATATATGGAATGAACATTGATATATATGGAATGAACGTTTATATATATGGAATGAACATTTATATATATGGAATGAACATTTATATATATGGAATGAAAATTTATATATATGGAATGAACATTGATATATATGGAATGAACATTTATATATATGGAATGAACATTTATATATATGGAATGAACATTTATATATATATGGAATGAACATTTATATATATATGGAATGAACATTGATATATATGGAATGAACATTTATATATATACAATGAACATTGATATATATGGAATGAACATTGATATATATGGAATGAACTTTGATATATATATATATATATATATATACAATGACCTTCGATATATATAGAATGAACATTAATATATATGGAATGAACTTTGACATCTATGCAATGAATCAGATCAGGCATCAGATCAGCGCATCTCATTTGGTTTTTATTGAGACATAATCCATGTAATTCAACTGATTTTTAATTGATTTGGGACTGAACATTATATTATTATCTGAATTTTGAGGTCAATAACTTCAGCAAAGCAATGGCTGCTGAAGTCCGAGGGTAAGGTTACCTTGGGAGACCAGGCAACACGTCAATTTACCCATTTAGAAATTAAGCTGTTGGTGGCAATAAAGTCTTTATCTTTTAATATGAACAGATCAGAAAAGAAGGAAGTTGGTGAAGATGGCCTGACAGCGATGACCACGTAGAAGCATGAAACAATCAAGCTCAAGCTAGTTAACATTAGTGCTAAATTAAACACTCAAATGTGTACACGCTTATTTCAGTCAGTGCAGGAGATCACGGAAATACGCGAACCTGGACGCTTCGAGCTACGCAAACCGTTTTTACTTTTCCACTGACATTTGAGAAAGACAAACCAGAGGAAAGCACAGATCGAACAAGAAAGTAGTTTACTGTTGTAGCCTGCTATAGCATCTTTCGCTGCAACGCTTGGTTTTGCCTTTCACAAATGTCAGTGGAAAAAAAACAACGATTTGCGTAGCTCGAAGCGTCCACGTTCTTGTATTTCCGTGAGGTGTGTTTCGACCCTGACCTTAGTATTTAGCTATCATGATCTCCTGCACTGACTGTAAGCGTGTACACATTTGAGTGTTTAATTTAGCACTAATGTTAAAATGTAGCACTAATGTTAACTAGCTTGAGCTTGATTGTTTCATGCTTCGACGTGGTCATCGCTGTCAGGCCATATTCACCAACTTCCTTCGTTTCTGATCCGTTCATATTAAAAGATAAAGACTTTATTGCCACCAACAGCTTAATTTCTAAATGGGTAAATGTGTTGCCTGGTCTTCCAAGGTAACCTGACCCTCGGACTTCAGCAGCCATTGCTTTGCTTCTAAAAATCTATTGCCGTTTGCTAATTCAACTAGCAATAACAGGAAACGGAAGTTATTGTGAACAGGAACAGGAAACACAGTTAATTATATTGAATGAAGTTTTGAATATTGAATGAACATTGATATATATGGAATGAACATTGATATATATGGAATGAACATTGATATATATGGAATGAACATTTATATATATGGAATGAACATTTATATATATGGAATGAACATTGATATGGTTGGTCCCCTCAGCCCTCCAGCCGAAGTCACAAGCTTAATTTTGTAAACAGCACTGACTGCAGTGCACACACCGAGAAACCTCATGAAGACCCATAAGAAGCGGAGCAAAAATGTGCCTGTATTACAATCTGATAGATTGCTACATTTTTCTGTCTCACTTGTTATATTGACCTCAAAATTCAGATAAAAATATAATAATATAATGTTCAGTCCCAAATCAATTAAAAATCAGTTGAATTACATGGATTATGTCTCAATAAAAACCAAATGAGATGCCCTGATCTGATGCCTGATCTGATTCATTGTATATATATCAATGTTCATTCCATATATATAAATGTTCATTCCATATATATAAATGTTCATTCCATATATATCAATGTTCATTCCATATATATAAATGTTCATTCCATATATATAAATGTTCATTCCATATATATCAATGTTCATTCCATATATATCAAAGTTCATTCCATATATATAAATGTTCATTCCATATATATCAATGTTCATTCCATATATATAAATGTTCATTCCATATATATCAATGTTCATTCCATATATATCAATGTTCATTCCATATATATAAATGTTCATTCCATATATATCAATGTTCATTCCATATATATCAATGTTCATTCCATATATATAAATGTTCATTCCATATATATCAATGTTCATTCCATATATATCAATGTTCATTCCATATATATAAATGTTCATTCCATATATATCAATGTTCATTCCATATATATAAATGTTCATTCCATATATATCAATGTTCATTCCATATATATAAATGTTTATTCCATATATATCAATGTTCATTCCATATATATAAATGTTCATTCCATATATATAAATGTTCATTCCATATATATCAATGTTCAATATATATTTCCTGTTTGGCTTGCCATATGTGTGTGTGTATATATATATATATATACACACACACACAGTATATGAGTCAAGAGGACCATACTCATGAGATCCAGAAATTATCTGTAAAATGTGACCAGAGTAGTTTTCACCCTGTAGTATCTGAACTGCTGTTCAATTCACAGCTTTCGTACATTTTTAGATTCACAGAACGAGGAGGTGCTAGAAAGCCGCTAATGACAGCAGCCTGTGCTTCTCCCTGTGAGGTGGTGTTTGCACAGCCCTGAGCTTCAGAGCATGTGGAGGTAGGAGGCTGACCATAGTAATTCAGTGTTTGTGTAAATGCCTATATATGTGGATGCTTGTGTGTGTGCGCATCTGTGTATGCGAATGCCCTCATTTCTACTGATGTGTGTAGGTGTGTGTGTGTGTGTGTGTGTGTGTGTGTGTGTGTGTGTGCATATGCATAGAGTACAAACAAAAGGGCAGGGAAAGTGTAAGGCTGTTTAACAGAAACTGCATTAAGGTTTCTGATATTATTTTACCACTCCCCACAGTCAGTTTGTTAAGTAGTACAAAGCAATTCCTACTGAAAAATAAAAAAACGGTATGTAATGGTATAATGGTTGGCAGTGTATAATAGCATCAGTTACTGCTATCTCTGCCACAGACTCTCGTATTAAATGCAAAAGAGATGTTGCAAAGAACATCATTATTTGCAGTAGTAGTACGTCATGTGGTTGCATCACCATACTAGGCAATTGAAGGAAAATATAATGTAATCTAAATTGTAAAACGTGACAGCGACTGTGCTTAAAAATATGAGAAGTGCTTAAAAATATGAGAAGATAATATTGAAAGCTTTTGAAAAAATCTATAAATAAGGGACATGATCGAACACATTTTACTTACATTTACAGACAAACAGTAATGCAATTGCTCTGGCAATATACACTGGCATATACACTGGCAATGGAAAAACAAATACTTGGTTTGATTTGATGCGTGTAACATATTGAAACAGTTAAACGGAAACAAGATGCTTACATGGGTACTGTTATACTTGGTGGAGAGTCCTTGTTTTAAGGTTGTAATGTAAAAGATGAAAATATGTAAAGAAATACAATATGTGGACCATAACCACAACAGTTTTAACCTTTTATTTTCAGGTGATACCATCAGTTGTAGCCACAGCAACAACAAAAAAAGACATAAACAGTGGAGCAGACCCACAACACACAAACAAACATATCAAACAAAGACATCCAACAGAATCATTACATCAATCAAGTGAATTAAAGTGCAATTCTGCCATGATAAAAAATAGCCCCACTGTCCCGAGATGTCCAGTGTCACCAAGCAGTCCAACACACAAACTCCGCCTCCACGACTCTCCTCCATACACGCAGCGCCGCGGTCTCTGTACACCGCCGAAACGGAGCACCGAACTGCATCAATCTTCCCAGTTGTCTCCCTACACCTCCCCCGCATTGTGTTCTCCTTCCCTGGTTGCCTTTTGAAGATTGCCTGCACTCCCGGATCAGTCTCGACATCTTCAACTCCGGTGAAGAGCGATGGTAACTTTGTTGCTGCAGTCTGCAGATCAAACAGACATTCCCGAGCATATGTTGTGAATGCGTCTCCGTGGTGACGACCACAAATTTTTTCCCGAATATACAATTCGTCAATATTAGAAAAACAAGCAGCAGGAGTGCCCCGACAAATCTCCAGCCCGCTTCCCCGTCCCACAATAGACACACAGCGCATGAAAAAAACAAAAGACAGACACAACAAAATACATTCAAATTAACAAACACGAACATGAGAGACAGCTGGACTACATGTCGCCATTACAACGCCACGTGACGTCATCTTTTCACTGTCGTGTTATCTTGTATCGATGTATTATCTGCCGTAGTTAGTTTGTGCTTTAAAATAATAAATTTAGGTGAGGTCCCGAAAATGAATGGGAGTGAATGGGGACTACTGGGGATGCCGTTAACGGTCAGCAGGGACATCTGATGTCGCTAATATTCACGCTATGCAAATATAATGGGGTAGGCTCCACAAAATGACTTATGTCACACTAAGGTGAAATATCCCTTTAAGCCCATCTCCTGTGCAATCGTGGTTGGTGGGTGCTGCTGTTTTTGCAAGGGACCAAATAATCTTTAATAGTCTTGGCCTATAATTAAGACTGTCTTGGCCTAATTTGGATAGATGTATTTCTTATTATAGAAAGTTATTTGTTTCAGGTTAATGCACAACTTTTTGCATTAGAGCTTGATATTCATAATGATCAGGCACAAATGTGTACACTGCCTCGGTTTTCATACAAATTCTTATGAAACCCGAATACGGATTTGTTTGCCAAGGATGGACCTGTCAGCTGCCGAGCATCATAAGTAGGTGTAATTAAAAAACAATTTAAGTGGGGAAATAAATGAAAAGTTGTGCACCTACAGACAAGTCCCAAGAGTGCTGAAGCCAGAGGGCAGTTCATCTGTCCAGCTCACCTGTCATATACTAACCTTTCCTGTGGCCTTTTCTCCTTTCTTTCATCTTCTGGAAAATAAATAACATCAAACACCCTCAAAGTCCAGACCTACACTGCAACTGTTTTTTTAAATAAATATATATTTAGTCTATTCCATTTTCTACTATACTTTGCAAATAAACTCAATGAGAAAGTGCACTGCACCTGACCAATGGCTACATGGCACAACTGACCCTGTGCTGCTATCATTAGCAGACAATTTAGTCTGAGGTTTGTAGTGCACGACAGCAAGTGGGCAGGGAACACAAACTATCATAGGTATTACCTGACTCCTTAAGTTCATCACAGAGATTTTTGATGTACTACTGCATATATCATGTGTGGAAATTACAGTCTCATAGAAAGCACTGCAGCGTTAGGTAGTCTGTTCTGCTTTGTATGACTAAACATTGAGTACTTAAAGGATAACTTAACTTGCAAATAATGTTTTTTTAGCTGTGAACGTGTTTGTATGCCTACCTTATGAAACGTATTCATGCATTCCGTTATTTCAACAATTCATAAGAAACTGGTAGAAAAGCATTTTTGTGTGGCCCCGAACGGTTGAAATTCCCTTTCTGCTCCCCATACTGCCCCCGCCCCAATCGTGATGTCAGAGTACCTCTTTGGAGGTACCTCAACGTCATATGGACAATTGTTGTCGCCCACAACGGAAACAGCCGGCACCTGATTGGTTAGACCCACTATGTTACTTTCGTTTTGGCTCCACGTTGGTGTCCTGTTCATAAACTATTTTATTCCACCTATATAGTCCATTAAAATATGTTTCTGAAAATATTTGAGGTGAGAAATAGGCCATGCAGTTGCTGAATCTTGATTCATATTTGATGTGCAACGTCTAGTTTGACAGTTTGATCCGAGTTATACGAAATCATTTGTACAATGTACGTTAATTTATACAAATGACGATGGAAACAGCTCCTCCGCCCCCACCCCTCTCACTCGCTCACCCCACAAAGTATTTTTCAAAAAATGTTTGTGGGCGGAGACAGGCTGAAACAGTGTAGTTACTCTTTAAATACAGGCGTCTCTCCATTTATGATAATTTCTCCACGTCAAACACTTGTAAAGGTTACAGGCCGGTTTTGCTTAGAGAGTGTTGCCCATCATTAGAAAGTTAGTGAATGTTAAGGCTAAAATGTGCTGCCAGAATTATGCCCTGTTAGCTCTCCTCACCAACATGGCTCATTTTCCATTGAGAGCATCTGTAAAAGATAGGCCTCCAAAGAGACCAGTACTGTGGCCCGACAGCAGTGAATTATGGGGTATCAATACAGACAAGATAATTTCCCAAGGGACCCCCATTTCTTTCTTGGTTCTGCACATCCATTTTGTCTCACTGACAAAATCTCCTCTCCAACACCTTGGGACTGATGCATTACCAGAGAAAGACAAGATCCTTGTTTATCCAAAGCCAGGCCCTGACACAGACAAGGGAACTGTCCATCGTGGCACTAAATTCCCTTGATTTAAAGATGGAGGGCCGACAGCAAAGGGCTTTCTGTGTTCCAACGATGAGTTTGACTTGTGTATTTGAGGTTGATATCTGTCAGCTCACAAAATTATTGTTTCAGCTAATAAGCTAATAACATGACAAAAACATATTTTGTTGCATGGGGTGATTTCACTAGCCAATCAGTTACATGCAGTAAGGAGCATAAGTATGCATAAATTAGTTTCTGCTGAGGGAATGGGACTCTCAAAATGGTTGCAGTCTAACTGCAATGTGCTATATTCTTGACTTTGAACATCCAAAGAAGCAGGTTACACTTTTGGAACATTACATGCTTGACAGTTTCTTATGAATAAGGGTGGGGCAGGCAACCAAAAACAATACTTTATTGATTTAATCTCCATGAATCCATGACAACAACAATGAAAGAAAAAGTCTGGTAATAATATGGAAATGTAAAGTGTGCAGCTGGCATCATGGCCAAGGGAGGAGGGTGGTGAATCGGAGGTCAATCTGATTACAGCAAGAGCAGAGATGAGACAAGCTAAGAGACCCCAAGCGGTAAAAAAGGCCAATCAAAACACTTTGTCTTTCACCTGGAGCTCCACTGTGGCAATTTGGGTACTCGGCAAGCAATACACACTCCAACATTTGCAAAGTGATAAGGTTACCTTGGAGACCAGAGAGAGCGAGAGAGTACATTAAATAAGGCCACATATTCAGTGTAAGTCTGGAGAGATGGCATCGCATAACGGAGAAACACCCCAGGCATGCAAGACTGCTGGGTTTTCAGTGTGCTCAGATAATAGCACATGTTGAAGGATTGGGAGCATCTTAGTCCCCTTACTAAAAAAGACAAACATACCCTGGTGTATTTCAGATAATCATTGGTTAAAGAACGTATCAGTCATGACAATGACAATGTGTAGGACAAAATTATACAAGCCCACAAAAATAATGACACAACAGGAATGTTATTGCATAAGACAAATGCAATTCCTTTAAGTCAAGTCAAGTCAAGTCAAATTTATTTATATAGCACTTTTCATACACAAAGGCAATTCAAGGTGCTTTACAAAAAAAATCATTGAAAGACAAGCAGCAAAGCAATGCATAGCACAAAAAAAGAATGCAAAAAATCAGCAGCATATCATATTAAATAAATTGCGTGCTATTGCAGGGTTTGCGACGATTCATACATAGGTGTATATATTTTTTTTTTTAAGACATTTTTTTACTTGCCTGAATGAAAAAGTTTTAAATTAAAAAGGTGAAATAGGAAATTTTAAAGGAAAAAAAACTATTATTTAAATGAAATACATTTTAATAGCATCTTAGCTAATACCACAAATAACAGCCAATTTAAGGTCTGTGATTGAGATTGACCTGTACTGTATTACTGTCACATTTGTTTGACTTTGTCTTTCCATTGAGACTTGGTAAGACAAAGCATCTCTTCAACATATGGCATGTGTTATTCAAATATCAGGCTTATAAAACACCATACATTAATAGTTACATTACATTAATAGAGTCTTTCCTCTTATTGATTCTAGTGGAAATTGTACTTGTTCGCAAAGTGATCCTCAGCTTAAACTGAAAACAACTTAACCAAATATTATGCTGTATTATGTAAAACAATCATATTTACACATTTCATTATAGACCTGCTCTGCCCCTGGAAATAATTATAATTATAATAATAACTGTTCTCTTGAGAAACTGAAAAGATGGGGCTCCCTCCCTGCTATGGCACCATTTCAGTCTTATTTGTTTCCACTGAGCCAGTTGCTGAGAGATTAGCTTGTTCGCATTTTCACATGACAAAGTGATTTTCGAATCACTATTCCTGTACAATATGCGTATGAAAAATGGGACTGTGGTGGCAGGTGTTGCCAGGTACTTCCATGCAAGGAGGGCCAGCTGTTTACATGCTGTGACTGCCACACTATGCTGTGTAAAGATCCAAACATCCCTCGCTGCTC
This sequence comes from Ilyophis sp. 1 JC-2022, assembly GCA_022702515.1. Lineage (NCBI taxonomy): Eukaryota > Metazoa > Chordata > Actinopteri > Anguilliformes > Synaphobranchidae > Ilyophis > Ilyophis sp. 1 JC-2022. The sequence continues at coordinate 103,154,101 of CM040406.1, forward strand.
TCCTCATTTGAACCTGGCCCATGTGAATAACCCAGCAAGAGGATCATCATCTTCAGTGGTGGCTGTGACTGCTGCTTCCACAGGTGAGCTGCAGTTGAGCTGACCCTCCTCCTTCAGTATATGGGATATCTAGAACCTTATCAAACCCCTGTCTACCCTTGGCAGCATTTCAGGTCTAGGGTCCAAACCTAGGGTCCAGTGGTGTAGCAACTTTATTCCATGTGATATTGGGGTTGCCTTTGTGGTTGGTGAGGTCTGTTTGGGGTAGGTCTTCATCTGAAGGATGAATACTTGGTATAAAGCAAGCTGGATAACTGAGCTACTCCTCACCTTCCAGGAGCTCAGTCACTTAACTGCAACAAAACAGAGGAGGTTCAGTTCACTGTGGGAAATGGTTCAGTTAACTGTGGGACTTATTGTGAAAGATCATCACCAATCTGTTCAATGCATGTCTTAAACCTGACAGTCCTCTAGCCCACACCTAATCTAATCTATTATATCATGTATAATGCATACTAAACTAAACTTGGACTAAACTGTCTTATTAGAGTATATATGCAAGTACATTTTTTTAAACACTAACTGGCATGCAATTTTAGTGCTAAAATAATTACAAAAATGAAAGAAATAGGAATGATTGGAAAAGACCAAGCCTGACTTTCCAAAAAAAAGTCGCTCAGACAGTATTGAGATCTCCCTGATGGAAAGGACCCAGTGTCCATAGTTAAAAATAGGTAAAAAAGTAATAGGGAGGTAATGGAGAATCTGTTGGAGCAAATGAACAAAGTAATTGGGCAGATTATAGCCGTATGTTTTAAACTAGCAAAATAGACAGACAGTTCAGGCAAATAAATATACATATGTAATATGCAGATTAAAGAGTAAGTACACCCACTGTCTCAGCCTGTCTCCGCCTACTACACAATTTAGAAAAATACTCTGTGGGGTGAGTGAGGGAGAGGGGTGGGGGCGGAGGAGCTGCGTCCATCATCATTTGCATAAATTAACGTACATTGTACAAGTGATTTCGTATAACTTGGATCAAACTGTCAAACTAGACATTGCACATCAAATATGAATCAAGATTCAGCAACTGCATGGCCTATTTCTCACATCAAATATTTTCAGAAACATATTTTAATGGACTACTTAGGTGGAATAAGATAATTGAACAGGATGCCACGTTGTTCTGGTTTAAAAACGTGGAGGAGAAACGAAAGTAACGTCGCGGGTCTAATCAATCAGGTGCCGACTGTTTCCGTTGTGGGCGACATCAATTATCCATATGACGTAGAGGGACCTCCAAAGAGGTACTCTGACATCACGATTGGGGCGGGGGCAGTGTGGGGAGCAGAAAGGAAATTTCAACCATAAGGGGCAGCACAAAGACACTTTTTTTTTACCAGTTTCTTATGATATACAATATTATTTCAGAATTGTTGAAATAACAGAATGCATGACTACGTTTCATTATAAGGTAGGCATACAAACACGTTTACAGCAAAGAAAAAAGTGATCTAGTTACCCTTTGAGAAGGCAATGTGTTGCTTCTTGGCTTCCAGGTTGTGGGATGGCCTAGGCTTGAATCTAGTTAGGAACCAGAAAATGACAATGTAAAGTGTTGCACATGTTGAGGCCTGAGTGTGATATGGACAAGTCCCATATGTTGCTATGGCAACATATCTAAAATATGAAAAAGGGTGTAGACAACCATGAGCATGATCATGGTCTGACAGCACCCCAGTAAAGCACAGAACAGCAGTGACAAGGCAGCAGCACCGCCAGCGAAGCTCACCTGACAGCTCTGTGGCTCTGATCCCCCCCACCTGCGCATCTTTAAGAATAGGATTGATTAAAAATGTGGTGAGTTTAAGCCTATGCTTAAAAACAGCATGTGTGCAGCCCAAATATGCATAAGAAGATTACAGTATAAAATAAGACAGCAGTTATTCTTGAAAGTTATAAATAGCCAGCATCTTGTGACTGGAGCAATCGGGGTGGGGAGTAAAGGATAAGTGGCTTGCTAAAATATTCTGGAGCAATACCATTTGAAGCCTTTAAGTTGGGAGACAAACACTGTAGTTAATTTTAAACTTAACAGCCAAACAATGAAGAAATGCAAGCACCAAAATTATATATTCACATTTATTAGTTTGTGTAAGTACCATAGAAGCTGCATCCTGTACTCCTTTTTCAAGGAAGGGTTAGCGCAACCAGACAATTACATTAGTTCAAGTTAGAAAAAGCATGAAGCATTTTTCTTCAACATACAGGGGCAATATCTTTCTCATTTTTGATATATTCCTAAGGTGAAAAAGGCCACCCCTTTGATATCATCAATGTGGGTCTGTGTCAATAGTCACACAAAAGACTGCATTGGCTGAAGCCATTGCAGTAGCACTGAAGCCACCTAAATTTGAAGAAACATTTATCTTTCAGAGACATAGGGTCTACTACCAATATCTCAGTCTTATCTGGATTTAATAAAAGTACATTCTGTGTTATCTTGGTCTTAAAACTTTTAGATAGACCTTTAGTTTGGCAAGATGGACATATTTTCTGGATTAAACTGATAAATAAAGTTTCATCTGTATAGCAGTGATAATTAGCACATGGTCTGTTCCTAAGGGGTAGCATATATAGGGAAAAAAGTGTGGGATCCAGGACAGATCTTTATGGTACTCTGCTGCTTATTCTTCAACACTCAGATTACTTATTATTTACCCCAGAAAATGTACATAAATCAGAAACATTGGATTTAAACCATGCGAACGCTTGATTGATTTTAGGAAAATATGGTGGTCTATGTGGGGTCAAATACAGTGAAAGTGAGAAAGAAATCAGTCATTACAAATAAAAGAACTGTCATAACTATGGTTTGCACTAAAGCTGTTGAGCACAAACATTTCTCAAGGATGTTAGAAATGGGACAGAAGTGGAAAATTGGAAATAGGCCCCATGGGAAGGCATGTGTAAGGGGTTGAGGATGAATGCTTTGAGCAGGATGCTTTTGAATGCTTTGAGCAGGACAAGCTGTGCCAGTGCTTGTCAGACACTGAGAATTATCTTGGCCTTAAAACAAAAAAAAAAGATTGGCAGAGATTGCCATTCATTTATGTAGAGTTCAATTCCAATCAGGTGGTTCTTCCTTGACTTTGGTATGGACTGAAAGTATTTTGACCAGAAAATGAAGCCTGGACTTCTGAGGTTCCCTATTTACCAGCTTAAACATGGCTGCAGCCAGTCTGTAATTGCAGCATGACCATCTCTCTTAGCTGGTGTGCAAATAGTTTGTTAGCATGAAGGAGGAGTCTAGATTTTTTATTTGTGTTATTTATAAGTTGATTGGGATAATAATAGCTGCCATTGCCCATTCAAACCTGGTTCTGTGGACACGGTGACCCAGAGCACACCCTTTCTAGTACACTCCCTTGCACAGCACAGGACTGGAAATAAAAACTTAATTATGGTCTGATTAAGGCAAATAGAAGGTGAGGCACTTCATTACCTTTTTAGTAATGTGGGCATCAGTGTCACGGATGAAAAAATAATAATATTTGGCATAATATAGCAATTAATTTGGAGGTGATTAGGGGCAGCAATGTATTTCTCTCTCTATTAAAGGGTCCGACACGATTTTGGAACACATTGCCAATATTAAGCTCTTTTTTTTCAAAGCTCAGCTCCTACATAGATGCTTTCACTTCCTCAAAAACATTGAGGGGCATTCCACTTAATGCATCTGGACTTCAGAGAGAAGCGTTTATCAGGATACTTTTTATATTTATTGTATGCACTACTGCAAAACTGTGCACCTTTGTGTAATTGCAACCAAAGCTACTGTAAATCGGCGAGTTTGGTCAAAATCAGGGGTATATTGTATTGGGTAGTATTAAGGTTAAGGCTACAGTTGTAGTGAAGATTAAGAAAAGATTAGGGATATTCAGAAACCTGCTATACATAAATTAGAGTCTACAGTAAATGGTAGTTAACACAATGGCCTGGTTTTAATTAATATTTGTCCATAACTCAGTCTTACTATTTAATGTAACTGTTTATTTTTTATACAAACATAAGTTCAGCATTGATCCAAGGTAACTGAGTCAAAAAAATCTAATTTGAGTGTTTCACTGACTGTTTGAAAATATTTTTTCTTTGCTTATTTTGCAACTTAAAACTGTATTTTGTGCTTATGGTACAACACTTATAAGTACACTGCCTGGCCAAAAAAAAGGTTGCACACTCTAATATTTTGTTGGACCGCCTTTAGCTTTGATTACGGCGCACATTCGTCGTGGCATTGTTTCGACAACCTTATACAATGTCACAACATTTATTTCCGTCCAGAGTTGCATTCATTTTTGGCCGAGATCTTATATTGACGACAGGTCTCTGGTGGCCAATTCATGTGTGAAAATAATTCTTCATGCTCCCTGAACCACTCTTTCACAATTTGAGCCCGATGATTCTTGGCATTTTCGTCCTGGAATATGCCCATTGATGGGATAACCTGGGCATTCAGGTACTCAGCCGACTTAATTTTATTGCTGCATAAAGTTGCTGAGCCTAGACCTGACCACTTGAAGCAAGTACAGTACAGTGGGCACTATGCATGATGGGTGCAACTTTTTTTGGGGCCAGGCAGTGTAAGATCAACTGTTACCAAGGTTTTTGCAAGTGTGGGTCGAAATATCAAAATATAATTGAATAGGCGGCAGTTAAGATCAGTTAAGATCCTGTGTATTGCTGTGCCAAGAGTCTGTATTACTGCTTTAGAAATATTGTACAACTTTGTCTCAATGAGAATACAAACACCACATCAACATCTGTGCCTTGCAGTAATGTAAAGGCAATCCAGTTCAAGAGCCCATTTTTAAAATCATAATTCCAAACTTGAGTAATGCCTCTCCATTAAGTGGCTTTTTAGTCCCATTGTAATTTTATTCTATACACAGCATGATAATTTACAAGAGGATAGTTGTTATCGCTGATATATATATATATATATATAATTTTTATTTTTATGAATGTCTTAACTGCTACTTGTAAGCCTGTCTCATCCCTACACCATCCAGGGTGTATTACCCGCAGGATCCCTGTGGTTTGACCGTTCAAGCCACCCAATAGTCCCTAGACTGGACAGGACTAAAGGGAAAAGATATTTTATGTTCCAGGGCAGACAAGTGAACCAATTGGCTTTGGTTTTGAATCCTAAGTGGAAACATTTCTGCTCTGCCTTTTTTAAGGACATTCTTTATTTTAATTGTTTCAATAAGCATCCTCCAATTTAAAAAGATCATCTTGTGTGTGCTTTTGTGTGTTGGTACTGTATGACACAAACAGACTCTGTGGTAGAGAATAACAACCTTTTGCAAAACTTCATGGTTATGAGGTGGGGGTTAATCGTTGGGAGCTGGGGTTGAGATTTTAGATTAATGCTAGAGGTATTCAATACATTTATGTATGTAATACACGCCACATGGCGCTGTAATGGTGACATGTAGTCCAGCTCTCTATCGTGTTCGTGTTTTTTGTCTTTGTTTTTTTTTCATGCGCTGTGTGTCTGTAGTGGGACAGCGAAGCGGGCTGGAGATTTTTCAGGGACTCCTGCTGCTCGTTTTGATAATATTGATGAATTGTCTAGTCGATATAATTATTTTTGTGGTCGTCACCATGGAGACGCATTCGCAACATATGCCAAGGAATGTCCATTGGATCTTCAGACCGCAGCAACAAAGTTTACCATCACTCTTCACCTGAGTTGAAAATTTCGGGACTGATCCGGGAGTGGAGGCAATCTTCAAAAGGCAACCAGGGAAGGAGAACATAATGTGTGGGAGGAGTGAGGAGACAACTGGGAAGATTAACGCAGTTCGGTGCTCCGTTTCAGCGGTGTACAGAGACCGCAGCGCTGCGTGTATGGAGGAGAGTCATGGAGGCGGAGTTTGTGTGTTGGACTGCTTGGTGACACTGGACATCGCTTGATTGATGTAATGATTTTGTTGGATGTCTTTGTTTGATATGTTTGTTTGTGTGTTGTGGGTCTACTCCAATGTCTGTCTTTTTTGTTGTTGCTGGGGCTACAACTGAAGTTTCCTAGCGGGAAAATAAAAGTTATTCTATTCTATTCTATTCTATTGCTACAAACACAAGCTTCACCATGTTGAGAAAGCCAATCATTGATGAAGCCATGAGTTCAAATGATTAAACATAGATTACGCGGTTAAGTGGACTCAGTGAACCCATTATAACCATTAAAACTTATGCAGTGCAGCTATACATTTACATTCACAGATCCAAGCCACTAAAATCAGCTGTGAATGATAACTACCCAAATCTACCATAACAAGAATTGCAATTATACAATTTTCTTAATTTGTTTGCAACATCAGTTATTTAATCTACCAGCAATCATTTTTCCAAGGTTGCAAAATGACGATGAACATAGAAAAATTTAGTGACAAACTGTCAAATAGAATTAGTCATAAGCTACTTCTGGAGAGAAAGCACTCACACACTTGAACTAGCAATGTGCATTCTGAACCATTGCATTTAGTCACCAATTTAAGATAGAAAAGGTCAATAAATGGTTGCAGGTTCAAAAATGAAGAAGACTTTTACTTTTAGTTATGGAGAAAAAAAACTAAAACATGAACTGTGCCAGCACCACATATGGTCCAGAGTACTGTGATGTGGTGTATAAGTGGTCATAGCCTTGCCTGTGGAGAAAAGGCTTCCTACTTCATTGTGCAACAGCAGCTCCACTGGTGAGCTGCCAACTGTGGTCTGCCTAGGCAAACTGCACCAGTTCTCATCAGCAGCTGCTCAGCTGAGAGACTGCACAGTGGAAAGACCCAGTGGCTGGCAGAATGAGGTCGACACATGTTGTGTGCTAGCATGTCTTCCCATATTGACAGATGCCACTGCAGTGATGGGATGGTTTTAATGGAATGGGAATGAATATTTGCTACATTAAAAAAAAATAAAAAATGAATGCTTTAAATTAAGAACATGTGGATAAAAACCTTACCATGTCCGGCTGCAATTACAGTTGCAATTTATACTTTTTTATTATCCAATCTCTAAAAACTGACATGTAAAATCACACAGTATTAAGCACCCAAAGGCATTATTATCCACCACTTAAAAAATGGACATTAATAACGGTGCACTGCAAACAAAGCTAATGACATGAGAAAGCATAGCGCTAAAGGAGGAGGCAACAACCTGTACCGTCAGTGCTGACCTTAAGACTTTCTTAATTTTTTATTCTTATTTCTTACTTAATTAACCAATTGTTTTTTTTAAACTTACAATCAGTAAAAGGAGCCATATTTATACAGTCAAGCCGGAAAGTCTGAACACCCCTTTCACCTTCTCTACGTTTTATTACATTACAGACATATTCTACAATAGATTGAGTTCATTTTTTGTCTCAAAATTCTACACAAAATAGCCCATAATGACAAAGTGAAAACATGTTTTTAGAAATTTTTGCAAATATATTAAAAATCTAAAACTGAAATTTTTAATTTACATAAGTATTCATACCCTTTGCTTTAACATATTTTTAAAGTATCATATTTAATATTTGGTTGCATATTCTTTGCATGCTGTTACTTCCTGAAGTCTGTGACCCATCAACATCAAAAGACTTTCGATATCTTATTTCCAGGTACTGTTACAAGCGATTCTATAAGCTCTCTGCATTGGGGGGTGAGACTAGATTCAGCTGTAAATTACACTGGTACAGTATGGAACACATGGCTGGCTAAATGGCTGTAAGTCATCAAGGGTTTGAGCTATCGAACGAGCCCCAAACCATCACTCTGTTGCCAGATATGGAGTAGATGTGGATGGATCACTGCAAGGGTTATTTCTCCTGACTCATTTTCCTATAGAACTCTATGGGGGTAAAAGTCAGGGGAAACAACCCTTAACTACTTAGTGCAGATAGTCTATTTTGGCTCGCCTGCGAGACAGTTTTACGCAACTGAGACACGCGTTGCTCCTGCAGCCAAACTATTAGTGGAAAACCCAAACGCGGTATTTTAACTTTATTGGTAGACGATTCGCGACGATTTCTGGCCAATGCGTAGTTTCTAAGTGTCACTATCTTTCCGTAGCAAGTCCATTTAACAAGCACTCCCCACCCAGCCTATACCTACCCATGCGTGACATAGTGGGCAATAGCGTCTATGTTGGAGTTCATAAATATATGTATTCATCATATAATATTAGAATACCGTCATAGCAACCAGATAAACCCACCTTATGCAAATGCAGCGGTGCAAATCGCTGCTCAATCAATACCTACATAAACAAGTGGAATCATTCTCTAATCATACAATGCCATTCTACTATCAATATCTGCGATTAAATATGGAATTCATGTGCAATCCTACCATGGATTTAAGCGTAGATATGTCCCTTTCAAGATTCCGTGGTCATTTATTGTCTTGGACAATCCGTTTGAAGAATACACAGCGCATTGGAACACTATTATACAAACAAAACTAGCTCTGCGTAACACTTACTTCCTGATTGCCCAGTCGTGACGCTTTCAATTTTATTCTGGTTTGATCGACGATGGTTTTATCCAATAGAAGGCACGATAAACTTCCCCAAAAGTAAGTTACATGTGTACTTGAAAGCTTGGATTAACTATTTAAGGGCGAGCGTAACTGCAATACTTGTTATATCGCGACAATTTTACGCTGGCATGCGCAGATGACGCATTTGGTTTGACGCTATAAAACTGCGCGCACCGCCACCTTTGAAGTGACTAGTTTCCCCCCGAAATCGATCAGAAGAGGACAGCAACAGAGAATCTTCTAATCCCTGTAGCATAGATTCTGTGGAAGAGGTGCCTATCAATATGGGGAAGATATCCTCCTCGACATGTAAGTATTACTGCTTGTAATATTTTGATTATATACATTCGTTTTTTTCCACTGCGTGCTATATTGTCGTTATGTTTGTATTTGCATCGGTCGTAATAGACCACTGTTAGCCTGCTAATAATGCTGAACATATGTGAAAACACACTTTTTCAGACTCCACCTTGAATAACTACATGTATAAGGTAAATTATATAGTACGTTCTTTCGGTTTATTTTTTATTTGGTTTAGCTATCTCATTGCTTAGAATGTATAGCTGACTGTATTCTGTTCAGTACTAGCGATAGCTTCTACGTTGCGAGAAAGTAGCGCTGTCTTGACTTTGCTTCGTAGATTGTGTCTATGACCTTCAATATGCACTTATTGTACGTCGCTTTGGATAAACGCGTCTGCCAAATAACTAATGTAATGTAATGCATTGATGCCATGTGTTCGTGCCGTTCGCGTAGTGGCTCGTGGTGGCCTGCTTTGTTAGAATTCATAGCATTCACAATGAAATAGAGTATTTTAGCGCTGTTCTGTTTGGTTGCTCAGGCGTACGTTATTTTTTATGCCTCGATTTGCCGTGAAGCTAGAACATTGGTAGTGTTTTCCGATATTATTTTATTGTATTGTAATTTCTTTGTGCATAATGTACTCTATGGGGTATTAGTATCTCCATGGGTGATGCTTTTCACTTAGGGAATGGAAAATATGTATTCAAATTTACTGTCCAGATGTGTGCAAGATGAATGTAAAAAAATAAAAATAAAAAAGCAACAGTTGTGAAACACACTACAGAGTAATGCCATCCTAGAGCACGCAACAAAAAATAACATAATGTAGCATACAGAATAAAGTGTTTACTGAAGTACAAGAGTGAATGATTTCATATTTAGCTGTGTGTACCACAGTGTTATAATGCTTCTGCATTATGTAATTTGTTCCTATAACATGCTTGACCCTCCACCTCTGCCACTCCAGCAGTGCCCTCTACTGTTCAGAGTGAAGCCACTGCAGGACCAGATCCTTGGCGCATACTGAAGACCGTGCCATTGATGAGTGCATCTTGGCCATGAAGGCACGGCACAGGATGAAGCAGTATATGAAGGATAATGGTGAAAAAATGGCCCACTAGGCATCAAACACTGAACTGAAACTGTGCTATATCAATGTTTTCATCCATTAAGTTATCGTAAGGGATAATGTATATGCTTTATAAAGGACAAAAGGCTTTTTAATAATTTCTCGGAGAGGTTTTGGGTAGGTTATTGGACACCTAGATATCCACCCCCCTGTACTGATCCAAAATAATTCCCACATGAAAATGATAAAAAGGTGAGTTAAATTAGTCAAAACGGTTGATTTGCACTGCAATGTATGATTAGTTTAAGATTTACAGCTATTCACATTTTAGCCAATTTGGATAGGTTTGGAGACCCTGGGTACACCTGGCTACACTGCTTATATTTTGTGTCATAGAGCTTTAGTAGTTCTGTATATCACCCTGCGATTATTGAATGCTTGTGGACAAGGAGTTTATGATCCAGGAAATGTGTAGTTTTACCTGTTTCACTTATGTAGCTCTCAGTATTTTGAAGAAATATATATTGTTTAGAATTTTTAGCAAAGTTTTGCTTGCATTTCCGGCACTTTATTTTGACCTTAAATTATGAAAATAAACAAATCTAAGTTTGTACAAAAAATGGTACACCGGTTTTGTTTCATTTAAGCCATTTACCAAGTTTATGTGATGCTCACACCTGGAGTTATAAAGCCTTAAACAGAGTACCCCCATGATTTACCAAATATGCCATCTGCACTAAGGGGTTAAAGGGATCCATCCACATCTACTCCATGTCTGGCCGCAGAGTAGGGATGCACCGATACCATTTTTTTCAGACCGAGTACGAGTACGAGTACTCACTTTTGAGTACTCGCCGATACCGATACCGATACCATTTTTTGTGTGTTTTTTTAAGTATGAGTACTTTATAATAATACTGTATAATAATACCACAATAATGAGACGGCTGATTTTGAAGATACTGTGTTTATTTTCTCCTGTTGATGGAGCACAGTCTATCAATTTACTGATTATTTAAATCAAATGAGGTCCAATAAAAATAAATAAATAAACATAAATAATAACCAAAATAAAACTGTACAGTCTTTTGTGCATCATTCTATTTATACTGGAACGTCAAAGTATAAGTGACCCCTAACCCTTACCACTAATATACATGGTCAACTTAACAGGGGGGGCTGACTGTAAAAAAACAATTGTGAAATAGGCCTACATACATTATAGGCTAACCTACTGTACTGACATGGAACAGCCTGTGTGCTATCTAAAGACTAGGTCTAATGCTGCTTATTGGCATAATGTCCTTTTCAACCATCAACCTCAGAGAGTCCTACTGAATTGACTAGCCTATATGAACTGCTGACTACCGCACCGCAGTAGCCTACATAATTGTCAACCGAATCAGTTACTCTCTGCATAGGCTACGGGCTACTCAATTAGTTTGCAACAAATGGCGGGGGTATTAGTAAAATAATATAGCCCGGTCAACTGTTTTTTGGTACAGTTTCACATTTAAAAAATATAGCCTGCAATCATGATCGGAACCTGTAGCCTACCTACTGGCATCTGACGTCCACCCAACGTAACGTTACCGAAAGCAAAACGGTTCAAGCATTTCTAATCAAAATCGCATAGGCTACTGTAGGCTATATTGTACATTTTCCATGTAGGCCTATTCTGTAACTATCAAACTAAGAGTTAATAAAAGTCTGCCCGTTATTAAACCATTTCAAATCTGTAATAATGATATTGATTAAATGAAGCACATTCGTGTTTTCTTTTGTATCGAAATAGCACAATAAATGTAGGCTATTTTAAGAAGGCCTAATATGCTATAACCATGTTTTATAGGCTACACAAATATAATCAATATGTGGCTATACGTTTGTTTCTTCTTTACACTTGAAATTCAGTAAGAAGTCTAGCTAAAGCCCTTTTCTTTATTTGTTGTCAGGTAATTTGAGTCTAGATCACGCACTGCGTGAATGATTGCTATTTTAATCTGAACCGCTATTTTAATCAAGTAGCCTACTGACGAACTGGGTGATTAATAGCACTATGCTACATCAGTGCACCTAGCTCAACCCTTTGTATAAGGGCTCCCCCCATACATGACTGAACATCGACATTCAATTTGGGAGAAAAGAATCATCTGCTTTAAAAAAAAAGTATGGCCCTTGTCACCCTTTTGACAACTTTACCATTTGAAAACGCAATGTTTTACAATAGGTTACTTACCACGAAATGGTCAGAACTTGAGAACACACAAATTGTCATATATTTCCGTAGTTTCTAATCCATATTTAAAACGCTCACTGGAGCGACCATAAACCTAATCCATAAAATTATATAACTACAAGGAAAAAATACAAAAAGTTCATACGAGGTTTATAGGAAAAGTTCGCATTTCAGGTGGTAGGCTACATTAACTTCGCCCTCGCGTGGAGACCTTAAACCATGATTACGTTTCACACAAAAACTGCCGTTGAAACAAGATCGCAGATTATTCAGTTAATTGTTTCATTTGAAATCTTATCGATTAAATTCTTATGAGCAATTAATCGATAGTCGATTAACTGTTAACATCCCTAGTGAGCACGCAGGTCAGGATTAGGTGTTGCTAAGGTGATAGCATTAGCGTGCGGACGTTTGGACGTTGGTATCGGTTTTGGAGTATCGGTACATTTTTTCGAGTACGAGTACGAGTACATGAGCATGGTATCGGCCCCGATACCGATACTGGTATCGGTATCGGTGCATCCCTACCGCAGAGTGATGGTTTGGGGCTCGTTTGATACCTTAGACCCTTGATGATGAACAGCCATTTCGCCAGTCATGTGTCCATACTGTACCAGTGTAATTTACAGCTGAATCTAGTCTCACCCCCCAATTCTCATAGAGATCAGTTCAAATGCAGAGAGGTTATAGTATCGCTTGTAACAGTACCTGAAAATAAGATATCGAGACTTTTGATGTTGATTGGTCACAGACTTCAGGAAGTAATAGCATGCAAAGGATATGCGACCAAATATTAAATATGATACTTTAAAAATATGTTAAAGCAAAGGGTATGAATACTTATGTAAATGAGAGATTTCAGTTTTAGATTTTTAATACATTTGCAAAAATTTCTAAAAACATGTTTTCACTTTGTCATTATGGGCTATTTTGTGTAGAATTTTGAGACAAAAAATGAACTCAATCTGTTGTAGAATATGTCTGTGTGGTAGGGGGGCGTGGTTTTAGGCGCAGCTAGTAAGAGAGAGAGTGAACGCGGGTGGTTTATGGAGCCGGCACAGCTGTCGGCAATCGGGCAATTGGTGACGATTGATTATAGGATTGTTATTGTCAATTAGCCAATTGCCTTGATTGTTCAACAGTGAGCCTGAGGTCTTCAAAAGGGCTGGGACAGAAGAGGAGACAGATTTTGGCTAGGAATTGCATGTGTGTGTTTTAAATGAAATAAAACACACAGTTCACTAAATCTCTGACTCGGACTGGTTATTCAACAAGAGCACTATAGCTCACTTCGCCACAGTACGAAAAAAGGCGAAGAAAAAAAAAAAATAATTTAAATAACCGGAGAATGGAGACGGAGACGACGGAACAGGCAATGTCAAGGACGACATTGGGCAGAGTGCTGGAGGGGCTAGCTGCCATGCAGGAGCGACAGGCAGCTGCGCATAAAGAGCAGATGGAAGCCCTGCGTGAGCAGTCTAGCCTCCAAACGCAAGCACTGCTACAACTGTCAGCCGGGGGGGTTGCCACGGGAAGGCAGAGCGTCTCCTCCCCGAAATTCAACATCCCGAAGATGACGGCGGAGGATGACGCTCAGGCCTTCCTTGAGGCATTTGAGCTGGCGGCCGAAACCTCCCGGTGGCCGACGGAGGAATGGGCCGTGCGGCTCTTACCCCTTCTGTCAGGAGAGGCGCAGCGAGCGGCGCATAGCCTGCCGACAGCCGCGAGGGCGGAGTTCAGAAAGCTGAAGAAGGCGATCCTCGACCGGACGGGTCGTACCCCGGAGGAGCACCGACAGCAATTCCGGGAGTGGGACCTGACGGGAGAGGACCGACCGTTCGCCTACGCCCAGCGGCTGGCGGACACGGCGAGGCGCTGGCTCCGGCCGGAAATAAGATCTGCTGCTGGAGTCGTGGAACAGGTGGTCCTGGAGAGATTCATCATGGGGTTGCCGGCGGAGACCGCGAGCTGGGTCCAATGCCACAGACCCACTAACCTGGATGGCGCCGTCACCCTGGCGGAGGACCACCTGGCGCAACACCCCTTCACCCAGCAGCAGAAGCCGGAGCCGGCGCCCAGGAAGAAATTTGCCCCTCGCTCCGCCCCCCTTTCTGTGTACCGTCCCCAGAACCCCTCCTTCCCTGCTGTCAGCCCCCGTAACGCTCTGCCCTCTTTCCCCCCCTCAGGCTCAGTGGCGGTGCAGTCCGACCCACAGGGAGTGCCTCAAACACCTGGACCGGAGTGTTGGCGGTGTGGACGGCTGGGCCACCTGCGCCGCAATTGTCCGCTCATGGAGGTGGGGCAGGTGGTCCGGGTGGTCGGACCGCCCACCTCCGCTCCCGATTCAGACGGGGCGTACTGCATTCCGGTAAGGGTGCAAGGGAGTGAACACCAGGCGCTGTTGGATTCAGGGGCTATGCAGACCATGATTCACCAGAGCCTGGTTCGAACCAAGGCTTTGAGATCGGCACGTTCGGTGGTAATTAGGTGTGTGCATGGGGATCGACACAAATACCCAATAGTACCAGTGGAAATTTGGATAAAAGAAAAAAAGCATATCATAGAGGCTGCGGTTAGCTCCCACCTCTCGCACCCTCTGATTTTGGGTACAGATTGGGCGGGGTTTAAACTAATAGCGGAAAAACTGATGGGGGTACGATCACGACTGGTAGGGAAGTGTGAGGTGTGTGCAGCGGAAAGTGGTGACGCGGGGTCATCCGACACTGACGGGGGGAGGGCGGCTCCGGGAGAGCCTCCAGTGGAGACTCCCCAGGTGCCGGTGTTCCAACCCATGGAAGATTTTCCACTCGCTCAGTCTCGAGACAATACCCTACGCTTTGCCTTCGACCAGGTGATATTTGTTGATAGTCAGCTGGTGCGCCCTGACGCTGCACGCTCTCACCCATATTTTTCAATTATTAAGGATAGGTTGTATCGAGTGAGTCGTGACACGCAGACAGGTGAGGAGACGACCCAGTTGTTGGTACCGAAAAGCCGCCGGGAAATGATTTTCCAGGCGGCTCATTTCAACCCCATGGCTGGTCACTTGGGGTATGAAAAAACATTAAACCGGATAATGGCCCGGTTTTATTGGCCGGGCATCTGGGCGGACGTACGTAGGTGGTGCGCGTCCTGTCCAGATTGTCAGCTGGTAAACTCCCCGGCCATCCCAAAAGCCCCATTGCAGCCACTACCATTAATTGAGGTCCCGTTTGATAGAGTGGGCATGGACCTCATCGGGCCATTTGAACGGAGCACTCAGGGATACCGATTTGTATTAGTTTTGGTGGATTATGCAACCCGGTATCCCGAAGCAGTGCCATTGCGCAATATCTCGGCTAAGAGTGTTGCGCAGGCATTGTTTCAAATAATCTCCCGAGTTGGAATCCCGAAAGAGATTCTGACTGATCAAGGCACTTCATTCATGTCACGCACACTACGCGAACTGTATGAACTTTTGGGTGTTCAGTCTATTAAAACTAGCGTGTACCATCCACAAACGGATGGGCTCGTGGAACGTTTTAATAGGACTTTGAAATCCATGATTCGGAAGTTTGTGCACGATGACAGCCGAAATTGGGATAAGTGGTTAGTTCCTCTATTGTTTGCAGTGCGAGAGGTTCCCCAGGCCTCCACGGGATTTTCTCCTTTTGAATTGCTGTTCGGTAGAAAACCACGGGGTATCTTGGACCTGGTTAAAGAAAGCTGGGAGGAGGGTCCAAGCCCCAGTAAAAACGAAATTCAATACGTTATGGACCTGCGAGCAAAACTCCATACACTGGGGAGATTATCACGAGAGAATTTGCTCGAGGCTCAGGAACGTCAGCAAAAGCACTACAATAGAGGAACAAAACTACGGCAATTTTCACCGGGAGAGAAAGTCTTGGTATTACTACCGACTTCCAGCACAAAATTACTCGCCAAGTGGCAAGGACCCTTTGTGGTCACACGACGAGTGGGGGAAGTCGATTATGAGGTGGAGCGGTCTGATAGAGAGGGGGCGAAACAGATTTATCACCTCAATCTATTAAAAGTGTGGAAAGAGGTGATACCGGTCTCCTTGATATCGATAGATCAGGAGAGAGATGAGCTGGGACCGGAGGTGCCAAATTCAAACGATCAAACCTCCCCCCTTTTTGATAGCCATCTCTTACCGAATCAGAGAACGGATCTTGCCAAGTTGCAAAAGCAGTTCGCTGATGTGTTTTCCCCTCTACCAGGCCACACCAATCTGATAAATCACCATATTGAGACAACCCCGGGGGTGACGGTGCGTTCGCGCCCCTACCGACTGCCTGAACATAAAAAGAAAGTGGTTCAGGCAGAAATAAAGACAATGTTGGACTTGGGAGTAATAGAAGAGTCTAACAGTGCGTGGAATAGCCCCATCGTGCTGGTGAGTAAGCCGGATGGATCTGTTCGCTTCTGTGTAGACTATCGAAAAGTAAACGAAGTGTCACGATTCGATGCCTATCCCATGCCTCGGGTCGATGACCTATTGGATCGGCTGGGCACAGCTCGTTTTTTTTCGACACTGGATTTGACCAAGGGCTACTGGCAGATTCCCTTGTCTCCAGAGTCCAAGGAAAAAACGGCTTTCTCCGCTCCGGACGGGTTGTACCAATTCCGGACACTTCCGTTTGGGTTATTCGGAGCCCCTGCCACGTTTCAACGTCTCATGGACAGGGTACTGCGTCCGCATGCGGCTTTCGCTGCAGCATATCTGGACGATATAATAATACATAGTGACAACTGGGCTCAGCATGTGCGGCATGTGGGGGCGGTACTGGAGTCCCTGAGACAGGCGGGACTCACGGCTAACCCAAAGAAGTGTGCGATTGGCAGAGCGGAGGTACGGTATCTGGGGTACCACTTGGGAAGTGGACAGGTGCGACCTCTGGTGGACAAAACCGCGGCGATCGCGATCTGTCCACGACCTAAGACTAAAAAAGAGGTGAGGAGGTTTTTGGGACTGGCCGGGTACTACAGAAGGTTCATCCCGGCTTTCTCGGACCTGACCAGTCCCCTGACCGACTTAACTCGGAAAGGTGCCTCAGATCCGGTTCAGTGGACGGAGATGTGTCGGCAGGCGTTTGAGAGGGTAAAGGAAGCTTTGTGTGGGAAACCGCTCTTGTTCACCCCTAATTTCTCTCTCCCCTTTAATTTGCAGACTGACGCATCGAACAGAGGGCTGGGGGCCGTTTTGACTCAGCAGGTGGAGGCGGTCGACCGACCAGTGCTGTACATTAGCCGAAAGCTATCACAGCGGGAAGTGAAGTACAGCACGGTCGAGAAGGAGTGCCTGGCCATCAGATGGGCGGTCGGGTCCCTCCGGTATTATCTGCTGGGTCGCTCATTCACCCTCTGCTCGGACCATGCGCCCCTCCAATGGCTTCACCGCATGAAGGATACCAACGCCCGAATCACTCGGTGGTATCTGGCTTTACAGCCTTTTAATTTCAAGGTGATTCATAGGCCGGGAGCGCAGATGGTGGTGGCTGATTTTCTCTCCCGTCCGGTGGAGGAGGAGGAGGGGGGGGGGAGTTGAGCATTGGCCGGATGGCTTCCCGGCCTAAGTCGGGCGGTGGGGGTATGTGGTAGGGGGGCGTGGTTTTAGGCGCAGCTAGTAAGAGAGAGAGTGAACGCGGGTGGTTTATGGAGCCGGCACAGCTGTCGGCAATCGGGCAATTGGTGACGATTGATTATAGGATTGTTATTGTCAATTAGCCAATTGCCTTGATTGTTCAACAGTGAGCCTGAGGTCTTCAAAAGGGCTGGGACAGAAGAGGAGACAGATTTTGGCTAGGAATTGCATGTGTGTGTTTTAAATGAAATAAAACACACAGTTCACTAAATCTCTGACTCGGACTGGTTATTCAACAAGAGCACTATAGCTCACTTCGCCACAGTCTGTAATGTAATAAAATGTGGAGAAGGTGAAAGGGGTGTGCAGACTTTCCGGCTTGACTGTATGAACCAGATTATGAGTTGTTCTTTACTGGACCAGGCACACATTGGTATTACCATGGCTACATTGTTTGATGCATTAAATCAGGACATGCAAATCAGGAACAGGGATGTTTTTGTCTGTTTTATATCTTTTTAAAGAACAAATCACAGAACAAATACAGTTGTATTGCTGAACAATAGTACTGTACAAGCTTATCCATCACGATTAGCATCAGAATATAATTATGTACTGTGTATGTCCAATATATTATATAACTCATTATGTAAATCATTGCAGGGACATAAAAGATGAAGCTAGCACAAAAACAATGATGTTCTATCAAACAAGTTTATTTGTAAATGAAAACATTACAAGTTACAATTTATAAAGCACTGACAAAATATGTATGTATACTTCACAAAAGGTAATGGTATAGTGCTATGCAAAAATAATATATTATAATTAATCCACAAATATACTGTTATACTACAAATGATATTGATTTATTGATGACTGAGGATAGTACATTTCAGTCCAAGGATGTTGAAACATCACTGAAAGCTGTTGTACGTCCATGCAAGCAGGGGCAACAATGTGTGTCTGTAGAGGTTGATGAAGTTGAAATCTAAGCAAGCACAATGTTGGCTAAATGTTCTCTTTGGGGGAGAAAGCAGCATAGGCATTAAAATGTGAAAATGTTTCTTTGTGACTGAGACATGATATGGACGAGGGAGAGGACACGCACCATTCAGTTTGATTCATTGCTACAGACACAGATTGGTTATGGGGACAATATTCTAAAATGTGAAAAAATGGCTATTATCAATATTCTTTTTATTTAAAGGGATAATAACATGTCTCACATCTTTCAGAAGCATTAGTTATTATGTGAGCTGTATTATAAGACCTGTTCGCACTGTCCTTAGCCCCGGCCTAAGAGCCTCCCAGGCTAAGAGAAATTTTAGCCCAGGGCTAAGCAAGTGTTCACACTTGCACATTCTAAGTGGGCTAGCACCAACCTTAGCCCTGAGCTATCTGACCCTGCTCCGGAGCACCGACATTTCAGGGTTAGCCACAGAAATCTCCCAAACACGGTGCCAAAATATCCAGTGTGAAACGGAGTCAGTGGCAACGATTGTGGCAATGCATAGAATGTTCACTGTCCAATCCAATAGTGCGGAATGGACATTAGCCCAGGGCTTAGAAGTGCAGTGTGGATCCTTAACCCAGGGCTAACCCAGGGCTTAGCTCAGGGTTAATAAATGCTTGTGTGAACACAGGATCAGCAAAAGTGCAGTGTGAAAAGGCCTATTGTGTGACATTGACCGAAGATTACAATGAGAAGAAAAGCATCATCTGTGTCATAAGGACCTGTGAAACTGTGAAGGAGAAGAAGATATTATTTTATTATTATTTCAGTCTGTATTTCCAAATCTCTGACTTCAACCCCCAGCCATATGATGGAATATAACAGAGTTATGTCATACATAAAGGCAAATTCTGGGTCCAATATATATCACTCCTCTCACCAACTTCTCTGGCCCTTGGCTACTTCTTGGATTGCAAAAATGGTTGCACAGTGCTCAGGCAGAAATCACTGAGAATAAAAATATTAATATACCTGTATATTAGAAGTTTCTTATACTTACAGTGAGAATTGTGCTGTGTTACTTGCTGATATTAGGATATTGAATGCTCTTATTGTAGTTCTCTTCATATTGTCCATGTAGCTTGAAAACCCATTGTATCTGAAATGTGTGTGTGTGTGTGTGTTTTCCCTTGCACTCAGTAAAAAGTATGACATAAAGCATGACCTTAAATTGCAAATAATGCCTGTGCTTGTCTTGCTTCCTGGAGATTTGAAACCCCACACTTAACAGCGAGGCTTTTGCCTTTCATCTTTTATTGTTATTCTTAATAGTGATGGCAAACACTTTAATCCAAATCACATTTCAGAGCCTTTTAATTTCATTCACCGAGCCAAGAAAAAAATAGCTAGCAAGAGTATGTGGCATTGTTTAACCCAAATGGTAATACATAGAATCTTACAGTCCATTTCGCATTCTGTCTTTGTCAGGAATTATTTAAATAAAGTATTTGTATAAGTAGTTGTCCTTCTGAGGGTGTCTCTTTTGTTCCATTTATTTATTTCATCTGGCATGTCCCCTGGTGGTTTATTTTTTTTAAGATTGCCTTTTTGATCTTTGTTTCTTTTTTTAATCACTTCCCACATGAGTTGACCTTTCTGTGGTGTACTCACAAAGCAACACAGAGGTCATCGTATTTCCTCCCACCTATTTGATCACTTCGTCTATCTTGTGCCCCCACTCCACTGTGCTTTTTCTCAGCTGGTAACCCACATTTCATGTCACCCTGACCATTTTTGCTTCTCTAAACATAAGCCTATTAAACGAGCATTGCACATGCATTCAAAGTTTTTTTTTTTCTGTGTCCCATTCTTTCACTGCACCAGGAAAAAAAGAACAGCTTACTACAGACAGTAGTATTTCCTCTGACCTCAACCAACCAACCCACATTATGGAACTGTCTGTGCACTCCAGCAGTAAGACTGGTACAAACATACAGGCATTAGTTTAGGAACATTTCTGCTTGTTAGTTATTGTTAATATTGTGTTTGTGTTTAATGTCTTATCATATCGCTTGCTGACTAGCTGCAGCCAACTAGCCTCATAGCTAACATTATACATTCTACTACTAACATTAACTTACAATCGATTTTAATCAAGATATTTATTTGTGCATGCAATCTCCCTTGCACTGATATCTAACCCATTAGATATCCATTAGATATGATCTCATGCATGTAAATTTACATTAAATTGGCCTGGAATTAGCTTAACTTAACTTCATGTAGCTAACTCCAGTAACCATAAATACATGCCAGTTCTCGGTCACAGGCTATGTTCGCACCCCATGCTAAAGTCTTCATGGGTATATTATTATTATTATTATTATTGGAACAATGTTAGTGTTTGTGTAATTCACATTGTGGAGGTCACACAAATATGAGCATCAATGCACATACTGCAGACGAATAAGTCATGATTTCATGACATTTGCTGTCGTGTATTTTGACCTAGTATGCTCTCCGTACGGAGAGCCCCCACCTTTGGGTGATGACGTCCTGTGCCGGCTAGCTCCGGATAGCTGTATGTGATCAGTGTTATTAAAAGAGCAGCTAAAAGTATCTTCTCGTGTTCGTGGTTCTTCAGAGTAACATAAAAGGATTATATATAACATTTGGCGACGAGGACGTCTGAACCTGCGCGTGTCGCTTCCGGGAAGAAGGGAGGTTGATGCAGGACGAGGATCAAAGTGCGAGCAGCGGCGGTGAAGAAGTTGCCGGTGAGGAGTCGGCTCGGGTAAGACGAGGACGCCATTTTGTGGAGACGAGAATGTCTGGAATTATCGGGTCGATCGGGCCGTTTGATGAGAACATTGAACAGTGGAGTGCATATACGGAGCGTTTTGAGTATTTTGTGGAGGCTAATGAAATAGAGGAAGGGAAAATAGTACCTACATTTCTTAGTATTATCGGACCTGCCACGTTCAATTTACTACGGAACCTGGTACAACCGGCAAAGCCAGGTAGTAAGACTTATGAAGACATTGTGGACATTCTGGCTCGTCATTTTTCACCAAAACCCCTGTTAATTGCCGAACGATTCCGCTTTCACAAGCGTAACCAGGAAGAGGGTGAGTCGGTCACTACTTTTATTGCGGCACTTCGCAAACTTGCCGAACACTGTGAGTTCAAAGACGCTTACGACGACACACTGAGGGATCGACTGGTGTGCGGACTCAGAAACGAGGCAGCACAAAAGAAATTGCTCACTGAGAAGAACTTAACCTTAGAAACAGCAATCAATATCGGCGTCGCCATGGAGATGGCATCCAAAGAAGCCCAACAGCTGAGTGCCATGGGCAGAGTGAATCAAGTCACTAATGATAAAGGGACCGCACCAGGGGCGTGTTTCCGCTGCGGACAGACAGGGCACCGCGCATCATCCTGCTGGTGCAAGGAGATGACCTGTCATGGGTGTGGAAAGAAAGGACACGTGGAACGGGCATGCAGAAGCAAAAGGAGCACAGATAAAAGTACCAGGCCAGAGTACAAAAAGGACATGGTAAGGAACCAACGAAAAAGAAATGTGCGTACAGTTAATGATGACAATGAACGTAGCAGTAACTCTTCAGAGGAAGACGTGTCAGTAAACACTGTACGAATAATGAGTGTGAATGACAGCTCCGATGGCTATTGGGCCACACCCAAGTTGGAAGGACATGCAATAAAAATGCAGATTGATACAGGATCCAAAGCATCATTAGCATCATACCAAACTTATAAAAAGCACCTGAAACACCTACCACTCCGCCCGTCAGACACAGCATTCAAGGCATATACAGGACACAGAGTGCACATGGTGGGAATGACTGATGTGACTGTACAGTACAATGGCCAGACTGAGAGACTCCCAGTCTACATCACCAGGGAACATCACACTGCGATAATGGGGCGTGAGTGGCTACAGAGGATCCGTCTGGATTGGCAAGCAGTCAGGAAGGTGTCCCACGGGTCCACATCCCTACAGAAAATATTAGAGAAACATGAGGAGGTGTTTCGCGATGAGCTGGGCAGTATGAGAGACATTACAGTGAAGCTACACATCAAACCAGATAGCAAGCCTGTGTTTATGAAAGCTAGGAATGTACCGTATGCTATAAGACCCAAGGTAGAAGCTGACCTGGACGCCCTGGTTAAGAATGGGGTCCTGGAGCCTGTGACAATTAGTGAATGGGCCACACCCATTGTTCCTGTACAAAAGAAAAATGGAGGAATCAGAACCTGTGGAGATTTCAAGGTCACAGTGAACCCGGTGCTAACGGCAGAACAATACCCGCTTCCTCTCATCGACGACCTGTTTGCGGGGCTGAATGGAGGACATAAATTCAGTAAGATAGACCTAAACCAGGCTTACCTGCAAATGCATGTAGAAGAACGGTCACGGGAAATGTTGACCATCAACACACAAAAAGGGCTCTTCCGGTACTGCAGGCTGCCTTTCGGCATTACTTCGGCTCCTGCCCTGTTCCAACGAGCGATGGATCAAATATTAAAAGGGTTACCGGGAGTACAGTGCTATCTCGACGATATCCTGTGCACAGGAGCCAACGACGAGGAGCACCTGCGGAACCTGGATGCGACGCTGCAGAGGTTGAAGGACTACGGCCTACGAGTCCGAAAAGAAAAGTGTGAGTTCTTCCAGTCATCAGTAGAATATTTGGGGCACGTGATTGATAAGAGAGGGTTGCACACCGCCCCATCCAAGGTCAGAGCTGTAGTGGAGGCACCTCCACCCCAGAATGTCAGCCAGTTGCGGTCCTTCTTAGGGCTATTGAACTACTACGGTCGGTTCATTCCCGACCTGGCGTCGCTCCTGCGACCACTGCACGAACTGCTGCAGCAAGGCAGAGCATGGAGGTGGACGGCCTGCTGCCAGGAGGCCTTCACTAAGGCAAAGGAGGCCCTCACCACATCTCAAGTCCTAACCCACTTCGACCCGTCACTTCCGCTCCAGCTCGCATGTGATGCTTCCCCTTACGGAGTGGGGGCGGTGCTAGCTCACGTATTTCCGGGCGGTGTGGAAAAGCCGATTGCTTTTGCGTCAAGGACATTGAACAAGGCAGAGTCAAATTATGCTCAGTTGGAGCGGGAAGCGCTGAGTATTGTTTTCGGAGTCCGGAAGTTTCACCAGTATCTGTACGGAAGGAAGTTCACGCTCTTGACCGATCACCGGCCCCTCACCACTATCCTCGGCCCGCACACGGGAATACCAACTCTCGCGGCGGCTCGTCTGCAGAGATGGGCGCTGCTGTTGTCGGCGCATGCGTACGAGATCAGGTACCGCAGGTCTGACCTGCATTGTAATGCGGACGGATTATCCAGGCTCCCGCTCCCTATCACGAGACCCGAGTCGAGAGCGGTCGACATTTTTTATTTTACGGAGGTGGAAACGGCACCTGTCTCTGCTACGCAGGTTAAGAGAGAGACCCGGAATGACCCTGTCTTGTCGGCAGTAATGGACATGGTGGTAAAAGGGCGGGTCGTTGGCGACGGTCCGACCCTGACACCGTTTCTCAGAAGAAGGTCAGAGCTGTCTGTGCAGTCCGGATGCTTGCTGTGGGGGAGGAGAGTGGTAATTCCCACGTCACAACATGTCAAGGTGTTAAAACAGCTACATGCAGGCCACAGTGGGATAGTAAGGATGAAGGAAATAGCGAGAAGCTATTTTTGGTGGCCAAACATGGACACACAGATAGAGAGGATGGCTAACAGTTGCACACCATGTCACAGGGTCCGGAACAACCCACCACTGGCTTCCTTGCACCCCTGGGAGTTTCCACAGGAGCCCTGGCAGCGGGTGCACATAGACTTTGCGGGACCAGTAGAGGACAAGATGCTCCTAGTAGCTGTAGACGCACACAGTAAATGGCCTGAAGTAGCCATCATGAGATCCACCACCACAGCAAAGACAATCGAGAAACTGGGCGAGATGTTTAGCAGGTTCGGCTCGCCTGCACAGTTAGTCTCCGACAATGGCCCACAGTTCGTGTCACAGGAAATGGGCGGATTCCTGAGAGCCAACGGGGTGCAACACCTCACCTCCGCTCCCTACCACCCTGCGACCAATGGTCTTGCTGAACGTTTCGTGCAAACCACGAAACACGCCTTGAAAACGTCACAAGGGCAAGGAACACTACATCAAAGACTACACCAGTTTCTATTCACCTACCGTAACAGCCCACATGCAACCACCAAGACGTCCCCTGCGAGTCTGATGTTCAAGCGAGACCTACGCACCACATTCGACCTTTTAAAGCCGTCGACCGTGAAGGACACGGTGCTAGGGCAGCAGGAGAAACAGGTCCGGCACCGGGAGCAACGGGCCAAAGATAGAGCACTTACACCAGGAGAACAAGTGTTAGCCAGAAATTATCGGGGCGAACCAAAGTGGGTCCCCGCTACGGTACTGACCCAAACTGGACCAGTGTCCTACACCGTTCAAACATGTGACAGTGTATGGAAAAGACATGTAGACCAACTGTTACGCTCTACGCCAACGCCCATGGAGCGACCTCCAGGAGACCTTTCTGATGCCCCTGTTGCCGTATCGGTTCCCTTATCCATGGAAGAACCGAGTATCACTGAACCGCAAACACCTGTGTCCTCTGAAGTTGAATGTGCAGAGAGAACTGTTACGCTTCCCTGTGCATCAGCGTCACCCACCTGCCCACCAGCAGAGAGCACCGTACCAGTGCCACAGACTCCTCACGAGAGACGGCACTCCACCAGAGAGAGGCGGCCCCCTTTGCGCTTAAATTTATAGACCAAGCTAGAGACTGACCCCAGTTCCAGGGGTAGAATATTCCCCGGGGTACAGTCGGGAGTGAGGCAGTCTACCCTCACTCCTAGTTAGGGCTGAGTCATTAATAGGCTTTCACATGTTCTGTTCTAACAAAAAAAAAGAAAAATGTGAACTGACTTATTTAATTGTTTTCTACTGTTTAATGGGGACTCATTGTAAGAGGGGAGGAGATGTCGTGTATTTTGACCTAGTATGCTCTCCGTACGGAGAGCCCCCACCTTTGGGTGATGACGTCCTGTGCCGGCTAGCTCCGGATAGCTGTATGTGATCAGTGTTATTAAAAGAGCAGCTAAAAGTATCTTCTCGTGTTCGTGGTTCTTCAGAGTAACATAAAAGGATTATATATAACATTTGCCATGTTCACATTCATGCTAATACTGTAATTTAATTTTAATTCATAATACACAATATTGTATTTCAGGCAGAATACAATGCAAAGATTTTAGTCTGGTTATGTTACTTTGATGAAGCTCTTAATCAAATGAACCATAATATAAGTAAGATATCTGTAGTATTCTGACTACTCGTATACCTAATGGAACATGTACACACCTTAATTGGACTTCTTGGTGCCTGTTGACTGCATGATTGTCTATGTATGATTTTTTCCTGCTGTTTACTAACCCTGCTGCTATCAATCAATCAAATTTAGTTTATCGTATGTAGTTAGAGTCAATTTTTCAAATAATTTGTCACAATCTGCTTCACGGTGTGTACCCAGGCCTAACCTCTCACAAAACAAGGCAGAGGCGACAGTGGCAAAGACAATCTCCCTGGATGGCATGTAGAAAAAAACCTTGGGCGGAACCAGTCTTGGAACGGGGAGTCCATCGTCCTCTGGCCGGCTCAGGTCCTAGGTGCAGTTTGATGGGCATAATGGTAAGTGGGTGGTTCTGGGATGGCAACCGTCAGTTTGATTGGAATAACGGAAATAGAACCCAGGTCACAAATATTGCCACCAATAAAGTCTGTTGCAGCATGTCGTACCATTGCCTTCTGTTTTTAAAATCAAAATCACCAGTATAACTGTCTGCAACAGTGTATTTTGCAAATTTGCAAATATGGCAAGTACAAATGGATACCACGGCAACATTTTTTTAAATTGTTGGGGGGAAGAAAAAAAAAAGATGTATTCAGGTAACTGAATACGTCTGGCTGTTCCTCTTCTCCTGCTTAATTTCATGCAAATATTGAGTAATGCAGTTGGTTTATTGAAGAACCAACTGTATTACTCATACAAAAAAAGATGTATACCACTCTTTTCATCATATCATCCTAGACGGTCTTATATAAAGTCCATGCATAAATAAAACATATTTTAAGTGCAAAAATGTAAATATATTAATTACATATACTGTTATCAGTTGGTGTAACAACAGTGTAACTATAATTTCTAGTTATCAAATGATATTTTTAGTTAAACCAAATGATCGCTTTAAACAGCAGCCAATTATTTCGCCACTCGCCACCTATATCAAGTCGTGACCTTGAACTGAAATGTCTCAAATGTGTCAAAATATTTTTTTTTTTAAATGTACCCACATACATGGTTCTGAAATCCTACAAATAAAAACACAAATGAATGTGTAAATTACACTTGGTAATGATGCTTGTTTATTTGTTATGAATCTACACTAAAGTTTATAGCTACAAAATGAGTGGCGCCTGTTTTAAAAATGAGCTTACAGCAATATAACTTAATTCCAGAATTTATGTAAGCGGGAGTCCTACAAGGTGATGAATAATTTCCTATATAATTGCCCAGGGAGGGAGGGTCCTTGTAGGTAGGATCCCCTACCCCACTGTGCAGTATGGATCTGGCACCTGTCTATAGGCTGCTGGACCGCAATGCCTCTACATCTACATTTACTTATTCAGTATAGGCGACTTACAATTGGTGCACAAAGAAAAGGCTTCGATTCGTAAATCGCCAACATTCCAAGTAGCAATTAATGAGAATTAAATGGTCGGGCCATAACACACCAACACACCCACGTTAGATAATCTTTAGTCACAATAATTAACATTTTGAAGGGAAGGTAGAGAGTTTTTTTAAATTAAAATGGATAAAAGTGGAAGAGGGAAAAGGGGCAATGGGAATCACGGTGGAGAAGGGGAGGTGAAGTAGATGCGTCTTCAGCTTATGCTGGAAGGTAAGGAGGTGTGCAGTGTGCATTGTGTGCTCTGTGTGCATTGCCCAGCCTCCACAGCAATAGCTGCTACAGCTCAACTATTAAATGGCAGACTGAGAGGAAGTGGTGGAGAATGCAAACTCTCATGTAAAACTGGGGACTGTTTCGATATATGAAGACGTCACTCACAATTACTTTACAGCATTTGGCATGCTGTTATCTAGAGTGACTTACACACAACTTACATTTTTCTACATACAATCCATTTCCACAATTGGAGTTTAGTGAAGCATTTATTTACTGAAGCAATTCAGGTTTATTAAGTTTAAGCTCAATGGTGCCACTGTAGCGGCCTACCTGGGAATCTAACCTAAAACCTCAGAGAGATAAATACAGGAATGAATAAATAAGCAAATAAAAATCATAAAAATAATAAATAAATAAAGTTGCAACTATGACATTAGCAGAAGTGAAGACATCAGTTCTCTCTTCAGGCGAACACATTTAATACCATAATTGCCTGCACTAAAAATTGTCATTGGATTGTCTGGTGTGAAATGCAGCAGGAAAATGAGTTGTGATATTGCTGGAGGGAGCAATACTGCCCATGGTTTCTATGGTGCTGATGTCATTTTAATTATCTTTTCAACATGGCTGCACTGTGTGGATGAACCTCAATCTCGGTGGGACGGCCGAGGCGTACTGATTTTCCAACATGCTGGCAGCAAGCAGTAAATAGCTGGACATAGTAATCAAGCCCTCAGCATTGCAGATGGATCACTGGCGATTGGTTTTGCCTGCAGTATCACTTTAATGTGCTGATGGACTACAGTTGGCAAACCCACTGCCATTATATTAAGGAATATGCCAGTATGTTTTTTTCTGATTTGTTTTTTATACCCAGTATTTTAAAGGCAGTTGTTTTTGTTTGTGCAAATGTCAAGGGCATGTCCAGTGACTTGAAAACAAAAATACTCTCATGAAAATGTCAACAAACATCAGCCCTGAATTGAATAATTGTAGACTTGTATTCATTTTTCTTTCTTCTCTCTAACTGCCCCCAACCAACCATTAAGCTTCAGGACACCGTTTTTTTTTTGTGAAAAATAATGAATAGGGTAAGTCTCTGCAGGTTGAAGGCCCAGTTTGTGGTGACATGATTACCACAAAGAAGCAAGCTGTGTTGAAGAAAATCACATATTTTTCCGGGTGGCGGGGAAAGGGGTAGGCGGGGTTCAGCAGGAGGGCTGTTGAGTATGCACAGCGCGCAGCGTACTCAAGGGTTCGCTTAACTGCCCTACACTTTAAGTAATTGTTCTCTCCCTCTCTTTTGTCGTGGGAGAGGAGCCATTCAGCCATCGAGTGAAAAAAGAAATTCTGAGCATGAGTCATGTGTAAGAAATGATCACTGCTGAGCTTGTGTATCATGACTAATTTCAGCAGCTCTGAATTTGTTTCACACTGAGAAATAGATGAAAGGGGCACTGGGGCACTGGGCAGAGATGGGGGTAGGGGGAATTGGGCTGGGTGGGTAAAACAGGTAGAGAATTGCAATGGAATGGTAGAAAAGTTCCAATAGGACACAACTTGGGATCTACAGGGAACTGCGAGAGAGGAGTCACAAAGGCTGCAGTTACATTACCTTTTCTTGTTTTTGTTATTTGAATGCATCATTCCTTTTGATGTCAAGGGAAGAATGGGCTGTAAGCACATGCATATCCCTTTGAGCCCTCTTGTACGTAGGGATGGCAAAATTAAGCTAGAGAATGGAGTTAACAGTGCTCGCACGTAAGTAATACAGTATACTTCTGTCTCGGTGCACTGAACCTTTTCTCACACACTTGATAAATAGTCCCAGTGTTAAAGTGAACTATATCAATAAAAGTTAGCTATTTGTTTTCACATTCAACATAGATGACTGCTCTCCGTGGTTTCAAGTGATCTGAGTGGCCAGTTGCTATGTGAATTAGTTATTATTCATAATTACATTATTGGAAAAAGAAGTGTCCAATAACCTGTGATTTTAAGTTATAAGGCACAATTTGCCATGTGACCAACACATAAAATAATGATCTCTCTGTTAGAAGTTGAGATTGCCAACTCCCAGAGATGAGCGGATGAAATCATACAAGAAGAGGAACAATATTCCAGAATCCGAAACGTCTAAATAATGGACCAATTAGTGGAATAACCAATAGCCATGTTATTTTGGTGCTGTCTGGATCGCACTCTTATTATTGATGGAATGCCAGAAAATGTCATTGTTAAAGTCACGAAATGTACATTAATGTGCACATAATGTTTATTTGAGGTTAACCTTAAATTGTAATCCCAATATTCATATTGTTTTGCAGAAATATAATGTATTTATTTATTTTTTGTCTGTAGTTTATTTATCTGTAACTGTCTTAAACAGATTAGCAGTTTTTGTGAGCTGGCAGATTTATAAATTGATGATAAATATATGAATAGTGTTGAGGGGGGAGGTGTGGAGGGTGGGTAGGGAACTGAGGTGAATGAGAGGACAACACTTGGTGATGAATAATTACACATTTATAAGCATTTTCTGTTAGAGCAATGACAGTAAATAGCTGTGTATTGGCAGGCACTCAGATTGCAGAGTAAGACTGTCCACAAGCTGTGTCCTAGCGCTTAATCTCTTTTCGAGGTTGATTATATACACTCGCCGTCATGGGAGAACGGGGGGTTCAAGTAAAAAACTCCCTTTTCCCAATCATCCCCCATT
Organism: Ilyophis sp. 1 JC-2022; assembly: GCA_022702515.1. Lineage (NCBI taxonomy): Eukaryota > Metazoa > Chordata > Actinopteri > Anguilliformes > Synaphobranchidae > Ilyophis > Ilyophis sp. 1 JC-2022. The sequence continues at coordinate 103,184,582 of CM040406.1, forward strand.
ATGAATTTGAGGCATAAACTGAATCTCTGCAAGAGCGGGTTAATAGCAAAAAGAAATTCCTTCCACCGTGCCCTTTGAGTTCTCGCCTAAGACGAGATGGCGGACTCGTGCACTCCGAGGCGATGCCCTTTTCGCTGAGACCGTTTCCGAGGGCGGCCGTCTGAAAAAATTGGCTACCTTTTTCCACATCTCGTTATGGGTCTTATGTACGGACAGCGCCGCTCGTTACCGCCGCTCCGGGTCCGCTCGTAGCCTTTTAGATTCAATTAGCCCAGACGCCGAAGAAACTATTGAAGGGCACTGGTGGAGCCACAGCTGGGAGGGAGCTGGGAAAGGTCAAAGAAAATGACGTTCCTCTTCCAGGCACGTCCGAGAGAGAGACAGAGAGAGAGATACTACTGCAGAGTATTTTTCTCTCATCCCAATCCATCTTTTCCCAAAAATGCTTAAAAATGCTCTCCCGATCTTCGTCAGTGACGGTGTCGCAGGGATGCTTGGGAGACTACGGGCATGCTGTGTACTGGCATCCTGGTCCCATAACCCCGGCCTCTTTTTTAACGTCTTCCTTATTGTGCCTCCCAGTATAAGACTGGCCTGCCATTCTCCTTATTATTTGGAATGCGCCTCTTCTTTCCAGCCCCATCAACAATACCAGCTGAAATTGAAAGAAGAAACTATGTGAATATAAGTAAACAATATTTTTTAAACTTTTTTTTTTACATGTTCGGCATGGCGCCTTAGCGTGGTTGAATTTATATTATTTTGCTACCCATTGGAGCAGGCGACATGGTTGAATGCGATTCTACATTGTAGCGAGCTGTAAGTTTGTGTAGAAAGGAGTGTAATTGCCATCCGGGGTCAGATTACGCTGCCCCCTATTTCTTTGAGATGCCAGTAAGGTCTTGCCATTAAACCCCAGGATGGTGGAATAGGCGAGGCTTATTATCTGCCATCCCATCCGGTGCCTCTTGCTTTCAGTGACCCTTCAAGGTCCATGGAAAACGTTGCGACTCTACAGATGACTTGGTTCTGGGTGTGGAGGAGGCTTATGGTTGCCGTGAGACCTGTTTCGAATAACATTTCCTCCTAGAGTCAATTTGTAAGAGTGTGTTTGGCGACTCCTGGTGATTTGCCTTAGTGGGCTGAAGATCCTCTTACCTGAAATTTCCCTGTAGTTCAGCATATGGAACAGAAACACGCTATTATATAAATGGGCCTCAAGATAAAGTGATTAATCTCAGAACATTATCTTATTTGCAGTCTCTGCGTTTCTCAACGAAGCATCTAACTTAGTGTAAACAGCAGGCTTTAACGCTAAAATTGTGCCAGACTGGATTTGTGTGTTTAGGCAAGCTATGTCTCATATTTCTTCCTTGATACAATGAACTAAATTGGCATTGTCTCACGTGGGGAGTAAAAAAAAGATTTGAGGAGGTAGAAAATCAGAATATACAATTCCCTGTAGTTCTTTGATCCTAGACTTCAATATCACATATGTATTGGTTGTGTGAAACAAACAAACATACAAAAAACTAATAAAAATAGATTTGGGTCACTTCAAACTGCATGTCTAAACAACGCATTATGAGCTTCAGGATCATGGACACCATCCTTGGAGCCTATATGTTTCACCATGGACAGCTCCAAAACATGCTCTGCAGGATCAGGAAAGATTGCAGTGGACTATTGCAGGTTATTGTTATTTGAGTGGAATACAAGGCTCATATCAAATGCGGTCTGATGTTTGAAAGAAATCAGCTCGAAATGGCAGGAAACAGGATTGTTTAAAATGAATACAGTATGCAGTTTGAGTTAGAATACTAATGAAAACGGAAAGAAAGGGAATTAGGACTGACACACACAAGCTTGGATCAATTAAATCCAGGAGTTTCCTGTTCTGTTTGATGTTTATTGAGCTAGTATTGTGTCTTAAGCCTCTAGTAATGTTACAGGCCTTATTTGTAGCACACCTTTGACTCAGCTGTTTTGTGTGTACCACATGAACGATACCAATGGCTGCACAATGAGCCAAGTGAGGAAACACATTCCACTAACTCCGCTTCCTCTTTTCCTATAATTACATGGGAATTAATAGGCACATCTGCAAAGGTCAGGAAGAATGAAGCGAGAGCCCATAAAGAGTCATTTAGCACCCCCATCAAGGAAATTACCCTCTTAAAATATTACCCTCTATTTTTATATTTGTTCCTTAATTCAATTTTATATTCGGTAATATTGTTAAATACCGTCAAGCCAAAGAGTCTCTCAGTCAAAACGAACCTTCTCACCCTGAAAATTCAGTTTCTGAAGGGTTAATACGAAAGAGAAAAAATGCCCCACTGTGATCAGGATTTGGCCTGGCAGTTTCTGGGTAGAAAAAACAACAGAGAAGGTGAATACAACTAGATTGGGATTAGAGCCGCATGTTGGAGTGATAGTAAAACTAACCAATCACATTTTGTCTATGGGTGGGTTCTTTTATCAATAAAATGATTATGAGTTCCGCCAGCTATAAGTCCTAACAGAGATACTTTGATACATTCAGATGTTGAGACTGTCTCTGGTCCTAACCAATTATGTGGCGATGACAATCAAATCACAACTTCCCTGCTAAAAACTAAAATCAGGACGTTACTTTGATTTTTAATAAAAATGCAGTTAACATATGTCACTTGCTAAGATAGCTATGTATAAAGCCAAGCTGAAGTTGCATACTATTATTTGTCATATTGCTAACTGCCAAGCTTCAGTGCGTTTAGATAAAGCAAAGTTGTCAAATACTGATTCAAAGTGCACATATTCAAACAGAGTCAAGTTCAAAGTTATTTTTTGCTAACATTGTTGCTGCAATAAGCTATGGCCTATTTCCATTATATGCCATGTGCACACTGCCCTCAAAATATTATTCTTGTAATCGATGTATCGTCAGCATATTCATCCCATTATAATGGTCTTAAAACATTTGGAGTGCATTTTTGTTTTACGTGCGATCAATAGGTTGCATTTTGCCATAATTTTACCTTGCTGAATGTAACTGGTTAGATACACATGTTTTCTCTCAAATCCTAAATTTTTACACGGTCAAGCAGTTTCATGTTGTTGGTAGGAACTGTTAGCAATAGCAATGTTAGCAATGTCGCGCTTGTTCACTCTCTCCCTCTTGTTCCAATCGTTCACGTTGTGTGCATTTTGCTTTTGATTCTCTCAGAATGATAATATTTGTCATACGCATGTCCAGCATGGGCTGCCGCATCGTGTTGTATTATTTTGAAGTTGTTTGGTGAAATTTGGCTACAAGTTTTATGGGCTCGGATAAGATACTAGGCTATTTGTCTGTTTATAGGATCATTTAGGTCCATCATGTAGCGACTCATGCGCAATAAAAGCTATGGTGCCTTTGCAAGGCAGTTTGATACTGAGGACTATGTGCTGCTTGCACAGGTCAACATTATTTATCATTTTAAATTTTTTAATCTACTTATAATTTATAATACCATAGAAAGGCATGTTCAAAAAATATTCACACATACCGATAGGATTTTTGATAGGATATTGTTGGTGTATTTATTTCAGTTCATCCTCAGAAACTGAAGAGAGTGTGTGTAGCTTGTGTGGTCACATATGCATGTTGTTTAACATATGCTTCATTATCTGGATGCCTGAAGGCTTTTCTCAGACAATAACTTGCATTGAATGAAATGAAATCTCAAAAATATTGTAACAATAATACGCATTTCTGTGATTTTTCATTTGGTGCAAAAATGTTCACATTGTAGAGGCGCCGGTTTTGTCATGTTTATAAAGGGCAATAATTCAAATATATTTTGTTTTCTGAATAAACATATGCATTTTTTATGAATTACGAATTCCACTTGATTATTCAAATTGCATCATGAACTTTAACATCGTGAACAATGTTACATCAAATCCATTTCTGAAAACTCAATTCTCAATGAAGACCGAGGGCATGCATGATTACGCATTCTGAAATGACAAAAATCCCCAAATTAATCCCTTTAGTCTCGGTGAACTCAGTTTTGTTTTGCTTTTTAAACCTTCAGCAGCGTTTAAAGCGTCTCAGTGACTATCTTGACTAATAATCTAAAATAGAATCCAGAAAAGGAACAGAACATTATATTCATAAAATAATTTTCAACTCTGAGATGCATGCAATTCAAAATGAGGGAGAACTAATTAAACTAATTGCATTCACACAGACTAGAATTCAATTATTCATACAATTGAGTGCATTAAACATCAAAAAATGTAATCTGGTCCCAATGAATGAGAACAAATATAATAAGCATTGTTTTGATTAAGTATGATTTGTATAGAAGAGTATGTTCTGATGGAAATGTTTCATATCACAAAAAGGAATTTCATTGCAGAAAGAATGTTTCTGTTTTTTTTAACATACATATGTTGACTGGTTTCCTCTCTGTAAATATTCAGCTGTGTTCAACAATGCTTGTGTTCAGTTTGCATCCCAGGCTGTGTGTGTGTGTGTGTGTGTGTGTGTGTGTGTGCGCGTGTGTGTGTGTGTGTGTGTGTGCGTGTGTGTGCGTTTGTTTGTGTGTGTGTGTGCGTTTGTTTGTGTGTGTGTGCATGTGCGTGTGCGTGTGCGTGTGTGTGTGTTTGTGTGTGTGTGAGAGAGAGAGAGAGAGAGAGAGAGAGAGCAAGCTTCTATTTATGGTTTATTGAGTCTGGCAGGCATTGTATATGTTTGGATACAAATGCCAAGATCAATATCAATGTCTAATTATTTTGGATAGGTTTATTTTCAACGATTTATCCCCTGAATGAATACTTTCCTTGATATTGATTTTGTTTAAATTCAATTTATATTCCTATGAAATTAATGCTGTGTAGCTTCTTTAGGTAAATTTTTTTTTGTATTAGTAAAGAAAAATTTTGTGTAACATGGTATTTGAGGACAAACTTGGGGGGCCACATAAAGAAAGAGACCTCAGGTGGTGGTTGAATGGGTGATTTCATCCCGGTCCAGTGATTTCATCCAGTGTCACAATACACCACTTTCCATAATAACCATAGATTTCTGGAAGTTCTGTGAGTGACCTGGCCCACTTATGTCATATGAAGGACTAATCATAGGTTGAAGTCTATTTCATTCTATAATTAAATTGAATTTTTCTGTGAGAGTTTTGCAATACCATTCAACTTACTTGAGGGACGTTGAACATCAGACAGATCTAACATTTTTAGGGATTTATAGTAGCTGCTCTTATCCTTTATGACTTACACAGCTTACACTTTGAGCAGAGTCACAGGAGGCAGGAACCAGGATGAAAAGGGAAATAAGGAGGTTTTAATAAACAAAACTAACATGGGGGAATCAAAGGCGCTTTCAAGAACTAAAATAAAAAACACGTAAAACAAAAACTACAAAAACGACAAGAACTAGAACAGTCAAACAACTAGAGTGAACACAGCCAGCATAGTCACTGAAGAAGACTCTAAGACTGAGGGCCAAACAAAGGAACTGTGGCAACTTAACTAAACAAGTCAATGAGCAGGAGCCGTGACAAAGTATCTGAGAATCAAACGCACAACCTCAAAATGGTAAGCCCAGTTTACACTGTGCCCCACTACTAGTATGACATCATTACTTATACAGTATATCATGATTCTTCTATGGATGTGTCATTCTAATGTAGTTCCTGTTGGGGTTATGGCCTGGCCTTGGAGAAGCAGTGCCTTGTACAACAAGCAGTTTGTTCTGTGGGACAAACATATTTACCTGATATAATTCCAATATCTTTGACCGTGTTGCTCTTGTGAATATCCAATATTTTCCAATTAACAGTGATTTTGGCTGCTTTTGAAAATACATGATCCCATTCTTATTTGTGCATATGGTTTTGTTATTTTCCTGAAAACATTGGGATATTTTAGCAGTTTCTATTCTTGTTAAGGTAATTGATTAAAAGGAGCTGTACATCGTTCTCTTGTGAGCAAACACTCTTGGTGATAATTGTCTGGTGTACTACATTGTATGGTGTATGCTGTGTTGTGATGACCTTTTGACATCACAGACTAAATGTGATATAACACTTTTCATGATGCCTTAAAATACTGACACTTTTAGGCATTTGAATGGCCAGAATCACAGCCTGCTTTGTACTTTGACAGGATACACATTCATACCATTTCAATAAATAAATCATAATTTTCCCCCAAATTTGTATGTTTTCACACAGGTGCTGACAAGGTTAAAAATGCTGAAATCTAAATACAAATGAGACAATGTTGATTACAACCGATAGAGCCATGTTATTTTATTGAGCTGCATAAAATAATAATTTATTTAAAGTTGAAATCAGCTTGAAGTAAACAGTTGATAATTGTTGTCCTTGAAGGGATGGCCTTTATAATCAGATTTGGATGGATTTTAAATTTCTTTTGTGTATTGATTTTTAGATGTTGTTTTTCAAATTGGACACTTAATGACATTTACTTTTGTATTACAATATCTGTCAACATTTGTCTACATTGCATCAAACAGTAAGCTAAGAAAAAATAAATTACAATGAAAAAATATCTAGACACAAAAAAGTAAGAGGGAGTATTACAAGTGACAGCATTTAAATAATTATCAGTTGACTTCGCAGAAGATTAAAATGGTAGAAAAACAACAACTTGCATTGAATGCATTTCATTCAATTTTTGGGTAATCTCAAAACACGGGAGAGCCGTTCTTCCCAAGATTCTGCAGTAGTCTTCTGGACACACAATACACTACTGAGCAGGGTGCCACCAGGGATTGAGGTCCCACTGAAAATATATGACATTGGGCCCCAGGCCACCCCATCCCTGCACAATTACAGCACAATTGTTTGAGGTCCCCTGTCAGTCAGGGCCCTTGGATTCATCCTAAATCAATCTGTTGCTGTTGCTTCTGAGCAGTTCTTAAGAATCCTGCTGCGTGTATTCGGCTAATGCTGGCCAAACGGCACTACCTGCGGTACATATGGCAAAATGTATTTTTAAACAGATAAACATTTTTATATTTCTCATTTTAATAAATCTCTTTAAGATTTAAGACCACTGTCTTAAATCTTGAACAGCTGTTTTTGTCATTTGATAAAAAAATTTGAAGAAATTGAGAATAATGCTCTGACAGCTCCCATTTTTTATTTCAGTATTTTTCTATTTTATATTTCTTCTTAGATAAAATGTGTTGGACAAACAGCAAAGCAATGTGCATTATAATGAGAAATCTATGACAAAATTAATATTTTAAAATGTTATAATAAAAGATTGTTTACTAGTATTATAATGTGAATTATGAAAGTTTTTTTAACACAGTGGCAAATGGAAAATAAATTTTGTGAACTAAAACTTTGTCAACTACATGATTATGAGAAAAGGCGTGTACGATCAAGAAGAGAGTGAGGTCTATTTCAATCATCAAATATCATTTTCCTCAAAGGTCAGAAACAGTGTAAAAAACAGATATGTGTTTAAAAGCAAATGGTGAGATTTATCTTAAAGGTTAGGTTTTATGTGACTCAAGGAAAAGTATACAAAAGCATTTTTATAAAGGTTAAGGGTGTGTGTTATTGACAAACATCACTTCCATTGTTGTACAGCAAAGCAGATCGATTCCTGATTGTGAGCAGTGGCTTGATTTTTAACGAATACAAAACTGAAAAAAAGTGGCTTACATTTTTAAACACAAAATATAATTCCTGCTGGAAATGCACACAAAGGTGTAGACACACATACACAATGAATTTATAAAATGATCATTGATATATTTGAGAATTGTAGTAGCTCCACTCGATGATCAAATAATAGAATATAAATTATATCGGATGTAAATGTTCCATATATCCATTCTGAATAAGAGTGTGTTAAGGAAAGCAAAGCTATAAAGCCCCACAAAATCCATGATCAGCATCTACATTTTGGTTTTGTGAAGTTTAAACCAAGGTATCAAAGAAGCCCAACATTAAACTTAAAGTGCTTTCCGGTCTGGGGAATAAACTGTTTTAAGACATAAGTATTTTCCATGTTTAATCCCTCCCCTCATTTGGAAAAGTAAAGATAAATTTATGCAAGACAGCAATTGAGGAGATACCCGATTACATGAGTATAAAATTTAATTCACTCAAAAGCTTTTTCTTTTTTTTCAACAGAAACACAAAATGTGTCATTTCATCTCACTGCAGCCAAGCAAAATAGAACTTAAATAACTTTCTCAAAACAAGTCCTCTCTGTTCAAAAAATGAAAAAAAGTTCATTTACAGGATAACATCACTTATAAATCTTCTTAAACTCTGCAGAGACAAGACAATTAAGTAAAAAAAGATAAGAGTTTCATTAGATTGTGTTGCTTCTGCCAGTTTGCTGCTGAAAAGTGTCTTGATTTGAACCCTTTCTGCTTTGCCAACAGCCTTAGTCTCTGAAAGCGAAGCTTACTGGACCGTAAAGACCAAACTGCAGTTGACGCACAACAGTGGTGATTGCATATCCAAAGTGGTGTGCTTCTAAGTCAGTACAAGCACTACAGAGGGCCATGCAACACAGTTTAAAAGGTTGTCGCTGCTACAACGTAAAGAGAGTGTTAAACAGGCTGAGATGGAGGGAGCGATGACAACGGACAGAGAAAGAGTATGGGCCCTAGATATAAACAAGAGCTAGTCTCTGGTCCGGGCATAAACAAATGTTATCAATTCTCACATTCTCAAATTCACACCTCATTGTTTTTTCAAAAAAAAGATTTAGGCATGAAAATATTAAATATTGAAATGATGCTTGGCTACATTTCAAGGGCTCTGGCCACAGATGAGCCATTTGTTTGGGTGAATTAATACATAGGGTTGTGCTTATAATAGAGTTTTGTAAAAGCAGGCAGCGTGTAGCCAGATAACATGCGTTTTTATCATCCTCATATTTTATATTCATAACTCTGGAATGTTGACATACTGTGCTGAAAAGACTTTCAGAAAAGTAAGTAGGGGGTTACTCATTAATCACTAGCACCGTTCAATTTCCCTCCTGTAGGTACTGATAGACTATAGTTTCCATCTCTGAAAAAGTACAGAATGAAACTCAGCAGACAAGAAAATGTATCCAAAGGTGACATTACGGCTATGGGTATGGACTGATCTGATCTTGGAGGGCCATTACTTTGATGTCTGGGTCCGGAGAGGTTAGAAGTGTGAGACAGCGGGGAATTCCACTGAAATCTCTTGGTCTGCCAGCATGACGGGGATGACCTATTGGAGTTCCAGGTGTGCAGTGGTGAACAACAAAGGTTCCATGGAGAGAGAATGGGGGATCGTGCGAGGATCTGGGCTTATCGCCGCAGCGAACTTCTTTCATGCAGTTTATCGTGTGCCGCTGGGGCGTCCAGACAGATGCCCGCCCATTCTGCTTTTTTGTGGTGGGTTGAACTGCCAGTGGCGAGTGTTTGTGTTCGTCTGGAGCATCTTTCACCCCTAAAAAGCAAAAGTGAATAAAGGTCATTGGTTTTAAAAAAAACCATGTGTTAATGACACGTTTATTTTCTGATGTTCTCGTGAAATGACTCATTGGCATTACATGGGAAGCAGTGGCAGGAAGCAATAGTGTAGCAGTTTCGCTTGCACTGTATGTTCCACTGGATAACAACATTTGCCACCAGAATGCGATGTAATGTAGTTGGAAAATGTGTCAAAATGATCCCACAAAATTGGTTGCTTTAATCAACAGGGCTTAGATTTCTTTCATACCTTTGTCATTATATTTTCCAAATTAATTTCAATTTTCTGCCGATTACATCATCAGAGATGTTCCATAAATCATAGCTAATTCTCCACATTGGATTATATCAACTTTAGCCTAAAACTATTTCTGGTATATCTACTCCAATCAATATCAATATCTGTTCATAGTAGCCAATTGCAGTATACACAGGTATACTGCAATTCCACATGCATTCCACATAAGGGTGTGCACACATGCTATTTCAGCCAATGGAGCATGTCATGCTATGAATAGAATGCAAGTTGCCAGAACAAATGTAGAAAGACAATTCCATTGCTTTGGAATATGGCTTGTTTCCTTTCTGTGAAGGACATGATGTACTATTTTAGTTATAACTTGGCATCATTAGATGTCAATACATTATTTTTCAGATGGTTTTTAGAACAGCTTTTTTCTTTACAGATATAATGTGAAAACATGCTTTGCACATGGGTTGCTTTCTTTCCTCAGTTTTCTTTTCAGATACGGTGTACATGTACATGCTATTTCCAATACAATTATTTTCATAAATTGGTGAACCAATTAAATTTTATTTACGGTCAAATGTTGATGGAATGCAGGCCCTACAAATATTTCAACAATACTCATGTTAGGTTTCATTCTGAGGTTCTCAGAAATATGAAATTAACGTGGGGTTTATATAGATGAATGTGAAATGGAGCGAGAATCTTTGAGACCTGAACTATCACCCTATCCTTTACATTCAGAAGAACTTGAATGTTTGAAATAACTAATTACAATATGTTATTATGCTCCTCGTTTTTAGCTTCTTCAACCTTTTTCTGTGTTATCCAGCTTTGTCTTGTGAGCAACGGGGCAGGCTGAGGACACCATTTAATTTCTCAGGTCAGCTTAATTTGCTGTATTACCTATTACATATTCCGCAATGCCTTTCCCATCAATTAAAATGGAACATTAACATTACCATTTTACAAATGCCTTTTGTATCCCTTTCAAGAGAGGCGTGTTGCCACTGCAGATTTGAATAAAGCTCACTGCAGTGAAAACATTATTTTAATTTATGAGATGTATGGGCAGAATCATTTGATAAAATAACTTATGAACTATAGAAAGCGCAGTTAACATTAATTTAATAACTCTGAACATTATGTTGTAGTAATGGAAGGGAAAATAACATTCAATTTTTGAAGAAATATTAAGTAAAAAAATGAAAAATGCAAATTGCGTGTTAAATAATACATTAGGCTGTTCCATACATGCAGACTGTTGCTCAAATTTATCCCAGGGCTGTATGTCATTGTTAGTGTGATGCAATATTCTACAGTCTATATTGTATGCTTTCACTGGAAATGTTTATATTCAGTGTCATTTATCTGGGTTGGTCAACTACTAATAATTCTGAGAGACAGCACCATTTCTCTGGCAGCATTGGCAGTGAATGAATGTTGGGATACTAGGAAATTTAACATTGTAGAATGGGTGGTAGTCACTGCAATTCTGAACTCATAGCAAAAAGGACCCAAATTACCCAGTATAGACATTGAAGCAATTCTGATATTTTTTTGGCTTTGAAATTTGACATTAAAGTAGTCTGACAAAATGCCACCTGACTGTACAGTTAAAAATCCCCCTATGAGTAGAAAAAACAAGTCCACACCCACTGGAATGCTAATGGAACTCTATGAGAGCACGCAGAATTCAGCAGAATTCCCTTCCCAAGCTATATCTGCCCACCAAGGCTATGAGAGGCCTAACCATCCCACCAGTTGAAAATACCATAACACTGAGGAAAACCCCCAAGCTGCATAAAGCTGTGAGGTCCCACCAACTTAGAACCATTTCTCACCATAGAGGCCGCTGAGAAGATGTGTTATTTTTAGCCTAGTTTTCACTGTGTCTCCCAAGTTAGATTCCCATGCAAGCTGAGAGATTATTTCACAGACAGAGGTGTCAGTAGTGAAAGGTTCTGCCATCTGTTTCCCTCCTACTCAATATCAGGAGGACACGATTGCCAATTTCTTTTGAAAAGACAACAAATATAGTGATGCAGATTGAAATTTGAAAACTGAATAAGTTATTTTTGCTGTGCCTTTGCTATAGGTTAGCCATATCTGATGTACAATTTTTGTAATTCCTTAAAAAGTATAGCATGTCAGGTTATACAATCAAAGACAAGAGCCCCTGTGAGCTCTGCATATGCTGCACACATATCCTTCTAAATTCCTGTTGTGCAGGGTCCCACGATTCAATTGTGAAAAGAAGCTTTTCATGAAGTACCAACAGAAATAGCTTTCCTCTGAAAATGATAGAAGTGGAGAATGAAGACCCTATTGACCTGGGAGGGTTATTCAAAGCTGCAAACCGCTCGACAGAAACAGTTTTGTGTGCACTGGACTCATTGTAATGGTTCTAGTCCTATATAACTATGTTTGGCTTGATCTCATTTTCATTTATTTGCTTATTTTTTTCATATTTGCTTTTCATATTTCGTATTGGTTTATTTCTTTATACTATTCCCAATACACACAAAGATATTACCTCCATATTCAGAATGTAGCCAACTATAATAAAAGCAGTTCTACTTGTAAAAAGTATTTGAATTTCATACATCAAATTTCCAAACAATTGGCACTCACTTTGGAATGAGATGCTAATGAATTAGTGCCTCAGTTCCTTTGTTACTTTTAATTCAACATTTGAAATTCAGCCGATCATACTGCAGCATTAAAGACAGAATGAACCAGAACCAAAAAATTCCAAAATGGAATGGAATTATTTTCCCTTTATATGCAATCTCTTGTTATCTCCTTCTGTGGTTTCTCATACAATTTCTATGCTAATGATACTCAGTTTGTCCTTTCTTTCCCTCCATCTGACACTCAGGTCTCACTTTACATCTGAGCTTGCCTGAAGTACATCTGCCATTAAAGGTCGTCATCTTAAAACTGGCTAAAACGGAATGCTGTAAGTTCCGTACAAGTTACACCACTAATATATCTCATTTAAACTAGATGATACAGGAGCTTAAAGAGTTACCTTTATGATTCTTAAATTATTGAACTTGTTAATAGATTTTAATCGAATGCATATGCTGGAAACCCTAGCGTAATAACAATAAACTGGCATAATGGCTATTTATTGCTAGTTATGCCAGTTTCTCGATCAGTTTCCTGCTAGGCTTGCCATAGCTAAACAGAATCTAATTTCTAAGCTGTCTTGAGGAAGGCATTTTTAGTTGTCTTGTGGAAACGGAATCTGCAAAACAAGTACAGTTGACGTGATGAAATTGTTAGTTTGCTATGGCCTCTATGCACTGGTATTAAAGCAAAAACAATGACAAATTTAATTCACCATACCCACCACACCCAGAGGCCTCTTAAACCAACCTCCTTTGCAATGGCAACACAGGTAAGCTACCATTTGTAATAAAAAAATTGAGCAGTTGGATTATATTTAATTTGCTACACCCTGAGTCCCTCTGAAGATAAGTTTTGCAATGGCATTTTGACTTAGAAATGGCTCACAATGTTTATAAATGGCTATTTATTCCTCCTGGGACAGTTGGAATTTTATGAAAATGCCATTTTGTTTATGCATAAATCAAAAACTGCCATACCTATTTAAAAATAATCATCAGTTAAGAGGTGATGAGATGCACATTAACGTGATTGCCCATTTAAAAAAAATGAAGACTCAGCCCTAAAATTTATCAGCATGTACTTTATGAATACATGTACTAAATGTATCATTAATGATAATAACAATACAATGAGAACACTTAATTGTAGCTACATTCTTTTTCAAATTCATAGATTGAAAAAGCTGCTTTGACTGCTGTAGAAACGGGAGTCAATCACATCTCAGCATCTCGAGTCTGGTCTCGGTCTTACGGGCACTTAGATTTTTGGGTCTTGGTGCCTTCTGCAGCAGCATTGTTGGCAATTTGGAAGGAAACTCAACATTGTACAATATGTTTTTTTAATTTTAATTTTATTTTAGAAAAGACCAGTTTAGAATAGCAATCCTGCAGAAGACTTTGTTTTGCCTTTTAGTCTGTTTGTTTAAAACTAAAGATCTGGGGCCTGTTTCACAGAGCAAGATTACTGAGACTGCACTGAGTAAAACCTGGAACCCTCCCAAATCTGGAACATGGACTGAAGTAAAAAAAGATCTCCCAGATTGTACTCAGTGCAGTAATCCAGCGAACCTAGTAATCCTGCTTTGTGAAACCCCCCCCTCATTTTCGAGACCTCACCAAAATGAAACGTTTTAACCCTATTTATTTTGGCCCTCCACAGTCAATATCCAGTTCTACTAGTTTTATTTAAATGTCAATGTCTCAAAAAGTATTCCGTGCACATCCAAGGTTTAAAGTTCGAATTGAAGAAGCTGTATCATCCAGAAATTTGGAACAGAATACATTTATTTCAGAATAGTCACATACAGTATATAATAACCATAACATACGGTTTAAATATATATATTTTTTAAACGTACAAACGCGTGTGTGTATTTACACATGAACAGCAACATATTTCAGCTTTAAGTGTGACAGGTGGTCGCTGTGGAAATGTTTACTGTACAGGACTTTGGCGAAATGTAACAAGATAAATTATTTAGGGTTAATCAGAAAACAGCTGTAGCTGAATATACTGGTAGGCACTTGGCTTCCTAAACATATTTATACGAGAAATCTTGGAGAAAAAAATGAGGTGTCTTCTAAACCGAAAGTGCATCAGGTACGGTTATATAGTACTGTAAGCAAGGGAAAATGGCGAATGCTCATTTGTACAATGTTTTAAAAAGATATTATTGGATCTATACGTGAACATAATTTTCTTAGCGTGTATAAATGGTGCATTTTATGCATTTTACAGTCTGTGGTTGTGGCGAGAGGAGGGTCGTAAGTGCTTTGGGCTATTGATAACACCCTCCTATTTTATGGCACTGCAGTGTAACTGAAAAAGCTGAGGTTTTCGCAAGCGGCTACCCTTTTTTTTTTTTTATTACGGGGTTTTGTTAAAGCTGTAGTTTATAACTTCATACAAACATGAACACTGTAATTGAGACGGATACGTCTCAACCACTAGGGGCAAAATGTATAGAGCTACAGCACACACTGGGGCGGCTGTGGCTCAGGAGGTAGAGCGGGTCGTCCGCTGATCGCAGGGTCGGCGGTTCGATCCCCGGCTCCTCCTGTCCACATGTCGAAGTGTCCTTGGACAAGACACTGAACCCCAAATTGCCCCAATGAGCAGGCTAGCAAATGTGTGTGTGAACGGGTGAGTGAGAGGCCATTGTAAAGCGGATAAAGGCGCTATATAAGTCCATTCATTTACTACTACGGCAGATTGTTAAGCTGGCTGGTGGATAGGGACCAGTAGTAGCAGGCAGAGTACAAAAAACCGAAGTTTAATGTCAGGAAGGTACAAAATCAAAATCCAAAGGAACGTCAAAAAACAGGCAGAGGTCAACAACGGGAAGGCACGGCAGAGGTACAGAATCACAGTCCAGGAAACAGGGTCGCGAGAACACGGGCAGAAGTAAAAAAAACAGGAAATCAGAGGCACGAAAAAATAAACAAAAAAAGAACGGACAACAAAAACTAACCAACGTGAAACAAGAACTCGGAAACAAACAGATACTAAAAACCTAACTAAAACACAAAACACAGACTCAGAAGAACTCGAAAGACAGGCAACAGACAAACGCTATAAAGATTTGAGGAACTCGCGAAGGGGGACTAGGACGACTGGGTTAAATACACAAGGAAGTGGGAGGGGTTACAAACAATGCAATGTGAACACATTGGGAGACAATAACTCGATAACAAGGAAATCACGAAAACATGGAAGGGACTCGGAAACAAGCATACAAACCACGGGCTCAAATAGGAGCGGAACGTGACTAGAATTAAGGAGGCGTGGTCTCAAAGGAGAGACAGCTGAAGTGAGTTGACTAGTATCAAGGACAGCTTTGTATCGCAGATAGAAAAGATACGAGGAAACTTGTTAATTGTTAGTTCTAACTAAATACAGACAATTAGTAGGTTAGTAAACATTTAAGTTAATGGTTTTAGTAATGTGCATCTAACTAATAAACACTCGAGTGATTGTTAGCACGAGTTAGTAATATCAACAATATCAACACGGGAAACGTAAAGCAGGAAGAAAACGAGACTTTGGAAATACAGCGTGAACCCTGGGAAAATCCCGAAGTCACCCAAACAGTACATACGCGAGACAGGGTAAACAAACACACGAATGCGACTCGGACAACCCACGAACAGAGGGGAATGAACTGATGAATGAAAAATAATAATAATGAAAATAAAAATAGACAGAAAATCAGACAGAACTCAGACTCAGACAAAAAAAGAGATGTTTGTTTTGATATTTAATGTATTTTCAACGTTTTATTACCTTTTAAAAGAAAAAGAAGATCCGGCAAAAACCTTTGTTATTTTAACTCAGTGAAGAATCCTTGTTTACGTCAATTCACCAGTAGTAGGCTACCGTTAGTTGTAGGTTTACATCATATTAAAACAAAAAATCTAACTACGGCTTGTTGTATTTCTACGCAGTAGCATATCCATGCAAATATAATGGGGTAGGCTCCACAAAATTACTTCTGTCACACAAAGGTGAAATATCCCTTTACTTCTGTTTTAATCCCTCTTATGGTGTTATAACTACATCTTTCTGTCGCTATGTTCTTAATTCTGTGGGTTTTTAAATCTCTAATACGGGCTTCATCAGCACAAAAATGCCCCTTAACATGTTTCATTTATTTTATACCTTTTGGTTATTGTAATGCGGGAGGGTTTCAGAGCAACTAACGAACATATTTCGCCACCATTTGGACTCATATCATGGCCAGGTAACTACACAACCCAAAGTTCTACCAAACTTCAGTTGTGCTTTAAAGTTTGTGTGTTCAGAGCTAAAAATAGTTGTGTCAGTGTCATACAATGGATTACCATGGTTTAGGCTAATGTTAAAGGGTCACACAGCTTTGACTAGCAGGACAGAATGACAATGACAGGGCAAAATTAGGCTGCAGTTACCTCTGAAATATTATTTAACAGCAATCAACTGCGATCAAATCTTAAACCTGTATTTTCATTTTAGCCTATAATCATCACAAGTTATAGGCAAATCCTTTTATCAATTTCATCAGTTTTATCTAGCTACTGATATCTTATATAACTTAAAATAATTGTTTTATGTAATTTGAGAAAAGGAAAAGCACATTGCTGCTTTGATCATTTTGTCAGGCCCTTTTAATACTAGACTAGTCTAGGTTAGCAGTCCTAAGGTGCAATGGGGGCAATTTCATCAGTTTGCGAGCCATGCACAGTGTGGAGAATCTCAGTGGAGTGAACTCAGCTTGCGAATCTTAGCCCCTCTCTCAATGAAAATGAACGGCATCCCCATGATGGTCATGTAACAGTCACCACCTGAAAAGCCAATAAACCCTGATATCAACCATGGGGAATGTCATTCATTTTCATTGAAAGAGCAGCTGAGCTCCACGAGCAGAGTCAAAGATTCTCTGCGCTGGGGATGCCGCGGGTAGTCTGGATATGCTTTACTCACTGAGGACAACTACATTACAGTATGTAAATGGTCTGACAAAGTGACTAAAGCAGCTATGTCTTAGCTGTGTTCTCAGATGAAGTAAAATGATGACAGCCAAGTTCATTCCACCAAGAAACATAATGATAAAAAGGCGTGATGGATATGGAATGTGGAAAGTTGCATATCATTTATTAATGGCGTGATATGCAGTTGTAGTCTGATTGCATTCTTAGGCATGCATTATGAATGTAAAATTAGAAAACAGTAAAGAGGTGGGTACAATCACACCATGAGACAAACTAGAGTTCAGTATGACAAACTTGCTGGCCTCAGCCTCGGTTCTCAGCCATAGCTAAAACCCATTAAAAAAGATTGTTTTGTGTTTCCATGGCAATTACATCTCACTGCATGTCACTGATTGTTGTCTCTCTACATCTACACAAGAAGTAGGCAAGTGATTATCGCAGCCCCTTACTATTTATTTTATAAAATCTATTTATTTTATAAAATCAGGAATACCTCATACCTCAATATCCTTTTCAAGGGGGGCCTGACATAAAACACAAAGTTACCCAACATGGCAGTTGAGAATAAAGTTACAGACAACAAATAGGGAATGAAACAGTAGTATAACAGAAATGAAAGTAATTAAAATCAGCAATTGAAATTAATTCAAGATTGTTTGTCTAATTGATTGATTGTCTAATTTAAGATTGTTTTTTGCAGATTGTTCCAACTACAGTGAGCACCATAATTAATTTGACAGTGAAACATTTTTTAAATTTTATTTAGGTTCTGTACTCTAGCACTGAGTTTGAATGGATACAATGTCAGCTTTAAAACCTTTTGTACATAGCCCCCCCTCCCCCATTTGGCATCCAAAATATTGGACAGTTTAACATAATGTAGAATAAAGTAATACTTTTTAACATTTGGTTGCATATCCTTTGCATGCCATGACTTCCTGATGTCTGTGACCCAACAATATCAAAAGACTCGGAGTGTTAGAATGTAGACAGAATGTGTGCACGTGAGCTCGACAATACATTTCTCACAGAAAACGTAATTTGTTGACAATTTTGTTACCCTTTATTGATCTAAATTCTATGAGGCCGTATGATGTAGCCAGCACAAGCTAATAGTACTAATACATAAATTAATTTTTTTTAATGATTTAACAACATGACTTGTTCAATCAAACGTTCAAAGTGAAACTATTGTATTATAGTCAGCAACAACAAGAAAATTTTGTTACACCCTCAATAAATGACAAAATAATCTTCATCGATTTCATCTAGCCTGGACAAGGGTGGGGGCACAGCAAGGAAGAGTTGTGTCATCAGCATATAATTGGATATTACAATTGGAGTTGAGAAAGATTATTGATATAAATGCTAAATAATACAGGATGCAGGATCGAGCCTTGAGGGACTCCTTTTGTTATTACCAGGAAAGGGAAAGGGAAATTTTAAGGGTTGTTTCTCCTGACAGATTTTCCTATTGAACTCTATGGAAAAATAAGTCAGGAGAAGAAACCCTTCAAGTTATCCATCCATATCTACTGTATTTCTGGCAGCAGAGTGATGGTTAAAGGCTTGTTTAATACATCAGACCCTTGATGACTTAGAGCCACTTAGCCAACCATGTGTTCTATACTGTTCCAATGTAATTTACAGCTAAATCTTGTCTCACCCCCCAATTCCCATAGAGATCCATTCAAATGCAGAGCTGTTATAGTATCGCTTGTAAGAGTACCAGCAAATAAGATATCAAGAGCCTTTTGATGTTGTTGGGTCACAGACATCATAAAGTCATGGCATGCAAAGGATATGCAACCAAATATAAAAAATATGGCTTTTCTACCACATTTAATTTAGCGTGTTCAATACTTTTTTCCTGTGTCATTTCACTTTATTGCACATAACTTTTTTAAAGAATTGGAACGTTACAATTTCTTTAGCTGTGTAGTTTTATTGAGTTAATACCAATGTCTGGTCAAAATCTCATGTGAATAGTTACATTGGAAATATGTTTGATAATAAAATTGTTGACGTGTCCAATACTTATTTCCCCCATTGTATATTCCTTAATGCTTCAAGAACTTGAGCAGAAAAAATAAAGCTACAAGCAAAAAAGCTCTAACAGTTCTAACAGAAGGCAGTGAGACTTCTGGCCTAATAATTTCTGATGACCCTATATTTTGATGGATAAAAATATGACCAGCGGATAAAAATGTTTATTAAAAAGATTGACGATGTCACCCTTACCGGCTGAGTATCCACTTAATTTTCTGATGGAGAGAAGAGGATTTGTGAGGATTTGACAGTCTTCCAGAATTTGGCAGGATCTATTAGGTTATGGGTAATAGAGGTAATATAAAAGGTTGCTTTACATTTCCTAACCAGAGAAGTGCATTTGTTCCTTAGGAAATGAAAATGGGACCAGTCAGTTTGAGTGTCTGGCTTTGGCCCAAGCAATATTTCTCTGATGAAACATATCTGAGAGATCAGAAAAAAAACCAAGGGTTATTTCTTCCTTTTACATTGTCCTTTTTCATAGTGGTATGTGTATTTGTGTCTGCTTGTGTTTTGAAATAAGCCCAAGCAGTGTGAACGTCTGATTATTAAATCATGATTATGAATTTCAAAATTAACTATTAAAATAGTAATCAATAACTTAATCTGAAGGCGTAAGTTATTTTGGAGGACTATTTATCCAAACAACAATCAGACCGATGACCAGGTTTAACACAATACAATTTATTAAATATAAAACACATAAAACTAACATCTTAAAAGGAGTGAATGATATGGAAAGGAAAACGAAGTGTAGAAAAAGAATGAGGCATATTAGAATTCACAGTTCTATTTATGTATGTGCATGTGGGTTCACGCCAGAACACGTGGTGTTCAGAGATCATAAGACATATACCTCGAGGGGGAAATACAAATCTAGCTTTAGCATGAAGCTAACGTGGCCTGATACATGGCGTGTATTGAGGCTATAGACATTTAGGTACGTCTAGCTAAATTCCAGGCCCCTATCCGTTTACAGGCATGGGATCTTATATCTAATGGGTTAGGTATTAGTATGAGCATGCACGGATCTTGATTAAAAAAATAAGGCTGATTGTAAATTAATGTTAGCTGTAAGTTAGAGTAGGCTCTAACTTTAGCTTATGCAAGGCTATTTGAGTGTCAATAGCCTGCAAGCCATGTGTTGAGTTATTAAGTTAATGTTACTCTAAATACAAACAATGGATATTTAACATGTTCACGGCGTCCCTAAGTGAAGAGGGAATGTGTGTGGTTTATGTGACAGAAGATGGGATAATTGCGATTGAATGATTGGAAGATTGAGTGATTGAATGAATGAATGGTACTCGTTGGGGAATTAGGTGATTGTAAGGGAAACGCTTGGGCTGGGTTCCCTGAGGAAATATAATGAGCGCACCTGGGGTAAATGGGAGAGCTGATGGAAGGCGAGCCAGAGAGGGTGTTTGTCTCTGAGCGCTTGCATTTGGCGATGTTTTCTTTTCTTTGCTTGTTTGGTTTGGTTAGTTAGATTTTTTTTGTGTGATTGCGGCTGTGTTGTGTATGTGTATGGCGTGAACTTACCTGAACGAGGCGCGCAACTGGAAACGAGCTGAGGTGGCCTACGGAAACATGAACAACAACAGCAGCTTTATACCCGGAACTGGCGGCCAGCAACGATGGCGAACTGCAGTGCTGATCAGTGCAACGGAGCCAGAGTGCCGGGGAATACTGCAATGAGCTGTTACTGGGGGAACTCACTTTCCCCAGACCGTAAAGAATGTGTTTACGCCGTATCTGCAACAGCAGCGTGTGTGTGAGTCTCAGACCGGAGAAAGTGGGGAACTGAGCGGCAGCTGGTGTGTCTTTTTCTCCCCTGCCAAAGTCGGTGTCCTGCATCCAGCCCAACGAGTGTGACGAGGGCGACGGTGTCCAGTGAAGGCCTGCGTCCCACGATTCGCCCGAGTGACAGACAGTCTCAATCCTTGTTGGCGACCACCAAGGGTGGCAAAGCCGCCCTATTGCGTGTTTGTGTGTGTGATTATTTTCGCCCATGATCATGAGTGTGTGTGTGTCCCCATGTGCAGTACCCTAAATATTTACAAGAGCACAGTGTGTCTATGAGTGGTGTGCGTGCTAGTGTGTACTGTGTTGTGTGTGGGGGTAGGCACGCTTACCTGCGGGTGGGGTCAACTTCGTCCGGCAGACTGGAGAGAGAGACGGGGAGGGGAATAGGAACCCACAGATAGCTTCTGTCAGTTGTGCATTTAAAAATTTAATTGTTTTAGATTAACTGTATAAAATAAAAACTATTTTTTTCCAGGCTACCGGCATCCATATGCCATATAAAAATATCTTTCAGCACCATGGCATTGTCAACTAACCTACTATTGGCTGAGATTCTTGAATATCAATAACAACAAACTGTTTTTCAAAAATGTTTTATTAATAAAAGCAACATATTTTCTTTACAAAATTATGGCTGCTTTGGAACTTCGGACAAAAGCTATAGGGCTATTAAGCCAACCTGAACTGTGAGAAGTATTACCGCTGGCTATATCTGTTCACGGCAAAAAGGCTTTAGGTCTACAGGCAAACAGACAGTGTTTAAGGAAAAGGACTATACCCCCCCCCCCCCCCAATAATGCCTACATATTTTTTAAATTACTTTTTTGAAATGTCGAGGGTGTCGGCAGTGAATGCCTGAAACTGAGACATTTTAAAATAAAGTAACGTCTGTTTAGAACAAGCCAGTAAAAAAATAAAACCTAAATAAAAAATCTAGGTTTTTGTTGCAAGAACTGAGAATGTGAGTAATAGGCCTACATTATATAGCCTAAGTAAGTGTTATGGCATAGATACAATTATATTATGTTTTCAAAAACTGGAATGGATCCAATAGCAGGACTCGGAGACAGACTCAGGCAAAAACTCCAGCAGGAGTATATTTAATGAAGGCTAGAGAGACAAACAAACAAACAGGGAACTAGTGACGGTCAGGATACGGGGTTGAGCGAGTTAAGTGGAACAGGACAGGAGATGAGTAGCAGCAGTGGGTAGGATGCGGGTTGACTGGAATCCGTGAAGCAGGCTGGATGGACAAACTGAAAATAGACTTGAAAGCAATTAGTAACAACACAACAAGGGCAGAGTATCATGACAAGACAAACGGAACGAACTGGCAACGAACATGACAAATAAGGCGGTATAAATTTGGAAAAAGCAGGTGAAGTGTGAGATCAGTAATGAGTGCGGGCGTGAGGAATGTAGGCAAGTGTAATGAGATAATGAGAGTGCGTGCAGAATGTGAGTGGGCAATGCGAGTGATTGACTGTGAGATGATTGGGGAGACGATGAGAAAACGAGTAGGAAAATCTCGTCCAGCCTGCAAGACACGAAGAGACAAACGAGGTAACGAAAGACATGACATGTCTCCAGGGCAGAGGGCAGTTTCGGTAGGGGGATGAAGTGGGCCGCCTTGGAGAAATGGTCCACAATGGTCAGGATGACCATGTTGCCATCCGATGGGGGTAGAACCGTGACAAAGTCTACCCCCACGTGACTCCAAGGACAGCCCGGGACAGGTAGGGGGCAGATGAGGCCAGCGGGGGGTTAGTGGGAGGCCTTTCTTCTGGTGCAAACGGGACAGGTGAAGACGAACTCACGGGTATCCCCCTTCAGTGTGGGCCACCAGAAGCTCCTCCTCACCAGGGCGATGGTCCTCTGGATCCCAGAGTGGCAAAACAGGCGGGAGGCGTTAACTCACTGGAGAACCTGGGAGCAGACGAGGTCGGGGACAAACAGATGGGAGTTGGGTTAGCGGGGGTCCGGGTGAGTTACCTGGGCGGCCTTCACCGTCTCTTCGATCTCCCAGGAGACCGCAGCCACAACACAGGAGGGCAGGATGATGGGGTTGGGGACAACAGGTCTGGCGTGGGGGGCATGGATCCGAGACGTCAGGTTTGGTATTTTTGGAACCGGGTCTGTAAGTAATGACAAAGTGAAAACGTGAAAAGAACATGAATGAACGGTTCCTCCGTACCCTCCAGCCAGTGCCGCCATTCTTCGAGCACCAGCTTTATACCCAGTAGTTCACAATCTCTCACATCATAATTCTGCTGGGCAGGGGTGAGCCGGCGGTAAAAGAAGGCGCACGGGTGCATCTTCTGGTCGAGGGTGGAGCGTTGGTAGAGGATGGCGCCCACTCCGGTGTCAGAAACATCAACCTCCATGATAAACTGGTGGGCAAGATCCGGGTGACAGAGGATGGGGGCAGTGGAAAACCGGGTTTTAAGGGTGGTGAAGGCCTTTTCTGCTTCAGGGGACCAGTGAGTGGGGTAGCTACCTGGCTGTACCGGAGGATAAACCGGGGACTGAGGCGTGTGGAATGCAAATGAGATATGAGGGCGATTGGCTGGGGCATAGTGAACAGAGTGAATGCGAGAGTGATGAGGGGGGATAGAAGCGTGTAGAATGCAAATGGGAGATGAGGGTGATTGGCTGAGGGATAATGAGAGGGGAATTGGGTAACAAAAAGGAAAAACCACGCCCAGCCTGCACAACATGGAAGACAGACGGAAAAATGCAAAAACATGACATGACACGAGAGGAATGTGGGTAAAACAGGAGAACAGCAGGGAAGGGAACTGGGAGGATGTGAAGGGTGTAACAACTCTATCTGAACTACTGTCATAAACTTTATATATCACCATGCATGCCTCTACCTGCCAAACAAATTTGTCTCAAAAACCCATAGTGTCCGACATATTTGATTTCCACTGTTTTGAATTTTTTAAAAACCTTTGTATCTCCTCCTACAAATATTGACCAATTTGTATGAAATATGGCATAAAGCCTCCTTTGACCAAGCTCCATGAAACTTTTATATATAATTTTGATATGTTAAAAGATGGATGAATAAGGAGCCAATAAATGGGTGTGTTTATCACAAAATGCTAATAATTACAAAACCGTTTTGCAGACTATATAAGGTATAAAAAGTCGATAGCATTTAGATGCAGCTTTTGGCTATGGTGAATTTGGAGGAGTGAATAAGCCTGCTACATATTCTCCCTTAAAATAATGCAAAATTTCATTGTGGCTTGATATTTTGAACTCTGTCTTGACTTGGTCTCCACCCCGTTTGGACTTAGTCTTGACTCGGTCTTAACTGGATTTGCACTCGATGTTGACTTGGTCTCGACTGGAGCTGGTCTTGTACTTGACTTTGACTCGACGTAGGTGGTCTTGACTACAGCCAAGCATCTCAATCAAGCAGAAATGAACACTTTTAAGGTTTCAAGTACTTTATAGCCAGGCATATCTAGGCCAAGCACAGCTACATAGGTGCAGTTCAGAAATAAATGCAAGTAAACTTCTTAACTTAATCCCTTACTTTCAGAGCACACATTGAATCCATATTTTTTGCAGTAAATACCCACACACGTGCACACACACACTTATATATAAAGGCACATAGTTTAGACACTTTAGGAACTGTTTGGAGAACTGTTTTATAATAGGATTGTCAAAATACCATATGCCAGACAACACCAAGGATAAATTTGTAACTATATGTAAATCAACTGTAATAACTGGCAAGCTGTAGAAGCACGAACTGTTTGCAATATGCAGCATCTGCAGAAATATTGAGGTTCCTATTTGTGTGTAAGCAAGTTACACTTTTGCACTGTATCTCTGTACTTGAAGGCATGACCTTCTTGTTGCTAAGCATTGTGGTTATCAGGATAGCACTATGGTAACAAATCCAAGAGAAAGGAGTCATAGAAATGTGCAGTCATGGGTCGTGAGTTTCCTATATCTGTGCTGCACAGTATAATTTAATCGTGAATTGCATTAGATTTTCTCCAAAATCCAGTCATCGTCATCCCAACTGCCATGTCACAGAAGTAGTTGTATTTACCGAAATTATCAAATTCCCACACTCATGGTCTCTTTTTATCTCCATTGACACAAAAAAAGACTAGCTAAGAGATACGGATTGTACATCTGGAAGGTGTGGGAAAGTAAATGGCATAAATGAAACTTTGAGCTGGCTATCGCTCATGAGACATATTGGGTACATCTGTAAATTAAATGTGTGCATAGGCACAAATGACAAATGAGTTATGTGGAACTAATGAATTCAAGTTTATAGTGTGCTGACCATAGTAATGTAGTAGATGAGATATTTGCTTCAATCACACATGTAAATATCAGAATGGATCAATATTCACTCATGAAATGAGTCTATGAGTCCAATTGTTAACACGGAAATGAAGAACAAACATCAATATCAGAGACCTAAAGCTTGTAGCAAAGATACATGACCTTTCTTTTGAAAGCAAATTTAATTAAAAGCAAAAAAGCCCGCACAAAAACAGACAAAACTTTGGCACTTTGTCCATGACCGATAGAAGATGGTAGCAATGTTATGAAAGACTTGCAAATGTTCTCAATGTTCCATTAACCTTTTTTCAAATCTTAATCCTTTAAAAGGGCCTTTTCTCTTTTGGTGCAAATCCCATTTGAAAGGCAGAGCAGTTGACACATGTCTCTGCAGCGATGGGGTCACCCAGACGCGTCACTTTGTGAGATTACCACCTCAGCCCCCCAAGGCAGACGTCTGCTCTAGTCACGATTAAAAAGAGAAAAAAGCCTTTTTCTTATTGCATTATGCTTTCAATTCTGCTTAATGAAATCCCACCCTGGACAATGGGAGGTAATTACATTTCAGCAATAGATGACCAATTTTTAGATTCAGCACACACACACACACACACACACACACACACATCATCATCATCAGCAGACTCAGAACATCTGTAAAGATGGGCTTTACTTTAAAGATAATTTTCCTAATTAACCCACACAAGATTTAATTAAAAGCAGGTCTACTTTAATTACTGCGATTTCATTTTTTTTTTCTTCCTCAAAACACATTAAGCTTGGAGTCGCAAGGTGCAGAGGCAACGTGAATTGCTGGTGATGGAAGGAATTAAGTTAAGATTGATTGGTTCTCAGTATTCTAGATGTTTTCTTCAGTGTTCCTCTTCTTCATCCTCATTCCGTCTCCAACTGATACCCTAGAAGACCTTCATTAGTTGACCTCTACATACAGGAAGACATTGGCTCCAACACCAATAATAATTACAGTCAGATCTCAATTAAACTCACTGCAGTATTCTGAGTATGCAGAGAGAATAGTATCACATCTGTAAATTGCATTTTCAGCATCTGCAAAGTGCTAGAGGTGAAGATCCTTCATCTTCTGAGCATTTAGAATATCACAATGCAAACACCTGCAAGACTACAACTTATTTTTGAACCACCACTTGATTTCCATTTTAAAAAGATAAATAATTTAAAGGCATACTGAACTTTGTTAGAACATAATATTGTATAGCTACCTGGCCCCGATATGAGTCATAATATTCACGCTCATCTTCGTGACTTGCTCCAGTGGTCAGCAACTGGCCAACAGAGAATTATGTTTTTTCTTCTTCTCTCCATTCACTCCCATCGCATGGTGAAACAGGTCTCAAGAGAATAGTTTTAGCACATAAACGAATGCAAACAACGCAGATTATGCCGATATATAAAATAACGACATCCAGAATCAAACGTTTCAAACTTTTGATTGATTTGTTTTTGAAGAACTATTTTCTGAGAAAACTAGCAACTGTTGCTAACTTGATCAGTTTGTTTACTAACCAACACTTCAGGAAGTGGGTAGGAGTTCTTATACAGTTCTGTGGTGGGTCCGTTACTGGAGCAAGAACGAAACAAGGAAGTTCCTCATAAGCAAATTTTTGTTTGGAAAATGTGTAAAATATCATGAATTGAGTTTTTTTTCTTTTAAAAAGTTCATTCCTGGATGTCCTGAATTTTTATATATTGGCATAATCCGCATTGTTTGCATTCGTTTATGTGCTAAAAGTGTGCTTTTGAGACCTGTTTCACCATGCAATGGGAATGAATGGAGAGAGAAAAAAATGTCATTCTCCGTTGGCCAGTTGCTAACCACTGGAGCAACTCATGAAGATGATCGTGAATGTCATACCATTAAATATAATGGCCAAAATCAGACATTTAACATTTCATATTATGAATGTCCCATGCTGTAAGTCATCCTTAGGAAGGACATCTACCAAATAATTAAATTAAATTGATCTGACAATATATTGATGGTGCATAAATAATATTTAAGGATCCAGCTGCTCAGTAGTCCTTGCTGTTCTTTTTATCAGCATTGCATGACAAACACACAAATGGGTATACATTACCCATACCTCAATACAGAAGACTCTGGAGGGAAGAAATGTTTTTCCCGAAACATCACACAGTGTCCTTAGATTTCAAATGCCGCTTTTTAATCCGGAAATATCTATGAACCTCGGATCAGTTCTCGATGGCAGGCTACCCCATGCGTGTGTGTGTGTTTGCGTGTGGGAGGGGGTTATGAAACAAGAATTGAAATGGAGAGAATGAATAACAATACTGTCAATGTACATTATTTTAAGATTGAAACCTTGGAGAAAGATTTAATGCTGCTTATTGACAAATCATTCTGGCATGGCAATGGCTGGAAATTATAGGAAATGATGGAAAAGCTTGGATGAAATACACAGATAATGGCTGGCCAGATGTTGATTACATTTTCCCTGGGGACTGACAGGCTGAGGCGAGCTTTCACTCTCTCACTCATATGTAGTGACAACAGTTTATCGCGGGCACGTGACCCAAAATGATTTCAACTGCATTACCATCTAAATCCCAGTGGGGTCACCCTAGGCTTGGACTGTCTCATCTCCTGACTAATTATAAAGTTACTGATCAATTAGGACCCTTGCTCACATTTTGCACTTGCAAGTGGCATTTGAGCTACTAATTTTCCAAAAGGTTTAGATTAATTGGTTAAAATATTTAATTGGTTAAAATATTTCCAAGTAGATCTTTGCTCTATATGACACTTCTAAACAGTATGATAAAGCAAGGTTCAGACCTTACTGTAAAATCATACATACATATTTGTGGACCTGGAAATGAACATAAAACACTGCTGTGTTGGCACAGCTGCGGGTGTTGCACCACAATGGCAAATGTCTGGATGAAATCATATGCTGGTTTGAGAGTAGAGAGATCAGAATACATTAAGCATACAATAAGGTCGAAAAACTGAAAAATGAATACCACTGGTTCAGCCAAGACACAGCACAGTCAAATGAATAAATACCCACAATGTCAAAACATTCAAATAAAGTTACAGAGAAACTGACAACATGCATTCCAAAAGAAATTGTTATTCTTGAACTAAAACATTGGCACATGAACATGGAACTGCATTGATGGTCTGGGAGTTCTGGGAGGCAACAAAACATTTCAAACATTGGGCAGGAGGCAAACCGATACTTGTTTTTTCCAAACAACTCCATTCATGTGTTTGCTCCTACGGACATGTTTGAACTATGCACCACTAAAGAATGACATACGTCGGAGACTGGCAACCCCTTAAATAGCACCATTGTATTTTCTTATGGCAAAATTTTTTATCTGGTCAGACAATATACTGTTTGAAAGTGTTACAACTCACAAACTCTATAAACTATTTTACACTCCCAATGTAATAGCGACAACGGTTCCTTATTTTGTAACATGACACAAAACAGGCTCAATCAAAATGATGACTCCGCACGTTATTATGTGTTAATAAATAATGGTAAAATCCTTATCCTGGCAAAAAGATAAATATATTTTAGCTGACAAAAAAACTTCCACTGTGTTTGAGCGTTTGTAACTTTGTTTCAGTAAAACTATGACTAATTCTGACTCTTGGAAAACAAACAATCTCCCAATGGTTGCCTTACAGATGAGTCCAGGATTATGTCTGTAGTCAAATAGGTTCAAGAACAGTAGCAATTTTATATTTGGGCTTGTGTTCACAGAAGGTGGTGGTAGGGAAGGGATTAAACAACTGACCAGCAAACAACATGTGTCAACTGCTCTGCTTTTTTATGAATAGTGTTATTTAACCATTTTTGTGCATGTAATATAATTGCCCTTTTTGTCTGTAGACCAAATTCCCATTGCTTAGGAAGAAAAAAATAACTTTACTACTCAGCATCATAAAGATGTCTGCTGCATTGTTGTGGTTCTATGCACTCAAAGCAGCACAGTAAAGTATGGGACCATTGCTGTCCATCATCCTTTGCGCTTAATTCATGGCAATTGACATGGATGACTGGGAGGGGCAATTTGATACTTGACTGTCAAGAAGGCTCTATCGACCTCTTGCTGAGGGATGACTGAACTGCAGTTGAGAACATTTCCCAAGATAGTGCCCCTATACTCATATGCCATGAGGTGTGATACAAGGCAAAGTAAGAGAATATACAGATGGTAGCATGGACAAAGTCAAATATGCAGTCATTCAGATAAAATAAAAAGTTCCCATAGAAATATTTTTGTTTTGTTACGCACATTAATTAGAAGATTAGAAGAAGTATCAAGAAGCAAAATGTAACTGGAAAACGTATTGCTTAGGTATTTAAATGAGGGTAATCGTAATGTTGTATGAACGTTTCGGTGCATGTTAAAAAATGTCATGCTGGTTCATGTGAAAGATGAGGTTTACATTACAGACAGCAGGTTTACATTACATGAGTGAAAATCCTTTTGGCAGGGAGAAACCCTTGCTTTGCCGAAGGAGATATGATAACACAAAGTCTGTGATTTAGTCACTTGAGATTGTGAACAAAGTATTATAACACAAGGATTCTGGCAGAGGGTTTGTGAGTTTGGCTTGACTGTCTGGACTCCAACTTGAGAAGAATAGGTGAGAATACGATATGTTATTGGCTGCATTCTCCATATTATCTGTGACCGATATTGCCTGACATCTTGGAAACACACAGATTTCAGAAAAGAACATTCACAATGCGATGATCAGATCAAATCCCCATCCATGCAGGGGGAAATATCTTGAGAGTCAGCCGTGCTGTGGACACGCATTTTACATTTTAGGCATTTGCCTTATCCAGAGCGACTTACAATTATTGCACGAAAAAAAGGCCTGATTCTTAAATCACCAACATTCCAAGTGCAATAATCAGGCCATAACACCCCAGCAATAGGTGACCCTTTGTCACTAGAATTAACATGTGGAAATCTTTAGATAAACAGTTTTAAGCCTTGAACCGAACCACCCAGCTACGAGATGAATCATGACATTATAAAAATATATTTAGAGCAAAAGAATCTTTGGAAAACGTTAAATAAAAATAGGTACAAGACTGTACTATTTAACTTTTTTAAAGAGGGAATTAACTACTCATCCCATCAAGCATTACGGATGTACTGGAATCCCTTTCCCCTCACTTTCAACTGGTTTCAACCACTTTTACAATCATTTTAGGTTAATAAAATTTTATCTTTTGTGCTTTAATGTGTATACGATATTGTCGTGTTTTAGGATTTCTTGTACTTATAGTGCTTGGAAATGTAGTTCTGGAACCTGGATTAATCTACATAATTAGGCCTATATAATAGAATAGAATAACTATTTTCCAGCTAGGGAACTTCAGTTGTAGCCCCAGCAACAACAAAAAAGACATAGACATTCAATACAATAATTGCATTAATCAAACTAATTAAGTGAAATAAAGGAATACAGCCATGATTAAAAATAGCCCCTGCTGTCCCGAGATGTCCAGTGTCATTATTAAGCAGTCCAACACACAAACTCCGCCTCCATGACTTTCCTCTATACACGCAGTGTTGCGGTCTCTGTACACTGTCAAAACAGAGCACCGAACTGCGTCAGCCTTCCCAGTCGTCGCCTCACTCCTTCCCTGCATTATATTTTCCTTTCTCTTCCCTGGTGGCCTTTTGAAGATTGCCTGCAGTCCTCGATCAGTCCTGAGTCCCGACATCTTCAACTACGGTGAAGAACGATGGTAAACTTTGTGGCTACAGATTCAACGGTCATTCCCGAGCATAATTATGTTGTCTCCATGGTGACGACCACAAACAAAATTATCCTGAATATACAATACGTCAATATTATAAAAAACTAGCAGCAGGAGTGCCTGACAAATATCCAGCACGCTTCCCCGTCCCACAATAGACACACAGGCGCATGAAAAAAACAAAAGACAAAAGCCCAATACAACAAAATACATTCAAATGAACAAACATGAACACGAGAGACAGTTGGACTACATGTCGTCATTACAGCGCCATGTGACGTCATCCTATGCTACGTTAATATTTCCATACTTAATAAATACTGCACCCCTAACTACAAAATGCTTAGCTAGATGTGTTGCAACTAATATATTCGCCGGATGAAAGCTGGTTTTGTGACTCAACCATAATGTAATGCTGGCTTCCAACTAGTGAAGGGGAGTCGACCCACTCTCAAAAGTCGGGGTCGACTCCCATCCACTGTTTCAAGGAGTCGAAACGAGGCAGAGTCGACTCCGCGATTAAAAATGTACTTTGCTATGTTTGCTATTCTACTGAGTCCAATTTATTAATACGACTAACCTATGTAACTTAATTTATGTGTAGTCGCTGAAAATAAACATAAGATTGACCTTCTAAAAGTGTATCATAATGTCTCACACCCTCCCCAAACCGGATGTGAGCGAGAGTCTGCGTCAAGGTCAATTCTCACCAAATCCGGCGAGGTGCATCGGTCGGACACATTCTATTTTCTATGGAGAGGACGCGATACGATCACGTGGTGCATGATGGATGTGGCGCGGCGACTGTGTGGTACGTTCGCCGGTTCTGAATTTGAATAGGATAGATTCCAAATGTACTTTAGGCAAATTAATGCGTCCGCCGTTGCTTGTGAAACTCGGATCAAAGTAGGCTTTTTTTTTTTAACATTAAGCTAAATGTTTCATACATGTAGTTAAATATTTAGCTAAATGTATGAGATATTTAGCTAAATGTTTCATACATTTAATACATGTGTCATACATTTAGTTAAATATTTAGCTAAATGTTTTATATATTTAGTAAATGTTCCATACATTTAGCTAAATATTTTATACATTTAACTAAATAGCCAAACGTTTCATACATTTAGTAAAAGTTTTGTACATTTAGCTAAATTATTTATTCACAATTTTTATAAATATTATACAATTATTTATTTTAATAAATATGAAATAAATATTTTACTACATGTTTTATACATTTAGTTAAATGTTCATACATGTTCGTGAGGAAAAAAGTGGGGAAAAATGCAGAGTAAAATCACAGCGTATGAAAACAGTATAAATTTAAACACGGGCAGAATCTCAGAAATGGGATTGTGTAGCAGTATGCAATTCAAATGGGCAGTAGTAATATCTTAAAACTAAGGGACTGATTTACCTGATTTAGCTTGTGCAAAACTTTTTAGTACGTGCAAAACTAATAACACAACCAATGATTGGTGCTAAATAAATACCATGACTAATTATTGTGCATTGACGTCCGTTGGATTCAGATGAGAAGATTCACATCATCCGAACTAGAAAGCGTGGATTCCATTGCCGTTATTTTAGCATGGTGAAGATGTACTCCTCGACAAAATGTGGGTACTAGTGCATGTAATGTTCCTATGGTATATTTGACCTCTTTCGTCATATGTCATTACCTTTTTCAACTTTGCAACAATAGTGTAGCGGCCACTGAGGGGCCGTGTGTATAAAGTGTGTGTGCGTGTGTGTTTTATGGTGTCTTGATTTGGTTATGCAATATTGTTTATAATGTCACAGAATTGTATGGCACCAAGTTCAGAATATAATGACCTGCAGTCAGTGCTTTGGGTCAGTCCAATCCAAATTTGACTTACAATAAAGCAATTAGTGTTCCTCAAGATCCGTCTGGTCTCTCTTTAGAAGAACTCGTTACACTATTATATTAGAATCAGGCTTCATTCAGGTTTAGCTTAGCTCATAGGTAGTTAGCTAGCTAGCTATTAGGTATTAGCTAAGTTAAACCTGAATACGGCTTGATGATAAAGTCTGGGTAAAAATTTCCTGCCCAAGGCGAATTAGATTTTATACCATAAGCAATGATGACGGTGGTGAGCTTTCAATCTATTACAGCAACAACTAGAAAGTTATACTTACACTATAGTTGAAGCAGCCATGTGTGGCTTTTATTATTCAGTCATGTATTATGTTGGGTGCCACAGCATAGCTAATGGGACATAAACAAATGGCATAGCATGTAGTTGTCCCATAGTAATCCATGGGCTGGCATAGACTTATATAGTAGGTAGTTGTAGCTATTCTTATGACTCTGCACAAAGGGTTTAATGTAGCTATTCACCATGATGAAGCTGGTCATCCTTTTTTGCCATTATGGCAAAGAAAATCATTATTTCCACATTTAGTAAAAATGATGCTTCTGAATTGGCTGATGACTGATCTGAAATTGTGTATGTAAACAGATACAGTTATTTGCCTCTTTGAGGGGATGCACTGTTTATTCCAAACAGTTTGCATCAGGTTTGACAGCAGCTTGAGTACCATGGGGCAGTTCTTGTTTAGCTTATGGGGTATGCCATTTGGAGCTGGTGCTGACACAGATCTGGCTGGGTGTTATTTTTAGGGTCGCTGTACTGGCACCTGGTCCTCAAGCTTCTCCTTTGTGACCTCCAGTTTCCCAATTATCTTCTTCTCCAGCAAGTTTCTGGAATTATTGAAATTGTTCCTGAAGAAACTGGTCCTTTCCAGCACCATTTGAAAAGCTACCACTTTGCAATTCAAATTTTTTTCAAGAACTGAACACAGAATGTGGTCCATGTACATAGATGGCTAGCTCAAAGCTGTCACACTGTAATTGAAAGCTACGTACATTCACACAAATATTTTTAATTGTGTGTAAATTTCACACATTTTAGTAAAAGCTATAATGTCAAATTTTAGTTTAGTTTTCTTCAGATTTAAAATTCAGATTTAGTTTTAAACTGAATAAATGGTGTAGTCTGAGATTCTCACAGAAGTAAATAATTCTAACTACATGCAGATTTGATCAAGAATACTGCCTTCCTGTTGATCAAAAACAGCTTGCCTCAAAATTGCATGGTTATTTCAATTCCCCTACATGGAACACAAATACAAACAAAACTGGTAAAGTGGACAGCATTTCCATTCAATTGTTACATTTCACCTGTTAAATAAAGCTTCACTGCATATGCAGTGCCCTCCACAATTATTGGCACCCCTGGTAAAGATGAGTAAAAAGGGTTATAACAAATTCACCCTTTGAAAAATTCTCATCAAGAAATTATTATTTTTAACAAAACCACATTTTCCATTATTGGCACCCCTGCATTTAATACTTTGTACAATCTCCCTTTGCCAATAAAACAGCACTGAGTCTGTAACATCGAATAAGGTTGGAGAATACAGAGCAAGGAATCTGAGACCATTCCTGTTTACAGAATCTCTCCAGATCATCCAGAGTCCTAGGTTCTCTCTTGTGCACTCTCCTCTTCAGCTCAGCCCACAGGTTTTCAATGGGGTTTAGGTCAGAGGACTGAGATGGCCATGGCAGAAGCTTGATTTTGTGTTCAGTTAACCATTTTTGTGTTTATTTGGACGTATGTTTTGGATCATTGTACTGCTGGAAGATCCAACGATGACCCAGTTTTTGTTTCCTGGCAGATGCAGCCAGATTCAGATTGAAAATGTCCTGGTATTTCATGGAGTTTATGATGCCATGTACCCTAATGAGGTTCCCAGGGTCTTTGGACCAAAAACAGCCCCACAACATCACGGAACCTCCACCATACTTAACAGTGGGGATCAGGTTATTTTCGATTTAGCCATCCTTCTTTTTTACACCAAACCCACCTTGAGTGTTGGTTGCCGAAAAGCTCAATTTTCGTTTCATCTGACCATAGAACATGGTTACAGTCAAAGTTCCAGTCGCGTTCAGCAAACTCCAGGCACTTACGTTTGTGGTGAAATGACAGGAAAGGCTTTTTTCTAGCATGCCTTCCAAATAATTTGTTGGCATGGAGGTGACGTCTAATGGTATAGTTTTGGAGACTTGATGACCCCAACATGCTACTTTCCTCCAACAGTGATTTTTGGGGATTTTTTTGCCTCTTACCATCCTCCTCACTGTGCGTGGGTGCAAAACAAACTTGGGTCCAGGCAAGTTTGTAGCAGTTCCAGTTGCTTTGAAATTTTTAAGTATTGCCCTAACGGTAGATATTGACATTTTCAGGTGAGTAGCTATTTTTTTGGGCAATTCCCTGACTTATGAAGCTCAACACACTTTTCCCTCATTTGATATGTGTGTTCTCTTATTTTTCTCATGTTGATGTATGAATAAGGGAATATGGCCTCTGTGTCACCTCATATTTATACTCCAGTGAAACAGGAAGTCATGGATTACTGCTTGAAAGTTCCTAAACACTCTGATCAACTTTAAGAAGTAAAATATAAATGGGAAAAATTCTTCAGTTACATTTTGTTCATAAGAATTTCTAGGGGTGCCAATAATTGTGACACACGTGGTTTTGTTAAAATAATTATTTCTTGATGAGGGATTTTTTTTTCTCAGAATGGTAAATGGTAAATGGACTGCACTTATATAGCGCCTTTATCCAAAGCGCTTTACAATGGCCTCTCACTCACCCGTTCACACACACATTCACACACCAATGGCGGCAGCTGCCATGCAAGGTGCTAGCCTGCTCATTGGGAGCAATTTGGGCTTCAGTGTCTTGCCCAAGGACACTTTGACATAAATTTACTTCAATTAAAGTAAGGATTTTTAAAATCTTTTCAGGGTGAATTTTTTATAACCTTTTTACTCTTCTTTACTAGGGGTGCCAATAATTGTGGAGGGCAATGTAGATAATTTATATAAAAATGTTATATTCCAATTTATCTTAAGTGTGACTCAGTGTTGACATTTTAGGGAAAGATAAGGATATGAAAACTATAGATTTTTTCATTTTCATTCCTCCCACACTGGAAACTAAAGTCTGTAGTGTATAAATTGTTCTTTTTCAATGCAAGTACGTTCAATAAAGAAGACAATGGAATAAAATATTTTAATGACTGGTCCCAATTAGATGGGTCTATTTTTATGAAAACCTCTATTTTTTTTGCATAATGATTTTAGGAGGTTTTGATGCAGTTTTATGTCTGGTTTAATTTATTTTAGCACTTACAAAAAAAATTGTGCAAATGTGATATTGATCTCCATCCCCAAGTGAGAGTAAGATTGTGTTTGGGATAGCTTCTGTAAATAGTGAACGTAAGGCTGTGGTGTTTGGCTTGAATCACTTTTGAAGACCCAGTCCCTGTAGGACTATGGAAACGGTCTCTGTTGTCCCATTATGTGGAAACACCTTTTTTAACAGTACCATAGTTCCCCCCTGCCCACTTTAGTAATATTTAAATACTTCCTGGGCATCATTAAAATGATTGATTTCATAGGATTCTACACTGTTAAGAGTAATAAGTTATGCAAACTAAAAAAATGGATCCGACCGATTACCTAATTAACAATAGTCAGCAAAAGTTGTATTTTCTCATACTTTACAATTCCTTTCAACATACTTTCCAACAATTTTCAGAATTAAACATAGCAAACGAACATAACTTAATATGTATATGTACGTATATGTATTAGATTCAGTTAATTGTTTATCAAATGTCTTCTATGCTCATAAAAAGGAAATTATATAATTTAATGGTGATACAGTTGATCAGAAGAAAAACAAATCTGTAATGCTAAATAATTTTAATTGGCATCGCTCTCTGTATGTTGTACATTGTGCACCCTCCCCTTGCCAAGATAACAGCACTTAGTCTTTTCCGGTAATGTTTGATGAGATTGGAAAGCACATAGCAAGGGATTTGAGAACAATCCTCCGTGCCGAATCAGTCCAGATCCTTCAGAGTCCTTGTCCTCCCTTGTGGACTCTTCAGCTCACCCCACAGGTTTTCAATGGGGCTCGGGTCAGGGGACTGGGATAGCCATTGCAAAATCATGATTTTGTGGTCAGTGAAGTATTTTTGTGTAGATTTTCAGGTGTAATTTGGATCATTGCCATCCATGATGCCATGCATCCTCACTAAATTTCCAGGACCTTTGGAGGAAAAACAGTCAGTAGTGCTGTAGGCTAGTTGAATGGTGGTGACGTTGCAGTTTACCGGTATAAATATGTCAATAATTGTGAGACTGGTACTACCTAGCAAGATTAACATTTGCTGTTTTTGTTATGGTCAAGGTTACTGAACTTTGCCATTTCAGAGGTTAATGCTTGCTTGTACTGTGAAACTAGCAGCGTGACAAACTTACGGATGAACGAAAGCTCAGCTGTTCTTAGAGTTCTATGCGGTAAGGGAACGTTAAATCCAAGTGTTCGAGAAACCCAAAGGGAACGTTTCTACTAACATTCCTAGAACATTCCCCTAGAATGTTTCTGTAATGTTAGTGGAACTTGAAGGAGATGTTCCAAGGACAAGTTGCAGCAATGTTCTGAGGACCTGAAAAGAACATTATGACATCCAGGGAACGTATTTCCACGTTTGTGACATTCAGTGGGCATTCCCAGAATGTTATTTTGTTATCAGGGAGGAACATTCCCCATAGACTTTTCTCTTAGCATAAGCCAAGAAGAAGAACGTTCCTCAGAGTCCCCATCAATGTTAGCAATCAACCTATGAACGTTCCCCATACTCCCCTGAATGTTCCCAAAGTAATGTTCTGTAATAACATTATAGGGCTATATAGGGAACGTTCTTTAAAGATCCCAAACATTTGTTGTTACCTGGGTATATCGCCGTGTCGATTTTTTGAGCACAGCCCGAAAGCACACCCCGAAGCATAAGGCCATTGATTTCTGTCTTAATTTAAGTGTTACCTTTTCAATAAAAACACACTTTTCTATTCACTAATGTTGATGATTGTTGAACTCACCAAACTATGGAGGAAGGAATATAATTTACAGACAAATTTTATAGTCAATTTATAGTTAAGGACAAATGCTGATTTTATTAATGGTTGTTGCTAAAACTCAAATAAGTTTGTTTGTTTAGCTCTCTGATTGCGTGTATGTGGTGGATTAGGAACCTATTCTTTGTTGTGTTCTGCAATATGTTCTTTTGAGAAAGATCACAATATTTCTTACAGCACCAAATAAATAAGTAAATAAAAGTACCTTTGTATGCATATTATGCATGTGTTGAAATGCATATTCATGACTACATTAAATGTGTACTTACACTGAGCAATCTCCTAAGACTGCTTAGCAGAACATGGGAACTGATTTGTCGAGCTCTTCGTCAAAACAGTTATCTGATAAATTTGGTTGAATTAACATTTTTGTAGATGGGTGTAAGTGTTCCTCCTGTATTGAAATGGGTATTGAATCATAGTTTGTGAGTGGCAATCAGTATGACAAATTTGACCTTTCGGTGCGTATTGTTAAAACATTCTCTCACCATATAATCAAACTAGATGGGGGCGCTAAATCAGAATGGCAGAGCAGTACCAACCTATCAGTAAAATGTATTATCAAATCCAATAACCTGATTATTATTATTATTTATTTTTTACCCCAATGAAAAAGTAAGAAAAAAAACACATTCTTTAAAATTCCACAGTCAATAATACAAATAAAATTTAAACACACACTCCTTTTTATTCCTTGTCTATTCACTGAGACTCTTCCTTTGTGTTTGAGTTTTAAATTTCATCAAGCAACAAAAAAAATTATTTTGTTGTGCAGGTACGCACGCATGGCCCTGGAACACTGTGTGAAAGTGGTTGGGGGGTTGCGGGGTTGGGCTCTCGACTGTGAGGTTTTCAGAGATTCATTATTTCAGCTGCACCACAAAAGACAGCGGCCAGGTGTTTCACTTTTTTGTCTGACATTCCCTGTAACCAGCAACTTGCCTGATATGCAACCAAATTTCACAAAAGGAAATGATGAGGGGTTGGGAGACTTGGCTCTGTTTAGTGAGAGATGCCGTCACATGTTTGAGCCCCAAATAGAAATGACCACCAATACAATATCTATTTGTAGATTAGTCTTCACTGAGACAATGAATGTGATTTTGTATATTTGTTTATATTGATTGTTCTGCATTAGTGAGTTATATAAGCTACATAGTTATCAGTGGTGTGTTGTTCTGGAATTTTTTCTTTTTGAATATTTCTAGTGAGAGCCAATACAAACTGTTAAGAAAGACAGATAGCTTTGAGCAGGGCAGGCTGTGTTTATCAAAAATCTCATTGAAAAGGAGAAACTGAATGTACATAGCCCAAATGACAGTTAACGAATCAACGTATCCAGTTCTGAACTACAGGGGAAGTGAACTGAAGGAACTTGTGCCATAGCTCGCAAATGAATCGGTGAACAAACGAACAAACTCTCATCATTTCAATGCTTAGTTATGAAACATGTAAGTTTGTAGGCTATAATATGCACACATTCACAGTCAGAATATGTGACCAATATGCCTGCACACTACTGGTCAAATGGTCCCTTTACTTCTGTATTAGTACTCTACTCTGTTTTTAATTTAATCAATTTAACTTTTGTAAATAACCTTAAATGGCACGAAGAAGTGAATAGTTGAATAGTCAGAAGTTAAAAATAAACTTTTACATGACAGGATAGTGACCTAGATTTTGGCGTTAATAAAAAAAAGCCATATTTGGCTAAATAAACAGATGAACAAATTACTTCCATTTTCCAACGAGAAAAGTAAACTCAAGCTCAAGACAAATCGGACAGAAGGGTCAAGAAGAAGCAAGAACTGACCAGTGCAGCACATCTGTGAGAACTTCTACAGCAGTGTTTTTGTGAGCTTTCAGAACCATATGACTGCCGTTGTAGAAAAAAATGGCACAAATATATTCAGCAGTTATTACTGCAAAAGGTGAATATTTCGATTAATCTAAGGTAATTTTTTTTGTAAGATAAAAGGTGTTTATTTCTTTTTTTATCTGATTGCTTTACAATTGTGGGTGTACTAAAACTTTTGACGAGTAGTGTAGCACAATATATAGCTGCCCCCACATAACTTGGAATTTGGTGAGTGACTAGCAATTAGTTAGTTGTATTGCTTGTGGGTTGAATATGCTTCCCTCTGCCTTGCAGTTAGAGGCAGTACCTATTTGTAACTAAAATTATGTCATTGAACAAGCTTAATTCCAGTGCCACTTCTATTGCCCTTTGTTCAGAGACAAATGACTTACCTGTAATTAACTTAGCCTTCCTCTGCATAGATAAATGTACTTTATATATTTAACTTAGCCTTCCTCTGCATAGATAAATGTACTTTATATATTTAACTTAGCCTTCCTCTGCATAGATAAATGTACTTTATATATTTAACTTAGCCTTCCTCTGCATAGATAAATGTACTTTATATATTAGGATGTCTGTTTAATAAATCATCTTATTAAATGTCTGTCTCAATGTTATGTAAACATGAGAATCAGAGCCAACATTACATTCAAGAACACTAGAGCTTCAGATGATCTATTAAATCATTGATGTAATTATATTTAAGCAATAGGTTAAAATAGTTGTATCTTGGATTTCAATATATTTTAAAATTGGTCATTTTAAACATTAACTGAAGTTCCAAAGTGTTTGCACACACACACACACACACACACACACACATGCACAGCATGTAATGTTATTGATTACTAATTGTGGTTAGACCCGCTACACCGTGTTCCATGTGACTGTGAAAACTAAAGGGCCTCAAGTTAATCAGCGTAGAATGACACTTTACATTAAGTTGTACCTATACCTGCGTAGTTATATTGTAACTAATTAGGTAACACGAGGTTATTACTGAGTAACTTATGGAACAACAGTTAGCGGTATTCTTAATTACACATGTGAAACAAGGCCAGCCCTGTTACATCTCTCCTGCTGAAATGAAATCATTCCATATCATAAAGACACATAGTGAAATTAACAGAAGGTTTATCTGTTGTGTATCATGAAGATGTGGCCTATGAGTGTAAATAAAATATTTAAAAATATTTAGCAACTTAATGTAAAGTGTTTCCAATTGTTACATACATTGTTTTATCTATCCTCTTCCTCCCTACAGCACACAGCAGTACAAACATAGCAGCAAACAATAATCCCTTTTTATAATATGTGTACATCATATAAAGGATCATTATTGTCTATTAGCTAATAATGAATCGTTTATTAATTATGCATGCTGTTCTTTAGGGATGCTATTGATTTGTGTGATCACCAGCTTTGTCAAATCACCAGCTTCCCATGAACTTAAAATCCCTAATTGTCAGATGGCAGATAAAGCAGCAGACTGACTATGTGATCTAATTTTGCAAGATCATCCAGTTGCTCTGCCCTACGGGGTCCACCGTTATCAGCATTTAGGCTCGCCGCTAGCAGCTGAAAGCTACGGCACACGGTGGGAACAGCTGACTGCATACAGAAGAGGAGTTGCCTTCGTAGCATATTTCATTCACACGGATCTCTTTCAAAGCTGCCCAATGCCCTTGAACTCAGCAGTTAACCCTTGTATCAGAAGCAATGATGGTTCATGGCTTTGGCCACTGTGCCAACAGAGCAGTTATTTTATCAGGAAAAGCTGTGTGCTTTGTGGTTCATGCCATTGGTATTTCAAATGATCATTATTATTATTACTATTATTAAAAACCTTTATGCCAAATGTAAAGCTCTTGGATGTGAAGTTTTCAAACATCTGCAAATGTAGTGCAGCTGCAGATAATGGTTAAAGAAGATGTGGATACATCGGTTATGCAGTGTACTTGTTTTGTGTGTTTATATTAGCTAAGGGGTGTATTCTTTTGTGTATGTGTATTGGCTATGGATTTGTGTGTGTTTTGCTATGCACATGTTTGTACTGTGTTGTATGTGTCTATTTGTAGGGGATGTTTACATGCTGGGCTGTGTGTATATTGGCTACACAAATGCATTTATTGGGTTGTGTGCAGCAAGTGTATTGGCTACAGTGCTGCACCGTGTGTTTTGGTACAGTATGTTGGGACATGTGTGTGCTGCTGCTGTGTCTGTGCGTTTGCGTGCGTGTGTGTGTGTGTGTGTGTGTGTGTGTGTGTGCATGTGTTGGGCCGTATACTTCACTGGGGGGATGCACTTGAACTATGATGATGTGTGTTTATGCTCACCTATGTGCATAGGTGTGTTTACAAGTCTGTGTTGACCTATGTGTGCACTGCAACTGTGTGTATGTGTGTTTGTATGTCTGTGTGTATGTTGATCTATGTGTGCACTGCAACTGTGTGTATGTGTGTTTGTATGTCTGTGTGTATGTTGATCTATGTGTGCACTGCAACTGTGTGTATGTGTGTTTGTATGTCTGTGTGTATGTTGATCTATGTGTGCACTGCAGCTGTGTGTATGTGTGTTTGTATGTCTGTGTGTATGTTGATCTATGTGTGCACTGCAACTGTGTGTATGTGTGTTTGTATGTCTGTGTGTATGTTGATCTATGTGTGCACTGCAGCTGTGTGTATGTGTGTTTGTATGTCTGTGTGTATGTTCATCTATGTGTGCACTGCAGCTGTGTGTATGTGTGTTTGTATGTCTGTGTGTATGTTGATCTATGTGTGCACTGCAGCTGTGTGTATGTGTGTTTGTATGTCTGTGTGTATGTTGACCTATGTGTGCACTGCAGCTGTGTGTATGTGTGTTTGTATGTCTGTGTGTATGTTGACCTATGTGTGCACTGCAGCTGTGTGTATGTGTGTTTGTATGTCTGTGTGTATGTTGACCTATGTGTGCACTGCAGCTGTGTGTATGTGTGTTTGTATGTCTGTGTGCTCTGCAGCTGTGTGCAGTTCTGTGTTGGGGCGAGGCCATCCTTTTCAATGAGCCTTGTGTCCCTTTTTTCTGGACAAACCCGCAAAAACCATCGCTGTCCTGGCTAGTGAGACAGAGGCCCCATGCCTCACAGACGGCCTTGCCTTCTCCTTTTCTTCCACTGAAATATGCAGGGTAAGAGGTTACTTCTTTGTGACTGCGGGTGTGCCTGTGCTTGCATGCCAATGAGCCTGTAAGTGTGAGTGTAAGTGTCTGTGCACTGAAGGTATACCTCTTACAGCCTCAGTTATCCCTTGTAAAGCACTGCCCCCTGTTGGCCAAGCAGCATTATTGCATTAGCTGCAGGGGAATACAGTCAGTGGGGCTGGGTGGTTTTGTGCCCATGCCGATCACTCCCTTGTGTCGTGTTATTTCATAACTCACCTTTCCCCCCGAATCCCAAACCCCAACTTATGCACCATCACCCCCTTCCTCTCCCGCTGCCTCTACATCCTAAATGAGTCTGCTTGCAGTGAGGTTTGGAGTCAAAAGGCGATTTGGGTTGGTCAGGATTTCTGCTGTCCCCGCTATATTAAAGCCAGCTCTTTACAGGCCCTGGGAAATGTAATATGGGAGAAAACAGCATGCATCTATGCCCTCTGCTCTACTACACAGGGAAACACACTCACTTGAACACTCACACATTCACTCATGCATGCACAGACACCCACTCTCTTGCACACACACTCACACACACATACCCTTTGAGAAAGGGAAGTGAGCCAAATGCACAACAGTACATTACCTGAACAATGAAACAATCTGCTGGCTTTCAATGAAGGACCGCGCATGGAGGCCAGTCATGAAATCCCTCTCTTTCTACACCCTCCCAATCACTCT
The DNA here is from genome assembly GCA_022702515.1 of Ilyophis sp. 1 JC-2022. Lineage (NCBI taxonomy): Eukaryota > Metazoa > Chordata > Actinopteri > Anguilliformes > Synaphobranchidae > Ilyophis > Ilyophis sp. 1 JC-2022. The sequence continues at coordinate 103,228,645 of CM040406.1, forward strand.
CCCTCTCTCCTTTCTGTCACCCTCCTTCTCCCCATCCACTCTTCTTACATTTTCCCTCTCTCCTTTCCTCTCCTCCTTGGTGGCAGGAAGTGAGCGGTCACACATTAACAGTGTCTGCTGTGTGACTCTGCTCCAGCTTAAATGCCAACCTCCAGCGAGTGGTTCTGCACCAACCCCCCACGCACAACATTACATTACATTACAGGCATTTCGCAGACGCTCTTATCCAGAGCGACTTACACAGCATTTTTGCATTTATACATAGTATCCATTTAAAGCTGGATATATACTGAAGCAATGCAGGTGAAGTACCTTGCTCAAGGGTACAACGGCAGTGTCCTACCTGGGAATCGAACCTGCAACCTTTCGGTTACAAACCCAGTTCCTTAACCACACAACAGAACAACCACACACCAGCCCCCTATCACCCGCCACCCTTCACCTATTTCCAAACACTTTACATGCCCCACCCCTTACCCTAAATCCCCCATTCCCTTAAACCACCTCACTCCCCATGCACCCTTCCCCACCTGCAACCACATCACCCACTGCCAACTCCTAACAAAATCCACAGACCACCCCCACCCTTCCCCACCTGCAACCACATCACCCACTGCCAACTCCTAACAAAATCCACAGACCACCCCCACCACCACCCTTCCCCACCTGCAACCACATCACCCACTGCCAACTCCTAACAAAATCCACAGACCACCCCCACCCTTCCCCACCAGCAACCACATCACCCACTGCCAACTCCTAACAAAATCCACAGACCACCCCCACCACCACCACCCTCACTTTTGTCTGCTGTTAGGGGTGAAAAACCAACAGCTGTGGCTATTTTATTCTTTTAAACTATGTAAACTTCTCCTCTGTAAATGTCAAAACCTCCATGGACCAGGACTTTTATTTGTACTGGATGAAAGCGATCTAGAAATGGAGACTGATGATGTTGAATTTGGTTTTTGGGTTTGTTTTTGCAAATTACAAATTGTGTCCTTTATATATTTTGCATATTATGATACCATTATATTGGATCTCGGAATATTCTATTTTTCATGATCTGTTGTTAAATATACCTCATTTAGAACACACATATATATAATTAGATATACTGTCTACTATAAACTGAAGCAAGGTGTTGATGCAAGTGGCTAAGAGACATGGAGCAAAAGGTCTATTTATTTTTCATTTGAGGGATTAACATTCAACCATTCAAAAGGTTAGTCCTTATTTGTACTTTTCCTGTTTCAAATTAAGGCTCAATAATGTGGAGGAGAGCAAAAACAAATAAAAGCAAATGGCACAGAGAATGAAGATGGCTGAGAGCCAGCACCAGTGTTTATGCTCTGATGAAGCCACAGCCAGGAAACCTGCAAGGTTCATTTTTTAGAAAATGGTAAATGATTTCCATGCAGGCACAAATACACTCACGTGGTCATGTTCACATGCAGACACACACAAGAATGCACAGATACGCACACACACACACACACAGTGATGATGAGGATCAAATCCATATGTCTCTACTGACATTTATATAAACTCAGAATGGATTCAATATGGAAGTTAAATCGACAAAAGAGCGCAGGGGTATATTTTTCTTCCAATTTTGTGCAGCCTATGCTGTTGCTCTTATGATGGGGACTGTTGGAAAGATAATGTTGTAGCTGTGTTCACCTTCCATCTGTCCTTGTGGGCTTCAGGAGAAAATTAAGCCCCTTTGTCCGCCAAAGCTGAGGTTCGCCATCCGAAGCAATAGCACCTGGATTCAAACCACCGTCATTTTCAGCAGAGAAAACATTCTCATGCAAAAAGTATGTGGCAAAAAAGAAATTTGCATTTTAAACATTGGCTGCATTTGGACTTGGGCTTGGAGTCTTGGCTTGGGATTGCACTGGGCTGAAAGGATGAAGAGGACATTGACTATATCCTCAATGCTGCAGTTTTTATAAAGCATTTAAAAACACTCCCTTTTCATTAGAAACTGAAAGGAAAGTGTGAGTGAAATTAGTGAACTCTAAAAGTTGGTTATGCTTGTTTTGGTCATATGCCACCAGGAAATTTCTCATAGATTTTAAAAACAAATATCACTGCTGTGACCTTTTATTATCCAGAACAACAAAGAACAATATCAACAAATGTTCCCTTTTATGAATAATGTAAATACTGCATAACAGACATTGAAAATTCACGCAGAGTTTTACTATCTCCCCTTTTTTTTCGGAATCGTACAATCCCCCCTGAAAAAAGCAGGCTTAAAAAGAAATGGAATTAAGCCTACCTTTCAAATGCAATGTCAAATAAAAACTTAAATTTAAAAACGATTTAAATTAGTCGATTCAGACATTTTAAAGAGGTTGATCCATGAATTCTGTGTACAGAGTGTTAAAAAATGGATAATTAATTGACATAAAGGCTCGAGGAACAACAACGGGAAAACATTCTGACGCAATGGGTTTTTTTCCTCTCCAATGAAGCCCTGAACACTTAATTGAAATCAGTGTGACAAAACCTAAGGCCTTTTGCCTGTCACAGCTTTGTATTTATGTCATCCAGGCGGAGTCAATGTGAAGCTGATTCACACACACACACAGAGCACACACCACCCATTTGGCACTGGTTGTGTGTTTAATGTCTGTGTACACACAAAGCACAGACACAAATCTCCTTGGTGAATTTATCAATTATATCAATATGAAACATATATGATGGCTCAGATCCCTTGCTAGAGACACTGTATAAATATAATATTTTGGGGGAATTTAAGATCATTACTTTAGTCATCAAAATGTTTTGGGGATTTCAAAATAATCTGTATACATCACTATTATTATCATCATTATTAGTATTATTATTAACCATAATAATAATTATTATTATTAGTATAGCTACATACTGTGTGTGGAAGTTGGAAAAAGGTTTGACAGGAAAAACTTATTTTTGGGAGTTATTTGCCCTTTTTTGCATAACTGGAATATTGGCATTTAGACCCCCCTATCCTAATATCCAAAAGCTTGCTGATCAGACGAGAGTCAAAAATACTGTTTGAGTTTTAAAATTTACTAAATTGAATTAAAAAAGGCTCTGGCTGTTCTGTAATGTGCATTAGCAAGCCCTCTCAACAGAGGCAATATTAAAATTGTTATTTCTACATGCCAACTGGGGTAGCTAACAAATTGGACTGACAGGTAAAACATTGATCATGATGAGTCGCAAGAAACAAGGACCGTTTTTGCTAAACGAGTGAGTATCACTGAGCAAATCTTCTCATAGTCTGCTTGTAGCTTAGAGAAAACCATGCATCACAATATTCGTTTTCTACACATAAATGACAGACAAAGTTAAATGTTGCAAGAAGAGATTAGTCTGGAAAAGGGGGTTTAATTTGTGAAACAATTATGAAAAGATACTATTTTTTCTGTGCTGTGTGCTTTTAAGGGAGAGAAGTGAAGCTAGGAGAGGCTATAACTGTAGTTCAGGTAGAACTCACTCAACAGAGAACAGGAGTGAGGGAAATCAATAAAGTCATCAAACATGAATTGCGTTTGAAATGGCTTCTTAAGTCCCATCAGAAAACATCTATGAGGCACAGTGCAGGGCACTTGGGTGGTGACTTTTAAACATCCTTCAAGGACAGTGGCTTTCAATCATGGCTCATACAATAAAAGGTGGGGGTGGTGTTGAGGTTGTATCACACTTAAACCTGAGTTCTTAAGCCCAGTCCACACAGTTTGCTATGGGTAAAACCGCATGTTGCCAGCGTAGCCGTTTTCTCACTATATTTAGCGAGCATTTAGACCCTGTCGGTGGCTGTGGCATGTTTTTTTTTCATTTATTGTGAAAAGTTCAGGCTTTCTAAATCTGCTTTGAATAAATTCAAATAGTTGATGGTCCTGATATATTTTCCTTTCAGGAACTCATTTGTGCCATTTATTTTGGGCTGTGTTACTAGCAAAATGAAATGTCTGCCAATGCTTTTGGAGGGCCTGACCTCGCCTTCCTGCTGTGACTCGTGAGGTAACTGTCAGGTGCACAGATGAATCATAGGGCCAGGTTTACTGAGTGGCATCGGAAGAAGCATTTTACCAAATGTGTGCACTCTTGTTAACAGGTTTAGCCGGCTACTTACCTAAAATAAATAATGTAAATAAATGCATGCCATTATGATCATGAATAGTCGAGACCAGAAGTTTGCTGATCCCTTAATTGAATTTGATACCCCTTTGCTGCATCATCAGACACAGCTCCAATAGGAATACACTGGGGAAAATCAAATCAAATCTATATTTATTTATACAGCGCATTTCACAACCAGTTGTCACAATATGCCTCACAGAAAAACCCAGCCACAAGAGCAAGCCAAAGGCAACAGTGGCAAAGGAAAACTCCCTCGTGTAACTAGGAAGAAACCTTGGGAGGAACCAGACTCAAGGGGGGAACCATAGTCCTCTGGTCGGCTCAGGATCTTGGTCTTAATGATCAGCATGGTCAAAACAGCCAATGTCCATGTTAATAGAATAGAAAATTTCACAGCCTTCCAAAAACATGTATATTTATTTTCTTGCCCATCTCCACCCCCAATGTTTTCCTATTGGAGAAATTTCTGAGGATGCAGCAAAAGGGCATCAATCAAATTTTTTAAGTGATCAGTGAAGTTTTGGTTTCTACTATTCACGATAATCCAAAACTCTTTGAAAATAGGGCCTGTGTTCAAAAATACCAAACCTATCCTTTAAGATCTACACTCAGCATTTTTACCTCAGCTGAGATTCTAAAAAATGGACGTTTTACCTTGTCTCCCTTTTTTTCTAAATAGTACAATCCTTCCTGAAAAAGGCAGGCTTAAAGAAAATTGTAATTAAGCCTATATCTTTCAAATAAAATTACAAAAATAAAAAAATGTAAAATGACATGGGACTGAGTCAATTCAGACCATTTGCTTTGTTTTAGAATTTTTCATTCTACCAAATGGCTCGTTTTAGTCAGGTGGCCAGGTGTCCACAGTTTTAGGAGCCTCAGTGTTTCATTTGATCCATTCCATTTTTTTTTATTCACATTTTTAGTTTTTTTATGCAACTGTTTGCAATATGGCACAATAAGCAGAATGTGTACATGGGACTTTTATTCCCTCAAAACATGAAAAGCGTCTCATTAAAAAAAATCACAGTTTGTTAAAATTCTGGGATTGAAATTGAGGTTGGAACAAAAACTAGCATACACAGGGGTTCCCCAGGACAGAGTTTGAGAACCACTGTTCTATAACATCACCACAATGACACTATGCTGACATTTTAAAATCTATTAACCTCATCCTGACTAGAACATTGAGTGCAGTTCTTTTCTGAATGTAGTTAGTGAATTATTTAGAATGCCTTGATGTTTAACCCAATGGGCTGAAATGAAAGGACAGTCCGTTTTTTTAAATATATCACTTTTACCAAACAAATAGGTAATTTTACGTATTGTATGTTTGAATGGACTGCTCATTAAATGTCATTCATATAGGATATATACAGCCTTATGTGTCTTGTCCCTCATATTTGCAAACTTAACTGCTATTCAAAATTAATTTAATATGGACAGCAGCTTTAGTGCTATAGGGATGCCACTTAGGTTGCACCAAAGTTCATACTTAGGGCTTGATTTACTAAGACATTTAGTGTGTGAAAAACTTTTTAGCACATGCAAAACCAATAACATGACAAATTATTGTTCATGGTATTTGTTTTGCACCAATCATTGGTTGTGTTATTAGTTTAACGTGTGCTAAAAGTTATTTCACCCGCTAAAGGTCTTAGTAAATCAGGCCCTAAGTGTAGACTGCTCACAAGACTTATGATAAAACAATTGCTATGTGCTATTAAGTGCATACTGTACATAGCTTATGCTAAACGGTCAACAAGGATAATGAGCACTATTTTCCCAAAGCAGAAGTATGTTTATGGTGCATTGGTACTGTAGTGTTCTGCTCATTTTAAGATGGCATGTTCAGCACAAATAAATGCGTGCATCTCTGTTGTTGTTGTTTATGTAGTTGTATTAAGGTGAATATAGTTGACATACTAGAGTAAATCAATTTAATAAGTACCAACAAACTGTTGCTGAGGATGAAACAAAATTTACTAATCTATCGATTCTACCTTAAAGCTGTAATTCCTCTTTATTTAATGTTAGAAGATGCCATATTTCATACCTTTTCACACTGGCATTTGTGTAGCAATATCTATTCAGTGTATTTTAATTCTGCAATTGCTCCTCTTTATGCTATTTTCCATTGGAGTCATCAGGTGTGTCATTCCCGCCACGTATTTAATTGTGATGACGCACACACAGGAAGGAGTCTTCTTTCTCCAAAATATGCCACCACTGAATTGTCTTCTAAGAAAATGAAACACTTGATGTGCTGCTAGTGCCACAACCCTAAGAGAACCACGCTGCTTTGTTTGGTGGTGTAGCTTAGTTTCAAATGGAACTGGAATTTGGAGTATGAAAACGAGCTGTTGTGACCACCAATCACCAAAGATGTCGCAAAATCCACCAAAACAGAAACATTAAGGATTAACAGTAATAATAATAATAAGTAAAAATGTTACAAGTCAAAAATATCGCAATATTCTTTACTAACATACGGAGGAACTTATTTCTGCTGCATCAGCCTCTGGTCTTATTTTATTTTGTTGGACAAATCACTTGCATGGCTTGAAAGCGTGTAAATGTTCACTGGTTTTATGGCTACAAATCCCCCTACAAGCATTGAGTAAATCTGGGCCATAGTTTGCACCATGTAATATTGTGAAACATCCTAAAGAGCGCATATAGTAACGCCATGGCATGTATCATTGATGTGCGTCACTTAGCCATAACTTCCTTTAGCCTTCTGTCATGTTGGTAAGACTGGAAAATGTGGGGTATATACCTTGACTGTGAAATATGGCTGCAAAGTATTTACACCACTGGGTTAATTATCTTAACTTGAATAATTCTTATTTTAACTAGCTGTTGGGGTTATCTTGGTGCTTGGGTAAAATGTACAATTGTACATTTAACCTATTCCTTGCTTGCAAGAAGAGCCAAAAGGTTTTCTCATTGTGTAGCATAGCGAATGTTTTTTTAAAAATACCTTGTTATGCCAATGGAGATTTCTGGGTGAGGCATCATCATTCTCCTTATTGGAGGTCATCTGTCATTTCAGAAATTAAAATAGCAATCACAGTGTGTTAGAAATGCATTAATTATTCAACTCCTTCACTGGCAGCTAAATTGAGCAATTCAGTTTATTTTCACACCAAAAAGTAGTTTATTTATTTATTTGGGCATTTCAAACTGTTATTAGCAAATTATAGTTATTTGTGTATATAAACACTCTGTATTTATATGCACAAATACATTTACTGAATTTGAATGCAAAAAGAAGCTGAACTGCTTGGTAGGGCTGCCAGTTATTAAAACTATAGTTTTTAAAGGTGTTAAATGTTGGAGGTTATAAAAAGATTTAGCTAAGTTTTGATCCTTTCTTGGTGCACCATTAAGTCCATTCTGACAAAATGAAAAAATATGGCCAAATCCAGATTCTACTAAGATCAGGCCATCCTAGCAAACTGAGCCACCAGAGAAGGGCTGTCAGTGAAGTGATCAAGAGCCAGCTACAATGTGTTGCAGTGCTCATTGGCTGAAAAACTTTGAAGAAATTGTTCAGAGAGTAACAATCTCTTTAACAAAGTCACTGCTGTGAAGCTAATTCTGGGAAAGCATTTGGAAACATAGCGAAAGGGCAGCGATAGCTATCGTGCATGGATGCATATCATATTAATTTAATGTGTCCAAATTTACGGGTTTGCGATAGAATACATGATGCCTTGTGACTAAAGTCTGAAAGTGTGAGGTGCAGTATCTGTGACCCTTACCAGCTAGCTAGTATTCAATATGTATAGTTAGCTAAAACGATATTAGACTGATGGATCAAACCATAAATAAAACAACAGCAGCGATAGATGTCAAATTGACCTCGGCTATCTCCATTGACGCATAACTTCAACACCTACCTACTGCCCCACAACATCGTCATACACACCAAACACAACTTAGCTACTAGGTTAGCTAGCTAGCCACTAATTGAGCCACAATGTCATCATTAGGTATGCCAGCTTATACTACGTTAGCCAGCTAGTAACCATATTTCCTATTGCTAAAAGTGTGGAAAAAAAAACACATTTTAATTGTTTGATAAAGACACACTACTGCCTCTTTCAGAAGATTTTGTTTTATTTATTGCCAGGACAATAAAAAAATAAAAAGGTTTGTTCTTCAGTAATTTTAGCTGCATATTAAAATATCTGATGTTTTCCACTGGTACTGAAGGGAACAGCGATGTGCCTGCAGTGATAGAAGGATGCAATTTAAACCAGATCAAATGTATCCAGCATTTTAGATCAAATGTATAAACACTTCTCTGTGCTGTGCAGTAAATGAAAAATATAAAACAGGCGTGGACTGCAAATCTGCCTCAAGACAGATCTTAACCAGGTCAGCACTGCATTCACTTCTGATATGAATAACCTCATCCACTGCCATTACTTTGGGAATGCTTCACTGACCGACAGAGTAATGTGAAGTTGCGCCACCTGCTATGAGTGTGACGTAGATTAGTATTTATTGAGCTCATCTACACCACACAGAACAGTGTTTCCCCTGTCTATTCTCCTATGTGCCTTCCAAATCATCTGAGAGCCAGTCATGTAAATGACAGCTTTGTTTATGTTTTACTTCATAACAGCACCCCCTGCATTTGAATTCTACGTATGGTGTAATATATCCAGGCGTTGTTCACTCTATTAACAGCTTGTTCAGAGTGAGTTGGAAGGAGGTGATGAGTCAATAAAAACACTTTGCCTTGCAATATAAGTAGGCCATAAATCTGTTTTGAAATATATTGAGTTTTCGAATCATTCTCCAAATAAATTGCATGCTTTTCTGTCCAGTGCTTCAAACAGAATCAATGGCCGTGGCAGTTTGTCAAATTCAAATATAGAAATATTTTAAGAGGGGCAATTATTATCTATGTTTTCAAAAAAAAGTAAGGTTTTTCCTGTCATTTAATTTGACTTAATCGTTCTTTTATAGCTTTACTCAAAACACCAAGCCACCCCAAACTGTGCTGTAGGACGTGCCTTACTGTACTTCTTGATCATCGCTGCAACCTTCTCTGCTATTTGGGAGAGCACAGACAAGCATGCGCAGAGCAAAATGAATAAGGACAAAACAAAATGGTTTCCCATTGCCCATTGTTTGTGTGTGTGTGTGTGTGTGTGTGTATCGTCACTGTAGAAATGCAGTGGGCCTTACTGGCTAATTGAAGCTGTGAAAATAACAGTTTCCTTTCAGCTCTCTGAGACTAACCCATCTGCCTCTGAATGCCGTCTGACGCACAAACAAATGGCATTGTGCCATTGCAGGCAGGACTGGGCCACACAGCTGAAAACAAAAAAAAAGTTTCACACACACACCTGTTTACATATTCAGTCGGCCTGAACAAACACTCATTACACACAAAACAAATGCTAAATGCAAGAATGATACCGCATCATAAAACAGAAAGAAGCAAGACTGTTGTCGATTGTTTATCGAAAGTAGTTGTAAGTTTTTTATACAATTGTACAAGTTCTCTAAATTTCAAAAGTGGAAGCAGCCCCCAACATACATACATCACCCTGCATGCACATGCACATTTTTGTTATTTCTGACAGAATAACTCACATATTTAATATATGAATGTATATATAATTATTTTGGTTTGCTGCTGAATGGATCTGCACAATGTATTTCTAGTGCACGCACCAGTGTGCACTACCTATCAAACAGGGAGCACGACACATCTCCCCTACTAAACAGAAGAATCCTCCCAGTACATAGAATCAGATCCATGTAGGGCTGGGGTGGTGGAGGGTGAGCAGAAATGTTTTAGAAGAAGAAAAAGTGCAGCAGTCAAAAGCAGTATGGGAGAGATCTGACTCTCACTTTTAAAAGGGGCGTGCCATTGGTGATGTGTGCATGTGATTGGTTGAGTATGAGAACATGTGTTTGCTGAGGCTGACCATTTGTCGGACGCTGCAAGAGTTTCCTGACAGAACTTGCTCAGCGCACTTCGTTTGCGACGCTCATTTATTTGGAACCCCACATAGACAGTAAAGAACACAAATGTCTTTGATGTCAGGGATGGCTTCAAGTTGCGACTATCTATTCGATAGCTCATACACACATAGACACATACACACAGTGCTACACACAAGGGATGGACGGCCAAGGGAGAGAAAGACTTGATTAACTTGTTGAAAGGGGATTGATGTGTCTTGGGAAAGAGGCAAACAAGGAGACCAGGGTAGTGGAGGCACGTTGCTGTCAAAGTGGATGTTCTTCACACTCCAAGACAGCTTTTCCGGGGGGGTTCAAGAAAAAGTAATTTATTTTAATTGTCATATATTTGGCAGTATGTTGTCATCATTATTGTTTATTCGTCTATGTAGAGAGACAAAGTGCTTTTCATTAACTGCAAGCTGAGCTGTTTACCTGTAGTGTGGTTGGTATGAATCTACATCACTGCCTCATAGAAACAGGTTTACCTGTAGTGTGGTTGGTATGACTCTACATCACTGCCTCAAGGAAACAGGTTTACCTGTAGTGTGGTTGATATGAATCTACATCACTGCCTCATGGAAACAGGTTTACCTGTAGTGTGGTTGGTATGACTCTACATCACTGCCTCATGGAAACAGGTTTACCTGTAGTGTGGTTGGTATGACTCTACATCACTGCCTCATGAAACAGGTTTACCTGTAGTGTGGTTGGTATGACTTTACATCACTGCCTGATGGGTGCAGAGCAGATGTGGCGCACTGTCTGGTTTTTCCCTGAGATTTTCCTCATGGCTGCAGCTGAGATGGTCAGGATGATTGGCCTGAGAATGACCTGAGAAATGCAGCAATCAGCTGGGATCTTACCACTCCCTCCTCATGGCCCTTCAGGGGCACAGCGGTATTCACACAATTCAGTCTACCCCTCCAGGGAAATCTAATGAACTCAAACAGCCATCACAAGGAATCTCGTTTCACAGAAGTAAAATGTCACGCATTACAGAGCATCATTGTTCCTCTTCTTTTGCACCATAAAAAGTTGCTCTTATTTCATAACTCTTCCTGCAGATATGGAAAAGAATCAACCTATGTAAGGGTGGATTTGCACACCACAGAATAGATGAAAGGAAAAACCCCTTGGGACGAGGCTGCAAAAATGTTCTTCTTTTTTTTTTATTCGACCATGTAAGTGCTCAGCGCAAAAAAAGTACAAAGGTTTCAATCAAAAGATCATCATCAGCGTCATCAATAGACACACCCACCTTTACTTATAAGTTAGAGAACTATACGCAGGTGGTGCTAATTAGCCATTAGAGGGTAATTACTTGAGTCTCTTTAAAATGTAGAATTACCTGTACAGCACACAGATAGACTGTAGATAACTTAAGAATAGGCTTATTTTTACACTGGTAACCAGCAGTGGAGTGATCTACCGGGGAAACAGAAAGTTGTTTTTTTTCCTAGTGATATCAGTTATCATTGTGTAATTGCAGCTGTCAGAGATATTAAGATTGCAAAGTCTAAACCCTGATTGAAAAGCGTAATATTGAAAAGCGTAATATTGAAAAGCGCAATATTGAAGAGCGTAATTTAAGGCTGTTTAATGAACAGCTTTCCTTCATGATTTTTTCACTTTGATTGGGATGGACTTGGCTGTTTTAGTGTTGTGGAATTGGCTTGGAAATGTTTTTATGATGGTTTTATCAAAAACAACAGACTTGCCCCATTTGTTCACAAATATAGAGTTAAGGGTCATGATAATCCTTTGTTCAACTTCTCCTCTGAATTTGCTCATATCTTCCATAAAAGCAACCTAACATGGGCCAAGGCTGAGAAATCAGGTTCTGACTGACTGGCTTCTCTTTCGGCAGTTGAGGAACACATTTACCTCATTTGTAAAGAAAGCTAAAATTGAATACTATTTGACTGGGACTACTGAAAATCTTAACCCCAGAAAGTTCTGGAATGTGGTTAAATCTTTATCTGCCAGTGAAAATTCAAAAGTGTTACCTCCCAGTCCCTCTACGATTTTTTACAAAATGGAGATCTTGATTTATTTTAATGAACATTTTATTTCCTCTGGTTTTTTGTTCAACTCTGACACCCCTACTAATATGGATACTATAAAATGTGAAGTCAAAACCAATCATACATTTTCAATCATATACATTTAACCCTTTTTCTGTTGCTGAAATACTCTGGGCTAATAAATAGAACCCTCGCAAACCAGCTGACACAGATATGCTGGAACCACAGTTTTTGACATTAGCAGCATGCAGATTTGATAGCAGAACCACTGACTCGTCGTTTTAATCTCTCCTTAGTCTCAAATGAAAATTCTATTGTCTGGAAGGAAAGCAATTTACATTTTACTCCTATTAAAAGGAGGGGACCCTACTGTATTGAATAACTACAGAACTATCTATAGGTGATCCGTTATTGCCAAAGTGTTTGAGTTGCTTGACAAGAGCAAAGACTATATATCCTCCCATGGTATCTTATCAAAACATCAATCAGGCTTTGTAAAAAACCATAGCATAGTCACTGCAGTAATGAAGGTTGTAAATTATATTATTAAAGCCTTAGACTAATATACTATAGGTTTCAATGATCATATTGTTGGTTGTTTTACAAACGACTTAAAAGACAGAACGTAGGACATGCAGTCAGATTGTGTTACCGCTGGTATAATGGTAGTTTGTAAGGGAGTTATATAGAGTTCAGTGATAGGCCCTTAGTTTGTTTAATATCTATATAAAATGTCTTGGTGTAGATGTACCAGATGCTGTTTTTAATTTTGTATGCTGATGAAAGTGTTATATACTGTTGTGCTTCCACCATGAATAAGGCTTTTGATAAACTGCAACATGCTTTTAACCTGGTACAGGCTCAGCTTTGCCGACTGAAACTTGTTCTAAATGCTGAAAGAAAACAACCTTTGGTGTGCACAAACAGTAAGTAGTGGGGCGGCTGTGGCTCAGGAGGAAGAGCAGGGCGTCCGCTGATCGCAGGGTTGGCGGTTCGATCCCCGGCTCATCCTGTCCACATGTCGAAGTGTCCTTGGGCAAGACACTGAACCCCAAATTGCTCCCAATGAGCAGGCTAGTACCTTGCATGGCAGCTGCTGCCATTAGTGTGTGAATGTGTGTGTGAACGGGTGAGTGAGAGGCCATTGTAAAGCGCTTTGGATAAAGGCGCTATATAAGTGCAGTCCATTTACCATTTACCAGTCCATTTAAGTACAATCGTTAAAGCAAATTATTATCACTTTAAAAGGCAAATCTATTGAGCCTGTAACTACACTAACTTGGTCATTGTAACTGTTTTTGAACTTACATATCTGCATTGTATTTTTGATTTTACGTCATGTATGCAGGGTGATTGGGTATCTGCATGAGTGTGAAACAGGACGTTGCTGTAAAAAAGCATGCATGATCAGTCAAACTACCCTGTATAAATAAAGGTTACATTAAGTTTCTGTTATTAGAAAATATACAGCACACTGCAATAGAATCAAACTATTACATAGCTGGGCACTGTAGGGAGGGAAGAAATAATAAAAATGAATTAATGCAAAGAAAACAGGGGAGGATCATTGATTAATTTAATGCAACATTGTGTCAAGTTATATTTAATTAGCATAACGTAAAATTTGTATATTTTTCAATAATCGTGTGCATCTAGTTAAAGCACTATGATTAAGTACAGTTATTACGTTAAATTGTTAGCGTGTATTCTGACCACACAGCTACGAAATGTGACTTCAAGAAGCAAAAAAACTGTAAGTGAACATGCACGCACATGCGAAACTTCCTGTGACCCATGGAAAATGAACTGCCATGCTTTAATTGTATATTTCCTTTTCAATAACCATAAGGATTTTTTAAAATGAATTCCAAAGAACGGAGTAATCTCTTTAGTGGCACGGGGAGCCGGCTATAGAGGTTCAATGCAAAAGCCATGTTAAAAGCCATGTTAAAGAGACACAGCCAATCAGAAGGAATATAATTACATGTGCTGCCTCACATTTGCAGTGTTACAAATTAAACATCTACAAAGACTTGCCATACCATCTCCCAATCCCCGAACTACAAACCTTGCATTACATAGGCTAGATATTGGCAATTCCATATTGTATGTAATGGGGTGTTGGGTGCGTGGTTGTTTCTCACAGTGTGGTATCAAATCCCGTACTGATTGTGCCTGGAAACCCCATAATTGGCTGTTGCATTGTCCAGGAAAATAGGTATTCAGTCAGTAGAATTGTCCTTTTCGAACAGCAAAAACTCTGCTGGTACATCAGGCCCCTGCAATCTGCCTGCACAAGCAGCCATTTGGGTGCTTGCCTACACTCTTGAATTCATAGAGAATACAGTATTGAGACAAACCTATGGGCACATTTAGGCAGGCATTCTAAATCTGGAGAAAATGTAAATGGCTGGCATAAACATTTATTAATAAAAAATTTCACATAAGTCCACTGCACCCCCATGCCGCTCCACATAAAGGGATATATAAGGGGAAAAATAATTTGTTTTAACATCTGCCCTTCCATCAAAATTGCCAACAACAGGGATTAAAAACAGGGGTCCATAAAATAACAACAAGACAAGCGTATGTTTTGGATACTGGCTGGATGGCAGCCCTAACATCAGCACAATTTCATAATGGATTCACAGATGTTAAGTTTTGTAGTGTGACTCCACTACAGGTTGAACAAATGTTTTAATAAATTTCATACGCCGTAGAAAAATTTGGTTTGGTATCAATCGATACGTAGCCAAGTCAAAAATGCAGGCTTTGTATGCCTCAAATTAAAATGCAATACTTTCTTGTCTTTAAATGTCAGGTACATGATCTATGATACATTGCAATATAGTGAACTTGTTCATGTTCTAAAATGACCCTTTTATACTTTTAGTAAAGAAAGCCATTTATTATTCCGCCATGTCTACTTACATTGAGTGAAATGAGTGAAATAGCGGGGCACTCTGCTTCCCGCCGGCAGGGACCCATAATGAAACAAGATTAACTTGTAATAACTTCCTGCTTTTTTATATTGAATATGCTATTTCTGTGATGCAGGTATGCTCTGTCGTCATAATGGCCACTCAAATCAAATTCAGTCATTCATCATCACAACTCAATCACAATGATATAGGCAATCAAAATATGCATTATGTTGTGAGGTGTGTGTGTGTGTGTGTGTGTGTGTGTGTGTGTGTGTGTGTGTGTGTGTGTGTGTGTTGCACGTGTGGAGGAGACACATTGAGTGACTCCGCTGAGAAATAAATAAATGTATGAAAATTTTATTTAAAAAAATTATAATTGCAGAATGTTTTTTCAATGTTTTTTCAGGGAACAGTGGGTTGTTCTTAATAACGGATCCATTCATGGATCAGCCTCACTGGCATTCTATCCCTCGCCCTTTCACTGAAGCCTGCCGAGCTTACCTGAAAGCAGGGAATGTTTTTGTAAATGTTCGGAAGAGCAGCCTCTCCAAATTCCCAAATGCAGCCTCCCCCCACTCACCCATCCCCCCACGTCTCTCCCAGCAGAACCACAAGCTCTGCAGAGAGGATTATCCATAACGTTTTGGGCACCACCGACAGACACATCGATTAGCCTCATTCCACCTGCACCATCCATCACCTCCATCTGGAGGAAAAACACATGGGTAGCAATTACAGCAGGAAAATACCTCTCTCTCCTTTCCTGGCATGCACAAGTAATAACGTCAAGTAATAATAATAATTATTAGTATGACATCAGCAACAACAATAATATTAACAATAATGAAAATACAAGCAAACCCACACATGCAGAGGCAAGCGTACAAGCATGCACACAAACATACACATGCATGCACAAGTTCTCATACAGCTACACATACATACACACACAAATGCAAGAACATACAGTGGCATGCACATGCAAAACACACACAGGCACACCATCGGCCATTCCACCACCACAGGCAAAGATAGCCGCACCTCGCCTGCACAGTGAAGGCTCCCCATCCCCCACACAGGGAACAAGAAAAGAGCAGGGCCGCTTGCCGTACCAGCCCCTATGCAATCTGTCCGGCAGGTACACAGCCACGGCGATCAGTCGCGTGCGGGTGAGACAACCCGCTGAGGCGGGATGGGGGGGGGTAATTAGGCGTGAAGCCTGTCACCAGGGTGACAGCGGCAGTATCGCGCAGGTTTCGGCAGAGCCACTGTGGCTTGGCAGAGACGCGTTAACGTAGCGAGCTGGGCAAGTGCTCACTGCGGAGAGGTAAATCAGGCGTGAGAAGCGATAATGTCTCCCGACGCGCCCGGCAGCCGGCGCGGCTTTATCCACGAATTTAAAATGGTTTTTGGGGGGGTAGATGATCTCTTATATCTAGGATATAAGGGCAAGAGAGTGAGGTAAATGTCAGCGGTGATGTACGGTCACAGTAAAACAATGGGGTGATTTGTCACTCTCTGTTTTTATCATTCGCTTGTCATGAAATATAAATACGTCCTACAGTAACAGAAAATGAGGCTTTTGACCTGCAGCATACAATTTTTTTTCACAGAGTTTCTGAGAAGCACTTACTCATTCATTTAAGGCCCCTTGAATCACCAGTTCTACATGCAAGGCCATGGCTGCATTATAAAGGCATGTGCAGTTGAGGGAAGTCAAAAGACTTACATTTGCACAATGTGAACATTTAAACCAGGAAGCAAAGGCGGGCTTTGCCATTTGGGGGCCTGATTCAGAAACCAATTAGAAATTAGCCTGCTCACTTTAATATCATAGTTTCTCAATGAGATTTACAAACTTTTGCTTCCAAAAATAATAATCTGTGGCTATAACTACAACAAATGCTGCATCAAGAGCAATGTGCTCTTTCGGCAAGAATGCAGCCTCCCAGAGAACATTTTTGTGTTGAAAAGTTGGTGAAACGCCATCTCGCGGTCAGGTGAAAAACCAGCAAAATTTGGTTAAAATGTGAATTTTCTTTTTTTACCGGCAAGGGTGTAGGCAGGCTACCTCTGGGTAAAACCTGAGCTAAATTAGGGCTAAATTGAGCTAAATTGACAAATTTATGTCAGAATGTGTGAAAACGTCTCTCTAGATGTCTATATTCCGGCTTTTGCTCACTCTGCTATTAAAAAATGTCCATATAATATATAGCGGTTTTCTATTAGCGACAATGCTGCAAGTGCATTGCTAGTCAAATTCATTTTTGTAGACAAAAAAAGTTGTTACTTTAGCAAGATATTTCTTCTTTCTATTGCCGTTTTTCTCTTCTCAGAGCCACTAGGACGGATGTATTCCACTGCTGTAGTTTGCCTTGTGAAAGAGCATCAGGTTGACTAGCAGCAAATAAACTGGGAAGTGCCTATGTCCCACACTGCTATGCAACATGTTGGCTTTCAGGTGTCCTCGTTTTTTCATTCCATCACCATAATGTAAGTCTATTTGGCTTTGCGATGTGTCGGTGTTCCGTGGAGACAGAAATGATATGCAGAACCACACTGCTCCTGTACAGTACAATCAGCATAAATTCTGAAATGGAACTGCAAACCACAATTTCCCAGGCACTCGTGAGAGCCATTCACTGTACACTGAATTTTATTTTAAATGTATGAACTATTTCTCAATGGCTACATTTATAGTCATTGCTGTTTTAATTAGAGTGGCCAGATGACAATAGATGGTCAGGTTATTAAATATAAGACATACTCTTTTTATTGTAATTTTATGTATTGAAAATGGAATGTACAATGCAATATGTCTGCCCAAACAAGTATTAATCTTTGAGGAACCTCTTGCTGCTTAACTAGACATAGTAGCTGAATATGTCTACTGCCCAGTGCTTCAATGTGCAATGTTTGATGTGTTACTGGAATGACTTCATTGTAAGATAAAATACGGGTGTTGGTATTGTCTCAAACATATTGCCTGTAGTCAGTGCAACCATGGATCTGAGGACATTACTTGGTATATTGTAGCAAAAAAGGGGGGAAAAAATCAATAATTCCAATCAAACACAACTGTACACATGACAAGATTTTATGGATTTTAGTTTTATTGCTGGAACCTGGAGGTCACATTTATACAATGGTTTAGAGGCACAAAGAGAAAATGTGGATTTAAGTATCGGCTCTGAGAAAGAAGCGCAATTTGATTGGTTAGAAGATGTGGTCATTTATTGTGTACCATGCCCTTTAAGTATCCCCACCATGAGGGGAAAATAAATAAATAAATGAAAGACACATTAACGTGATTATTTTTGTCTAACGCAGGTTCGGTTATGTGTGCTGGGATGAAAAATGATTACACTTTAAACTGGGACTTGTGCTTTTTTTTCTGAGTAATAATGTATTGATTACCCGAGCATGGATGGCTGGGTCTGGTTCATACATGTAATTTAAAGAGTGCTGTGTGGCACTGCTCAGTCACCCCCGGCAACAGGGGTTAAAACACTGAGCTAAGGCACCACGTCGTCTCCTGGTGCGCGCCATGGCCGTCATTATCTCTTATCTGAGCCGCGGTGTCAAGCGTGGAGACGCAATGTGGCCTTAAGCAGGAGACGCACACGCACGCACGCACGCACACACACAGGGATTACTATCTTTATTGCTCTGTTTGGCTCAGATATTGAAGCAGAGAAGGGAAACATGGGGTTCAGCCGTAGGCATAGGCCCCAGGGACAGTAGACCCTCTTATCGGCTAGATTTTATTACGGCATTAAAACACAGTCACCATGAGGTACGGCACCAGATTATTGGGAAGAGTGGTAATTTGTGTCCATGTCAGGGGACGGGGGACTTGCCGGTGTTCTGTGCATATGTATGTGTGTGTGTGCGCGTGTGTGTATGTGCGTGCATATGCATGTGTGTATGTGTGAGTGTGTGTTTTTCAATATATATTTGAACGTGTGTAAGCTTGTGCATGCTTTACAACCAGAACTTCAATTATGTTTTAATAGATTTGTGCCCCGGTGTATCAGCTGTGTTTTGTGATGGGTTAGGAGGTGAAGGGACGAACGACACAGGTTATAGACAGCTGCCACGTGGAACAGAACTCATCATTCAATCAATCACCCAAATACAGATGCATTGAGGGCTCTTCATTTTGATGAACACATCTTTGATGCTGTGGGTTTTGCCTCTAGAGTGGGATTCTAGTCTTTCTGAAAAAAATGGGTAAAAATGTAATCCTCACGTGATCCTGTGACAAACGGCATGCCATGTTTAACATCCAGGATTATTATATGAGCACCACACAATTTTCCATTGTGGTTCACAAAAGTTAAACACACTCTAACATATTTGTAAACCTGAAATGTGAAATGCATGCACGCTGTAACCTATTTACACAGCTGGATTTCCACTGTAACAAATTAAGTAAAAAAAACAGCAAAATGTAGGCTATGCATCCTGGCTATGCAACTCACTTTTGACACAACATAATTTCTCATTGCCTACACTAAATATTGCTCTCAGTTCTTTACCAAGCTGGTATGCGAGATGTACAAAAACATCAAAGAGCATCATTCCACTATTTTTCCCCATCCTATTATTCCTATCCACGTCTGATTGTCTCCTTTGTTTTCTCCGTCTTCCCCTCTTCACTCCACTGATTAGCGGAAACACAACAGTCAGTTTGGCGTGGCATTCCACTAAAGCATTCCCACCCTCTAATCTCTCTGTTTACAAACCTGGCGAGCAAATAAAACCCCCAGAGTGATTTTAAAAAAAGAATAAAATAAAAACAACAAATGAAGCCAATTAAGCGCCTTCAATATCTTTTCCAAACAAAGCGGGAATCTGGTCATGTGGACATGAGGTGAAACCTGACTCAAGATAAAGATGCATCAAAACCGCATCGGCACCCCCAGCTGTGGCGGCGGCCATGAGTCAAAGCGCATTAGAGTGGACACTCGGGGTCCCCCATCGCTAGCGGCAATTGAAGCACGCGGCAGGAAGCCCCTATCGACCCATCGTCCGTGTCATCTTTGATTGGTGAAGTCACAAGTGCAACATCTTGTCGTGCATAGACTGGTTTCAAACAAGGCCTCCATTCTTTCTCCTGCTCATATTATGTTTTACAAGAAAAGTTTTGTTTTCAGCGCGCACATCACATCAGCGCAAATCGAACGGTGCACTTCATCCCTTTTTTTTAATTTTATTTTTAATTTCAAATCTGACACCTTCTGCTTTCCCAAAGACTGTTATTGTCAAGCATCCCTTTATCCTCTATAAATATATACGTAAATCCCAGGCAAAAAAAAACCAGACTGGGCCTAGAATGACTTATTTATTGTCACTGGGAAACTGGCACTGACACATCCCTCATCAGGAATTCTGCACCATCCCATCCCGCAGACAAGACACAGAGCCACGAGTCAGCAGCCCAACATAATTTCATTTCAGATAAACGTAAATATTTATTGAGGCACTGATTAAATCTCTGAGTACAAATTTAAACTGCACTTTTTATCCGCTGTCTTGTAACTCTAGCCACGCATTGCTTTCCTATATGACAATGATAAGTCCAGAATGTTTAAGAAATAATCACAAGTTATTTTCTTATCCATTCTTTCATTTTATGTTGCCAGTGTCGTTAAAATTAGTCTGTTCTTCTTATCTGGGACTTGTGAGAAAAACATGTCTGAACCAACAAGATTCCAGTTATGTTTAGATGGCTTGAGAAGGCAATAATTAAATGCAAAGCATTTACATTTAAATAAATGAACAAAAATTTTCACAATTCAGCTATTTTTTTTAAGGTTGCTATGGTGATACAGTACAGTACTTCCCCTAAAATTCACAATCACCCCCCACATCGTTTGTTTAGCAAGTAAAGCCTGATTTATACTTTGTTGCACAACTCTTTTAACAAATGCCGAGCGATAAAAATTACGTATTTGCGACTGAAAAAACACTTTTCTCAGTGTCGCACACCACCAAAATTTTGTTATGTCACAGACAACATTATATATGTGAGATGCGTGTATTCATCCAGCATTTCACATTTTCATATGTTTAACAAAAGCCCTGTCACCCTGGTTTTCCATTGTGTATATGGAAAGGACAAACCACCTTTTTTCCATTCACAGTTTTTTTTTTTTTGCGAAAATAGCTGAGATTTAAAACTACTATTTTTTAAGAAATGTAAACAAATGGTCAGGAGTTTGGCTTCTGATTACCATAGAGGCAACAGAACTCTCATCACAGACCTTCGCCGAAGTATAAATGCCAAATGTCATGTGATGCCTTCATTTTTGTCGCTGGACACATAATCAGGCTTAAGCTACCAGTTAAAACTAGCACCGGCCCATATTCAGGCCAAAAGTGATTTAGTTAATTTTCAGTCATTTTCAATAAATCTGGTGAAATTTTCAATCAATCTGGTCACACAATATACCACTTGAAGGTGTTAAAACTCACGATTCTACAGATTCTAAAACCACGGACGACACGAATCATGGTAAAGTCAGTATCTTTATCCCGGCAAAAATAATAATATTTTTGGCGCGAAAAAAAATAAAAACTTAACATTTCCACTGTGTTTGAGTTTTTTTTATTCTGTCTCAAGAAAAACAAACTCCTAAGGGCTACCTTTAAGAAGAGTCCAGGATAATGCCTGCAGTAAAAGCGGTTGAAAAACAGTAACCATTTCATTGGTTTTTCTGTTAAAAAAGTGGCACTTAAGAAGGGGTTAACATCTGTGAGAGATAAGCGTGTCCTTTTTTTTTTTGCATACAACCTTTCAACATTGTAGTTTGGGGTCGTGCAGCGTTGCTGACTCTAGAGACAAAAGGCACAGTTGACATTTTAGGGTTAAAAATATGGTGAATGTAATATTACACAGCATGCTCTCTGGCTGAAAAATTGAGGCACCAGTGATTATGGGACAGCTGAGCTTTTGAAGTCATTGGCTCTGCCAGGGTGGTGACTTGGTCACAGCTTCCATTAGCACAGTCTGCTCTGAGAGACCTGCTCTCACCTACAAAAAAGGCTCCCATGAAACCCCGTTCGACTGTACACACCCATCGATTACTCAGTGGTGTAACACCATTATTATCTGGAGCATTTGCAGTATTGGGATGAGGTTCCGTTAGCACAGTCATAATAATCACAGAGGAGCCACGATTCTCAGCTCGTAGGCCGAGAGACTTGCTTCACACACCAAGCCCAACTGTCACCAACAAAAAGGGTTCCCGTGAGATTTGGCTCAACTGCAAACACCCATCGATCAGTTATGGAGATACTGGACCTGTGACTCATGCCGGTAAAAGGCAGCACAGGGAAGGTTATGCCTCTATACGTCTCATTGGTCAGATACTGAGCCGGCCTGCTTTTTAATCCCATGGCCTCTCCCCAATATTTTTTTTAAATAATGGCTTCCAAATACTTTTTTGGCCATGCTTTTAGCAGTTTCCACTACACTCCCTGCTCCCTGGGACATTTTTAACACATCTTCCTCTCCAACTCTCATTCACACACACACACAAACACATGCACACACACACACACAATATTTTCCTCTCATTCATACACAAACACACACATACCCTCTCTCTCTCTCCCTTCCCTTCTTTCTCTCTCTGCTCCATTGTCAAACTTCAATGTTCAACTCTTACCCTGCGCTGCATGTGTTGTATTGCGGCTTAGATAAGGTGAATGCATTTGCCGCTTATTTAAAACCTAATCTTCTTACAGAGGGAGGTTTCTTTAATGGCCTAGTGAGGGGGTGAATCTCAAAGCCTCTTTAGCGAGGTGAAAATCGTTTTCAATGGGCTGAAAATAACCGTTTAAAAGGTGGAAAAGAAGATGTGCCAGGGAAATCTGCTCGGGCTCAAATGTGCTGTTCCAGTGCTGCAAAGACGTTTCGGCCACTGTCGCTAAGCTTGACACTTTAATTGTGTCCTCCATGGCAGGCAATTTCAACAATAATAAGTTTACTTTTCAACCATCAAATAGACCCTAGCAAGTTTGCTTACTCTCCACTTTTTATGTCAGCTTATCAACCTATGTTTAGAATCTTTACAATTTGTAATCGACTACTTATACTGAAATGATGGAGTGAGTTCCTGACATCTCTCTGATAAAGCTTGTTTTTTGATTGCTTTGCCTGAGACTGATTTTACTTATAATTTTACAATGTAGCTGCCTTTTTTATTATATTTAGCTTACCTATTCTAACCATTCTGATATGCATGGCCATGGTTTGTTCAAAACAGTAAACTGAAAAACAAAATTTGAAGATTTGTATGACCAAAAATCCTGAAATCAATAAAGGTACTTTCCTCAAAGCATAAATTGCTAGATAATTGGTTTAGCCCCTGTGGAGTAGACCATGTTTAAATCAGTCAGGGTTCCTCAAGTTGCTAATGCAATATACCCATATGGAATCTACATCCCCAAAGATGTGCCCTTATTTGGACTGGCACTAGCTTACTACTACATGATGTGTAAAATGTGAGTCAATGAGTGGAAACCTTTCAGCTGCAACTACTTGATAAAGGATCAACACATTACACCCCAAAAAGAGTCTAAATTTCACACACAAGGAGGCACAATTAACAGCCCCCAGGAATGCCCTACCACCTTAACATTCTGCGTATTAGGCGCACATTCCCAAAACACCACACCATCTGACACCACAGACACCAAACATGAAATGAATAAACAAAATATGGTGGAGCCCCCAGCTGTGCCACAATGGGGAACTGCTACAAAATAAAAATAAAATGTAAAAAAACAATGTACAATAACACACAACATAGTTAAGCCGCTGTCCTCCATGCTGGTCCTCGATAGCATCACTTTTGCTCAAGCTGTCCTTGGCTCGCAGTTTCTTCCCTTCTGCCGTAGCTCTCGTCTCGCTCTCCCCTCTCTGTAAAACATTGTTTTTGTGATTGGAAGAAACAACACCACAGCTCAGTAGCCATACACGGCAACATATTATTTTACACTGGCAGATCCAAAAGCTACCTAAAATTACATAAAGTGATGCGAGTTGTGCACCGGAAGTGAGATCCCAAAGGCATCCCTGGGCCAATTTTAATGGGCGGACCATTTTTGAACTGAAACTGTTCTTATTCAAGCTGTAGTTCGGACACCATTTTGAACTCAATCCGATAAAAAATTTCAGAGAAGCAAAGCCATTGTCCTCAGTTCAGTTCTGGGGGCTAGTTAGTTTTGGTTGTCTGAGCAGAGATTGGTGCCCTTACAAGTCAATCGAGCAACAGGGCGACTTTGACAGGATTTGCTTGCAGCACAGACCATTTAAATTGTCTTTCTTAAAGTGGTAGCTGCCTTTTTCAAAATAACGTAGTGTTGTATTGTAAAATACCGTATATTACCTATTAATGGTGCATACCAGGGGCGTGTCTACGGTTGGGTGGGCATTGCCCACCTAGAGATAAGCCTTGCCCACCCAGAGGAATCGTCTGCCCATCCAATGATAACACCGTTATTTTGAGCGTTCATAGCTTTCTGTAATTCTGTCATTGGTCATCAAAAAATGCATTGCTTTCCTATTGGCCATTTTGAAGCCAAATCCCAAAAAAATAAAATCCGACAATATGAAGTCGGCGCTAAAGTAGGCTATTAGAGCTACAGACGATTCTGTTATGTTCTGAGTACCTGTCTGTCTCGTTTTCTGCTACTTCCTGCTTTCGTTCCCGTGTATAATTGTATGTATTACTAACTCGCGATAACAATCACTCGGGTGCTTTATTAGTTACATGCACTTTACTAAACTCATTAATATAAATGTGTATTAACAAACTGTCTGTCTTGTAGTTAGATACTAACATTTAACCAGCTTCCCCGCTTTATCTTTTCTCCCTGCATTACTAAGCTGTCCTTGATCTACCTATTAACTTGTTTCAGCTGCTTATCCTGAGAGACCATGTATTCGTCCTTTCCTCGTTATTGAATTATTGTTTCCCTAATGTTTTAACCTCACGTTGTTTGTTACTCCTCCCCTTCCTCTGTGTATTTAAGACCCACATTTCCTCTGCCTAGTTGTCAGAACGTTGATCAGTTTGCCAGTGCCTATGCCTTACTAAGCCTGAGTATATCGTGAGATTCCTGAGACACCCTTTGTTTGACTTTGATTTAGCCTAGCCCCTTTTGTACCTTAGCCTTTTGATTTCTGGTTTTCGACCATTTCTGTGTATTTACCGATGTTGATTTAGCCTAGCAATTTTGAACCTTTGCATTTCTGATTTCTTGGTTTTGACTTTTGCTTGTTTATTGGTTTTTGATTTTTGGATTCTACTCTGCTTACGTTTTTTTGCCTGATCCTGGTCTGCACTTGGGTTTTATTTGTACAGACGATTCAGAT
This sequence comes from Ilyophis sp. 1 JC-2022, assembly GCA_022702515.1. Lineage (NCBI taxonomy): Eukaryota > Metazoa > Chordata > Actinopteri > Anguilliformes > Synaphobranchidae > Ilyophis > Ilyophis sp. 1 JC-2022. The sequence goes on from CM040406.1 coordinate 103,254,120, forward strand.
TCGGCCAATCATAAAAATGCCACATCAAAATAATATATTTCTCTAATATCTGATTGGTTGGTTTGGCCATATAAAACATGGAGACGCAACAAGAAAGAGAGGTCAGTTTCTTTGATCAATCTTTTCTTGATAACTGTAACTGTTACGCATTGCTTAGGATATAATATTTGCTAGCCTAGCTTACTCAGTGAGTTGAGAATGGTGAGAATCTCCATCTTGGAGATTTGATTTTAAATAGATTGATTACATGTTGCATCTAGCCTAGTTGTTATAGCTGTGATTCTGCGAAACATCTGCAGCATTGCACTAGCTGGCTGCACTTGTGTGTGCGGCGCCCGCGTGTGTGTGTGTTAGCTAGCCTACTGCCGCGTGTTGGCTAGTCAGTAGATTTGGTAAAATATACATGAAAATGATGAGCCAGTTACAGTAACGTAGTTTCACATGTAAATAGAAAATAGCACAAAGACTGAAATGATGAAGGAATATAGCTCAACTTTAATATACTTGTTTCCAAGATTAGATGATTTGGTATCATTGGGAATAAATTAAGTTGTCCTCCTATAAAATGGGGGGGAGTGGAGATGGGTTTAAAATGTAATAAAATTATCGTATCCACGAATATACTGATTAGCCTATGCTTTAGCTTTATATGAAAGCATCTCAAATCTCATGTAGGGCTTTGGAAAAAATAAATAAAAAATCTTCAAAATGTTCATACATTTTTATTTTAGAAAATGCCCTGTGTGAGGTTGTGTAGAAATGCATGAAATTAGTTTTAAAAGGCTCAATTTTTTCTGGGTGAGGACCCCCAGACCCACCACTACTTCATCCCCACCTTCTGCCCCACCAATATCTCTTCATGCCCCCCCAATTAAAGCAGTCTAGAAATGCCCCTGGTGCATACTCAAGTAAAATATTTTTCACTATGGTCAAGTTGTTGAAAAACTGGCAAAATAAGTACATTTTCAATGTGAGAAGTCTTTCCTTAGAAACTGGTGTTGAATTTGGCAGCTTTTATTATGCACAATTTGTTTTCCATTGGTTGGAAGTGATCTTCTGGAGATGATCTGTGCACCATAATCTTGCCACTAGCTGATGTGAATTTTGATAAACAAATGGTTGAGCTATATTTTTAAGACACTGGTTTTTTTTGTACATTTTTATGTACATTATGTGTGTGTACCATCAATAATTTATCACATATTTCATCGGTTTTGATACTAGTCTTGATGGTACATGTGCCCTTCAAATACTGCCATCATCCACATCTCTGCTGTGTGTTGCCACAAAGTTATAAGGCTTTATTTAAGAGTTGTTCAAACCAGACGGAAATTTCCTTTTAAAATGTTTGGGGATATTTGATCAATTACATGTTGAGATCAGGAGATCCTGTGGCTTTGAAGCACCAATAAAAAATCATCCAAAAAAATAATCTTAAGAAAAGCTACCGTTCAGACAAAGAACAAACCTTCCCTGATTAATCAGCACCAAATCACAATGAAATAACTTCCAGAGCAGAAACAATAGCACAGGAATCTCACCTCAATGATGTCAATTTGTCACTGAGTGAAAAAAAACATATATCTCGGATCTTATTGGACATGCAGTAATAAACATCTCTGCCCCTCTGAACTGAATAATAGATGTTAGGCTATGAAATTTATTGACTGTTATCATGAGCCATCTTCCAATATAGGAGTGAATGTCCTTTTAGTGTTTACCACAGCAATGCAAAGCCGTATCATACCTTGGCACTTAAAAATGACCTTATACCATCCTGATAATATTGTAATAAAATAAAAAATATAAAAAGCACATGATCACTGAACTGTGTGGAAAAACATAATAAAAGTACATTAAACTCTTGTTTTACTCAGCATGCTCACAATGTCCTGAAAGCTGTGTGCATTTTTTTTTTACAAGTAATTGTATTGGAAACGAATTCTGTAACATTCAATAGTTAAAAAATTAATTTAAAAAAGAATGACTTCAGCTTGAACATTTGTGGTGTCACCCATTGTAAACTCATCCTTGACATACTACCTTACGAAAAGCAGTTCAAATTCATCAATTAATTATTCAAAGTGCTGATTAATGTTTGTTTCTGCGCTTGTATAAGTAATTCATAGAAATAGATGAGCAGAATCTAAATTAGGACAAGAACAGATCAAGCAATTAATGAATGTCAATAACTGGCACTGCAAAACAGTTAAGTAATGTTGGCAACATTTGCAATTGTATTAATTGTTCATTCATGGGAACATATGATTTTTGAGTGGATGACAAATGCACTACTTTGACACCATACCCTGGGGCATGAATATGTTCTCCATTGTATGTCTGTTAGCAAGGCAAGTAGGCTGTTTTGTGATTGTTGCTGCCACCCACCATGTCTGATTTCATTCTGCATCCGAGATGTCAAAGCTCAATCAAAACAGATTGGATAACACACTGACCTTTTCAAGTCACTGTCTGATGTTTCAGAAATATCACCATTAAATGAAGGGCAACGGTTGATTTATCCTGTCAGCCCAGCGGGTTAAAAGGAATATGACTGACACACAGGTTTGATCAAAATGTATTGGAAAAATGTATAATAATTGAATGTTTTAATCTAAAGTTTCTGGCACAGTAACCTAGTATCGTCTACACATAATCAGGGGTGCCACCAGGGGATTTGGGCCCCATCATGTCAGGGCTCAGTGTATGGATCCAAGTAAAGAGATAGGGACACAGAGGCAGAGGTTAGTGAGACAACAACATTTTTTTTACTTGTGAACATACAGAAAAACAAAGAAACAATAAACCAGACAAAAAAAGAGGGAACACAGTAAGACTAAAGTGGGAAACAAGGGCCATGACTGAATGTGATCCCTTAACCCCTTTGAGCCTAGGGCGCATATTTGCATACTTCATCAAAAAGCTTTTGAGTGGACAACTTTTTCTCACAAATGGAGGCACTTATTACCAGGATGAAACCCTTATTTCCAGGGTTTTGTTGAGTGATTCAAAAGCACAATCATCCGCAGAACTGTGCACTCATCCAACAATTTCCGAAAGTAAACCGGTGTAATGGATTTTAGTGGCAGATAATCAAACGCGAAGGTAGGGGGATCAGAACAAGTCACTCACGCAGTGAGGACCAATAAAGGGAGTAACACAATAATAAATGCACAGAAAGAAAAAACTGAAAACTACTTCCTTGTGGCTAAACAGCCAAAGGAAAATCAACCCACTATAATAGGGCGAACTCGAATAACGAGTGAAACACAAACGAAATCTCCCAAGCTCAAAACTGGAGCCAAAATGGGAAACTTAGCAAAGAAAAGAACACCTTCGGCATATAAGTTCGGGCGGCCAAAAAGATGTAAAACCAAAACGAAACAAACAAAAAACTGTCTCAGAGAGAACAGCAAAGAAGAAACAGGTGAAAAGAATAATGAGGGAAAGCAAACCCCGGAACAGAAAGTGGAAAAAATCGGATCGATTTTCAATCAGGAAACCAGGACAAGAACCGCAACGGAAAAGAAAATAAAAACCCATGAACCACGACAACCGGAAGTAAAAATAAATTCTTGTAGTACAAGAGCGGGACATATTACAACTAAACAAAAACTACTACTTTTTATTTGAGTTAATTCCATCTTCATTCATAATCTACACTTTGTAACCATTGTCATATTTAAACTGATTGATTTTCTCAATATATATATTACTTTACTACTACTTTATATTACAAACTACTACCTCGCTAGTTTTGAAAGAGTTTTAAATTAAGTAGGTGAAAAGATTTTCCGCACACATCTTAGAGAAGTTTTGGGTCAAGAATATCCCTAGCGGGTACCCAGGAACTCTCCACAGGACCATATACCTCCCAGTCCACCAGGTACTGAATAGATTCTTTCCAGTCTCACCCGGCGAATGAAAAGGATCTGGCGGACCTTGAACACAGGATGTACCTCAATGGTGCAGGGCAAGATTGGCTGTCTGGGAGAGGGGACCTGGGCGCTGGTGACCGTGGACTTGAGTTTAGACATGTGGAACGTGGGGTAGATCTGCATGGACTGCGGCAACTGGAGGTGGTAGGCGACAGGGTTGTCTTGAATGGTCCGATGAATCATGGGGACAGCTTCCGGAACTTTTGATCTTGTGTGGAGAGCCATATCTTGGCCTGCTGCTGCTGTCTTGCTGAGGTCCAGAGGAGCGCTGCTCAAACCTTCCTCCAGGTTCAGCAGCAGCAACGGATGAATGCCCGGGCAGAATGCATGGTTACCTCACCCTCCAGTTTTATAAACTGGGGAGGCTGAAAAGCAATCTGACATTCAAATGGGGACAAAACAGTTGAAGAACACTTGTTATCTGCAAACTCCGCCCATGGCAGGAACTGACTCCAGGAGGATGGGTTATCCAACACATAGCACCTCAGAATGGTCTCCAGGTTCTAGTTGATCCGCTTAGTCTTGAATTTGGACTGCAGGTGAAAGGTGGAGGACAATCTGGCATCTGCATGACCTAGCATACAATCTGAATGTGCTCAAGCAGTGATCTGGAAAAGATCAAAATGTAGGTATACATAGACAAACCAGTGGAGCATGTCCCTGAGCACATCATTAACAAAGACATGAAAAACAGCTGGGGAGTTTGTAAGCCAGAATGGCACTCATAATGTCCATAGGAGGTGTTGAATGCTGTCTTCCACTCATCTCCTCTTCTGATACACACCAGATGGTAGGTGCTGTGCATGTCTAACTCAGTAAAGACTACGGTCCACTGGAGAGACTCAAAAGCAGTGGATATGAGTGGCAAGAGATAACAATTCTTAATACCTCAGTAATCGATACATGGGTGCAAAGTGCTGTCTTTCTTACTCACAAAGAAAAATCCTGCACCTGCCAATGAGGCAAAGGGGCAGATTTATTTCACTGCAAGGGCTTATTTTATGCAGTCTTTCACAGTCTTTATGTAGTTTAGATGCCCCAGAGTTAAGAAAAGCTATCGAGTCCCACTGTGAAGATGCGCACTGGAGACTAGTGGTGACTGGTGAGCATAAAACAGGTTTGGGGAACAAAAGTTAGCTGATCCGAAGTCCCCCGATCCCTGACGAGCCCACCTGTTTCCCGAGAGCTCAGGGCACGTATTGTGAATAATGGATATAGCCTGGTTAGCCACAAGAGTTCTCTCGGATTCACCCATCTCTTTCAAAGCAAGACATTTTGGCCCTACTCAGTTGCATTTGCTGGGCAGCAGACTCAGTAGGAACACTCGGGAAAATCCAGTAAGGGACTGTAGGGAGCAGAGTAACAGGCTTAGGAGAACTTCCTGATTTCATGAGAGCTCAGGGGAAGGAGAGGTTCCATCATGTGTAGAGAAATTATGCAGAAATCTCCCTTTCCTGTTTTCTCATGCAGGCAACCATCCATCCGAATACCAAAAGAGATAAGTTAGTCCATGTCAGGAGGCAGACCTCTTCATCCTTCAAATGCTCAGACAGACCTTGATGAAAAAGAGACTGCCGCTTCCTCGTTCCACCCACCCTCTGTAGAGAGTGTGCAAAACTCCTTGCCGGAGTGAAACGAGTTCTCTAAACTTCTCTCCCACTTTCAGATTAGTCAAACACTGCTTAGCTCGTTAGCAAAAATCGGAATGTCTGGGCAAGCTGGGGACTGTTGCTCCCACAGTGTCGTAGCTAAGCCAATGCCCTCCTTGAAAGCAGAAAAATTATGTCGGCCACCTTGGAACACTCAATGTGGAACCTGAAGGTTTGGAGATTGAACACGAGGGAGCATTGTGTCAGAAAGCCTCCATTTGCCCAGATGAGCATTATAGTGTTCAGGAGGAGGCAGTTGAGGCTCCCATAGAGACAGATGTTAGTTGCTGGCAGCTGAAGCCAAGGCAGGAGAAACAGTAGATGATGCCCTCTCTCCGGGTGGTATGGGGACGCACACGAGCTTGGACAGCAGCAGCTCTCTGATACATACTGGAGCAGATGTTCGTGTCGGCCGATGGTGGTTCCCTGACTGGCAAGCGCGTTCCGAATTTGGCTAATCTCCGCTGGATCCATCTAGCTGGCTCGGTCTTACTATCAGCGCTCAGTGTATGGATCCAATGCAGAGATAGGGACACAGAGGCAGAGGTGAGATAACAAAAATACTTTACTGGTGAACATAGAGAAAAACAAAGAAACAATAATCCAGACACAAAACATGAGGGAACACAATACGACTAAACTGGGAAACTAAGTAACAGGAAAAGCTAGGGAAGCTCAGATATTACTTGCGAACAAGCGGCAGGAAGAAAACACATGCAGTGAAGGACTGAGAAGAAGGGACTTAAATACGCCAACAAACAGGTGAACTGTATAAACTAACTAGACACCAGTTCAGACAATAATTAACCAATAATACAATAATGACAGGGAAAAGACTCAAGAAGCAAACAGGAGAAACACTAAGAGTGGGGAGCTAGGGGCCTCCGGTGGTCAAAAGTGGGAACTGTGACACACCACCCCATCCCTGCACAATTACAGCATAAACTTTTGAGGGCCCCTGTCAGTCAAGGCTCATGGAATTGTCCTGCTTCCTCCTGCCGCCACCGCTCCCCAACCCCACTATAAGGAATCCCTGCTTATAATTGTTATTTAGATATTTTTTACAATTCCCTTTGCAATGCTATGCATCTTTGCAATGTGTCTGTGCAATACAGAGATACACTTCATACGTTGCTTTCATTTCACTCTAGAAAACTGGTCAGTCTTTGAATATTTAACCCTGAGACCTATTTGGACCCATTATTCTATTACAGTCCATTGTCATTAAAAAATAAAAGTGACTAATTTCAAGAATTACATTTAGGTATTTGATTGCCATGAAAAAAGTTTACTTATAATTAATTTAATCTTTAGAAGTTCACTTTTTGTTGGTACAGTAATATTAAGAGTGAAAAATATGAATTTCTGCAAAAACTCCTTTCTGATGAAAATGTTGAGCAATGTTATTCCCCACAGAATTGCTTAAGAATGTGAGAGCTCAATAGTACATTTCCATGTTTCCAATACTGTATGGCCCTTATCCGATTGAGAGGGCAGCTGAGATCATATTCCAAGATTTCTTTAATCCTTTTATTGAATATCAATAAGACAATCTGAGCTTTCTAATAGCTCCAGCTTCACACTTTCTATTTCCAATTCAAATGAGGGTACTGAAGAGAGACTAAATTAGTTTATCACTTTGTGTTGCACCTAGTTCATGAAGTAGCTTATATCAAAACTGATATCTATTCAAGAAGAACCACTTCCAAATTACAATGTTTCTTACAGTGGCTGGATGGAGATTTACATTAAGGGCTTAAAATGGATATTAATCCTTAAACCTCTGTTGTCTAGATTAGATTAAAATTGTCTCAGGGTAGAGTACAATGTCTACAATGTCTATAAAGAAATCAGGGCTGTTTGTTTTACTGTCTGGCTTGGGTTTATAGATGACCTTATAGTTCGCTCATCACTATCAATGTACACTTTATTTTGTTGACCCCACCCTGCAAAACCTGTTATGATTGGATGAACTCAGAAAACTGCTTGGTTGAAAACCAATGAGTCACCGGTATTGCTTCCATGAGCTTTGTCCCCTCAGGTGATCTGCTCTCAGTATTTATATGTGCGATTTGTCTCTCTATCTGCAGTCAGTCTGCAGAGATGCTCTCTCTCTCTCTCTCTCTCTCTCTCTCTCTCTCTCTCTCTCTCTCTCTCTCTCTCTCTCTCTCTCTCTCTCTCTCTCTCTCTCTCTCTCTCTCTCTCTCTCTCTCTCTCTCTCTCTTTCCTCAGTGGTCACTGAAATGAACAGAAATCATTGACTTATTTTTTTTTTTGCTTAAAGGCTCTGAATTCAATGAGAATTTGTCCTTCGCTAATACGGAAAAGTATATAAAAATATAATTTGGTGAGTTATTTTGAGGGTCTCTAAACTATGCCCTGCCACAATGGTATTTTTTTGTGAGGTCTAAGCAGTTCACGTTGTTTCAGAAGCTGAAGGCTGTACGTGTTATTAATCTTTTCCATAGTTGTGGCTCAACCATAATCACTTAGGAATTATGCTTTTATTCTTACATTACTGCTTGCCATCTCAATACAAATGTAATCAAGTTCATAATGTTGGAAAGGGCAATGGCAGTGCATTCATGCATTTGTGTGTGTGTGTGTGTGCCAGTGTGTGTGCACTTGTGTGTGTGTGTGTGTACATACAGACTTTTGAATGTGTGTATGTGTGTCTACAAACAAGCCTTTGGGCATATTTGTGTGTGTGTGTGTGTGTGTGTGTGTGTGTATATGTGTTTCTATATTACATTCCTGAACCAAAGTTTTACCTCTGAGACTTTTCTGGGAAACTGCCAATAACTCCACTCCCCTTTGAATATTTCAGTTTAAGCAATTTGACACGAACTGCACGCAAACACTTGACCCATTTCTTAACTCAGCCTTGAAGCTCAGATAAGAAATAAATTGTCTGTGTGCGCATGCACGTACAGTCAATTTTTAATACATTTGCAAAAATTACTTAAAACATGTTTTCACTTTGTCATTATGGGCTATTTTGTGTAGAATTTTGAGACCAAAAAATTTACTCAATCTATTGTAGAATATGTCTGTAACGTAATAAAACGTGGAGAAGGTGAAAGGTGTTCAGACTTTCCGGCTTGACTGTATGTATGTGTGTGTGTGGGGGGGGGGGGGGCTAACACCTCGAACATTGTCTCTAGGGAATCACAAAGGAATTGTCTTGGAACAAAATAACAACACGCCGACCCCTAGCTACTCTAAAATGGACTCTGCCATTGTATAACGCAAGCTTTGATGCCACGACACTGTCACTTATAATACATTTTACATGATAATGGGGGCTGCCTTTTGAATTGGTTTATAGCAGCATCAGGCAGATTGCAGCCGCTGTATGCCAGAGGTCGTGTTCTGTAATAGGAGACTTTATTAATGAGGCTGTGTATGTATGATGGCTCTGTGAAGAAGCAGTCCGTTAGGTAAGGCGTTCACTTACAAAAGTAAACTCTCAATGCCTGGGGGGATTTGACGTGATGTGTGGTCTAACTAATTTTTAACAGGATTTAACTCGGCTTATGGGCAAGAACCAACAGAGAGCAGGGTGCCCGTTCAGGAGTAAAAGATGGAACACGGATGGCTGATCCAAGACCATGGCATGGTACTGTCCTCCATGGATTATATCACAGCCAGGGCCAGCACAGCGACCGTGAATGTGCAATAGCAGGTCAAGTATTTCTACAGCTGGTGAAACCGCAATTTCCCATGATACCATTGAGATCTTTCAGAGGACCACAAAAAAAAGAGATTATTTGTTTGACATAAACACCCTTTGGTACTGTTCGCCGGGTCAAATTGACCCGGGACATAAATGGGATTTTAAAGCAATACAGAATTTAAAATTCCAAGAAAAAGTGACTAGCCATTTTATTTTTCTCAGTTGCTAAGAGGTCTCTAAATGAAAGTGAAAATACAGGTTATAATTTTGTTTGGATTTAGAAGGGAAATGGATTTGACCTGTTATGCTTATTGGACAATTCTGATATTAATTAAATTCTGACAGTTCAATATTATTTCTTTAATTTTGAAATAAATATTTAAAATTGATCAGAGCGCAAGTAACCTTGCTGTCTTCTGTGAAACTACAAAGTGAGACAGTGGTCTTTGGGAAATAACTAAATATTTTTATTACTTATTAAATAAAATATTTCTAGCAATGTGATGTATGGTATTGACAAAAATATGGGACATAATTTTCAAGGGCCAACATTTTCATAAAGAAATTACACACCCAAATTCCAGAAAAGTTGGGACAGTATGTAAAGTGTACATAAAAGCAGAAAGCAGTGATTTGTAAATTCTCTTTTACATATGTTTAATTTAAAACATTACAAAGAAAATATATTTAATGTTTTACCTTATCAACTTTATTGATTTTTGTAAGTATACACTAATTCCGAATTTGATTCCTGTGTTACACCCATAGAGTGCAAGCTGACTCAAGGGGTGACATATTTTAGAAATGATTTATGCTGAAAGAATAAATGGAAATGACAATAGTGAGTCAGCTGGTCCTCAGTGGCTTTACTGGTTCAGGTGTTAACTGCCAACTCAACTTAGTTGGAACAATACAAATGACAATGTAAAACAATAACAATATAATATCAAGATCACAATATTTCAAAATACGGTAATAACCATGCATTCACTAGATATTTCAATTTAAAATCAATAGGCTAATAGGTTTATCACAATAAACATAAAATAGGCTGTTATATATAAAAGTATGCTAATAAAATGACCATCTCTCTCATCTCTTCCACGTATGTGAGTAGGCCTTTCAGGTACATACACACATGTTCTTCATCACCTTCCTTTTCTCCCATCTCCTCAAGTTCGCTTTCAATGGTCTTTATAAGCCCTCTCTTTGTTTTGCTGGAGAACCCTCCCTCAGCAGGCATAGCACATTTTGTGTATTCACATACTTTAATGATGAGTGAGTGGTCCAACTGATATAGGATGGCCGTGACTTCAGTCAGTAAAGACTCCATACCTCTGTTCTTATTATACCTTAGATGTGATGTTACTGTTGGTGGCGAACATGATGGTGGTCAGAAGGTTCTGGGTCGTCTCACTGGAGTGATACCACTGCTGGCCTGGATCACTCCCGGGCTGGCTCGCCAAAAAATATGTTACATCCATAGAGTGCAAGCTGACTCAAAGGGTGACATATTTTAGAAATTATTTATACTGAAAAAATAAATGGAAACGACAATAGTGAGTCAGCTGGTCCTCAGTGGCTTTACTGGTTCAGGTGTTAACTGCCAACTCAACTTAGTTGGAACAATACAATTGACAATAAAACAATAACAAAATAATATCAAGATCACAGTATTTCAAAATACGGTAATAACCATGAACTACATTGCTGCTAATCAGCGGTTCGGGCTCTGGCTCTAACTGTCTACATTCTATTGACCGTTAGAAGAAAACTAATAAAAACAAAGAAAATGTAAATTACAAAACACTCTAACGTTAAATCCTACACATACATATGTAGCAGTGGAGTCAGTCAAACGTTACATCTGCCTTCTTTTGACATGTTTTGACAGGTGTAATTTGACAACAACCACTCATCGTAAACGGCAATCTAGTGCCAACTCATCCAAGTTTAGGATAACGTTACCAAGCTAGCGCAAATAACGTTAGCTACCTCTAACAAACTGCATATGCTACAATGCATAACGATACACTAAATAGAAAGCCTACATTACTGACAAACTGTATAAATGCTTATGTGACATTTACCCACCTGAAAGAATAAATGGAAACGACAATAGTGAGACGGTTGGTCCTTTACTGGTTCAGGTGTTAACTGCCAACTGAAGAATGCAGCGCAAGCCCACAGCTTATATACCCGTAGGTGATCTCGTGCCTTTTATACTCAAAATAGAAATGCTTGAAATTGAATGGGGAGGTCTCTGTAACCATGCACGATAAAGTGTATACATATAAAATAACACATTTAAGTAAGTGGGTAATTACATATAAATATCCTATGTGCCACACCTGCAACACATTCCAAACACGTGGGACAGGGGCAAAAATAAAAAAACACCTGTTTGGAACATTCTACAGGTAAACAGGTGATGGCATCATGACTGGGTATAAAAGGATATCAAAAGACTCTTGATATCTTATTTGCAGGTACTCTTACAAGCGATACTATAACCTATCTGCATTTGAATGGATCTCTATGGGAATTGGTGGATGTGACTAGATTAAGCTGTAAATTACACGGGAATAGTATAGAACCCATGGTTGGCTAAATGGCTGGTATCAAACGAGCCTAAAAAAAAACATCACTGCTGCCAGATATGCAGTAGATATTGTGGCAGCCGTGTGGGAGGGGAGGGCTGCCACTTGACTGATAACAAGAATTTGAATGTCCACACTGTACAAATAAAGTTCAAAAGCTTTACTGAAGTTACTGCGGTGCACAAGACGGCAAAAGCATACACACAATAACGACAGCTGCCAGTCCACAGTCCAAGAGAATCGTCGGTGTCTGAAAGCAGGGGTCGGTACACGGCAGAGGGTTCTCTTACTGTCCAGGGCTGGTGCAGGTGGAGGGAAGTCAAACAGGCGAGGGTCAAATCCAAATCGGGGTCTCATACGGTCCAGGGCTTTTTCACACGGCAGGGTTTTCCTAAAATCAAAGATCATACACGGCGCTGTTAATTACTCTCCAACACTACTCTCGTCTCCTACTTCCACCACAGTTTCCTACTTCCACCACCATCCATTCAAATGCAGAGAGCTTATAATATCGCTTGTAACAGTACCTGGAAATAAGATATCGAGAGTCTTTTGATGTTGATGGGTCACAGACTTCAGGAAGTAACAGCATGCAAAGAATATGCGACCAAATAGCAGAGCTGTTGTTAAATTGCATGTAACATAGGACTCTTATCTAAAGAATGATCATGGAACACATCATGAAGATCATTTCACATAGAAATTTCATGAGACAAGTCCTAAAGAAACACTTTATGATCACATATGTAAAAATACAATGCATTACATAAATTATATTGCATACAGTAAATCATATAAATGATTTGCTCTTGAAACACTATAAACGCAGAAAATATCTCATATATCAATATTCCTTCGATCACAAGATTTAAAATTTTAAGCTGTAAAGAAGCCTTTTTTGTATATTGGAAGCAAGACTGGTAACTGAAGATAAAAAAAGAATATATAAAAAAATATATTCTCAATAGCCTGTAGTAGGTGGTGAGAAAGGTGTTTGGGCTTATTCAATGTGAAGAGTTTTAAATTGTCCATTGAACAGGAAATTCACTCTGAACAATTTGCTATCACGGTTATTTCATTGGGGTTGGAATTTTGGCTCCACTTGCTTCACCTACAAATGTGCATACCTGGGACTTATAATCAACGCAAGTGTTGTTTGTTGCCTTTGTCCGGGGTTGGGGGGGAGGAGAAATAGGCAGAACATTGAGACCCTCGCCAAGATGTCAGGAACCACTTTGTCCACCACTTTTTCAAATCAAAATTCCATGCACACCTCAATCTGTCAATAAAGCGTCATCACTTGGAAACAAATTATGTACTAAATCTCAGCTCACTGGGACATCATATTAACAATGGATTACAGGCTGGAGAGGATTAGGAGGAGCTTTGTGTTAGCAGATTAACCACCGCGGTCAATCTATTAACCTAATAATGACAAAAGACATTTTTTTAATTCTCAGCTGTGCCTTTGTTTCTGGTTTAATTTTTGTCATTCTTGAAATTGACAGCTGACATGTTATTAAGGCTTCTGTGACTGTGTATTTTACAATCGTCCTTTTTGACTGGGGATACAGTGGTAATATGTGCAATAGTGGCCTACTTGACCAGTAGAGAGATGAGTGCACATGATGAGACACAGAAGCTAAGTTCACTGACTCAACCTGAAGCTCCAGTTTTAATTGTCTGTTTTTAGCACGGACACAGGACAATGCAGTAATAAGCCATTCCCTTTTTCCCATTTCATTAGTATTACTTTTAATATTTGGCAATGCAATGGCATGGTGCAGAGACAATGTGCAAAACATTTCTATGCTCTAAACTGAACTGAGAACTGAGCTAGAGCAAAACAGATGGCCTCTAATGGCCTGCAAATGCAATAGAGAGTGACTGTGACCATCTCTCGCTGTTTGAGGCTGTAGTCGCTACAAGGCCGAAGACCCATGTTCCAAGAGCATTGTCAGTAAAAACACTAGACCATTAGCGGGGAATGCACATGCAATGTTAAAACTCACAATTGGCTGTGGTGAAATGTGAGACTTTGTTCTCCCACAACAGCCGTCAGGGCTGTCAGCATCTCCAGTTCCAACAAGTTCATATTTCTTTCCATCTCATCGCGAGAAGGCTCTTCAGTTCTACTTTACATTCTGGCTTAGAGGCTCATTTCACACGTTTCTTGTTGTTGTTGTTGTTGTTGTTGTCTCTTTAACTGAATCTGTTAGGAACTGATGGGTTCGGGTTGAGTCGGACTGATTTTTAAAATTAAATCATTTGGGTCAGGTTAGGTCAGAGAACAGTATTTCCACATTGGAATGCCATTGTCATGGTTCGTGGGTTATTGTTCTTTTTTCCCACTGCGGTTCTCATCTTTTATCTCCCATTGAGAATCCATCAGATTTTTTCCTAGTTCTGTCTCTGTCTTTTTTTTTTTGCTATTATTCTCATTATTCTCACCTGTGCTGCCTGCTGGGTGCGGGGGTTTCCTCATTTTTCTTTTGCTCTCGGTCTTTCTTTTTTTTATTTATTTTGACATGAGCAGGTATAGGTCAGGTAAGCGGCCTTGTGATATTAACTGGTTTATGTTCACGAGGGACTTACTTTTAGCTTCTTCAGGTATAGGATTGTTTCCTCCTGTTAGCGTTCTGCGCTATTTATTTCCGTGCTGTTTTCTACGAGACAGTGTTTTCTTTTGGTTGTTTTTGTTTTGTTTCACCTTCGATCGGATGTTGTAGAGTAACTGAAGTTGTTTTCTTTGCTTTTCCAGTTTTCTGTTTGGGCTCTAGTATTGAGTTTGGGAGATTTGTGTTTCACTCGTTCTATTCGAGTTTGCCCTATTTTCCTGGGTAGATTTAATTGAGCTGTTTAGCTGTCAGGAATTACTTCCTGTTTTTCTTTTCTTCTTTTCGTGTTATATCTCCCTTATTGGTCTTCACCTGTGTGGGTGACTTGTCTCATCTCCCTCACCTCTGCGTTTGATTCTCCGCTACTAAATCCATCACAGCCATGACATTTTACAACATGCCATGAAATAGCACTCATGTGTAGCCCCCAATGCATTTAAGTTACACTGATTCATTCAATACTTTAATTTGGTTACAATGCAACAAACTTTGATAGATTGTATTTTGTTTCAGTTATAAAGAGAACTGTCTGAAAATGTTTAATTGGGCTGTGTTTGTGACTTGCCTCTTACTTACCCCTTGAAAAGCAAGAATATTGCTTTTTTGGTTATGAATACTGACAACTGGTGTGTTCTTTTTAAAATTAGCTGGATCTTATTATTTTAAGAGCATACATTTTGGGTGAAAAGTGGTATTTAGTGCTATGGTTTATTAATAATATATTTTTCCAGGGTCGTTTTCATGCTGCATGCACTTGAGTTGGGTGCTGGCTTCAGGCCTAATCAAATCTTGACAAAGAAATTATAATTTTATTCCACAAAGTCTGTCTGGCGCTAGCAGAATAAGTTGGCTGCTCAGAAATAATTGTAATTCCTGTTCCCCTTGTGCATTCCATCACTTTGTGTCCTATAGCTTATTTGCGCTGTAAACCAAGCAATGTAGTTATAATTAATTAAAATCTATATTCACACAAATTTCAAAGGATAGTTGATAATATTAATTCTTATATTAACCCGATCTAACCTTGACCCACAAAAGGCACTTTTCATCTAGTGCCTACTCGTCTTATTTAAGTGTTAATATCTAAAAAAAATATTCAATGCACATCCATGATGTAAAATTCAAATTGAAGAAAAAGCTGTATCATTCAGAAATTTGCCACAGAATACACATCACAATCATCACATACAGTATAATATGTCTAAAAATTTGTAGCTTAATGTACAAAAGAATGTGTGTTTTTACATAACAACTGCAACATATTACAGCTGCAAGTGCGATAGTGGAAATGTCGACTGTACTGGACTGGCGAAATGTAATAAGATCTCTCTTCATGGTTAACCAGAAAACCGTTGTAGCTTACTACCAGGTAGGATATTTTTTTTATAAAACATTTTTACACCAGAGTTTTGAAGAAAAAAATGAGGTCTCTACTAAACCGAAAGTACACCGGGTACTGTACATAGTAAAGTAAGCAACAGAAACGGTCGGCCGTCGAGGGCAGTGACCAGATGGTGCCGAGTGAGGGGGTGTATGGAAACTTTATGTTCTTGGGCCCATCTGGCATCCATAAGACACCCAACTGCTCCGGAATCGATGAAAGCGTCGACATTAGCCGAGCGCTTTTTCCAGGACAATTGAACCGGCAAAAACGTCCGAGGAACAGTACTATTATGTCTCGCTAGGGTACCCGGTTCCCCTAACAATACCCCTCCATTTCCCCCCAGTTCAGGGCAGTGACCTTTCAAGTGCCCCCTGCACCTGTAGTAATGGCACCACTCCTCTCGCGGCTTAGCTTGTCTTGACTCGCACATAGAAGCAGAAAAAAAAAATCCTAAGAAATTCTAAATGCACGGAAGGCAAGTCCCATGTTACTGTCATGGTTTTTGCCTAACGTCCCTCTGTTGCTATGGTTTCTCTCCCATTTTTTCTTTATTTTCAGTCTATCGGATTTTTCCGCGTTCCGTTTTGGAGTTTTTCTTTTCCCCGCTAATTATTCAGTTCACCTGTTCATTTACCTCTCAGGTATTTAAACCCCTCACTTCCACTTCCTGGCGTTTGTTCGTCATATCGTGCCTTCATGTAGTCAGGGTTGGTTAGGTTCTTATTTCCTAAGAAAGATTCTATCTTTTTCCCCCTACTTCTCCTTCTACTCTCTGCTACTGGGAGAGTGAGAGGTTTATTTTGATTTCATTAGTTTTTCACCTATTTATCGGATGTTATAGTCTATGTTCCGAAGGCGTTTTTTTGTTTGTCTCTCACTCGAGCTTTTGCTCCAGTATTTTTGTTTGTACGCCCGGTTTAGTGGGTGGTTTATTATTTGGCTACTGCCAGGGAGTTTTTCGTCCCTTGTTTTCGTTTCTACTATTTCGGGTACCTAGACTCCTTTAGTGGTCCTCGCTTCTGTGAGTGACTTGTTCTGTATCGTGCTTTGTTTTGTTGCATTTGACTCATCAGTTCAAACCAAACCCTCACAGTACGAAGAAGCTGCATTATGGATGAATCAGCGACTCATTCACAAACTGATCAACCGGGAGACGCTACACCGGTTGAGGGTGTTAGAGCTCTACAGTCACAGCAACAAGCACTAGCCAGCCAAGTAGGGCAGCTGACAACCCAGTTGCGGGTACAGGACTGGTTTCGGGAGCTGGCGGAAGGCATGCGCCGTCTTACGGTTGCACCTCAACCACCTGTACCGGTAGTTCAGGCTACTCCTCCCCCACCTAGGGAACCCAAACTACAGCTTCTCCTCCGCTATGACAGTCAGGTCCGGCAAATGCCGAGGTTTCCTCGCCCAATGTCTTATTTTTATTAAAGCCCAGTCATCACGGTTTAGTTCACAAGAATCCCGTGTGGCATTTATATTGTCATTGGACCCGCTCCTGATTGAGTTACTCCTTTAATTCAGAGCCAGTCTCCCATTTTGAATTCTATTCTATAAAAACAGGTTATTTTTGGTGTAAATGGGCGAGTAGACATATCTGTAGAGGTGTAGACCACTCTGTGGGCCAGGTCCTGTTCTATGCACAAGTGACAAGAGCGGTTGCCAAGAGCAGCATCTGTCTGGGGGGCGTAAAACAAAGGAGAAAAAATAAAAAATGAATGTGTTGCGTCCCTGATAGTCGGCGGAAACTGAACAGATTACATTTTACATGTTAGACACATGTTTATAAGAAACTGCAAACACATATGTAAGAAAGCATCACTAAATGAGGAGCATCTTTCAGTGAAGTGAAAGTTTCAGGTTTATTTATCAGGCCGTTTGTGACATTGCATTTTTTACATTGTGGTGAGGTATGCTTAATTGGGATGGTGCCGGGTGACAGCTTGGATGATTACGGTGGGTTATTTATAATCGAGCATGGCCACCAATTTCGTTAAAGGGCAGTGGAGAGCCATTAAACTGTGTGTGGTATTTAATTGGAGTATCATGTCAACAGCCAGGAAAGGGGCTCACCTTCAAGACTAGCACAAGCATGTACATAATGACCTTGGTTTTAGTTTTATTTCTTATTTTTATTATGGCTTTTTTTTAAATTAAGTCCCAGGCCCTATAAAGTGAAAACTTGGTCTGAATATGTCCCCATTGCTGCTGATGCCCTTTCAGGCCATTAATTTTTTTAACATTCCATTTAGACATTAGTTTTTGTTACTTGCACTCAGTTTTGGACTAAAATATTTCGCAAATTGATTTGGATTGTTTAGAAAAAATCCCTTGATGCATGGCCTTGTGATGCTCAGCACAGCAAAGAACGTGCGTGGACATGGTGTTTCTAAATCCCAGACACATTAAGGCATTTAACATGGCTTTGAATTCAGACAAGAAATACTGTTTTCAACTTTCTATTAAAGCAGATAGAAATGAAATGTAAAAAAAAACCGATTGATTTCTCTGAACCAGAATGCCAAAAACTCAACATCTAGTTATTGTTTTTTTTGTTTTTTTACTGTTACTGGACAAATAAACACCTACGTTAGAGAACAGTTCCATTTATGGCTGGACTGGAGGTGCTTATATGGAAGCCTGCTAAGATGGGGAAGGTAAATTTGAATTCTCACTGAAAGCAATGCCATCCCTTATCTGATGTCTGTTATTAAGCCATGCAACTGAGTGGTGAGGATAATGATTACATTACATTGCAGGCATTTAGCAGACATTCTTATCCAGAGTGACTTACACAGCTTTTGCATTTTTACATGGTATCCATGTACACAGCTGGCAAGCAATCCAGGTTAATTACCTTGCTCAAGGGTACAATGGCAGTGTCTTGCCTGGGAATCGAACCTGCACACTTTTGGTTACAAGACCAGCTCCCGAACCATGACACTACCCATGATGATAATGATGCATGTCTTGCTCGACAGGCTGCAGTCCAGAGTGTCAGAGTGTTTGCCCTGGATCTAGTGCCATCTGTCTGAGGGGAGGGCCCGCATCCGTAATGTAATTTCTGCTGGTGCTTCTCAGGTACGCCCCTACCCCCTCCTCTAAACAGGACCCACCCACCACAAAATCCTTTATGCCTTAAAAAACCACATGAAACATATACAAACATTCCAGCACATACAAATATCTGTACATACTTAAATTCACTCATACTTAAATTCCTGCACACACTAACATGTGTACATGCACACGTACCACGCACAAAATCATACACTGATGCACTCATGAACGCATATATGTGCGCACACAACCATACACTGTATCTGCAAAAAAGGGTAGAGAGAAAGAATGCATTGTTTGGATAGTATGAACTTGTCTCTAGTATCTGCCAATGACGGTGTGGGGAGTTGGGCAAGATATCAGGGACTGTTGTTTCTCTTTATATGGTGTGGTGTGGTTGTGGGGGAGTGGGTGATTACGAGTGGCAGAGAGGTCAGCTGAGTGAAGAGGGCACAGGATAGGAGAGGAAAATATCCGGGAGATGGGAGATGTGAGTGGGGGGGGGGAGTTTGGCTTGGAAGGGCTGATGGTTGCTGACGAGACAGAAAAGGTCACCTTGTCTTGCACCTTTCACATTTGCGGGCGCCCGGCCCACTGGCGTCACCTTGTCAGAAAAACACGGCCACCTCTCAGAAAACTATACGCCCGCAGGCTTGGCATGTTTACATGGGCTAATAAATAAATATGTAAAGGTCATGAATATGGAAGAGGCTCGCGGCAGGAAGCTACTTACAATCTAGTCACTAGGATGAGGGGCGAAGCATTGAAAGCCAATCTCTTCCTTTCCCTCTCCCGGGAAAAGGTCACACGGCAGGTCCTGTATGCTGTGGGGTAGGACGCCAGACTAAAACAAACCTCTGGTTATTGTTTTATCTTAATTGAGCCAAATCGGTGCTCCCAGGCTGTCCTCGCTATCTGGGTGGGCGAGAGCGGAGAGGAACAAAAAGAAAAAAGATGAGATGTGCAGAATGAATTTGATGTTTAATCAAAACCTCATCCTGTCTTGGCTCAGGCAGTCAGATGGACGGCCTTCGAGGCTCGCTCCGGTGCGGTTAAGTGAAGTGCAAATGCAATCTGACAGTGGCGAGATGAGGAGAGGCCTGGATCAGGTGGGAGAAGACCAAAAATGTCACCGGAGGTTTGTTTTAAAAAAAAAAAATTTGTTGCCCGGATTGTTTGTCTCCAGGGCGGACCGTGACGGAGAGGGGAATTGTTCCAGCACTGGCATCTGCGGCAATCAATTTTGGGCTCGAAATGCCGAGATGACCTATTGGCTTTTGCTCATTTGAAAAAAAGAAATGCCTTGAGTGGTGCTTTTTTAAAACTTTTATTTATTTCTTTATTTACTTATCAGGGCTAGAGTACACATAAAAACATTCATAAATATTATGAAAGGTTTAGCCAATATGAGACAATTAGCTTATAGGCTTCTTTTCACAGTCAGTGAACAACAAAGACATAGCTTTTCAAAACAAAACAAATGATAGTGCTAGTCCAATGAGATTCATTATGTCTCTAAGTTTATAATTGAAATTTGATTTCTTCTATATCAGACAAGAAATATATAGTAATGTTTTCTTTACCTTGATATGTTTCGACGGAAACTTCCGTCTTCCTCAGAAGTGTCACATGATGGTAGTGTGACGTGTCATTATCAGCTGATGTTACTGAGGCGTGACCGCACAGTCAGTTTTGACAGAGCGGTCACGCCTCCTGCTCGGTTCCGGGAAAAAATATACCGCCAAAAAGAAGGTTTCGCCATGGGAGATCCACTGTCTGCCATAATGTGCGGCTTCTTTATGGAAGATCTGGAAATGGCGGCCATAACATCAGCACCTGAACCATGCCGACCAACGTTATGGAAGAGGTATGTGGACGACATTTTAGAAAAGGTTAAGTCAGGACACACACAGGAGCTTACAGACCACTTAAACACCATGGACAACACCGGAAAAATAAAATTCACACACGAGGAAGAAACACAAAAAATCCATAGCGTTTCTGGACATAAAAATACACCATACAGACGACGGGGACATAAAAATAAAAATACACAGGAAACCTACACATACAGACCAGTATTTATTATGGACATCAGAACACCCCACAACACACAAATTATCAGTGATTAGAACATTATAGGAACGCGCCAGTATTATAACGGAGGAAGAAGACAGAAAACAGGAGGAAAAACACATACAGGATGCACTAAAGAAATGCCAATATCCAAAATGGGCAATAGATAAAGGAATAAGACAGGTTAAAAAGAAAGACAACACACAGGAAGGCAAAAAGAAACACAAAAACAAAACAGAAAACAGAGGCGCAGTGACACTACCTTATATCAGAGGGATCACCGAACGCATACAAAGGGTCATGAAAAAATATCACATCAATACACCGGTCAAACCACACACTAAACTGAGACAGCTTTTAGTACATCCGAAGGACAAAATTGAACAAAACAAAAAATGCAACGTCATATATGAAATACCATGCCTTTCGTGCAATAAAATTTACATTGGAGAAACAGGAAGATGTTTTAGCACACGGCAAAAAGAACACAAAAAGGAATGTGAAAAAGAAACAGAGAAAAGACAGACGAGATCAATAAAAGACAAGGCACAACAAGAGAACCTTAAATCAGCCATCAGGGATCATTGCAAAAGGGAAAATCACATTATGGACTGGGACAAGGCCAAAGTCATCCGCACCGAGGACAACAGATACCAACGCTGGATCATGGAAGCGATAGAAATCCGGAAGCGAGCCCAAAGGACGATGAACCGGGACGAGGGGGCGTACATGCTGTCTCATACCTGGAGCACCGTCCTAAAGGAGCGACCAGACAGCAGGAGGCGTGACCGCTCTGTCAAAACTGACAGTGCGGTCACGCCTCAGTAACATCAGCTGATAATGACACGTCACACTACCATCATGTGACACTTCTGAGGAAGACGGAAGTTTCCGTCGAAACATGTCAAGGTAAAGAAAACATTACTATATATTTCTTGTCTGATATAGAAGAAATCAAATTTCAAATGATAGTGCTGTACAATGAAAGTGTTAAGTACATTTTATTTTTAGCACACAATATTAAAATACATAAATGTTATGTTCAGTTTAAATTTTAGTTTTTTTCTTCAAATTTAACTCTTTGCCAACAAATACTGCTTCTGGCAACTGAACTTTAAGTTACCTGTTTCACTCAAATTATTTTGTGATTCAGCAACAGTCACTTTGCAACATTACATTTTGATAAACTGTCAAATGTTAAAGACAATTCCCTCATGTTTTTTTTGATGTGCTCAAACCAGCCAGTTTGCATTTGTTTTCTGTCTCCATCATGAAATCGTATTTTCCAGATGATTTTATCCCTGTCTTTGAGAGGTTTTGACAGTGTAGACTGTCAAATAAAGCAGCTGTATTTTGATTAATTTTCAGACCTGCAGTTTACACAATTCAAGGAAGAACATTTTTTGTTGACATAAATAAGCTTTATATTGGCTGCTATGGTGAAGACCCAATACTTTTATCTGATCTGGTTTACCTTAACATGGCCAAAGAAAACTGGGTAGGCTACACAAAAGTATACATGCATGTATATATACAGTGCCCTCCACTATTATTGCACCCCTGGTAAAGATGAGTAAAAAGGGTTATAAAAAAAATCTACGTTTGGTTAATTAGCTTAATGTCACACTGAAAAAATGAAAAAATCCAACCTTTAATTGAAGTAAATTTATTATGAGAAAAAAAAATCCCTCATCAAAAAATTCTTATTTTTAACAAAAGCACGTGTGCCACAATTATTGGCACCCCTGCATTTATATATAGATTAAAGTAATATTTTTTAATATTTGGTTGCATATCCTTTGCATGCCATGACTTCCTGATGTCTGTGACCCAACAACATCAAAAGACTCTTGATATCTTATTTTCTGGTACTCTTACAAGCAATACTATAACGTCTCTGCATTTGAATGAATCTCTATGGGAATTGGGGGGTGGGACTAGATTCAGCTGTAAATTATGCTGGAACAGTATACATACCCACCCCCCTCCCCAGCCACACACATTCCTTAGTCTTTTAAATGTTACAAAGCAGACATCTAGTTGACTATAATGACTATATTTTTCCTATAACTCTTTCATCTCTAAACAAATTTTTCCAGAGATTCAATCAGGCTTAGGTTTTTGTTCCAGGTTTTCAGAAGCTGTTAACCAAATGGAAAGAGCTGCACATCACTATGCCACTGCACCGATGTTATGAGCGCTTGTCATCCTCTCCGCTAGCTGGGAGCAGACTGCTACTGACAAAGTGGCATCAGCAAGCATTCCCCAGAGAGACAATAAAAAAATATAAAAAGACACAACTGTATAATGTTCATTCGGAACAATCTACCCGATACAGACTCGCTCATTCCACATATCCTCTGGCATTCCCTAACCGCCTCTGTTGACTATGATCTGCATGGAGTCTGTGCTGGCTTTTCATGTGATCCAAAAAAAAGACAAATTGTAATTTAGAATCATGATCAGAATCTGGATAGAAGTTTAATGTCAGAGATTGAGGTCTTTGGCATACAGGTACATCAACTGGTTATTTAAACTGCCCTTACGGTATTCAGTTGGTCACAAATGCAACAATTTTTTTCAAATAATGCAGAAATATTGTGAAATAACAGCCTGTCTGCAGGTATATCTGCTGATCAAATAAAGTCATATTTTTAAAAATGCCAATGCCAGGGGAAAAAAGGCTGCAATCACATAATTGGAGTATGCTTTTATCAAGCTGAAAGGGATGAAAACAAATATATATATATATATATTTCTAGCCTGAGACAGCTCCCACATTCAGCAAACCACATCACAGAATTCTGTTGCGGCAACAGTTGTCAGGTAAAATAGAGCTTGTGCCACGTGCTTGCTTTATAGTTGCCAGGGGAACCTTCCAGCATTGTCTTCCCCTCGTCGTCCACCTGCCCAATCCACCCCCCATGCCTCTATCATCATCGCAATTCCAAAGGCCTTGTCAGCCAATTCTGTGCAGGTTTCTACAGCAATGGAGATGACAAGTGCAATGGAGGAACAGCCATTAATCACCCTATAGAGTTTTTCAAGAGCAATTGTGAATGACACAGAATTTATGGGCTGTACATTGACTCTAATGCAATCTGAAGTATCACTCGGCTGCAGTTGGTGACGGGGGAGGGAGGGGATAGGGGAGAGGTTGGGGAAAACATCCCAGCGGTATCGTTGGGTAAGATTAAATGGTGGGGTGGTGTCACTAGGGAATAATCTGCAAATAGAAACATCAGTGGAGCAGGAGCTGGAAGACAGTCCAAGAAATGTCTATACCTCCATCTATGATCAGTCCATCAAGACATATATGACATAATTGTAGCTTGTGCCACTTTTATTTTAATAGTATTGCTGCAAACACACAACATCCACCATATGCCCACTGTAAAATAATGTCAATTTTTGGTGGCACTTTCAGTTATTTTTTTCCCACCAACCACCATGAAAAATGTCTCTCACTGGAATTGGAACACTTTTTCAGAAACATCCACACACATGATAGATCACATTGTCTCAGGGTTTCTGAAATGTCCTCACACATGATAGATCACATTGTCTCAGGGTTTCTGAAATGTCCTCACACATGATAAATCACATTGTCTCAGGGTTTCTGAAATGTCCTCACACATGATAGATCACATTGTCTCAGGGTTTCTGGTCCTCACACGTGATAGATCACATTGTCTCAGGGTTTCAGAAACATCCTCACACAAGATAGATCACATTGTCTCAGGGTTTCTGAAATATCCTCACACATGATAGATCACATTGTCTCAGGGTTTCTGGTCCTCACATGTGATAGATCACATTGTCTCAGGGTTTCTGGTCCTCAGTCCTCACACAAGATAGATCACATTGTCTCAGGGTTTCTGGTCCTCACACATGATAGATCACATTGTCTCAGGGTTTCTGAAATGTCCTCACACAAGATAGATCACATTGTCTCAGGGTTTCTGGTCCTCACATGATAGATCACATTGTCTCAGGGTTTCTGGTCCTCACACGTGATAGATCACATTGTCTCAGGGTTTCTCACACACGATAGATCACATTGTCTCAGGGTTTCAGAAATATTTTCACACATGACAGATCCCATTGTCTCAGGGTTTCTCACACATAATAGATCACATTGTCTCAGGGTTTCAGAAATATCCACACACATGAAAGATCACATTGTCTCAGTGTTTCTGGTGCTCACACGTGATAGATCACATTGTCTCAGGGTTTCAGAAATATCCTCACACATGAAAGATCACATTGTCTCAGTGTTTCTGGTGCTCACACGTGATAGATCACATTGTCTGTGTTTCTGGTCCGCACACGTGATAGATCACATTGTCTCAGGGTTTCTGGTCCTCAGTCCTCACACAAGATAGATCACATTGTCTCAGGGTTTCTGGTCCTCACACATAATAGATCGCATTGTCTCAGGGTTTCTCACACATGATAGATCACATTGTCTCAGGGTTTCTGGGTGCCTTTTAAAATAAGTTAAATTAAACACAAAGGAAAAAATGGCATCGACTCTGACATGGTGACTCGTGGTGATGGGGTTCAGGTGCAAATCCTAATTTTAACAAATTCTTTGGACATATTATTTGACAAACGGCATTATGGGCCTAATTTACTAAGACGTCTTGTGTGTTTAAAGCATTTTTTTCACATGCAAAACTAATAACACAACCAGTTGCAATTTTAGCATGACATTTCTGGAGGGGCAGTTTTGTATGATGTCACCATCAAAAAAAATTATAAAAATAAATAAAGATAGCCAATTAGTCTACGGTAGGCCTATGCTATGGGCTGCGCTGTAGGCCTAAGTGCAAGGGAGCAGAAAAATTTCAAACTGAATACATATATCGCTTCAGCACAACACAGAACCCACATTGAGATTGCCTATACTCTAACAAAGTAGTAGGATGAGACAGACACGTTTCTTCAATAACTTGCATGTTTTATCAAAACCGTAAATACAAGCATATGACACGTTGTTAACTTGTAGAAAAGTGAAAACAAGTTTGATCAAGTTTATCCAGAACTAATGCAATTATAGCCTAGCTAAAATATAAAAAACGCAAAGCATGCCAACAGCATATTATAATAATGAGAATTATCAGATAAATGTCAAATAATGTGAAAATGTGATTGCAGCGATTAAATTAATTATGTTGGAAAACATTTTCTTAAAAAATGTGTTAGACTAGATCTCCCATATCATAACCTTATATGCCAGTATACCTTCTAAAAGGTGGAAAAAACTTATTTTATATGGGCAACCTATGACAAAATAAAATCAAACTAATGGAAAACTTTAGCTGGCTAGCATTAGCGATACACATACATTGAATTGGCTTTTTTATGCTTATTTCCTGGTCACGTCAATCCACGTTAACGACGTTAACTTAACGTTTTTTTTTTGCCACCTGTTGCTAGGCAGAATTAGTAGGGGCAGAAATGTTTATTCTTTTCTGCCCATCTGCCCAATATAATTTGCGGCAGGTTTTCCCTGCTTACGCAAATCACGCTCACGTTGTTTCCCTAGCAACGGTGGCACACTGCAGAGACATAGGACAGGGAGTGCAGTCCGCAGCATGAGCACACACATATACACAAAGGAAACTACTCAAAAACAGCACTATAAGGATTGTGAGTCAAGTTTATTATATTTATACATGCCAATTTCACGATTGAATCACTGTTTTGTATTAAATATAAAATACATTTTGCCACAACGTTCAGATGTTACGAGCATCTTGCACAACTGCACCACACCACTGCCCCTAATGTAAAAACGCCACTGAACACAAGCAATGATTGGCCATTAGTCATGTTATTGGTTTTGCACATGCTAAAGGCTAATAGTAAATCAGGCCCTATATGTTTTCTGATAGTGATATGCATTCTGTCTTACAAATACACGTTTCAATTACTTTTGTAAAATTGAATTTCTTAATGTTCTACAGCATTGCAGAATTAAATGATTTATTGCTGCATCAGTTACAACATGAGTTGGCAAGCTATCGGCGGTATTTAACAGAGAAGACACAAGACAATCTTCCGCAGGAAATCTGTAAACAATCTGAAGACTGCTGAAACACTAGAGGAAGTTTGGCATTTATGTTTCCATTGGCTTTCACTTGTTTCCAGGAGAATTTAAGTGTTTACTTTACACTGAAGGTGGCCCATATTGAATTTCAGGTTTCACAACCACTCTTCCAATCATGTTCAAGAAAGACAGGACATTGCTATGGCAACATTTTCAGCAATATTTCAAGTCAAGGCTGGATTCTCTGTGGAGAACACGTGCGCCATTTTGGTATCCATGCCTTTCGGAGCAAGAGGTGTTTTGCTGCTGTTGTTGTCTTTTTTCCTTTTTAACTCAATGAAATGAAGATGATTGGGGGAATTTAAAAGTCTGGCATTCTGTAGGAATTTCATTCCCTCCTCACCGCCCCTCAACTCCCCACCCCCTCCTCCCCTCCGCCTGGCTCTGCTACCTGGGGACAGAGCAGATGGTGGTACAGAGGAACTCAGCATTTTCTAGTGGCTGAAATTAATTGGAATCTATTTCACCACGACAGCCTCTTCTCCCGACAGTCGTTTGCCTGCTCCTTATGCTCAGTATGACATATGCCACCCCATCTCCCGCCCGCATGACAAGAAATCTAATGGCCCAAAGGGAATGGCTGTTCCCCATCCTGACTAAGAATAAAAGAAACATCTGGAAGTGAAAGAGTTTGGGGTGGGGGTTGAAGCCTGTTTACAGAAATATGGGGAGTGGGGGATTGTGCACAGAAGAGTTGACAGTTTGTCACTGCTGGTCACCGGCTTTGAAAGCAGTGATCCAAACTGTGAGTCAGACAAGAATGTGGACATAAAGCCAAAATATAATGATATTAAGAATAATACTCTGTGAGAAGCCGTGGAGGCAGGATTGCAGATTCGTCATCATCATGTTCCTCATCATCGTCATCATTTTCATCATCAGAAGCAACAGCGACAACAATGTTGTCACGATGGCTGCCATCATTTGCATTTCTGTCTTGCATTTTCTTTTTGACTGCGCTTGTAGACTCTTGACATCAAACCACACAAGCGACTATGTGACAATTCAGATATTTTATTGTCATTTTATAATTTTTTTCCCCCGTGTTCAGGTCAGCGATCTCAAGAATGAAAACAGAGTATGAATGTGGTGTTGCCTGCGGCGGTAATATTCTTGAAATCGTCTTGTGGCATCCTGTCAGCTAGCATCAGGCAGCTTGGTGACCTTCTGAGACATTGCACCCGTGTTGCCAGATCCTGCAGTTTCTGTACCCGTACCCTGACATTAATAAGTGATTTTTATCTCACAGCCAATCAGCAACTGAAAAAAACATAAAGGCCTTCCATGCTATTTACACCATAGGCCTGTGGGTCTCAATATTATAATCCCTTGTTTATGACCTATGTCCAGTATATGGTACTAAAGCCATGCCAGATGTATAACCTTACTTTTTTTTGGTCACTCTTCCATATACTCCTGTGCAAAATAGGTACTCAATTGCAGTCTGTAGGCAATGTTGGATGAAGGTATCAACAGTTGGCCATTAGTGTCCCCTGCCAGAGGAGGAAACTGAGATTACTTTTTTTTTAAAGTTGAGAAGAAGTTTGGAAACCTTTTTTTATTAGAACATGGCTGCTCAACTCAAAGCCTGAAGGACAGCATGCTTTTAAAACATTAGTGCTGTCAGAACAGGAAAGGCAGGGAGAGAAAGTGAATTGGTTCAACCTGGACAATGATTAATTAAATCACATTGTGTAAGCACCTGGACAGAATAGAAGCCTGCAGCCTTCAGATCTTGCAGCTTCCAGGACCAGGCTTGAGTGCTGCTGTTTTAGAGCAATCATTTCAGCTAATAACCATAGACGAAAAGAGATGGCTAACTTTTTCCATCACTGGACAAATGGGTTTTTTATTAATAGAAAATAATGTCACTTCCCCCTCACAGCCCAGAACCAACACCAGTCAAGGAGGTAAACTTTTTTTTAGCAGTTTCGATTTATTAAGGATTCAAAAAGGGATGATAACTTTGGCTGTGATTAAAATTTTTTTCAGGGTTAGCCGACACAAGCAGCTGTTTTAATTACTCCACTGTTTTAATTGAGTGTGTGGCAGAATTCAATTTGCGGAAATATGTGGCTTAAGCTGATACAGTGAGCTTTAAAGACGCAGGTTCCCTGGCAATCTCTACCACCAGATGGGAGGCTTTCAGAGCGAGGATTCCTCTCATCTGAGACGCCCATAACAATAGCACTCTAGTCCCCCTACTTATACAGGGATGCATAACAGATTATTTAAATGCAAATTAGCTGAAAAGAAGAGTTGAAGAAGTTCTGAACTTCTGATCTTTTGACCCCCTTGAATCTATTTGGTAAATTAATTGGTTGTGCAGTTGCCAGACTTTTTCAAAAAGTAATGAAAACTGCATATTGAACAAATGTATACGGTATGATACACTTATTTCTGGGGTTTCGCTGAGTACATTTAGGAGCACACTTTTCAAGAAGTACACAAACATTTTGGTTGCATAAATATGATGTGAGGCTTCGTTTTAAAAAAATAAGGTGCAGCTTCGCTGATGTTTTCCTTCAAATACAACAAAAACAACACATGAAACAGCCATCCAAGGGTGGGCACAGGGTTGCCAGATCTTTCAAGACATCCCAGCCAAATGGCAACTCAAAACGTATGCTCAAAACTAGCCCAAAATATATTTTTAACCGAAACCAATGTATTTTAAATAGAAATCATCATATTTTTACTTTTTAAAATAAGTGTGTGCTTTGCGAATTAAAATTTTTACCCATGACTGCATTTTGAAAGTATCCCAATTTAGCTGTAAAACTACGGACATGGCAACACTGGTGGGACGTCTTGCGACCTGCTTACGACACTTACACAGTATTGTTGGAAAATAGTATGGCGAATATTCTTCGCAGACTGCACATCGAGTGCTACACAGTGCGTTTTAAACAGCACACTTCTGCCAGAGCGCTGTACGCAGGAGACAGGGTACAGTAGACACAGCCCAGAATTTATTTTATAACTTTATACATTAGATAAAGCCTTTTTGGTGGTATCCACATATCCATATTATATTCATGTAAAGTCTCAAAGTGGTGCCATTGTTCCAAACGAACCTTCTCTTCCACTTAGGCATACATACTGTACATCCACCCAGCTTCAATCACCAAAATTATCCGTGTTTGTATCTCTATTCAGATAGACATGGAATAGGCATGGCCTAAACAGAAAGTGGCTGCAAAATATAGACAAACAGATTTTTTCCCGCAACCCTATATCCCTAAGCACTTAACAGGATATTTACACCTGGTTTGCACTACTCTTAACTGTATACATAACATACGTAAAAATGTATATAAAAAAACATAAAGCGCCGTATATTATAATTTACTTGCAGTACTGTTTATTTTTCAAAATCCACATCAGCTAGTGGCAAAATTATGGTACACAGTTCATCTCCATCATGTTAGGTTATATACATTATTTTACAAGACATCACTGTACAGTTTTGAAAATGGCTGTTACCGATTTTAAAAAGACGATTTAAATTGGCCTGTGCTGCAAGCGAACTAGACGCCCCACTGAACCTAAAAACCTCTCCCAGGGCTCGTTTTAAAGTCCTGTCTAATTCGCCCTGCTGTTCGATTGACTTGTAATGACACCAATCACTGCTCAGACAACCAAAACTAGCTAGTCCCCAAGAACTGATCTGTGGCTTTGCTTTGCTTGAATTTTCTCAGTAGAAACCAAGGGGCCAGCTTTCGGCTCTCAACCTCAGCACCGGATATAATGTCACGCTCTGCTGATATCTATGATTTGCGCTCAAAAAGCCAGTTTTCCCATTTTTTTAATTACTTCTTTTTACATGGCAAAATATTTTCTTCTTACCACACAGACAGAGATATGATCCTGGCCTACATCATATTTTTGTGCACTAGTTGGCAACCAATTATATAGTCTTAAGGCTTTGATGTAGCCTTCTCTACATCACCGTCTGTGCCTTCCTCGTGACCAAGATCACAACTGAGCATATACATATTGAGCGCAACAATTATACTTCCTGGTTTGGATGTGCTCCCTATAGGTTTCCATTGGCACTGTTATCTCTACATATTACATACTCTAAGGCAGAGACATATAGGAGTGAGTTTAAAATTGTGTCCAAGCATATATATATATTTATAAAAAATTTATAAAAAATCAAAAACTGAAATTTCTCATTTATATAAGTATTCATACCCTTTGCTTTAACGTATTTTTAAAGTATCATATTTAATATTTGGTAGCATATCCTTTGTATGCTGTTACTTCCTGAAGTCTGTGACCCATAAACATCAAAAGACTCTCGATATCTTATTTTCAGGAACTGTTATAAGCTATAATATAACCTCTCTGCATTTGAATGGATCTCTATGGGAATTGGAGGGTGAGACTACATTCAGCTGTAAATTAGGCTGGTACAGTATGGAACACATGACTGGCTAAATGGCTGTAAGTCATCAAGGGTCTGAGCTATCGAACGAGCCCCAACCCATCACTCTGTTGCCAGATATGGAGTAGATGTGGATGGATCACTGCAAGGGTTATTTCTCCTGACTAATTTTCCTATAGAACTCTATGGGGACAAAAAGTCAGGAGAAA
Source organism: Ilyophis sp. 1 JC-2022 (assembly GCA_022702515.1). Lineage (NCBI taxonomy): Eukaryota > Metazoa > Chordata > Actinopteri > Anguilliformes > Synaphobranchidae > Ilyophis > Ilyophis sp. 1 JC-2022. The sequence continues at coordinate 103,285,838 of CM040406.1, forward strand.
CGACCCTTAAAGTGATCCATCCACATCTACTCCATATCTGGGCGCAGAGTGCTGATTTGGGGCTCGTTTGATACGTCAGACCCTTGATGACTAACAGCCATTTATCCAGTCATGTGTTCCATACTGGACCAGCCTAATTTACAGCTGAATCTAGTCTCACCCACATTATGGATTATTGAGTGTAGATTGATGGGCAAAAATGGCAATTGTATCCATTTAAAATTAAATCTACAACACAATAAAGTGTGCAAAAAGTGAAGGGGTATGAATACTTTCCGTCCCCACTGTATGTATATATATATATATATATATATATATATATATATATATATATACTCCTCAAAAAAAGTTTGGAAACGTTATTTCGGTCGATTATTCCTCCCCTTTAATAATACCAATTGGTATTGTATTTTATATCATTGGAAAGCCTGATTAGTCACCTTTACAACGAGGTACAACTTGTAAGGATCATGCATTCGTGGAATGAGCAACACAGCTAACCGTGTGGGTAGCGGCCCAAAAAAATGTGCCAAAATCCCCTGCAATATTCTTCTGTTGGTATTCACTCTCGTTTTGAGCTTCAAGTGCTGGCAGGTGTATGCCAGTCACAGGTGTGTGACTGGCACCTGATTGGCACCGAGGAATGGGATGCCATCCCACAGCAGTGTGTGACCAGGCTGGTGACCAGCATGAGGAGGAGGTGCCAAGCTGTTGTGGCTGCGTATGGATCTTCCACACGCTACTGAGGTCCCTGACAGTGTAAAATGAATAAAGTGTAAAAATGGCCAATATGTGTTGTTTTTTCCTTATTACTGTGGGAGAGTGCAATCATCCAGTCCACCAAGCAACTCAAAACGAGAGTGAATACCAACAGAAGAATATTGCAGGGGATTTTGGCACATTTTTTTGGGCCGCTACCCACACGGTTAGCTGTGTTGCTCATTCCACGAATGCACGATCCTTACAAGTTGTACCTCGTTGTAAAGGTGACTAATCAGGCTTTCCAACGATATAAAATACAATACCAATTGGTATTATTAAAGGGGAGGAATAATCGACCGAAATAACGTTTCCGAACTTTTTTTGAGGAGTGTATATATACTGTATGTGTGTGTGTGTGTGAGAGAGTACAAATCCAATAAATAAAGCTAGTTCCACAATTTATTATGAATTGCCATAAAACGAGAGAAAACATATGAAACTATTCAATTACTTTTGTATTATACATACTAATGCTTTCATTATTTTATTTTAAAAAATTTCTCTGTGTAATCTTCTTGTATATATTTATATATTTGTTGATACTGATTATAACATGTATAGTTAACAATACCACCCAATTTTCTTTTTTCACTTGTTTGCTTACCCCACATCTTTATCAAGGGGAGATAGTTCAGTTGATTCTTACACATGCACAGGGTTGTTGAACACTTTCCTTTCGTACAGGTCTCATAAATATTGTACTGTTATTACCTCCCTCGGCTTCCTTCTGTGAACTGACCTATGCAGTTAACTGGTGGAAGAAAGCAGAACAGTGCCGGTGTCCTGACCCTGAAAGCACTGTGATACAGTATCATCAATTACCGAAACCTTGGTACCCCCTTTTTTTTTGTCTGTCTTTCTGTACGTGTCTGTCAGGCTCTAGGATGTTGTATACTTTAGTCCACTTTTCAAATAGACAAATACTTTGCATTTGTTCAGTGGTTCTCAGACTGTGCAATATGTTAAAAGATCCATCACCATATTTGATTCTTCCAGCCTTCATTCACATCATTCTTTCACTCATTTCCATAAAGGATATCTTTTCAGACAAAATGAGTCCAGTATGGGTCTTTTCCTGTAACTGGGATCTACAGTCCAGGGGTTCTGGTTACTGATTTCAAGTTTCCATCCAATCAGTGGCTCCGATTAAATAATTAAGACAAAGGATGGAACATAAATAATAGACTTCTGGATCTTCGGGGGAAATCACAGCTCTATACTTGAATGTATCTGCGTATCCTTGTGTTGCAATGGTAACTCCATGCCTAAAAGATATGAGATGCACAATGAGTCAAGTGCATTAAGAGACCTCGTGGACGGGACAGAGTGGGCACACCCTCAGCAGAGCAAAGCCTATCACCGCTGTCATCGAGGAGCCCTCAATAAATACACATTTGGGGGACTTAAACGGTCGTGACAGAAACATCTGTTAGGTGGCTCGCTGCAAGTCCCAGCAGAGTTGGGAATTATGGGGGCGGGGTATTAACGAGGGTTAATGCCTGTGCAGACTCTAACGTGGGTTAATGTTTGTGTTGACTCTAATGAGGGTTAATGGTTGCTGTTGTCAGCCTGCTTTCCTCATCCTCTGCAGCAGTGACACATGCTGAGACTCTCTCACCCCCTGGCAACTAATTCCCCCATGCAGACTTTCCAGCTTCCTGTTATTCTATCTTCTCTGTTGTGCATTTCTTCCCAGCAATCGCCACAAACAGGCTGCCAGGACACAGAGAGTGTGGGAGGGAATCTGGAAGGGGTGAGGGATGGGTGATGAATATCACAGTTTCTTTCCCCGATTACTTTCCTCACACATTTCTTGAAACATTGTAGAATCCTCTCAAACGGCAACACTCAAAACTGTAACATTGCTTTCACATTAAAAGTGTGGTTTTGCAAGAAATATGTTCTATTTGCTACTAGCTGTGATATATTATAAGATGTATAATACAATGCCAGATAGTATATAAGAACAACCAAATTGGTCATCCGATAAAAGACTTCCATTATCTGTCAGTTCACTGGGAAAAACTGCAACGTTTGTGTATACAAAATTGGCACGTTAAGAATGTTTGACCCTATGCTCATTCTCTCTGCCTTTTTCAGTTACATCCATCTTCATAATCATAAAATATCAGTATGTACACTGCAACTGCAAGGCCTGTATGTGTCTTGGATGATTGCACTCTGAATCTTCCTCAGATGGGGTATAATGTTGGCAATCACCATGTCTGACACAGCAGCCTCCTGTTCAGCTGTCAAGATGTGTTCTCAGAAACCAGAAGGAGGGTTTATTTTCCTATACAACTGACAAAATGTTGATAGATAAGGATGCTGGGATTTGAATGGCAGTAAAACTGCTCTTGCAGATATACTATAATGGAGTACAGAAATTAGAAGTTTGGTCGCTTGCCCATTCTCATCGCTGAAGACTGGAGTGCTTGATGGATCTATGGATCTGTGGAGATTTGGTTCTACCTTCATGCCGAGCCCTTCTCTGTTGCCTTCAGTCCAATATTTATTGTAACAGTTTTTCCCCTTTATTTTTTTCTCCCAAAATGTGAATATGCATCTTAAAGATCCCCTCCATATGTATTTTAAACCCTTAAACAATATTCTATTTTGAATAATAATAATTGTTTAATATCGGGTTTCCACCAAAAATGTTCAATAAACTACTGAAATGGCGTAGTAGCATCTCTACACTTTTTGCCCTATTGAGAATGTGATAATCTATGAATATTCAAATTCCATGATGGCAACAAGAGGCAATATAGGGGGAATAATGTACAGCCCCACATGTTGAGCCTCGGATTCTGATGAAGAGGCTACTGTTCTCCAAAATTTGAGACGAGTTGATGTACATGAATGGTAAGTTTAGTTCTCAATTTGCATTTACTGATATCGTTCACTATCAGCTTGTAACTAACAACTACTAGTTTGGTAGCATTGGTCATACATCGATGAATTTCAATATCTGAGCCACAAGGGACTTATATAACAATAACAATTTTGCTAAGCTATTGATAGTATGTCTAATGTCTGTTAGCTGCTTCAAAAAAACTCTACTGACGTTATCTGCCCCTTGCTCAGCTTACTGACAGCTATTGGGATATATGGTTGGCATAGCATCCAGATTCAACTTTTCAGTGAAACCTATTGACTTGTGGATGAAGTTCTGGAAAAACACAAATTTCCTTTATGCTATCAGGCACATCCAGTCCACACAATTTTAATAAAAATTTATAATACATCCATATCAGGTGATCCAGGTAGAAACTACAGCCCTTGTATAATCATAAGCACTGATATAATTTCCCCAAAATATACAGGTAGGTGACATAATTATGGGCACCCCTGTTTTCAGAATTTTGTCCCAACATTTGTTTTCCATTTAAATTCGTTTTTAATTTTGCGCCCAACACGAGGCTGTTTTATCCCAACATCTTCGACAGTTATAGACATATTGGGAGGATAATTACTCCTGCTTACAGAATCTTTCAAGATCGTTCGGTAGGGTGTTAGGGGGGTAAAGTAAAGCATACACCACATGATACACCAGGGTCTCATACCAATCCTGAGATATCAGAAAACAAAGTTTAGTCGCGGACCATTCGATGTTAATCCCTCTATTCAGAAGGCACCAAATGGGCACTAAAATGACATAAATTGTCTCAGATTGAGATACATACATTTAAATATCTCAAGATAGGAATGTCCTATCAACATGACATTTTCAGAGATTATACAATATAAGAAGGCAAAATGTTTTATATAAATAAATATTGTTTATATATACAAATTAGTATGTAATATGCAAATTATTTGTGTATAAATAAACACTTTAAAGCAAATAGACCCAAGATATATTAAAATGTGAATGTTCTATTAACACAAACATTATAGCAATGATATATTACAGGAAGAATATTTCAATGATATTGCATTTAACATAAAATAGCTTATAAAATATGCAAATTAGCACATAATATGCTAATTATGAACTAGTTAGCATATTATGCGCAAACAGACCATATATTTCGGTAATAGGAAGACAATTGCACAAATTAGGAATGTCCTATCAATATACATTTTTCAGAAATTGTACAATGTAAGTAGACAAAATGTTTTATAAATAAATAGTATTTTAATTATGCAAATGAGTATGTAATATGCAAATTAGTTGTTGATTTTTGCGCAAATAAACACTAAGACAAATACACTCAATATATTAAAATGTGAATGTTCTATTAACACAAACTTTTTTGTATGTTACATTTTATTGTTATTCACTGATAAAGTAATTTATAGATTATGCAAATAATTAATTATGCAAATTATGATAGAATAATGAAAATCTATTATAGAATGTTGCTATGTTCCATTCACTTGAATGGGAAAAAATGGAAACACATTATATTGTATACACTTCTCTTCACATTATATTGCTTTTACATTGCTATTATTTCTGTTAAATCAGTGTACATTTACAGCTACATTCGTAGCTAGGTCACTATCCTGTAATTTATAAATGCAATATGCAATGTCTCATTGTGTACACAAAATATATCTCTAAAAGAGAGAGAGCGTGCACACACCCACGCACGCACACACACACACACACATGCACACACACGCACGCACACACACACGCACACAAAGCTATAAACAAAAAACACAAACCAGTTAACCATTTTCTCAAAAGCCCACAAATCTCTTGCAAAATGAAACATTGCATTCATAACCATGCAATGGTAAAAAAAAATTGCCTCCCCCAACTTAAAATAATTTAGCAACTGGTTACACTGCACCTACACAGGCAAACAAGTTAACTTTTTTTACAGTATGTTATCTCTTCTCAAATTGTAACTTTTGCATCAAAATGATACACACATGCCATCACATAAATGTGCCTCACATGCACATTTTCTATGTCAGTTTGATCCAAAACATATGCAAATGTATTTGTGAATGAACACTTATGTACTGCAATGGCATGGAGTTACACTAATATTTCCCAGTTAACAACAGAATAGCAATAGCAATATTGTGACCCGTTGCTGCTACATTCATTGTATTTGTTTGATAACTAGGTGGATCAGTTAAAAACAATTCACTCCCTTTCCCTCTCTCACTCACTCTCTCTCGCTCTCTCTCTCTCTCACACACACACACACAAACACACACACACACACAGTTGGAAGGCAACCTTTCTAGCTACTACGTTAACTAGTTATCAGTTTGATGAGGTGCAGTTACATTACGGGACGCGAAGTCACAATCATGTATTTATTAATTCAATAGCTACATGTGAGAGAGAGAGACGTACCCGGCCGAGCTAACGCCAGGGCTGTACTGAGCGCGTAAATTTCACTATGTGCGTAAAATTTACTACGGACGCAACACGCGTCTGTAAAGATCAAGTCGTGGTCATTGGTACCTGCTACACCAGTCGCGCAAATATGAGCACAGCCGCAAGAGCCTTGCGCACGATGGCTCTAAAATAGGATTGGAGTCTATTTTTGCACGCTTACGCATTCAAAAATGGCACTTTTTGAATTCAGGCAATAAAGACAACCATGCAGGCACTGATTGGGCACGCCACAGCCCTTCTGTCCTAGCATCAATGTACCCCCCCTGCTGTAACACACAATAGGGGTTCAGTTACAGTATACATTGTAGAGTTTGCTAAACAGATGATAACTGAATTCACTTTTTTTAGACATTAGTAACAACAACCACATTCATGTTTTCTAATTATTTATTATATGTTTTGTCCATCACAGTGTTGACATTTAGAGCAAATGTATTTGTATACCGCTGTTTTATTGTAGAATTCTCCAGATAGCGTCCATTGTTTGACGTCACCCCTAACACCCTACCTTCGGTCTGCACTTGTGGACTGCCTTCTTCAACTGAATCCACAATCTTTCCATTTTTATTTTTTTAGATTGAGATGGCCATTGTAAATCAGTAATTTTGTAGCCAGTTAACCATTTCTTGATTGATTTTGAGGTATACTTTGATTTTGTATTTGGGCAGCAAGGTGGCAACCGGCTTTAGCATTATTGCCTCTCAAAAAGGAAGCTCTGGGTTCACGTCCTGGCCTGTCCGAGCTAATACTCTCTATGTGTGTATCTCCCTGTGTTTGGCCTGTCTAAGCTCATACTCTCTGTGTGTGTATTGTGGGATTCTGACATTTAATCCTATAAAAGTACATGTTGTAAATAGAATATATAAACTTGTCTGTGGTAGTTGAGTTTCGAATGGGTGACCTTGGGCCTGTGTTATGAGAGTTCTGAGAGGGAGGGCTACAGGAAGATGTCCTGAGAAACATTCTTCAGAAAAAGGGTTTGCCACAAAAGATAGATAAGGTTCTATCCTAACAAACTTTGTGGAAAAATACAAGACATGAGCTGAACATGAGTAATTCTAAACGTTTGATTGGTTTGAATTATACGCCCAGTGATGTACTAACCCCTTTCACTTTACAGTATATAAGCAGGAGCGTGCGCGAAAAATGTAAATTTTCAAAAATGTAAATTTACAACATATAGGCTTATGTAATGTTATATACATTTACATCTAGCTAGCTAGCTAGCAATACACATGTGAAACAGTGACATGTTAGGAAGTATGCAAGTTAAACACCATGCATTTAGCTATCTAAGTTAGATCACTAACTGTCGCTAATGTTAACTAATACTGTTATGTTCTTACTCATAAAAAAGAATGAAACACATTGGTATTAGTTCACTATTTGCTGAGCAAAGATCCTTTGTGGCTAAGTTAGTCACCCCAGCTTTACTTATTTAGCTAATAGCTAGCAAAAACAATATGGTAGCTAACATTAACAGAAATGTCTAGCTACGTTTTGGGACATAAACTGTAATGTTAAGAGTTACTTTCAAGGGGAGGCATCTTCTAAGAGGATCGGAAAGGTCATCACACGCATTTGCCAATGTGTAGCTGCTATAATTTTCAGTCGTTCGTGACGTATGAGATAAATGTAAATCTACATATTCAGCATCTACCGGTTCGGCAAGAAACAGGAATAAATGATACTCACCCAAACGTCACTTCCAGTTTGCTGTGAAATGGGGCCATTGAGTGACATCACATAACCAGCATATAAATATATACAGTAGCTAAATGCCATCACTGGGAACTTTAATGGGCTTCTATAGAGCATAGAGGGAATGCAACGCAATTGTATCTCTCTAACCCACTTAACCGCCATTTAAACGCATAAAACCCATTTCTGACAATGAGGTAAAATTAAATTTATAAGCAGTGTTCGAATTGTCATTGAACGCGGGGGAGCACCGCTCCCCTTGTTAAGGGAAATTGGGGAAATCGTCCCCCTTGTTAAGATATGCAATTCTGTAAAACAAAATGCATTGGGTTCAGTCCAAACACTTATTTTCACTCCTTGCATAATTTCCTCAGTCCTTAGCTGCACCCAGGCCTGGACTGGCCATCTGGCAGTTCTGGCAAATGCCAGATGGGCCGGTCTGATTTTCTACAGCATTTCTCTTCCAGCATATAAATTTTCCCGAATATTTCCGGGTCCATCACTCGAACAGGACAAATAACCAATCACTGCTCAACTATGATCAGGAAGTTGAGCAATGTCCAATCAGATAACACTTTCATTGTGCACGTTTATGAAAAGAACCCATCTGTGGTCAGTAGCTAGCATTCTTGCTACGTAATGTGAGTGTAGAACTCACTAATAATGTTTATTTACAGGCTAATTGAACAAATACATTGACAATTTTCAGTTCAGTGCTAGGTGCTAGTAGCTAGCGAGACGTAGCCTACAGTCAAGCAACGGACATGGAAGTGGGAAAAATTATACGCTGAGAAGAATTGTAGGCCAACGCTACACTGGTCTGACTGCCTTGTTGCAAGAGAGAGATGGAGAGGGGTAGGACAGTTATCATTTTCATATTCTATTCTATTAATTTGTGGCTTGGTCATATATTGATTAGTCATGTAAAGTTGGCTGTGTGTGTGTTTTTTGGCCGCCGTGCCATGCGCAGGAGTGTAAATGTGTTTGTATGACATGAATTGCATCGGTAAAATACAGCCAATTCACATAAATAGATGTAAGTTATATTGCATTATTTTTTTCTCAATCATACAGTTTTAATGCCGCGGTTTCCACTTCTGTTCAGTATTAACGCAGGACAAAGCATATGTCTGTTTGTAAAATTATGGCTAAAATGTAATTGTTAAAGTTTTATTTTTGGTTTGGCGGGGGATAAATTACATAGGCCTACAGGTAAATAAACTGTGGTGGCCTGTAAACTGTCATTTGTTCTGCTAATGTTTCAGAACAAGGGCGACCTGCACCTAAAAAACTTTGATCCAAAGGGGGCACAGAGGAATAATGATAGTTGATAACAATATCCTGTTCGGAGAATAGTTTTGAGGGAATATACAGTCATCTTACAATATTTTTGGATGTATAATAACATTTGGAAATAAAATAAAATAAACTTATTTATATGTAGATAGATTCTGAGAAAGCTTAATCTGAAATCTGGCCAAATCGGGGACTCGTTGAATGGGCAGATCGGCATTTTTACTCACATAATTAACATAAAAAATGGCTACTGCTTTGCAGTCATCTGTTCAGAACGCATTTTGAGGAGACAAAATCGTTTGCAGTAATTATCTATGTGCTAGCTACATCGATGTGAATGTAGTTACAATGGTTTAAAACATTATTTCCAGCATCAAGTTTGCAAAGCTGCATCCTGACTGTGAAGTTGAATGTGATCTCTAAATCTGACATAGCATGCAGTGCCATATCTTTTTACTGCAACCTTGGACTGTGATTCCAAACACTTTAAATAAACCAGTACAACAAATGTGACAGCTTTTATGTAATTTATTTGATGGCTCAAGTGTAGGATCAAGCATCTTACAAAGTTGATGGGTTTTTGGATTGTTTACAAGAGCACACAATTCTTCACAGATCTAGAGTCTTCATTCTCCTCTCAAAGTGCACCAGATTGATGCATTGAACTGTTAAAATGTACAAAAAGTTATGCCGGGGCAGCGTGCCCCTGGACCCCCCTAGAGGGCGGGGGTTTACCACCTCATAGTAGAGCCAACCATTTTTATTATTTATTTTCAACTGTATGAACTGGAGTTTTTTGCTGGATGCATTCATATAGTAACAACATAATTAGGTATGGTTGAAAAAACACACCTATTGTTATCGCTCAGACTTATCGTTATTATTATTCTGCCAATTTTTGAGAGCCTATCTCCTCCTACACTGTTCACACCATTCATACCTCATATTATACCTTCATACACCCTTCAGGTTGCTATTACTTTTTACCTTTATACCATATACACTTTTTGAGTTATTTGACATTTTATCACCAAAAAATGAATGGGAGTCAATGGGCACGTGCAGGAGGCTAGCTCAGAGTGTGAGCACTGAGTGGATTTTTGAATTGCAACGTTCTGCTCTATGTGAGCGCTGAGCAACTCATCACATTCTGCTACTTCTTTGTATCCAAGTTCTTTAGACTAACGTTACTTACCACAAAATACATCACCATATTTTAACACTTTCGCCTTAATCCCATTATACCGCATTTCCACCAACAATTTCTTTAGGAATTATAGCAGATTGGTGCAGGGCAGTCTGGATACCCATATCGACCATCAGTTGTCCGTATCGATCGGGCTCTCCCGGTAGCCCACTTTGCCTATGTTACCGTGCTGAAACAATATTTATTCGGTCTCTGCCCTGTAATAACGTTACTGCAATCTATCAATTCAAATTATCAACCAACTGTTAACGTTAGCACTACTCATACTAAGCTAGGGTTAGAAAAGAACTGGGGGGTATACTACGAAGGAAACTTAACATAGCCAGGGTTTCTTTGCGTTAGCTGGCTTCAGAAAGCCTAAACACCGCAACCTGGCTTAACCGGTACTACAAATGTGCTTATTAACCTGCTATGTGAACACGGGCTTTATTAGTCAGGCTCTGCGTGCGTTCCCATAAAAGGGGCGGTGTCTGCAACAACGAGCCTATAGCGGTGCAGCATGGGCTGTAGCTACTAGAAGCAATGTGTTTCTCTCCTGTGGAAAAAAAGACTGATACGGACGGATATAATGGACAGATAAGAACATGAATCAATCATAAGAGCAATAAGCAACACAAGCTTAAATTATAAAAAAAAAATTATAATAATTTTATAATAAAATGCTCACCGTGTAGGTTAAATTCATTAGTTAATACCTTGTTCACCTTATCACTCTTAACAAATAAATTTGTACTCTCAGTACATTGTCATACAGTGTATTTCTAATGTGACAACTGTACTACTACATTCTAGAACTCCTAAACTTTAAACTTGATACAGCATGTTTAAAATCTTGCTGAAGCAATCACACCAACATTTATTCATAAAAAAATATTTTGCAGAACTCGATCATCTCGCCCTGTGAAGAGATCCCTTCCGGAAAAAAAACTTTAGGATTCCTATAGGATTCCTATCATACTCTAGTGAATCCTATAGTCACGTATAGTATGTTATATACCCTATAGTTCGCCTAATGTATTTTTTTAAGTATTCCTATAAGAGCCTATAATAGTCTGAAGTAACCTTGTTTGTCCTATAGGGATTGCTATGGGAAATCATATGGGAATTTGTAGGAATTGTCCCAAAATATAAGATTCCTATAGGAATCCTATAGTACTTTTTCGTAAAAGATTCTCTCTATCCGCACATATCTCTTCGGGATCTTTTGGAATGGAGACGCCTTTTTCCAAAGCCAAGTTGATTGGTCAAAGTGCTGTGCTTTTATATGTTTCAATCCGATAACCAATATAACCTGCCCCGGAGCAGGTTAGTCCTGCAGAGTAAATTGGCGTGGCAATATACCCCGATTAAAAGTGAGTCGGCTTCGTGATACAGAAAACCCTGGGTTGAAGCTTAATTTAGCTCGCTATCCCCTTAATCTCGCTTCGTAGTATACCCCTCTGGACAATCACAGTTGAAGTTATCAACTACTAAGAACAACAACACTAATGTTAGAAAACGCATTACCTAACCATACAGATTAACGTTAGCTAGGTTTTAAGTTAACCAAACTTTCAACCAACCAGTTTAGGTGACATCAGTAACTAGCTAAGGTTAGCCAAAGAACACATACAAAACAAACACATTAAACAACCAAGCCACAAATTACTGGCCATCTCTTCCCCATGTGTCATGTCTACCAGGAAAAACAAACCATTCACTCTGCATGAAAATGCCATGGTGACAGGTGCCAGCAGCCTGTTAGCCAATCTAAATGCAATCGATTATGACATAGCTACAGCAAATAAACTATCCGCTACACATGATTTGGTTATAATCTCAAGTTTATGTGAGTCAACTAAGTAAAATTTTAAAAAGTTACTATTAGCCAAACGATGTTTAATTAACATTGCTTTACGCTAGCTGCATGCTAGGTAGGCTAGATGAATAGAACGCTGAATTCAGCACACGGCATACAGTGGACTTCACAAAATGGTGAGATCTTAATCTGAATCAGAGTTCCTTTAATAAAGTGGAGAAATCAGTAGATGAGCATTTGGTTAAAACCTAGGCAAAAATTGTATTAACCCATATTTTTCTACAGTCTATTAATCAAACACAACTACGACTGGGTCCGAATAGATTGAATCAGCACACAGCACACCTCCTATTTGAGTATGCCAGTTGAGTATAGTTTTTTTTTAAAAAGCTGTTAAATTAGGCTAGCCTTACCTGCGTGGCCAAATTGAATGTTCTCAATATCCCCAGATGATATAGCCAAAAAGTTTAAAGGCAACTAATATAGCCTAATTATGTCCAGGTTTATATGGAGAATATTTCTCATACTGCATGTCACTGCAGTATAGCCTACAGTAAGCAGTATGCTAGTACACAGGATGCAGTAAATTGGACATTCACAATGCCTTCCGCTACAACACTGTTATGACCTAACAATACTATCCCAGATACCTTTTTGTGCGTTTATCACAATTCATTACTTCTTTGTATCACTTCCAGGTTCTTTAGACTACTTAGCACAAAATAGGCTACATCACCTTCACTAGATCTCTTTATACCGCATTACCAGTTCATACCATTTCCACCTTTTATTTTCCATGTCACACTATACCATATTACCATCTTTCTATGCCATTTCCAGCAATTGATAACACTGTGAATCAACCACACCTACAATTTCTTTAGGAATTGTTAATCTAGTTATAATTATAGTCTAAACGTGTGAGGGTTCTCTGTGCCAGAGACACAGAGGGAATATTGGAGGTCCAGTTGCGACAGATACGGAATCTTTAAGTGTTCAACGAACACCACTGAAACGGACAATAACCAGTGGAGAGGGAGAATAAGGAGAACACAAAATAATCTCACGAAAAAGATGAGGAACTCGATAAGCGAGCAAAACAACCGAATAAGCAGACACGCTTATCTAACTCCGTTTGTGGAGCGGACGAACAAAGAAAATAAAACTATTAAGATTCCTTTAACTGGAATCAGGACAGTTAGAGCGCTCGTACAAGAACAAAGGAAATAAGCGGACACGCTTATCTAACAACGTTCGAGGAGCGAACGAACAAAGAAAATAAAACTATTAAGATTCCTTTAACTGGAATCAGGACAGTTAGAGCGCTCGTACAAGAACAAAGGAAATAAGCGGACACGCTTATCTAACTCCGTTTGTGGAGCGAACAAACAAAGAAAATAAAACTATTAAGATTCCTTTAACTGGAATCAGGACAGTTAGAGCGCTCGTACAAGAACAAAGGAAATAAGCGGACACGCTTATCTAACTCCGTTTGTGGAGCGAACGAACAAAGAAAATAAAACTATTAAGATTCCTTTCACTGGGACCAAAGCAGTTAAAGCGCTCGCAGATAAGAGTAGTAAAACAAAGTAAATAAGCAGACATGCTTATCTTACTCCGTTTGTGGAGTGAAACGAACAAAGAAAAATAAAACTATTAAGATTCCTTTAACTGGAATCAGGACAGTTAGAGCGCTAGTACAAGAACAAAGGAAATAAGCGGACACGCTTATCTAACAACGTTCGAGGAGCGAACGAACAAAGAAAGTAAAACTATTAAGATTCCTTTAACTGGAATCAGGACAGTTAGAGCGCTAGTACAAGAACAAAGGAAATAAGCGGACACGCTTATCTAACCACGTTTGTGGAGCGAACGAACAAAGAAAATAAAACTATTAAGATCCCTTTCACTGGGACCAAAGCAGTTAAAGCGCTCGCAGATAAGAGTAGTAAAACAAAGTAAATAAGCAGACACGCTTATCTTACTCCGTTTGTGGAGTGAAACGAACAAAGAAAAATAAAACTATTAAGATTCCTTTAACTGGAATCAGGACAGTTAGAGCGCTAGTACAAGAACAAAGGAAATAAGCGGACACGCTTATCTAACAACGTTCGAGGAGCGAACGAACAAAGAAAGTAAAACTATTAAGATTCCTTTAACTGGAATCAGGACAGTTAGAGCGCTCGTACAAGAACAAAGGAAATAAGCGGACACGCTTATCTAACAACGTTCGAGGAGCGAAACGAAAGAAAACCGAGAACTCATAAAACCCTAACTTCTTGGGTAAGAGCACTCGTAAGTCCGAGTATAAAACGAAAGAAAATGAGAAAGCCTCTGCTCTGTAATGAGCGAAAAGAAACTTGCTTTTCTTTCTAAACCCTATCTTTCTAAACCCTTTCTTTTTTTAAAACTAGCTTTCTACTAATTTCCTATACCTCTTTACCGGCTCGAATGTTAAGTGGAATAACATGGAAGCAACGAGAGAGGCATGAAACGGAGTATAAATAGTCAATGGAAATTAATAACAGGTGAACTTACTAATGACGAGGCGAAAGCAAAACCCGTGGCGGAACACAGGAAAATCCGATAGATTACCGATAAACGATAAAAACGAATAAAGCGACGCGGAGATAAGGGAAGGAAGGCAAGATCCATAACAAAACGTGACATATTGCATAGGCTACATACGGCAAATAGGCTATATTAGGACTAGGGTTAACGTACGGAATGATATGGGAAACAAAGCGTCAGTGATATGCTTACGAGCAAAACTGTACTGTGCTTTAGCCTCTTTTTTATGAATAAATGTGGCTTTTGCTCATCCTAAAGAATGAGTGTTGTTGTATGGATTAAAGCACTTTATAATAAATGATAAGGATAAGATTGGATTGTGTGTGCCTGCGGCAAATGTATAACAATCGCTTACACATTTTAGTTTAAGACAGACCACCCCATCAACAAACAGCGTCCCCCTTGTTAACATTTTACAATTCAAACTCTGTTTATAAGTACATTTCCATCTCTCAGAGAAAACTACTGCCTGTGCTCTCCTTATTCATCTGTCTTGAATGGGGCCTTAGCTTTGTCTGTAGAGGCATCTTTAAGAGTCCTGACAACATTGACCTAACAGCTTCTCGCATGCCCTGTTACATACTTTATAAGACAAGCGGCATTTTATAACAGAGGAAGCTCAGGACAGTTGGACTATTTTGGTACAGGGTCGTGCACAGCATAAGGATGGCAGCGGACTACTCTTTAGGGGATGATTTGGGCACAATGGGCATCATTCATGAAACGTGAGCAGAATTAATTTGTACGTATATCGTTCGCATTGGCAATTTTGCCCGTATTTAGGCACTCATCAACATTTTTGTATCTGAGATTTGTTTGTATGTACAGTTAGCTGCTTAGGAGAGAACTGAATGCATCTTTAGGATCGCGCAAAAGCTATTTGTTGGCTGAGAGTGATCTCTCGTTTTCAGGTTTTTATGAAATCTGCCAAATGTTATTGGTGCCGTAACTGTACTGCACAAATGTAGCCTCAAGGCTCAATCTGAAGATACGTTTCCAAAATATGCATAGAAAAGGCTGTCACATCTGTGCTGCTCATATGTCATGCAAAATGTATCTGAACGTTCTGACCCGGTTGCCAGGTGGGACCAAGCGCAACAAGACGCCGCTAGATTTAAAGCTTTTTTCCCCCAGTGGCTAAAGAGTGAACTGCAATGCCTGGTGGCAAAAATGACTTGAAACCCCGCCCACCCCGTTGTAAGTCAATAGAGAAAGCCCAAAAAGAGGTGGAAATATATGTTCTCTATATATAGGGTAATAACTTTAACGAAAAGCAACAAGAAAGTACAACTTTAGCGAGCCAACGATGGATCAACAGTTAACGTGCAACATAACACTTGCATTCTTCAAGGCTATTGATAAATAAATAAATGGACAATAATACTAGTAATATAAAGATAATAATAATGAAAAAATTGGCTACAGATCGTAAATTAGCCTACACGCGGCAAATTGTAGCGAGCCTACAATCGAAAACCAATAGGCTAAAAACTAAGATGAAACTAAAACCATGAGCCTTTATTTGCAATAGTATACAAAAAAATAGTTTTTCCATAGTTTGAATAAACAAAGAAACTAAGAAAATAAACTCTCTGGCCTGGTGGGATCTGTTGAGAACGGCCTCCTTCAGTAGCCTAAAAGAAACAGTATGAAAGACAATAAGCATGTGCAGTGTTCAGCGCTTGTTACATGTCATCAAAGATGCGAGAGCAGATGATATGTTTTTTTGTTTGTTTGAATATTACAGTATTACATAATATAATACGGAATATTATTACAGAATATAATATTACAGAATTTAATATGAAAATAAAAGGTGATCGGGTCATCACGGGTCCATACGGGAAAATCAGTTTCACATGTGCATACCTGCGGCTATTATATCAGTTCCGACCCGTACTTGTGAGACAAGTCATAATTTTGGACCCGTGCCCGCTCGGGTCTTGGGTCAGTCTCGGGTATTCGGGTTCGGGTGGACCCGTGAAGACCTCTACCAGTGAGGCCAGCAGACCATTGACAAATTAGTTTGTGCAAAACTTTCCAATAAATTGCATAATGTGAGGGGGTGAGTCTGTTTCGGAGGACCAGATGCAACAGGAGGGAATCAGAAAGTTTTTACAGAGTAAATACCAATAGAATGGAAAGATCTCTGTGGGAGGGAAGGAAATAAACAACACAAATAGCTCCTGTCCTCAATCTGAGGAAACAGAGAAACGGAGACTGAAAGTGGGACAAATGAAAACAACCCAATATAAGGGTGAAATAGACTCGACTCACAATTAATAGTCAGAAGGACAAACAGAGTACCTCTAGCTTCCAATATAAGGAAGCACACTAATGGAGGTAATGAAAAAAAACATAATAAATAAAAGCAACCTCAATAATTAGGGCGAAATAAGCTCGTAGGCTTAGAGTAATAGGCAGCACTAAGCTCCTATATGTATGTAGTGAGCTAGAAAGGAGAAGAAACAAACAGAGCAGCGAACAAAGGAAGGTAAAGAAAGAGAAACCAGAAAATAGAGTAAATAAAGGGAAATAGCAGATTCGAAGATCAACCCTGACTCTAACGTTTGCCTTTTTATGAACACACACAAATAGCGTTAGAGCGAGCTGTCCGGAGCTGTCACTTTTACCTCAGAGCTTAGGCTATTAGTCAGTTTGTTTTGTTTTAGGCTACTGTGCGACACTGGTGGTCTTGCGAGAATTGCTTTAGCTATAGTAAATCGAACACAAATTTCTGCCGGCAATCCTGTCCCATAATGTAAAGTCAATATTTTAGAAGCATTAATTACATCAAGCTTTTAAAAAGGTATCAATCGCAAGCGTATTATTATTATTATTATTATTATTATTATTATTATATGGAGCTAGTCAGTGATGTAATCAACAACCAACAAAAACAATTCAACGAGATCAAGGTTTTGCCAAATCTACACTAGGCTAGGCTACTTGGCCACAGGTAAAATGCAGCAATGCAGCGCAGACTAACTGGAAATATCTCAGTCATCTGTCATTAGAATATTACACCAAACAAATAAATGCCGAACATAGATCCAGAATCCCCACTTCAAGACTGCAGGCTCAATAAAATCTGACATTTTGCATGTGTAAGTTCACCTGCATGTTTGTGTTTTTTGCGTGCACACATGCTCATACACACGTGTGCATTAGTCTTCTCAAAGTCTTTATATGTCATAGTGACTATACATGTTTAGTTTTTAACATAATGCACTGACAGGGCTCATGGTTTGTTAATGTGCCTTAATACATTGTCTCTGCAATGAAAAGGTAGCTTTTGGTCCAGTAAACCAATGTGTCCATCACCAGCCCATCTCTTCCACCCAAGAGACCAGATTTCATTAATATAATTCAGAAATATACAGCTGCAGGAGGCAATAAAATAAAACAAAGCTAACCAAACCACCCCCAAAAAGCTGCATGCAGGCAGATTATTAAAAAGGACCCTGGGTGAAGAAAATAAACCTCTAGGCAATTTATTTGTCTGGAGGCACAAAGCATTCATAAATCTGCCGTTTAAAACCTACCAACTGTGCTTTGTATAACCAAATTCCAAATAAATGTTATTTTATTTCTCCAGAGATATTTAAATTAATATTTAAGTTAGCACATCAATTGGATATGTGTTTTATTATTAGAAAGAGCTAGTGATGCAGTCACTTCACCAACCAACAAAAACAATGCAATGAGATCAAGGTTTTGCCAAATCTACGCTAGGGTAGGCTACTTGGCCACAGGTAAAATACAGCACAGAAGAACTGGGAATATCTCAGTCATAATATTACACCAAACAATAAATGCCCTCTGCAGACCCCACACCATCTGACAATTCATGCGGTTTCCTGTTGATGTTCGCCAACTCCAAAAAAATAAAGTCGACTGGAGGCATAATCATAATTGAAAGACAAATTACTGATAGTGTTTAATCAAATATGCCGTTTAGTAAAGCAATTTCGACAAACAAAATGTGTTTAAGGGAGTTTTATTGACCAAAATACATATTGCAATTGATATATTGTTATCAAATATAAAGCTGGAGATGTGAAGGTAGAGGGATACAGGAAACAGATGGTATGTGAGGGTGAAGGAGCATGGCACTTTTATTCGAGAAAACCACTAGTAGACTGAGGCAATAGCATAAAGGGCTGCCTGTAAATTGATCTCCTGAATTTTTGTTTTTAAACTGCAATTAATGGATGCTCTGAATTGCATCCTGGTGTATTTGAGGATGAGTGCATCATAGACTAGCCCTTAAGGCAGTTGAGATGAATCCCATGTGTGAACACACAGCATAAGCACTGGACTCAACAAACATCCTATACTGGGAATGACAAGGACAGTGAAGCTATCTGTTATGAAGTGAAAAGTAACGCACACAAGCTGCTCAATGTCTGCCAGGCAGACCTGAAAGTCTTTCATCAGTGAGCCTTCCCATTGCTTTTCTGCCTTAAGTTTAGCAAACAGCATGCTCCACATTCACTCCTTTCCTCTGGCTCGCCCGTTGGGGAGAGGCGTGCAGCAGGCATTTCTCCCTCTGCCATTATTGTCTCATTAACGTCGCTCTAGACCTAATGCTGGTAATTTACATGAAACTTCAGAGTTTTGGTAAACACCTTAGCTCTGTTTCAGCTGGGGTGGAAGTAGAGTCTTACCAGATTAAAAAAGTAAAAATTAAGGATAAACAGGCTAAACTCAAAGAGGTTATGTTGAGAGGGGTTGGGGGAGGGGAATAATTTAAATGCCAATTTTCTGTTAAGCCACGGCAGGTTCTACTTTGCATAAAGTCATTATGCAGATGCACATGTCCATTAGCAATGTTTAAAAAAGCAATAATTACTTTAGTAAGGCTTAGATACATATGGCAATTGGGTAAGGGACCCAGAGCCAGACAACAACCATAAAGAAGCATCCCTTCATCTAAGGAAGGAAGGCACAGAAATGGCAATACTGTGCAGTGGGAAATACCTGTCTCATAATGTAGTGTGATGGGAAATGCATTTGCTCACATAACAATAAAGGGATATATTTAATCATGAGTCATGTACATGCTCAAACTGAAGGAGTTCTGGACTGTATGTAAAAACTGTATGTAAACCTTTTGTGTGTGTGCGCGCGTTCACGTGAATGTTTCGGTGAAAGAAAGAACACCCCTGTTAACACACCTGCGGGTGATGTGCGGGTGTTTTTTCATTTAATTCCTCTAAACAAAAATAGTTGGAACACAAGTCTACATTTAGATACTCTGTTTCACTGAGCCATGTGGTGTTATTTCTGCACAGGTTGGAATTTCTGAAAGTGCCTGAACTGAAAGTGATGTCACTACCATCCTTTGGGTAAAAGCCCCCTGTGTCATTAGAGAAAAGACGAGTTTTCCTGACCTCAAAGAGCCAGACTGAAGGAGGTGTGAGTAAATAACCTGATAACTACTTTTATGTAGCTATGGGAAACCTGAAAATGCTTTGTTTTGAAATTATAATAATGCAACTCTAAAATAGTGGCCTTGACAAAATATAAGTGAACATTTATTTATGTATTGCTTGCGAGACTGATTTTTCACACTTGTGTTGGTATTGGTTGGATCAGGATCAGTTTCCCTCACTCATAACCTGATGAAAGCACCTCACTGCTGTCTGTACAGTACTGCACGGTTCTACACATTTTCTGTGTGCAGTTCTATGAGCCTCAATGGACTTTTTCTGTAGTCTATCGAGGAACAACACAAGCACTGCAGGAAACGACAGGTTATCTTATGGAAATCGTTTTTGTGGGTCAGTCAATACATAGCAAATTTTCAAAGTCAAGGTCAGAAGCCAGAAATAGGTCTTCTGTGTCAACTGCAAAGGAGGGAGATTGCTAAGAGATTGTCCCAGGGACCATATGAGCCTGTCCACTCATGTACTAGAAAGGCAGTCTTGAATATAAAGTGTTGAGGAGCGAATAAAGTTCCATTATGCAGTCACTGCTTCCTCTAAATTGCTTTCAAATCTGTCCTCAGAAAGCTGTTTCATCCCTGGGGATTTTCTAAAAGAACAGTGGCTCATGAAATTCTATTGGTCAACATTTAATTACTGGTTTGCATGGGTTGAGGAGGGAAAGAGAGGTTATGAAAAGCAAAGTAATATGGGAAGCTGACTGTTCCTAGGCTTTCGGATAGTGGCCCCCTGGGGCCGTGCTTCCATGTCTCCCCTCCCCTGCTCTTAATCTGCAAGCACCAATTGGCCCCTCCGCACCTTCTGGTGCTGAGATTCCAACCTTGCCAGATAAAAACAGACATTATCAGCAGGCTGTCACTCTGGCATATTTACTGATGGCTGGGAAATAAAACCTGAAAGCTTTATTCGGGTCTTGGTTTTCTGTCACAAAAATTAGTTTCGAGTAACCTTTTTCTACAGCAAATGACTAGAAGTGCCATGGGAAGGTCAGTGGCCCAGAGAATCAACTCTTTCAGCAGAGCAGCTCTAAAATGATAGCCTACTGCAGATTATGCACACTATTGTTTGGTGTGTTTTTTATCCCTGTGTGAATAAAGGTTTGTGGAGAAAAGCGGTGTGATTTCAAGCGTGATTTCCATCCCTGACGTCTTGATTATGGGTCTCCTGCAGAGATTAATTGGCTTTTATTTTGCAAAATGCAACAGCATTTTCCACCAGAAAGCCTATTTATTTTAACAATTTGCTTTACCTTTTGCACCTCCTTCTCTCTCTCCCCATTCCTGATTCCATCCCTTTCCCTCAAGGTGTTCAGATGCTCCTCACAAACACTTGTTAACGGATTTTGTCAGATAAGAGGGACTTTCTGTAAAATATATATATTTTTTAAATGGGATGGAATAAATTGTACAAGGAACTTTTCCATGCTGTGGATACAGTTTAGTCTTTGGAAAGCATGGTTGTGGCGAAGTGAGCCGTACCGCTCGCGTGAATAAAGCCAGAGTCCAGCCCAAGCTTGGGTAAGGAGAACAGGGTTTTTATTTTCAGCCTTTTCACAAAACACCAACACAGTAAGACCTCCAGATCTTAGTCATTTCTCCCCCTCAACTCCCAGAAGGCTCCTTTTTATAGGTTCTCAGGCTCACTGTTGAACAATCAAGGCAATTGGTTAATTGATACAAACAATACCGCAATCAATCGTCACCAATTGCCTGATTGCCAACAGCTGTGCCGGTTCCATAAACCACCTGAGTTCATTCTCTCTCTTGCCGGCCTCGCCTAAAACCACGCCCCCCTACCACAATGGTTAATGTTGGTTTTCTTTTTCATTTTTACTGTGTTTTTGTTCTAATGTTTAGCACCATGTTCTACACCAGTGTTACCTAGCTTTTATCCATGTTATGGTATCACAGATATCAAAGACCCACATTACTGTACTGAGGCAAGAATCCAAAAAAGGGTAGTGTCCCTATTAACCTAATTCAAGAACCAGAAAAAATTTGCATACAATTCACAAAGCACCCGCAGTGGGTGGATAGTGCATGCAACTGCACTACCAGGGAAATAGCGTTACAGTGCATAGTCTGGGTAATGCATATTTAAACTATAGTTGTAATGGTTTCAGTAGCGGTGAATCAAATGCGACAGAAAGGGGGATCAGAACAAGTCACCCACAAAGGTGAGGAACAATAAGGGAGCTTAAGCCGCTACAGGGTAGAAAAGAAAAGGGGAAAAAACCTCTAACAGCTAACAGCCAAATAATAATCAACCCAGGAAAATAGGGCAAACTCGTAAACACGAGTGAGAGCACCAAACAAAGTCTCCCGAGCTCAATACTAGAGTATTGAAAAGAAACACCTTCGGCACGTAACACTAAAATGGCCCGTAGAAGGTGAAACAAACAAACGAAAACAAAGGAGACTGACAACGAGGAATATTCCTCTGTGTAAATCCTAATACTAAGAAGCAAGTCCCTCGTGAACATAAAACAAAGTTTTCATGTCACTACGTCGCTTGTACCTAGCTATACCTGGCTCAATGTAAAACGTAATGACAAAGAAGCACCGGGGAAGTGGAAGTGAGGAGTTTAAATACACCGCAGGCAGTAGCCCAGGTGAAACGAACAATGGGCGAGGTGAAGCAAAACCCCGGAACGGAACACGGAAAAAATCTGATAGATTCTCAACTGGAGAAAAAGGATGAAAACCGCAGCGGAAAAGGAAAAATAACCCACGGACCATGACAGTAGTTGCATACAATTCAACGCCAAAATGACTAATTTTTATGCAAATGATCAATAAAGTGCATGTCTCATTCACAAAGACGAATTGCAAGTCACAATAAGCAGGGATTTTTTTATGATGACTTGAAGCCTGGCAGTAATGTGGAGCGTTCTATTTTAAAGCCATGCAATGTGCAAACTTGTCAACGACCATCGCAGCTGTCATAGCAGGAGGAAGACGAGGAAAACAAACATCTGCCATGCAAGGGTATCCCTCTTTGGCTTAACAGACAGAAATGATTTGTTATTACAGGCCGAGTCATTGAATACTTGAATTGCTTGATGAAAAAGACGATATTGAACCTGCCACCTGTCATTTTTCGACTATATATTTAAGTAAGCTATTTTATTGTATGGAGACAAATATTTAAACATAGCCTACTCCCATTTGCCTTTGTCACGCTACTTTAATATTAATCCATCATTCAAAATGGTCCAATTGTATAAATTGCAATAATAAGTTGTTCCGAGAAAGATTTAAGAGGTCCGTTATGTGTTCATTCAGCCAGGCATGTCTGTGGCTCAATGGTTCCTTTTTTAGTCATTATTATTCCTGATCATTATTTGTGCACTGAATTAAAATGAATCCCTAGTAAAATAGCAGGCCAGTTTCCAGTGATTGTTGTTGAATCAGCGCATGCTCAACTTCAAAACCAGTTGTGAGCAAAACCAGCCTTCTTTTTTATTTATGCATCTGGAGATAGCTTTACACCACGACCTGCATTTGACTTTTAAAAAATGTGCTCAGACAACTGAGATGATGTGCAGCCTCAAATGTAAACAAATGTCGCAAAAATTTAATTGGTACAGTCATGGAAGGGTGTCAGAAATGTATCGTGGCATAGTATTTTTTTTATTTTCAGCTTTTACCACATGTACAACTCTACCGGTGTTGGTTTATATTTCTTCATCTGGAGTATAAATTTTGGTTAACCTGAATTATGTCTGTATTTAGCATTGTTTGAACCACTTCAGATATTTCAATCATGGCTCTACCTGTGGTAATGGGTTGGTCCAGGTAAAGGGCGGGGCCATGGATATATAAGGTTGGTGGTTTCTTTTTTTACCATTTTTCTTTCTTGAGAAGAAAGCCTGCATGAGGCTGGTGTTTTAGTTAATGTTCCTTTTTGTTTCGTTGTTTTTGTTTTTTTGTTGCTGTCGGTAGCACTGTAAATAAAGCTTCACTTCTGTTTGCACAAAACTGCTGCCGTGCTGACCTTTCTCCTACCATCGACCACACCCATCCAGTAGCCCATCCCTATCTGGTGGTGGTGCTAACGGCTTTACCACAACAAGCTCCTGTGCCTCCCTCTTCTTCACCCTCACATTATTTTCACTCATTTCACGTGTCTTGGTCTTGTGCTGTTGTACCATCACTGACTGCGCCCACTATTTCACCGTGGTTGCACAGTTGTTTGATTTGCGTCACTATTTTTGTGAATTAGTCGACAATATAGTGCAGACAACATTTGCATTTCTTGCGCATTATGCAGCAAGAACTGCACTCAGTTTTATTTCTTAGTAGATATATCCCTGAATGTTCCATCTCGCTACTGTTGGAATCTTTATGAATATTCATGAACCAATTACTGTGGGAATGGATGTTCTGTACTGCAATATAGCACCAGGAACTATCGTTACCTTCCGGAACACCCTGCTTTTAGGAAGTAGTCTTTAGGAAAGTAGGAATGCAGTTGACTGTCTGCTTAATCTATAGAATGTGTGGTGGTACGCAGCCCCAGAGGTATAAGAGATCAAGGCTGAAACAGGAAAAGGGATTGCTGCAGCCTTGAATGTGGCATGCACCAGGCCTTGACCAATCAAGTGTGAAGGGAAGCATTGTAAAAATAAATGTGTGGTAAACGTATCTCTCATATTCAGTACTTTTTGACTACCTTTACTGCCAGCCCATGCTAAAAACCCATCGTTTTTATCGACTCTCGTCTTGAGGCCACGGCGTGCCATTACAATAGTGCAGGCTCTGCAGTTCTTTATTGGTTTCAATTTATCTATAAAAAACGCCGGGGCAACAGTGGCCCAATATCTATTAAATAAATTATGCATAACGTAGTGCAGATTCTGCCCTCAGACAAACAAATGGATATGAAACAAAATGCCATGGGCAGACACAAAGACTTTCAAAAAACAGATGTTTCTGTTTGTTGAGGAGAATCTATGAAACATGTTGCCTCGAAGCAAAAAATGATTTTTTTCCCTCCACTTTTTTTACTCCACTGTTTTCGCAGTGTGTTGTACATAATCATAAAACATTGGCAGGCACAAATAATCGTTAATGGAATGACGGTTGGCATAGTTGTTTTTTTTTGTTGTTGTTTGTTTTCCTCCTGTGGGGATAATTTTAAGCATCCCCTTAAAGACAGGAAGTATTGCATCCCCTCATGGTCCTCTCTGATCTCCCTCTGAATGCTATATAATCCACCAGCTGGGCTCTGCTGTGTTTGCTTACGGTTCTGTATGCACTGACAGTTAAGGACAACTTCTATATTAATTTCTGCGGCCATTGCATTGTTTGGAATCATTCTCCCAGTTGTTTTTTTCTGTCATTTTCTCTTTAACCCCTTTGCGTAGAGGCTTAATTTGACCCATTTTGTGTGTTTTGTACCATTCTGTTTAAAGCTTTATAACTCCAGATATCAATGTAACACAAACACCAATAATGGCTTAAATGAAAGAAGAACCTGTTACCATTTATATCATGCCTTAAATTAAATTATTTTCATAACTCAGATGTAAATCATGGGCAGTGAATGCACAACCCCCAGTGAAAAACAAAGTTCCACCACTCTAGTTTACAGTGAACACCTGATAGTCAAATATGTGAATACGGTTAAACTTTACATTTTCAGGTTTGCTAACCTCCTGTCTGCATGTGTAAAAAATATGAAAGTGATGTATTACTGCTGAAATCCTATGAGGTAATTTGAAACGGTGTATCATGGCGTCCAAAGATCTACCCAAAATGGATAATTGTAACACAGTAATTCAGGAGATAATCAAAAACTCTTTTGACTCATTGGAAGTATATTTGCATCTATATCTTTTGATAATTTACAACTTTTGCAAAAGATGAATTGTTATAGGTGTCCAAAAACATACCCAAACCTTTCCAAACCCATGGAAACATATGCAAAGTATCCAAGCTGTCCAAAGCTATCCACGCTATCCAAAGCTATCCAAACATGAACACAGCTTTAGTGACCATTTGAAGCACATTATTATGTCCTATGAGGTGGCAATTAATGAGGCATAAAAAGTAATTTATTACTAACCAGTCAGACTAACAATGTATAAGAACATGCACACAATATACAGCGTCATATAAATGACTACAACTATTACTATTACTTCTATAATTATTTATTATATAAACATATGCCAGCCCATGGATTACTGTACAGAACAACTACACTGCCTGGTCAAAAAAAAAGTTGCCATTGCACCCGTCATGCATAGTGCCCACTGTACAAGCCTCTGGAGGCAGTGTTATGATCTGGGGTTGCTTCAATTGGTCAGGTCTAGGCTCAGCAATGTTATGCAGCAACAAAATTAAGTCAGCTGAGTACCTGAATGCACTGAATGACCAGGTTATCCCATCAATGGGCATATTCCAGGACGACAATGCCAAGATTCATCAGGCTCAAATTGTGAAAGAGTGTTTCAGGGAGCATGGGGAATCATGTTTACACATAAATTGGCCACCAGAGTCCTGACTTTAACCCCATTAAAAGTCTTTGGGATGTGCTGGAGAAGGCTTTACGGAGTGGTTCTACTCTCCCGTCCTCAATACCTCAAGATCTCGGCCAAAAATGAATGCAAATCTGGACAGAAATAAATGTTTTGACGTTGCATAAGGTTGTCGAAACAATGCCATGACAAATGTGTGCCGTAATCAAAGTTAAAGGCGGTCCAACGAAATATTAGTGTGTGCGATTTTTTTTTGGCCAAGCAGTATAGCTGCCATGTCATTAATTTATGTTCCTATATTACCTATGCTGTTTCACCCAATGTAATGAATGGCTAGGCCACACATGAAAGCTTCTACTATAGTGTAGTATAAATTCCCAGTAAAGTTACAGTCTAGCCGTAATAGATTGCCAGCTCACCACCATTGCCATTACTTATGGTATACAAATCCAAGTCGCCTCAGGCAGGGACTTTTTTCCACAGACTCTCCATACTTTATCACTGAGCCTTATGCAGGCTTAGCTTATAGCCAATACCTAATAGGTTGCTCTCTAACTAGGTATAAACTAAATTAAACCAGAATAAGAGAGACTACAGGTCCTTTAATTCTGAATTCAGTGCCACTAATGTAAAACTCAGTGACATCCTAAACAATATTAACACAACCTAGCTAGCTATACTTTTATGAATACAACACAATAAAACACACAGGCACACCTTGTACACAAGGCAAAACTTAGCTATGGAATCCATGCTGTCTGCTTCAGATGAGTCATGGATGTAAATCACATCTGAATCCAGCATCCAGCAGTTTCAAGCACTGAAAATCTTTTTGTCACTTCGACTTTCAAATTTTCTGAGACACTGAATTTTGGGTTTCATTAGCTGTAAGCCATAATCATCAAAATTACAAGAAATAAAGGCTTTAAATATTTCACTCTAATGAATCTATATAATATATGAGTTTCACTTTCTGAAATGAGTGACAAAAAATATAGAACTTTTTCACGATATTCTAATTTTTTTAGTTGCACCCATATATGCATCGTTAAAATAACATGTAAACAACTGCGACATGACTTTAGACCAGGTTTGTGGTGGTTTTAGCGCAAGAGCTTTCTGCTGCCTCAAGATAGCAATATGCAAAAAATAATCCTGGCCACTCCTCATCTTAAGACACGCCCAGTTCACTTGTAATGGGCACAAGAATACATGATATTTAAACAATGTGAACGCAAGACGTCATAATGAACTATGCGCCAGGTGTAAGATAGCAAAGACACTTGCGTTTGGGTTAGCGCCGGGTTTAAGATAGGGCCCCAGTACGTGTTTAACAAAGGGAGTTTTTGGAAGAGGCTGACTGAAATCTTGATAAGCTCTTACCAAGCTATGATGGCACCACATGTCTGTGCGAAAAGAGAAGCGCTCCAGAGACAGAGGCAGTGCTGTACCTGTGAAAAGACAACATTTCATAGCCCATCTGTACAGACATAAGTCAATATGGCAAAAATTAAACGGTGTCATTTAGCCACATTGATACCACTGAATGCTGAACTGGGAATACACTGCAATGACATTCTGTAACCTTCTTCACACATGTTGCGTGCTTTCCATCGCTTTTAGTGCGGAGGATGCTGGGCACATCTAGTATTTGTTGGAAACGATAAGATAATGTGTGAAATAGAAAAAGAACATTCAGAGAGCAATTCCTTTTACTGTGGCACACATGCCTCAATGTTTCCATTAAACAGAACGTGCCCAGTAAAAAGCTTTCCTATGTTCTGTTGAACTCCATACAGACATCTGCCTCCCACCATTCAATGATTCAGTTCTAGTCAGGACTACACTCGCAGCAGGAAGGCTTCCAAAAGACTTCTCTGTGTCTCCATAGAAGAACCCTATCCAGTTCCCAGGGTTCTTTGTTGGGGAAAATGGTTCAAACTGGCAGCTTTCACAATGTTCACACCTACCATACTTGGAGACTAGCCAAAGAACCCTTTTTTCTGAAAGTGTAGGGCAGAAGTAAATTTTAAAAAAAGCAATTAGATGATGCCAAAACAAACTGGCACCAAGCCAATATGCATTTTATTGCATAGAGAAAGTACAAGATAGGTTGTATGTCATTTCTTCCAACCAGTAGGGCAGACCTTTTTAATAATAGGCATGGTTTAAGCAGTGACCATTCTAATTGGATATGGAAGTACTGCAGATCTCAACAGAATACAATTAACAATTTACAATTAAGTCCACTGTATTAAATTTGTTCATGTTTCATTCTGTACTATAATGTTGCTATCAATTTTACCACGTTTGAGCTGAAGAAAAATCCAGTCGTACTCCCGACTTTAACGCATCATAGCCACACGGGGGAAAGATGAGAGCGTACAGCAGTGCCAACCCCCTTCTCATTCTGACATGAATGCTTTCTGAAGCCCACGTGTGAACTTCCTGCACCGCGCTGTGCTGTCTCGTCCTTTCATGTAGCGGTCTCCGGGACTATATGTCAGGTACGGTCTCTTAATTTTGAGGTACGGTCTCTCGAAAAGCTCTTAATTTTGTTTCCCAACTAAAGGAAGGGAGTGGCGTGACATGCACAAGGACAAGGCAAGTAAAACCAACAGCAAGCAAAAGCGTACCATTTTTAAAAAAGTTTTTGGTATTGGCAATGGTCAATGGATGAGAACTTGAGGTTCACAATCTGTGACCTTTCGCTGTCCTTCCACAGTCTGGGACCACAAGGGCACACGGTGCAATTATTTGCCATTTCCGGATACTGGGCAGCATTCATGAAGCGTCCTAAATATGTGCATATATTTATGTACAAAACGAGTTGGTACGAAAAACCAAACCATCAAACCGTGCGGGAAAGGCAGTTTTTTTCGTATTCACGTACGAAGCGCGTCCACATCATTTTGTGATTAGTAAAAATCCACACCCATGAATTGCCTTATATGGAGGCTGTCACTTCCATTTAAAGGTCCATACCTTATCAAAATGGCCCAGAAAAAGCATAGGAAAGAATTATTCCGACACTGAAATCGAAGTTTTATTAGCAGAAAAGGGTGGGAAAAAAGTTTAGTATTGTCAGTACCGGTGTCAAGAACTGGGAAAGTAAAGGCCTAGCAAGAGATAGCATGTACCATCAATGCATGATCACCCCTCACACAAACTGTTAAAGTAGTACAATAAAAAAAATCGATGGATTGACATTAAATTGGAGGCGAAAAAACACATAGCTGCGCATCTATGGGGGGTTCAGTGTTTGTAGGTTTTTTCTGGCTTCCCCTTGTTCATTACTTCGGAAACGCAGGGCGACCTTATTAACGTTTCATTCTTCCCTACTGATTGAATGAAATATCGCACACTGAAGGTAATTATGTTTGCTTGCCCAGATGATGTATTAATTATTAAAATGGAAGGGGGAGAGGATGGGGGGGGGGGGGGGGGGTGTGATGAGGTTGTGTGTATGTGTGTATGAGGAAGGGGGGGGTCACGCTTGGTTTTTGTTAAAATCATTGTCCTTTGAGGCAAGGACGGGGTTCCAGAATATGATGAAGGAGAAGAACAATTTGAATTGAGGGTGGAATGGAATGGTAGAGTAGGGGGAATAGGGGGAATTGGAGGAGGCGGGCACACACTCACAGGATAATCATTTTTGCGTATGCTTTGCAGGTCTCCTGTATTCTCCTGTAGAGATTTATATACCATGGGGATAGGTGCATGATCCTCTTAAGTTTATTTAATCTTGGAGTCGCCTCCTAACTGGCACACACACACACATACAAACTCTGAACCAAGCTGGCTTAGTCTAGCTGGTGAAACTAGAGCAACGGTAAGACATTTGAGCTGTAGCTGTGACCGTAAGACCGTAATTGCTCTCAGAGACAGAGTCACTGCACTAGTAGTAATGCACTAGCCCACACCAGGCCAGGGGTGTTCCTGTGTCCCTACGGGGCAGGTATAAGGCAAACCGTACTGAGCTGAACCAAAAACAATTTGATCGTATTATCGTAAATGCCGCAGGCTTTTGAGATTTTTTGAGAGGTTTAAATTTAGTAGTGTTCAAAAAGCAAAGGTTTTACACAGAAACCATTTTGATGCAGCAAAACACAGGTTTTCTACTTGTTTTTTTTTATCAGTACTGTTTATCAGTACCCCTGTATATACGGGGCTCCCACGGTCATTAAAAATCACATTATTTTGTTCATCAATCAGAGAAATGTTTCACTATTGAGATTTAGATTTCTCTAGCACTTGGTGGAAGCTTGGCATTTTAGATTATAGTTTGTAACGTTAGTTGAGAAACACATGATGAAATGTTGCCCACTACTACATCTTCAGGTAGCTAACTTACAATATGATCACTGGTGTAGCACACGCCTAACAGCCTGCTCAGTACGTGGGGCCCCCGTGCACAGAAAAAATAAAAATAGCATACTGTATATATATTTTTTTTTTTAATCAGACTACGGTGTGCACAGGGGCCCCACCGTAGTCTTATAAAATATATATGTATGTATATATAAACAGTATATATATACAGTATGCTATTTTTTAATTTGACTGAACAAGGCATAGTGTTGATACCCTACATCATTGCGGGGCCCCCTATCCATCTATCACGCTACCGTCAAATAACATCTGGCTTACCAAAAGTAGAACCTATGGGGCTGACCAATGTGAATACGTGGGTAACACATTCAGAAAATATAGCCATCAAAAGCATTTGCTAACTAATTAGTCCTACTTAGCTAGTCAAAAATCAAGAGAAAATATCTGAGCGGTGCTCAAACAAGACAAAATGTGGAGCTGAATAAAACTAAGCTACCTAAATATCATCACTCTAGTCACTGCTAAATCAAGTCAGAGCATGAGCGTGTGACTTATTTCACAAGATTATGAGTAAGAAGTATCTCAGTGGTGCCAAACACAGCAAAATAACATTATCTGAACAAGCTAAAGCTAAAATACCAAATAAATAGCGTCATTAGTCCGACCAGTAAGATGCAGCAAAACTTCCACATCGACTGACGAAACGCAAACGCAGGTGGCTAGTACCTCTGCTGCAGCAGCTTGCAGCCTCCCAACAGTCAGGCTGTCCGAGTTTCCTACACTGTTAATCTCTTTCCGTAGCACACCAAGGCCGAGTATTAAGGAGAATAAGACAGGCTCAATTAAAGATCTGGCTTAACTGCTGTATTTGAAGCACTACTCCCTTCTGTTTAGTTTTCCTGATGTCTCCATGGCATTTAAGCACTTTTAACAATTCCTGCGGCTGCGGCTTCTGCAGAGAGATCATTTTCAAAACTGAAACTAACGAAGAACTACCTTCGAAGCAAAATGTCTCAAGACAGACTGACAGAGTACTCAATATCGGGCCCACAAGCTGGATGTACAAACTGTGGTTAAAACACTTGCACAAAGAAATGCAAGGATAAGTAATAGATGCAATAGATAAGTAGCAAGACAGGAGAACAGGACTAAAGAAATCTCTCAAGTGGCAGTAGGCAGATATAATTTTATTCATTTGAATTTGTCCTGTAGCCTACTTTTTTCTTCATTGCGTGATGAAGAAAAAACATTAATTGGTGCTTAAATAACAACGTGACCTTTGTGGCTGCCTATCACGGAGGGACACACACACACCTTGCACAGGAGCGCACAGAAACGGTGCTATACACCAGTGAATATGTTCAGCTTTCACTTGAAACTACAGGCAAGATTTACTTTTCCAACCGTAGGATGTGCAAATGGCTGCATTTTAGCCAATTTCATCACAATCTTAAACAAAATGACACAATATGTTACTGAATCAGTCACGATTCAACAAAGTTTATTAAACATTTTCAAAAAAACTGTAATGAAGGGCTGGGGGTGGCCACTAATCACATGCTGAACAGACAGGACAAAATCAATCAAAGTGTTGGCTTGCTGCCTTGAACCGAGAACAACAAACTGAAAATAACACAATCCGTTCAAAACACAAAAAAGCCACGTCTGCCAACCAAAGCTTCTATAAACAAGGGCAGGAAAAAGTCCACAAAACCCACAAACAACAATAGGCCTCCCAACATGCACAGAAACCCTCCCAGAATATTCACCAAACAGGCCACCCGTAGGCCTGATTACCAGGCACTTTTATCAAGCCCACTGATGAGGTAATAGGCAGCAGCTGAATTGATTAGAATCAATTACACCTCCTGCCATACCTGTGAGTAGGGCCGGTGCTGTCCCCTGGTGGACTGCACTCCAACTCACTTCCTGGCACCACAACACCAATACCCATGAATACAAAAATAACATTACTTAGCCAGATACTCACTAGGTAAGCTAGGTAGTAAGCCACAATTTTATCTTTACTGCTTATTTTGAGGTTGTGCAGCCTTAAGACATTAATTAAGACAATTAAGCAAACCCTGCTAAGGTGAAAAACTCCAGTGGTATGCTGTCATTTCTGCATACTATGGATTTCACAATATTATTTCTTAACTCTGCACCTGTATTTTGAATGTTCATATGAGCCATGTGAATTCACAAACTTTAGCAGTTTCATTGTAGCAAATTTTATCATGTTTTAGCTATGTACACTGAGAACAACCCATACATTTTTAAGGGTACTTGAAATGCAGTGGATTTAAAAAGTCCTCAAATTGGTTTGATTGTTAACAGTGGGCACCGCTAGTATTTATTATGTAGCTATGTGTACATGCCACACATTCGTACATGTGCAGGGATTGAACACATCACCACTTCACAACTGAAAACTTCAGTGAGGAATCCATCCATCAATATAAAACAAAATTTAAAAAGCATAGAAAAAAACACATTGTTTGCATTCCTTTTTACTTCAAAATTAAACACTGCTTTTTGTGACATCCAATTAAATGGGTTATGCAGGAGTTAGCAGGGGGTGTGATTGGAAATCTGGTGTCACACTGCCATCTAGTGATGGCTGAAATTAAGATTCTGTACATTCCCTGAACCAGAACAGGTTATGTTCACACACATACACATATGCACTCGGATATATTCACACACGCACACGCACACGCACACACACATATCAAATGCACATACATGAAGGCACATACACACACGCCCAAACAGAAGCGGACATGTACAAACGCAAACCAGAGGGTTACTGAACTTCCATTCCAAAGATGAGAAGATCATGTACAAACGCAAACTTAAGTATGGAAAAGCGCTCTTTGTTTTCCAGCTCCGGTGATTAACCTAACACCCCCCCCACACCCCCCTGTCTTTTTGTTATTTATTTTGTTCTGTCTTTTACAGAGGTCACGGAAGATCAATGTTAACGCTGGAGTCTAATCATCTCCAGAATACAATTAGCATATTTTAGCCGGGATTGAGACATCTCCATGGCGGGATGAGGGAGGGGATGATTACGGATTGATTGTCCCGGCAGGGGTGGTTTGGGAAGCGAGGGAATTGGACTGTATGGAGGAATGCTAATGCACAACTATTCTGATACCTATGCTCCCTCGTTTCATAATCACCTGGGACCTTTTGTGCGTCCGAGGGCTTAATAGCACCTTTGAATAACGGCTGGTGGTGGGTGTGTGTGGGAAGCTGCCTCGTATCCTTAGTCTAGCTGACATATAAACGTATATATTTCTATATATTAAATGCTATATATTAAATGCTGCATGCTATTTTAGCCTTAAACAAAATGACCCTGTTTGATCCTGGGGGGGATGTGATGTGGAGCCCTGTAACTGGATCACT
The DNA here is from genome assembly GCA_022702515.1 of Ilyophis sp. 1 JC-2022. Classification (NCBI taxonomy): domain Eukaryota; kingdom Metazoa; phylum Chordata; class Actinopteri; order Anguilliformes; family Synaphobranchidae; genus Ilyophis; species Ilyophis sp. 1 JC-2022. The sequence goes on from CM040406.1 coordinate 103,320,221, forward strand.
TTCTAAAAGCCCCTGGGCTAGGTATCCTAACAGACACCCAAATGAGACTCACATTGGAAACCTGTGCGTTTCACCTCAAGCAAAAGCATTTCTTAAAGGACTGTATTTTGTGGTGAGAATTGTCCACTCTGTCCTCTCCTATAAGTGGCCACTCTAGCCCTAGAGTCATATTGGCTGCTGTGTGAGCCAGAATTTATCCAAGCACATTGCTCCCATAGGAGTATAGCATGAGGCACTGTTGGACTGTGGCCTTGAGCTAGGCACGTCACCTGAATTCCTTCAGGAAAAATCCAGCTGTATCAATGAATAATATGTCAAAAAAAAGTAAGTTATGTGAGTGGCACTGGATAATATCATCTGACAAGAAGGTAATCAAGTCACTACAATGTCAATGCAGCATTGTCTGGCGGATTATGAGATATACTGTGTGTCCGTATGTGCGTGCGTGTGTGTGTGTTCGTGTGTGTGCGTGTGCATGCAGATTGCAAGGTTAAAACTCCAGAATCACTGAGCTCAATAAAACAGTGTTTTTTCTTCTAAGTTTTGAACACATACCAGATCTGACGGAATTTTTGTGATATTTATGCGTGCATATTAATGACAGCTGGCTGATGTTGTTTAAATAGAGGAAGGGGGAGGGGGGTAGATATGCGGTCACCCTACTGCAATGCATAGCCTCAGGTTTGGAACGCCAAGCGTGAAATTAAATAGACATCGCGGATGAGGAGCAGGTACAGCAAAGAGAATATTACTCAGTGAAAAAGCTTGCTTTGTGACGCAACGTTAATGCTTCGTCTTTCCCGAGCTGTCAGGGGGAATAAAGATGTTCTGGTGGTAAGGACGGCCCAGTTTGGCCAAAACCGCGAGAGCAAGTTCGTTGCATCTGCATGATCTGTTGTGTCATTTGGCAGACGGTCCCCACGCCCGACTCAGGGTCAGGTTTTCCGATAATGGGAGAGGTCCCATCGTGCCAGGAACGTGCCTGAGCGAACATCCTAGCCCCCGAATCTCCACCGCTCACAGACTTGAGCCTCCTGCTGCTTAAAACAGTACGCTATGCCACGCTAACCTTTCCTTTCATGGCCAAGAGTGGTAGTTAATTTTAATTAATGAGTCCCGCGTCCTTGTTACCTTGGACAGATTCGCCTTCTGTGACCGACAGCAGAGGACTCAACGTACTTCAGCACCCTCTCCCCCGCCCCGTCAGCTGCCCTGTTATCGATGCAGTAATCAGGATCTCTTCACACACACACGCACAGACACTACAAGGTTTAGCAATCATTTGCATACCTGCATGTGTTGGATATACCTCCGCCCAGATTCTGAGCCACACACAATGCAGCCATGTCAACCACTATGTCTGTTTTATTCCTTCCCTGTGAAGCACTTTGAGATCGTGAGAAGAAAGGTACAATATAAGCATAATTCATTATCATTAAAGTCCCCTCGTTCACAACTGTCCTTTCGATCATTTAGTCTGTGTTTTGCCGGAGTGTTTCGCCAATTCTTTTGGCCACGTACACTGCTGTGTTTTTGTTGTTGTTTTAATGCACTTTCTTTAGTCGTTTTTATCTCCCTCTGGAGAGAACAATGCTCTTGTGATTTATATTCTGAAGAGATGAAAAATGGCTTATGTATAAACTTCTGTGACTTTGGGAGTCTGCGCTCCATCGGACCACTCCCTTCTGAGGAAAGAGAGAACAGAAGAAGAAAAAGCGATTAGACATTGATTAGACAAATGGAACATCAAATACGGGGAAAGGGAGGGGTGTCGGCATGCATAGAGACAAAAAAAAATACTTGAAAGAAGGATCGGTATTTATCAACAACATTCAGGACAAAACGTTTGATGAGACAAATCAAGTCCCTGGGAAGCGTGTTACAAAACACCCGGGCGTGGCCAGACTCCAGATTCCATCTGGCACGCGTACCTGGGCCCCTCCCCCGCGTTCGTATCGTGTCGGCCCGGGTCATCCCCTTCTCGGGTTTTTCTTGACGAGAGCAGCCCTTCTCCCCCGAGCTGACGCCACGCGGGTCCTGCTCAACCCGGTCGCCATGACGATTTCTCTTATCTCCCCTGAGCCTCAAATCGGTCACGTTCCCGTCGGAGCCGCCAGACTGCTTCTGTTTTCTGTTTAGTTTGTTAGATTTTTTCCCTCTCTTCCTCCGCGGTGGCGGGATAATCGCTCGGATGGGTTACTCAGCCTTTTTTTGTCAAGGGTCCTTGAGCTTGATGGTGAGTTAACAGCAGCAGAGGAGAGACTAATGCACCGGCCTTATCCTGTTGACCCCCCTGGTTTGAAGCTCTTTTTCGCGGCTAGGATCATTTCCCCCTCTCTCTGCAGTCAGTGCGGCTAATGTGATCTGTGTTCCTGCTCACCTTATGGATTGCGCAGGTTGTTTTCACATTTATTTGCGAGGTCCATGGCTTGACCCGAGTGTACGAGTGGGTTAAATCAATCAATCAGTGTTTTACTGTGGAATCGTTATTGAGTTTAAGAGAAAGCAACCTTAACATAAACTTAAACATGAAATAAAAAAGGCAATGATATTGTACAACAAGAAGCAGATAAAAGTACCCTGCGGTGATAATATTAAAAAACCAATAAAATATTTTAAAGCTATACTGATTTGTCATTTTATGATGCAAATTTCAATCTTGGTTGGGTTCACTGTTATGTTTAAGTGTTAATGGATAGCATTTAAGTGTTTAAGCCTCAACATTGAAGACTTTTTGAAAGTCTTGAAAAATCTTATTTCTAAGTCCTACTTTACAATAATGCATTAATTAAATATAATCCACATAATTATTCCCTTGTTATAAGTGCATACTAGATATGCAGATCAGTGAGTATGCTGTGAAGCACAGTGTTCTTTTTTGGTGAACCTTTTAAAATCTATTTTACAACATTTACAATTGAATAATCCATACAACCACTAGAGCAGGAAAAAAATACAAGGAACAGGGAATAGGGTGACAGTAAAATTAAATACTATATAAATTAAATAGAGGCTGTTAACTAACAATATAGTTATATATGTGAATAAGCCTGAACACACAGCATCTGACTAACTGTTCACCGTGACAAAAAATTCCGCCTGTGGTCTCTCCAAACCTAAAATATCAAAGAGTCCAGTGTTATTTATGTCCTCTGTTTATTGTAACTTGCATGTCTCATAAGCGACTGTTGTAGACGTGCATTAAACATTTTCTGACCAGTAAATGTCTGCATGAAGGTTTTAGCACAAATAGTAGGAGAATGATGATGCAGATGTCTTTGTGGTGCAGGTCAGCTCAGGACATGAGTACGGTAGCAGAAATTCAAAATGGCACAAACACACATAATGTTAATCCCCACAGATAGGCGAAGCAATATGAATGTCATACTAGTCAAAAGTGAGGCTGAGGTTGCGCGTGCGCAGTGGTGTGGTACGCGACCGCACCAGTCCCGAACGCTTCCACAGTGTTTCCGCAACGTCGGCGCAATGCTAGTGCGGCGCTGCAGCAGACATGCAGCGCACAAGATGTGGCTGCGACAGTCGCTCGAGGTATTTTCATTTTTAATCTCGCTGTCATGCTGTCACAGCATTTAATTCCTCCTTGGGGGGGTGGGAGTGACATCTTCGGTGCTGAGCCCGTCATTGTCGAGGCCAAATTGCCGACGAGGGACGCGGTCCTTAGCGACTCTCTCGGCGCCTGTAGCGCGCAACGGCCGCCGCCTCTTCCCGCCGCTCGTCAGTTGGGATGCTGGCCGCGCGACCAGGCCTCGCCGTGTCGTTCGAGAGCTCTGCCGATAATTGCGCTCATGGCGGGAAAGTGGTCTTAGAAACACTCACTCTTGGGACGAGGGAAGGAGAACGTAAACAGAGCGGATGGAGAGGCCCGCAGGAAAAAGGCAGTTTAAGCGACATTAGCTACCCGCTCGGCAGACAGCCCGCATCCATGGAGGGGGAGGCGGGAGGCGGGTGATAACGCTTTTGATTTCGACCTCCTACGCATTCAGTAATATACCCATAGGGGCATACACGCGCTTATACATATTCCGTATTGTAAATGATTCTCCACTTCTATCTGTGTGGATAGGCAATGTGTCCCTTAGTATCTGTGTGGGAGACGGCTGGCGCTGGGGGCGGGGGATTCGGAGGAAAGGGGAAGGCAGCGGGACGGAAATGTCGCCCCGTTTTTTCCCCCTTTAGATCAACCGAGGCGTAACAGAAAGTGACAAGCAAAGCCGGCGCTGGAAATCAAAGTCTCACTTTAGGCTCCCGGTCTTCAGAGTGAAACTATTTCAGTAGCTTAGGAACTTCAAAGAGGAAGTGTTGGCGGGGGTGGGGGGTTGGTGGAGAGGGAGGGGTGCGGGTGGCGGGGGGGGAGGGGGGGTTTAATTTCAGATAAGGCCCCTGAAAGCAGAATGAATCTGTCTGGGGATAGAGGAGTTCACATCTTAATCGACGTGACCGACTGAATTGTGAAGCGCCAAACTCATCATCCTCATCTTCATCTCTCAGCGATCGGAATAATGGTAGCACGGCGACGTGGCGGCCGCATGCAAAAAGAGCCGGGGAGGCGCTGGCTGCTCAGGGCTGCACTGGAGCTGCGCGCCCACGCTCTGGAGACCGGAATTAAGCCCAGCTTATGCCGCTGCTCCCACGCCTGTTTGTTAAATATCAACATTTGCTCCGCCGCTCGCATCGATTTTCCCGCGATGGTGCTCTCTGTGATCATAAAGCTCGGATAATCTGAGCGTTCCGACGCCGGCGACTGTCGCTGAGTGGCTTTACTGATTGCTAATGCGAGGAGATGTCTTCCTCATACGCTGTGAGGGTCACACTGGAGCTTAATGGGAAGGGCTATTGACTCTGACTTCTGTGGAGTGTAGTTTGTGTGTGTATGCATGTTTGTGTGTGTGTTTGTGTGTACAGATCTTATGTAGGTCTATGTTTTTTTTGCATCATCATTGTTCATGCAGACATGCATAAGATTAATTAAAATAATAAATAATAATAAATAATTTAAACAATACGATAAATAATACTCTTAAGTTGGCTGCATGTACGAGTTACTATATGTTTGATTACTCTGGCTTTAATTGCTCCAGTGGACATTGGGGTAATAGTTACACTTATTTATAATATAAAGTAATAATTCCCTTCATACTTCATTAACTTACACATTCCGACCACCCCCACCTGCCCAAAAAAAACTGAAGCATAACTAGTACTATCATTTTTGGTATTTTAAGCAGTGTCTTTGGGGGTCATAATCCACCTGTTACAAAATGAAGATCACATGACATGGCTCACGTCACTCATAAAAATATTTTAAAAATAATTTGATACATTTTTTCCAGACTAGCAGCAGCGCCTGGTCATAAAAGTTGACAGGGCCAGATTGGTTTGCAGGGGCCCATCATTTCCCATGCCCTCTCGCTCTTGTGGTTTTAGACAAAGCCCTTGATAAAGCTTTTTCTGGGTATGAACCGTTCCACATCTCTTAGTGCGCCATTCCATGAACCATATGTTGCGGTCTTCATGTGACTGTTTGGTGTGTGCTGCCCAACAGTACTCCACATTTTAGCATAAGCACAGCGAGCCTCAGATCGAAACTATCATAAGCCATTATGCACTCTAAATCTGCAAAATGTTGCAGCCATGGCTTTATGAATTTCAAATCCATCCAGGACGCTTGTGCTAACTGGAATAGTAATCATTTGCTGTGCAATATTTAATCCACCTCAGAGCCCAGCTCTCATTCCACATGAGCGACAGTCCTGTGAGTTGCCTTTAAAACATTGTTTTAAAAAGTATTTAAATGAAAGTGCAGCACATCGGCAGCAATAAAATTAAATGAGACATATGTTTGTTGTTTTGTTTACTTATTTTCTAAGCTGCTCACATATATATATATATATATTTTTTTTTTAAAACCTCTTGATTGACCTGGATCTTAAGTTGAAACTCCCTGAGAAGTCAAGCATATACAGTACAGTAAATGTATCACATTTCAAAACTATTAAAAATATAAGGACCACACATTCTGAGAGGGCTCAAAATGGCCGCAGTACTATCTGAGTCAGCCGCTGAGCGGAATGGCCCTGTCTCTTAAATTTGCTGCATGGCATCTTCTTAAAAGTGTAGCGGGATAAGACTGGGACAGAGAAGGGCCGGCACCCTGCTTCTAATCACTCTCTGCTTCCTTCTCCCACCAATGATTGGCTGGGGCATTTCCTTGGTTACGGTCTCTTTTGAGGACAATAAAACCCAGGCACTTATTTGAATGGTGACCTGCTCTGTGACTTGGTATTCATGAACTGTGCATCAGCGTTGGTTGTGTTCATTCAGGTTGGGCTCTGTCACTGTTCCTGTGTGAGGTATATTTTATCTGGATTATGGCAGCAATATAAAATAGCAGTGTAATCTACATAATTCATAAAACATTTAATTAATAAAGAAACGGAGGTGTGTGTGAGTGCATGTGTGTGTGCGAGTGTGTGTGCACGCGTTTGCATGCGTATGTGTGTGCGCAATGCGCGTGTGTGTGTTTGCTGCATGTGACTGTGCTCATGAGCATCTGTAGTAAACAGTATAACACAATATCTCAGGGACAGATATATATTCCACTGAAAAAAGAAAATAAATATAAAGGAATATGTAGTTTCATTTACCCATTTTCATACTTCAAATCAAAGGTGGGAGTATAAGCTCCTTAGCAGTATGCATAAAATTAGGATAGCAGCCACAAAAAAAGTTAAATTGTGCATTTTCTATGTCTTCCGGGCCCTAAGCAGCACAAAGCGGATCCTTAACCTTGCGACTGGCAGCTGGTGGCCGGTGGCCGGTTCGTAATGTCAGACAAGATTAATTACATTGGGAATGTGATATATGGGGATCGTGGCACTAGGGTGTACAGCTGAAATTTTCTTGAAAAAGAGAAAAGAGAAAACAGTGAAACTAAGTAAATGGTGTTTGGGGGGGGAGGCACACACAGCATCCCCAGATAACAGTCAGGCAGTCAAGTAAACGGGTGATAAGGATGGGGAGCAGGGTGTTTTGCGGGTTCGTGTAGTGTTTGTGTGTTTGTGCAATTTGGGAGAGGATGTTGATGCTTTGTGCGCAGACAGGGTATCTTTTTGATTTGCATTTAGCAGGTTTATCTATTCAAAAGGGTTTATTTCAGTCACTAGGACTGCCGGAGTGAGCGTAACAAAACAAACTCAGTACGCTGCTTCATCGGAATTTAAAGCGAAAGATCCTGGAGGCTGCAGATACTCCACTGATAAATTAGTTTTCTTTTTTCTGTCAGAGGTGACAAGAGTGCGGCAGGGGAACTAGGAGGCAGTCATAAGACAGATCGAGATGGGGTTCCTGCAACATTGTTGACAAGTCATTAAATCAGCGTAATGTTGCGAGAATGTTACGTGTTCACAGGGGCACTTTGATGAGAAGAGGCTGTTTTCACACGCACAAGTCTTCTCTGTGCTATTCTGACTCTGGGTGGGTGCCGTGGGGGTGTCATGCTATCCTGGGGGTGTGGGTTTTTACACGCACAAGTTTTTTCTGTGCTATTCTGACTCTGAGTGGGTGCCATGGGGGTGTCATGCTATCCTGGGGGTGTGGGTTTTTACACGCACAAGTTTTTTCTGTGCTATTCTGACTCTGAGTGGGTGCCATGGGGGTGTCATGCTATCCTGGGGGTGTGGGTCTCTTCATATAGCAGGCTAAACTCTGTTTTAGTTTAGAAAAACCTCAAACAAGGCTACCATACAAGGAGGACAGTGTTTTTTAAGGACCGTATGGTAGTCTTACACAGGATGCTGTTTCCGGTGTTTCATGTATATATCTCTGCCCATGCACGTTCATACATAGACCTCAAAGGGGGCTTGAGCACCTGCCATTTGGCCTCCAATAGACAAATGCTCTTTTTCAGTTTATTTATATATATATTTTTACATAAATAAATACATTCCTGTTTGCGCACAGCCTGCCCTGCCGAACAGATATATTGATTGAATCAAAATATCAGGACGGGAGATTGGTGCTCCCAGGCGATGCCCTCAGGCGATGCCCTCTAACTCGACCCTCCCGGCGGCGAGCACTGTGTGGGCACCAAGCTTTCTATGGTGAAAAATTGCACACATACGCATGCATCGGCACTCGCCAGTCATGAGTCAGTCAGTGTGATGAGTTACTTTGAGGCAGACATCAGGTATGTGGCCAAACAATGTTTAAATATACTGTTCATTTTCATTTTATATAGATATTGATGCGCTTTAGGAATTGCTTGACACTATTTGGCAAGTAGGGTCTATCTATGCTTGAACTATTTAGCAGCTCAAAATGTGCCAACTAGATATCGTTAGCGTTGACACCTTTTGCTAGTAATGTGGGAATCAGTGGAATATGGTCGAGTTATTATGTCTCATCCACTGAACTGAACTTAAAAGAACGGTCCCATCGCACCACAGCAGTTTTAATGTTGTCTTATTTTATTGATGGTTAGTTAGCTAATGTAATACGTAACATGTGAGGAGAATTTACTGAAGTACACTTAATTTCTTTGCATGTATCATTAATTAAATGTCATGTAGCTGTGTTTGAACAAATCTCAGTCATGGGTTTGTTTTAAATACCAGGGTTTTTCCTACATAGTAAATTATTTGGCGGCCACCGAAATTATTTCACGGACCGCTAAAAGGGAAATTGCGACCGCCAAAATGACAATAATTGAGAAAACGGCAAATAAAATCATATCCAAATAAATCAAATTCAATTTTGGGTGCAATATATATTGTACTCATCGCCTTAAAGATGTCAATACTAGGAGATGAGTAGAAGAAGCATAGAACCATATATTGTATGGAAATGTGGCTCAGCTATTCTGCGGCAGAGTGCAACCAAAATCTTTGTGACAGCGACTCGGTAGAAGGACATAGCTTGCGCAGCGAGTTGGATGGAACACGCTCCAATTTTGATATAGGCTACCTTTGAAGCCCTAACTTCTGAAAAGGTAAAAGCTTTAACCCGATCCACATTGGCGCCCCATACTATAGTGGTAGACGTATCGGTCCCAATTACAGTATTCATGTTTGTCTTAAATTATAAACTAGGCTACAGCTTTAAGAAAAGGGTGCTATTAATAGCCCAAAGCGCTTACGACCCTCGTCTTGCCACAGCCACAGACTATTAAATGCACAGTTTACATGAAAATCATGTTCAGATATAGCTTGAAACAATAATATTTATTTAAAACGTTGTACAAATAAGCCTAAGCATTCGGCCTTTTCCATTGCTTAGCCTACTGTAGGCTACTGGCTACCTGATGCACTTTTGGTTGAGATGATACCTCATTTTTTTCCTACAAAATTTCTCGTAGCTATAAATATGTAATGAAACGAAATATCTTACCTGTAGGCTATATGCAGCTACCACTGTGTTACTGTGATACCACTGTATAACCAAAATATTTCGCCAAAATCCCGTACAGTCGCATTAAGGGCTGAAATAACAACAGCAACGTTATGTAAAAACACACACGGTACTTTTTTTAAATTATTTTTTAAACTTGTAGTGTTATTTATTTTTTCTATTTGTGCGCTATCAAAATAGCCTAAATGGTGTAATATTCAAACATTCAAAAAGCTTCAAGGACCTTTGATTTCTAAACCCTAACCTCTAAACACAACCCTACTGGTACTTTACAACCAAAGCCTACATGGGCTCTTTGTACTCCAAAAACTGTATTTACGGTAAAATGAATGCAAAAAAAAAAAGCTGCTCACACAGCTCGCATAGGCTACGTATGGCCAAAACCCATTCTCTGCCAGAAAAAACCCTGCCTGAATACATACATTTTAATATCCCTTTAACAGTGTTGCAAAAGTAGTCATTCCAGGCATATATTTATTTAATTATTTGCTAAAATTGCCGGCGTGCCCTTTAATGAATTTGGGCCCCTGCCCCTCTAACATCCTCTGCATGTGCCTGTCTCTGTCCTTGGCATTTGAGTAGTAGGTAGATGCCTCTGTCCTATAGATACACAATAGAAAGGACGCATTCATAGAAAATCATAAAAAAGTAGAATAAAAAATATTTTGTCCTTGTATTATATGAATTCACCTCCTTACAAAAAAGCAGTTTCAAGGAAAAACTAAATGATTGATTATTTTATATTGCAAGGGCCGCAGGATGAGCCTTAAACGCTTGCTGTGAGAGCGTTTTGCTTAAGACAGGTATTCGGGTCCTCAATGAGCCTTGATACAAAGAAAAAAGGACCTTGTCAAAATGTTTGTGACGTACAGTACGTATTTTTAAAATCGTAATATAATATACTTTTTATATATCTTTAGAAAACTTGCTTTTGCTACTCTGTGTGCACTGCATGTTCCATGAGAACTTATTTTGAATTAAATCATCGCAGCTCAAGAGCTGGTAATATTGCTCTTCAGGCAGCAGCCTCTTCTACCTGCAAGAGAACAACATGGGCATTTTGCCATCGCAAACAATTAAACTCAACAACGGCATAATCACTGCAGTGCTTCCAGAATTTTCCAAATGGCACAGTAAGGCTGCCTCAAATGCAGCATATGTTCACTGGCTGTGACTACAGCTAGGCTGAGCTGCTGCTAAGGAGCTTGTTATTTGTGACTTGCAAAATGTGTTGCAGCAAAAGCCTGCACCTAGGCACGGCACCCTCTTGAAAATACTGTTTTGCAAAAACTGTATGGTCAGAATGTGTCATGGCCAGTCGATGCGGTCAGGCCAGGCTCATTGGCTATCCATACTGTGGTTATTCTAAAGTGAAGACTTACAGATGCTGTTTCTGGGGGGGAAACAAACACAACCGCAAGTTGTAAGCGCAAACTCGGTTGCTTATTTTTCCTGCGTGAGTTGGCAACACTGTGTCTACACTGGGGGATTTACACCCTTTGAAATGGCACCTCCTAAAATTAAGATATTAAATTTTTTTTTTTTAATTATGTAATATTAATTTACATATTTGTACCATCCATCCGCTGTATACTGAAGTTGATGGGGCTACATTTACCTATGTTTATACAGCAGTAAAATTTTATCATTATCATATTTGACTTTGTGGTTGTATTCTGACATGATATACATACATGTACATGCCCAAATTACCTGAGATTATATACACACTAATATCTTACGAAACCAGACCTTGTGTAACCCTCATTTACTTGTAAGTCAAAAATAAGAATGAATGTTGAATGAAAAATGTTCCAGTTTTCTGTGCTGAGCCCCCAACCCCCCCCCCCCCCCCCCCCCAGCATGGCCTGCTTTATTACAGGTCTGGGGGCAGATACATCAGCAGAAATATGTTTTTGTGCGTTTATTGTTGCTTTTATAATGTTGTGTATCCGTAATGATGAATTCATCTGTTCCCTAGGGGGAAATGACATTTAACATTTGAAATTGCTTTTGGTTTCTTTTTGTTATGTTTTGTTTTTTTGCTTCAATTTTATTTTTGTCATGAAATGTGTGACCAAATATATTTTTTTCTAAAAACTTGAAAATTCATATGCAGAAACTATTGGACAAGGACAACTATATATTTTTTTTTAAATATTGAAATATATTTCTTAAGGGTCTCAAACATGTCTTAATGATGTACTGAGTGATGCTGAAAAGGGTGTCTTTCAAGATAGCAATGCGCCCATCCACAGAGCATGACTAGCTGCCCACTGGTTTAAGGAGCATTACACTGATGTTAACCATATGTGGTGTTCCCAGTCACCAGATTTAAACCCAATTGAGCATTTTAGTCTGGAATAACAGTGTTTTTCCACTTTCATCAACTGTGCATGAGTTCATTGACCTTTTCGTGGAAGAGACGTGTTGATTTTCTCCTGTAGAATACAAAACACAGGTGGGCTCTACACCACAGTGCACACAGACTAGTTTATACTTATAGATACATTCATATTAACATATAACATGTGCACATCACATGCAGTTTTAATCTGTATGATATGGAAAAATATCTATAAATACTCTAAATATGTTTAGGCTGAGTCCAGTGTTTTTAATGGGTTTCACACTATGTCAAAAGCAATCAGTAGCCAAGATGCCAACATGTCCAGCACCTGCATTAGAAATGCTTTGTGAAGAGCACCAAAAAGCACATATGTAACAAAACACTTGAGCTTTCATCCATGTTGCCTGAATAGAGCAGCAAGGTGGATTAGTCTGTAAATCCTTTACTTTGTTCACATGCTCAGCAGAATCCCTCCCTGAGTGATGAGGTCAGCCACGGTCCTTTCATTGTTGGCTTTTAAGCCGAGGCACCGGTTCAACGGTCATATTCACGTCCCACTGCCGCGAAAAATCCGGAATCAAGTGAAGCGTTGAATTAACGGGCCCTACACACAAAAGAGAATGAGCGACTTCTCCATATTATACGCTTAAAATATTCGTCTTGTTGTTATTAATTCTAATCATTATAATTAGTACATTTCAGTCGCATAATTAAAAGCAGACCTTGTAGCATTCGTGCTGAATAGAGCAGACGGAGCAGCAATGCCCCTCGTTCCGTCACGGACAAAGCCTTCTTTCGGTGCATTGTGTGTAGCGTCAGTCCATCAGATTCTGAAAAGACGTCATCCTTCATGGGTCCGCACCTCCCCACCTGTACAGATAAGACTTTAAATAAAGTCTGCACCTCTCTCGCGGTGGAGGCTGCCAGGCTCAGCCAAAGCTCCGGGAGGTGATGATGGCTCACCTTGAGCTCCACCGCTCAATTTAATCACAGTGACTTAGTAAATTTCCCCTGTGTGACACGCGAAGCAGCACTGGGTGCCCTTACCTCCTCGCTTTCTCTGCCTCTATCTATCTCTCCTCTCCCTTCTTCTCTCACACTCAAAAGATATAGGGTAAAACGGGGGAAGATGCCACCCTGAATAACAATGGCGATTCACTGCTAAATTAGAAAATTTGGATATCAGTTTAGTATGCACTTAATGCTTATACTTAAAGCAGTATGTTTGTAAGGGAACTAAATTATAACAGTGGGCAACGTTTTTGTTATAGCAAAAAAAAAGTTAAATCATGTAAAGGGGCTTCTTGTCCCACGATCAGGGCAAGATGCCCCTCTGTCTGGGGACAGAAGCCCTCCAGGTGGGCAACTTGCTCCAATTACCAATGATTTTTAGAGACTTGATCATTAATATCTAATTATTTATTGATTTATTAAAAAAAATTCTGCATCTGCCATAGCGGGTATCATTTACACTAATTAACACAATACCCAGTTTTAAATAAAAATTCAGTGGCCGAGTAATTTTTTATTATAATAAGCAATGAAAAATGAGAAATCATAGTACAAACGTTAAAGAAAAACATTTTAGAATATGAATTTGTCTTACTCTACCTCTTGAATATATTTTTTTAACACATCACCTTCCCTTGCTCTTTCACTGCCATGTATTTAAGAGTACTAGATCATAAGATCACTTCTTCTTATGAAAGAAAAAAAAATTTCTTGGATTGAAAACAGGAAAACTAATTCTATCCTGATGAGCAGAAAAAGTGAACCTTTGCCATCTATTCAGACATTTCAAATGACTGCAAAAGAGTTGTCCTGGTGTCAGTGCTCACGGTGGCAGATTATAAGCTTCATTTTTTGATGCTTTGTCAGGTTTATGCATTGCAATCACACGTTTGACTTCATGCATCACACCAAGAAACCCTGCAGGATTATACAAAGCTTAGCGGCTCTGTTAATTTACTCTGAAAACCTGGTTCCTCAAAGGCACACAGTCAATACTTCACTGAATCCATAACATTTGTGCTAATGGGCCGTTTCTGGATCCCCCCCCCCCCCCCCTTAAAAGAGAGTGCTGGAATAAAAAAAGGTTGACGTGATGTTCAGTTGAGCTCTGATATGATGTGATGTGCTGGAGCATGTAGCAGGCCTTGTCCCTTCCCATAGGGAGGTTCATCTGAAATACAGATCTCTGCCGTGCAAACGCACAAACTACTTTGCATTTTTGCTTGCATTTTTTTCTTTCTCCGTCTCACTCTATTTAGTTGTATTCCTTGGATAAACTAACATTAGCCCTGTAAATACAGGACCATACATTATTCTACCTGGAATGTGATTGTATGAAATGTACCGCCAAATGAGGGAGTATCTGGGGGGGAAAAAAAACGCCTTCAAAAATTGTTTCAAATTTATTACCTTTTACTTATTTTTTATTATGGCTCAAGCTGTCACCACAGAGCGTCCATGTATTGTAAAGTGCGATGCTAAAATCTGGCCATCTGGTTTTTATGTTCATTACGTCCTGTCCATCCTTGGTGTCCCAAGACCCATACCATTTAAATATGTATTAAATAATGATTTATGCAAAGGGCTTTATTCCCATAAATAGAATGATGCAGAGTGTGGACAAAACAATATCAAAAAATGTGTTTTGTGAACAATAGAATTAGAAAATTACGTTATTTATAATTCTTGCAAGATTTGTAGAATGTACTCATTACATTATTTTACTTAACGTTACTGTTATCTTTAATATTTTTCCAAATTTAGAATTTCCAGTTGTATTTGTAATTGAAGAGTGTTTTTTCATAACTGACTCTGCCCATTTTGACCAATTTTGAGAAAGTCAACATTTTTATTTATTTTAAATTGGTGGAGTTTTTTTCATGAACATTTTTTAAAATAAATTTATAAATAATACATTTTCTACGTAAATCCCTAAGAATAATAGTGTGAAAGTAAAAGTGAAAATATCTAACCATTTATCAGAAAAAATTATACCTGCCTTGCAAGATATCAAAACTGGACACTGCTACAGCACTGTCCATTTGGGAATGTGATCTCCTCTGAAATGTGCCTCTATGGCTGACTGAATGCACCTGATTGTCCAGAGGGGATCACTAGTGTGCAATGAGTCACAGTTATATCACTGACTGAATCCTTCCCCCCGGTCAGTGCAGAAGCCAATGGCGCGCCGACCGTCAACACTGGCATGGTCAGGATTTAAGACCAGGTGGTGCATACACACACATTTTAGAAGTATGAGCCACCCAGTGCTCTCTGTTACATTGTTGAACATTTCCCCCTAACAAAGAAAATAAATGTCATTGTGTGACCTTATTTGTTACTCTGTCTGGGACTATGAACCAGGACTGTGGAACCTCATACCAGCCACCATGAAAAGAGCAAGAACTAATGGAAGCCACCCCCTACCATGGAAGACCCACAAATCTGTGGGGGTTTAGTTTAGGCTGGGTTTTTCTGTGAAGCGCATTGTGATAACTAGTTGTGAAATGCGCTATATAAATAAATATTGATTTGATTTGATTTTGATTTGATTTGATTTGAAACGTCAGAGCTGACGAAGAGCTTTGAATCCAGTAAAAATAACAAACGCCTCCTTGACCACATCCTTCATAGCAATATATTTTTTGAATGTCAGCCCATGGAAAAGTGTAAGGTGCTGTCGAAAATGTGAGCTATTTAAGTCAGCTCCCCCCTCCCCCCCCCCTAAAAAAAATGAACCGGCAGAACAAATGAATGATGTCACTTAAGGTTCTCTCGGCCCAGCATCTGAGCAGCTACCTGCCGTTTACCTTGCCCATTACTGATATCCCTGTAAGCATGTGCAGCCCGGCCTGTTATCCGTCTGCTTCAGAGCCACAATAATGGTTTTTTAGAGCTCCATTAGGAGCCAAATGAGAGTGTCTGGCCCGGGCCTGCTGGTCGGCGCCAGGCTGAGTCTGCAACTCCTGACAGATGCCCATGTTCTTCCTCAGCACTGATGAGGGGGGGCGGGGGGGGGCGGGGGGGGGGGTTGGTATTATTCCACCCTTAATCTTTTGGCTGACCGAACTGGAATGGAGGTACGTGGTGAACTATTCACATGCAGGTAAGGAATCCACACACACTCAAGCACACGCACACAGACTCACACACGCACGCACACATGCACACACTTTAAACTTCCGCTTGGCCTAAGAAAGCACTTGAGGCTACCACTTTATGGTGCTCAGCGTCTACTGGTTCACCTCCCTACCTAACCTCAGCATGAGCTGAACAAGCCAGCGTTCTGGTACTTGGATGGCAGTATTGCACTAGGGTGGATCTGCTGAATAGTGGCAAAACAAAAGTATTGACCTTACTGTGGGGGAGCTGCAATGTCACCCAGCCATTAAGTGAGTGGGTGATTTTGTAAGTGATTGAATGAGTGAGCGAGAAAGTCATTTAGGGACACTATGGTTTCTATGATTGCTTATTCATGGACAAAAAATGATAACATATCATAAAGATGTTACATTTTGAAATGTAAAATTTTCACATACACCTAGGTGTATGTGGGTGGGGTTCTGCATGCAAAGTGATATATTTCCATGCACTGTACTTAATCATTTCAAGACAAAAATATAAGATAGCGCAAAATGAGGCACTGCCCATACTGCACCTGAAACACAAGCATTGCATTATGGCTTTCAGTTTCTAATCAAAGTTTTATTTGCCACCACCCTCGTGAATGTCATATAGTATGAGGATATAGTGTCTGGGGCACAGAGCTAACAAATTCCACATACAGAAGCATTCCTTATGCAGTACTTTCAAGAGGATTTGTTTTATTTAATGCATATATCTTGTCTGCTTTTCCAATGGATAATTATAGCAAACATGCAATTTTAACCGGACAAATTTAATAAATAAGAGTTAGCCTAATATAAAATAATGGGGCAGAAGAACCACATCTACCAACATAGCATTTTTTTTTGATTGGACAATCCAGAAAGGAAGCAGCATACAAATAGCTCATTATTCTGATTTATATGCCATACCGGCATACTGTATATTCTCATTTAGGTACATTGTTTGCTTGGTGACTGTGTTAACCAGCACACTATAAAATGGCCGACGTTCCTTTAACCCTTAGACACATGGGCACCTGACAATATTTGACATTTACCCCATGCAGTCAGGGTGGGGGGATGTCTATTTTATGCTCTTCCATGACTGGGTGTGATCTATTGTGGTAAATAAAAAACACAGTGGCTTGAGATTCCCCATAATTTATTGAAATACTTATCAGATTCTATTTATTTATTTACTATGTTATTTTTTGGTTATTGAATTTTTTTTCTCACAATAAACAGTTTTTGGTGCAACATAATGTTTATACAGCCTAATTACAGTACATTTAGGCTTTTCCCAGGGAATGAAGACATACCATCTGGCCAGGCTCCTCGATGGACTGTTTCCAGACTTCATTACATACCGACATGCAGTAGAATGCTGAATTAATGGATGCTAAATGACCAATTGGAGTGATTGGAGTGGTGCACTTAACTAGACCATCCTCCCATTTTTATACATATTTTCAGTGACACTTTATTTTGAGTGTCCCATGTTGATCTCAACTTGATATCAACTGAATGTTGAGATA
This sequence comes from Ilyophis sp. 1 JC-2022, assembly GCA_022702515.1. Lineage (NCBI taxonomy): Eukaryota > Metazoa > Chordata > Actinopteri > Anguilliformes > Synaphobranchidae > Ilyophis > Ilyophis sp. 1 JC-2022. The sequence continues at coordinate 103,337,650 of CM040406.1, forward strand.
CAACAAACAGTCAGTTTATACTTTGCTGAGTGTCAATAGAGTGTTTCTTGAAAAGAGTGTTCAGTGTCAATACAGTGTTTCTTGACACTCACTTCTTTGTGCAGTTTGTGGACAATCACCTGCCATGCAATTGACTTTAAATTAACACTGAACTGATATTCAATTGATATCAGTTGATATCAAGTTGAGTGTCAACATGGGACACTCAAAATAAAGTGTTACCGTATTTTCTTCAACATTGAACCCAATAAGCTGTTGTGTGCAATTTTTACTGAGAAACATTTGAGTTTGTGTTCAACACAGTTTCCTCCCAAAAGGTTCAAAGCCTCAATTATGAAAGGGAGAGTGAAACTTGCCAAACAAGGAAAGGAAAAAAAAACAACGGCACTGGAACAGTGACAATTTTCTTTTAAAATCATAATTGGGATTAATTTCATAATAAAACATCTGAATTCAGAAATGTGAATATCATTCCGATTTAATTATTCAAATTCTATTCTAATTTATTCATTCTAAAAGTGAGGATATTCTCATGAACTGTAACCAAGGGGTTAAGTGAGACTTTAATGGTATATTCTGATATTTTTGATTTGATATTTGATAAAAGGGTGAGTTATTTGTATGGCCTGTTGCTATGATCAAAATAATGACTGCATTAATCTTGATTTACAAAATTTAAAAAGATAAATTAATCTTGCAGAATGTCCTGGGAGTCATGACTCATTGAAAACAAAAGAAAAATGAGCTTTTACTCATTTGAGAATAAAGGAACATTTACTTAATTTTGAAAAAGAACATTTTTCTCATTTTGATTCAGCTTGTGTGGTGTATGTTTAAGTCTTTTTGTGTTTTCTTATTGGTCTAATGTATGAATTTCAACATCTAAATACAGCATTGTGGATTTTACATCTGATGTCCTGAACAACAGTATGGACACTGGTTTGAAAATACGTCTCTTTTATTCAGTGGTGCAAATGTTTTGTTTTTCAGTGTTCCCTGTATTGGTATTGGTTTTTAAATAACATACTGTATAGTCCTTCTTAGTTCTACCTATACCCCATAGATGTGGGGTAGTTCCACCAAATATTTCTGATGGCTTCTTCGGAGACACGTCTCATGTAGAAGTGTTACCATTACAGCAGCTCTCCTATAGCTAACGTCAGGCCCCCTCCAACGGTCCCTTCATGGTAAGGAATCTAAGATTATTGCCCATAACACTTTGCATTAGAGGTGGAGACAGATAGAGACACCCAGAGGAACTGTTCTGGAAACATGGTGGGACCTTCACATAAACTTTGTTTACCCTGCCTTCAGTTGAACTTTTGAACTTGTTTATTTTATTTTTATTTTATTTATCTTTTATTTTATCATGGAGATTAATGTCACGTCCCGTGTCTCTGTGTCGTAGTTCACTTCCTGGTTTCTCCGTTTCTATGTGTTTTCTGTGTTTGTATTCCGTTTTCCTTTTCCCCGATTGTGTGTCTCCGCCTCCCGCAACCGATATGTGTTTCCTCATGTGTTATCGTCTCACCTGTTGCTCGTTGTTTTGTCATTAGTGTGGTATAAAAGCCTACCTGTGTTTTTGTTCTGTGCCAGATCGTCTTGTACCCTGCATTCGTGCTTGTGTTCTGCACTTTCTAGCATTATTCCTGCCTGTTCCTTACCTGTTTTCCGAGTTCCTGTCTCCAGTCCTGTGTCGTCCCGTCCTGCCCCAGTCCTCCTGCCCGCCTTACCCATCTCCGTCCAAGCCCTACTCCAACCCTTCACCTTCTCTGGGTTCCGACCTCTGCCTGTTCTTGGACTTCGCCCTGCCTTCTCCGCATTGCTCTGTTTGCTGGACATTGACCTGTTTCCATTTACTTCGATTAAAGCCTCTTCTTTGCTACATCTTGGTGTCTGCGTGTGGTTCAGATCGGTTCCCCTAACAGATTCACATATTCTAAACGTAATGAATCACCCAAAACCTTTTTTGCCTCACAATTCATACAACAGCAACAGACTAGAGTCGATTTACTAAGATCCCAAATTAGGGGTGTAATTTTGCGGGCACAGCCAAAGTATTTGCACGTGTTATAAATTAACTCTGCAGGTGATCAACTAAGAGTCATTATTTTAATTACTCCAGCTGCAAACAGCCATATTTAAATGAGAGATTTTGTGTGTTTGGAATGGTTATACTGTAAGAAAACAGTGAAAACACTGGCATAAATGTTGTAGTTTTTATGGTATTTTTTAGTGTATGATATAGGCTACTATTACACTGAAAGAGCTGGCGGTTTAATACGAACTGTTTCACTGGATGTCTCTTCTGCTGGGAGTAACAGATGTTTGTCAGGACTAAAATTATCATAACTATGCTTAGCCTACTAGCAATAAGCTACTCGTGCCGTAAGTGTCACGTAAAATCACATTTTCATTTGATCATGGGTTTTATTTTTATAAAGTTTTGATTTGCTTGTTATTCACTTTTTATTATAATAGATGTTGTATTGCTTGTTTCAATCAAATACTAGTTACACTTGGTTTCTGCAACACAATTTTTTTCATGATTTAAAAAAATATATTCTTACTGTTCATGATGTAGCCTATGTAGGCTATCCACAAATTATCTTCTTGTGTATTTTCAGCGTTAGCTAGAATGGGCCAGTTAATTAGCCCTCTTTGTAACGCAATCATTCAGAATGTTCAATTATAGATATTTGAAACACACCGGTACGTGTCTTGCTGCTTTCCATTTGTACCCACAAACACCTTTTCCAAACTTTCTTTCGGGCTTAGTAAATCACTTTACTAAAGTAATCTATTTGCATGACCACCTCCCACCATTTTGCGAAATAACGTAGGGATGCCCAATTTTGCATCTTCATTCAGGCTAACCTGTAAAAAAAATTCAATAAATGTATCTTTTCATTTTAGCACACGCAATAGTCTTTACACCTCGTTAGTTGATCACCTTGGATGATTTTTTTGTGGGTGGTAACAGTTTCACACTTGCTTTTGTACACGCAGACCTTTAGTAAATCAACCCCAATGTGTATCCATAAACTGGTAATGTAACATTAGCTTTTGCTCATATATAGGTGCTGTGTTAGTAGAACAAAAACAAAGTAACTTGTCAGTTGCAGTGGACACTTGTCGAGAGTTGGCGAATTTTTCTATTTTTATATAACTGTTTGCAGGGACCCAAGCACAGCATCTGATCCAGCTTCAAGCTGCCAAGGAAAGCTTATTTCCAAAAAACAAAAAGCTGGGCTAGAAGTAATTGATTGCCAGCCAGCTAATGTTAGCTGTCATTTATCAAGCAGCCATCTGAGTAGCTGCAGGCATAATGTTACCTTAAAGTTGGTTCTGTCTCTGTTTTCTAATACCTTTCTACTTTAATAATAAAAAGTTAACCCTTGTCTTATTGAAAGTTTTGTAAGTGAACCTTAATAGAGATTCATTTCACCTGAACTAGAGACACAGGGGTGCAGAGGGTGCTTAACTAACTTCTTCACAGCACTATTCAGATGGTAATTAGATTTTTGCACAGGAGGTGGTGTGATCAATGTGGGTGCCTGAGCATTAATATAAAAGAGTAATATAAAAGAGGGCTGTACTCTCTGAACAAATGAACAAATATACTAAAGGGTGTGAAGCAGGGCTGCTGAGTTCGGTTTTCTTATTAAAGGTGCTTAACACATATGTCACGTTTCAAAAGTCAAGCTTGCACATTACAAGTGAGACTGAGTATAATTTATCCTTTTTTCCCTTTTCATTTGGGTCTGGCACTGGGGTCAAAAAACATTTTGAGGTTGTAAACGCACCGTAGCTGCCCAGATCAGAGAAGCTATAAGCTGAATGATAACAGAACAGTTGAGTCATGTTTGACTTTTTTATTTAAAATAAATAACTAACCAACCACACTGAAAATCACAGTAAAGCAAACAGGAGCTTTAGTCATGTTGCTGCAAAGTGTGGTTTCACCTCACATTTTAAATACCGGGCTGCGCATTCAACCTCATGCAAAAGCACACAAAATGACCATAAAAATGGCAAGAACTTCTATTAAAATCACAAACAAAACAACTTGTAAACATAACAACTTAATTTAAGTAGGCAGCCTAGTATTGTCCACCAAGAGGCTTGATGTGGATGTGGCAGCCTTCTATTGCACCCACAGCTCTGATAATTTTTCACTCCCAGTCAGTTGGGCAATTCTGCACACAACACAGCTACACACCCAGCCTATTTAAACCCTAAGTGATGCTGTTTATGTGTCCCAGAGTGACCATCTTTAAATCTCCTAGCTTCCTCCCTCCTTTCTCTATTAGACAACTAAAATGGCCTTCTTGGTGACGTCACATAGAGGCCTCACATAAAGCAGAAAGTGCGAGTGTGGAGTACCAATCCAGTAGCTAATCTACTGGACTGGCCAGATGAGTCACTAGCAAGCTCGTTATCTGTTCTAATCACAGACTGTATAGGAACTGGAGAGGGTGGAAGAGTCCAGGCCGTGAAGCACCCGGAAGTATGATTTCTGAGTGCAAAAGAGCTTTCAGCGCATTGAATTCAATGGAGAAAACCAAGCCGATTTGACAACCAAAGAAAAGCTCATCTGTCAATTATTTTGTGATCATACATTCCAATATGTCTAACAGTTTATTCAAATTCATTTACTGTAAAAAATGAAACATATTTTCACAATCTGCTTTTTACGTGAAACATAACGATGATAAAACAAGTTTAAAAATATTTTGCCTTCGAAGGTCTGATATTCCCCATTCATCTTATTGGGAGCTCCAATGATTTGCACTCAACGTGCGCAGTACAGGCTTACTTCTGGGTGCTTCACAGCTTAGGTTGGCTAAGGATGTGCTTTCCTGTCTAGTACAGTATATGCATATCTATGGTTCTAATTACTATTGTAGCTAACAAACTTGTTATTTAACTGTCTATTAAGCTAGCTGGCTAATGAGGCACAGCTGATAAAATGCACGTCTATGCTGCTTGATCACTTCTGCACTGAAGGTCTGTCAATCACAGCTAGTTCTCATAACCACACCCAGACAGTTTGGGTGAACTTTTATAGTGGTAAATTTAGGCTTAGAAAAATAAGTTTTAAAATACATTTAAATGACTGAATAATACAAAGAATTATGCACATTTTTTTTTTTTTGTTGCCTAAAGACTACTGGCAAGTGTCACATTCAACCACCATGGTACTCCTTTAAAGGTGCTAACATTTTTGAAAAAGAAACGCATGACTTTTGTTTTTGGAAGAATGTACTTATTCATGTTAATCAGGTTAAAAGACAGCAGTCATATTATGACTACCGTCCGTCTGGGATGAGGCTATATAACAACAAACATTTGAGTTAGATCCAGCCCGACCAGACATCGGTGGCCTACACAGACAACTTTTCCCCTGCGCAGACACACACATGCAAGAACTGTCTCCCACTTCCTACTCTCCTCAGCTTATAAATGCTGTGGCATCTCTGAAAATGTGATCAAAAAAGACAGCAGCAACATACAATTTCACTATCACTTTGACGTTGTTTATAACCCAAAAAATAATAATACTACTAATATTCAGACATATTTATTATTTGTTACAATGCCATTATTTGTGCATTTTCAAATAAGGTATTTGTATCTGGGCACACCCATAGTCTGGAAGTACTTTCAAGACACGTTGACACCAGATTTTGACATGTCCATGCAGTCGTTTATACAACAAGCCATGATGGTAAAGTGACAAGCAGGTACATTAACCTCAATATGAACCGATTTTCCATCACTGCTGATAAGTGAAAAAAACATTAGCATGCAACATTTTACCTACACTGATTGTCATTTCATTTTTTACCCTATTGGCTATGTGCATTGAATATGTTAGCTTGTATGTCCTTGAATTGGCAATGTTTAGAATTATCAGGGATTCAAGGACAAAGGGAGAGACACAGACCTACAGGTGATGAGCCTTAATTGTCAGATTATATTTATTGAGTTACACAATATGATTTGTCTGTTGTGTTGCCATGTTATATAAAAATATTCCACCCTGCCATTTTTGGTTAATTTTAACTAGCTTTTGTGTTTTAGTTTTTCTTGTTTTGTCATGGAATTTTTCATGGAACATGGAAGCCTGCTAGCTTTTCTGGAAAAGGCAGGCAATTTAGAATCACTTCCACTTTTAAATTAAATTACATCTCTGGATATCCATGAATACACCTTGAGATACCATCTCTGGAGTCTTCAATGTGGGCTTGAGCAGCTTGTGCACATTTTAAATATAGAATGTTTTCATAGCTCTAATGATTCACAGTGACGTCTGGGTGTCCTTTTTTAATCAATTAAGAGTATATTTATATTTGATGTGGTTCAAGTAGGAGGATAATAGCTTTCAAATGATATGTGTTTTTTCTCTCAATATATTTGCTGTAATAATATACAGCTATTAAGGTAACATCAGGTCAAATTCAATTAATTGTTTCTTATTCATGGCTTTATTTAAGGTGTTTCATTTGAAAACGCTGTTTTGAAAATGGATCCCTTCAGGGGAATTCAGGACAGCTCATAACACGTCAATGAAAGATGTTTTCTTGACATAATCTAATTGAGAGTGAATTAGAAGTAGATATCTGCCCTAATTAGATATGGGTAATTGTGTATGTGATTTGTGTATGCCTGTGCATATGAGCATGTGCCCTTGTGTGAGTGTGTGTGCGTGGTGATTGTGTGTGTGAGTGTGGTGATTGTGTGTGTGTGTGTGAGTGTGGTGATTGTGTGTGTGAGTGTGCATGGTGTTTGTGTGTGTGTGTGTGTGTGTGTGTGTGTGTATGTGTGAGTGTGTGTGCGTGGTGATTGTGTGTGTGTGTGTGTGAGTGTGGTGATTGTGTGTGTGTGTGTGTGTGTGAGTGTGGTGATTGTGTGTGTGTGTGTGTTTGTGTGTGTGTGAGTGTGGTGATAGTGTGTGTGAGTGTGCATGGTGTTTGTGTGTGTGTGTGTGTGAGTGTGGTGTGTGTGTATGTGTGAGTGTATGTGTGCGTGCCTGCGTTTGTTTCTTCTCCCATACATTATGAAATATATGACAAATTTCTATACTTCAATGTTCCCACTAGGTCTCCTTGTGATATCTCCTAAGAGTGATCAATAAAAGATGACCCTGATCTATGTCTTTTTGTTAGTGGTCCACATTAGTTTGCGTCTCTTGTTTTTGGTTCAGGTCCCTGACAAGCACACATTTGACATTTCCAAATCACTGACAAGATATTGGGGAACTATCTTATTGAACTTTTATTCTAAATGTATTCTTTTAAATAAAATTTCATAAAGGCTGCATCTATGCTATGGGGGACAGATAGGAACACCCCTTTGTTTCAGAGAACCCTAATCTTCCCTGTCCACCAATCTCGGTTTTCCCGGTGGTCCAGGAGAACTGTCCACTTTCTGCTGATTTCTTACACCACTCACGCCCCGATTATCAATCACCGCCAGTAGGAATAGCCGTCTGGCTGATTAAGGATGCACTGGGTGAGAACTGCTTTAATGAATCTGGCTTGGGGGTCAGTTCCAATGTTAGGACTGCCTTTTTCTTTCCAGTTTCTCTCTGCATTCATACAATTTCTAATTTATAGTCAAATATGCTTTATTACATGGGTCATACAGATACAAAAAGTAAAAAAAACTATGGAATGGACAACTAGTAAATTATAATAAACGTTGTGTTATTTTTTTAAGATAAGACATAGCACTTAAAATTAGCAGGGGTTTTCATGTATTGTTTACATGACAACTGTTTTTAACTCAAATGTGTAGATCCTTGTGTCAGGTTTTCTGTTGTTACATCTGGACTAGATATATTGAGCTGTTTTGAAGGGCTCACACATTTGGAACAAAAGTGGTTGGGAAGGGAAAATGGTTAGATTTGACATCCAGTGAGGTTTCTGTAGGTAGCATGGTTACACCTAATCGTTTTTTTTTTAAATTGAAGTTATGGATGTTGAGTGTTCATATCTGATGTTGTACACCTTCTTAGGGGACTAAGATTGTTTCACAAACCATCTATCTGGCAAATCTATAGGAAATGTCACTGCACACAGCTTAATTTTTTTTTGTATAAACACATACCCTGCTGGGGGGAAAGTCTATCCAATGTCTCACAGACTACAAATGCATATCTGGCTTTGATATAATTTATTATTTTCAGCAAAAAGCCTTTGACATTTTGCCAGTGTGGATGGACAGTGACCTTATTTTCATAATTATTTTTTATGCCTTGATTTTTTCATTTATTTGTATTCTGGGCAGGAAAGCACAAAGTGCATCGCCAGTTACAAGCATTTCACAATGATTCAGAGAGTACAGCAATGGTATTCACCAATTTAGCATTATATTTAGGCCCCAGTACCAGTCAAGTTTGTATTTATGATTTTCTTGCAATTTCCCATTTTGAGTGCAGCTATAATGAGTGTGATTTTGTACATTAAACATGAGTATAAATTAGTCTTCATAGGGTCATTTTTGTTGGATATTGGTTTGCTCAGGAGGACCAGGGAGTTATGGCCATCTGGTTTATATGAAACACAAACTTGAGAAACGCAAATACCACACTAAAAAAGTGTCTTTCTTTGAGTTTAATGTTTCTCATGGCAACCTGCAGATGGACCCCCGGAAGGTGCCAGCAGTATTGGACTGGCCCCAGCACACATCAGTCAAGCAGGTGCAGTATTTCCCGGGTTGCTAACTTCTACCGATCAGTTTAACCAGCTTTTTGTCCCCTCCACCGTTCATTCCAAAGACCTCCAGTGGGTGAATACTTCCCAGTTGATCAGTAATCCAGGCACCCAGAGGACCCTTCAGTTTGTGAGGAGGTTTGGTGGCCATCCAGGGAGGCCGACGTCCAATCATTAATCTCGACTTGTTCTTAGCAAGACTTCTTGGCACCCTCTGCCCCTGCCCATACTCATCCCTAGCCTCACATATCTATAAATTTAATCACAGCCTCCTTCCGAGGGTTTCACCACTATTATGATAATTGTGGATAGCTGAAGCTGCTCACATTGTCTTCCGGTTTCCATCCCCAAATGACCAGATGGAGAGCGTCAACCAGGACTCCTGTAGTTTCACCTGTTCCCCTGCGTATTTAAGTCCTTTGTTTCCAGTGATTCATCACTTGGTCAGTGTTGCCAGATTTGCCGTATTTCCACCGAACTGGGCTGTTTCTTTTACGTTATTGTGTGGGGGAAAATGGCTTTGGGCCGCTTGTTATCATTAGGTATTTTTTGTTATATTGGGTGGGTTCTTTATCTTCTTTAATGTATTTATTTAAAAAAAATTCAAGATTGGGTGGGTTTGAGGCTCTGATTGGGTGGGTTGATAGTTTCCAAATCTGGCAACAGTGTTGTGTTTGCACATGTTTCAAGCCTCAAGTTCTCTCTGTGCCTAGTTTTCCCCAGTGTTTCTTCGTGTTTGGCTGTTTGTTCTTTTGTTCGGTGTACTCAGTAAAGACTCTTCGTTCATTCACTTACATTACATTACATTACAGTCATTTAGCAGACGCTTTTATCCAAAGCGACGTACAGTAAGTGCATATAGAAAGGTCGTCGAAGTAACTACACAACAGATAAGAAAGCACATTCTTCCCATACAGTATCAGCTATCCCTAGTAACGAACACAGTGCAGTTCACAGTGAACTGGGTAAATCATCTCTACTACAATGCTATTCTAAATAGTATAAACTTGAGTACACAGTTCAACAAGAAGACATACCATGAGGTCCTAGATAAGTGTTAGTCCAGGTGGAGCCTGAAAAGGTGTGTTTTCAGGCCACGACGGAAAGCAGGCAGGGTTGGTATTGAGCGTAGGGGAATGGGAAGTTCGTTCCACCACTGGGGAGCTAGGGTGGAAAAGCTCCGCGGTCGGGAGGAGCGGGCGCCATTGACACGGATGGGGGGAAGTGCGAGGCGCCCTGCTGTAGAAGAGCGAAGCGGTCGAGCAGGAACATAGGTCTGGATCAGGTCCTGCAGGTAGACGGGGCCTGTCCTATTAGCTGCAGTGTGGGCCAGGGTCAGAACTTTGAACCTAATCCTAGCTGCAACTGGCAGCCAGTGGAGTGACCTCAACAGGGGGGTGACATGTGAGTATTTCGGGAGGTTGAACACAAACCGGGCAGCTGCGTTCTGGATCAGTTGAAGAGGGAGTATGGTGCAGGCTGGTAAGCTTGCGAGCAGGGAGTTGCAGTAGTCCAGGCATGAGGTGACCATAGTCTGGACCAGAAGCTGGGTGGAGTAGGTGGTCAGGTACGGTCGAATCCTCCTGATGTTGTACAGGAGGAACCTGCAGGACCGTGCCGTCGCCCTGATGTGGTCTTTGAAGTCCAGCTGGTCGTCCAGGACCACCCCCAGGTTCTTTGCAGAGCGGGAGGCAGCCACCACGGTCCCGTCCACGGTGATGGAGAGGTCGAGTAGCGGGGAGGTTTTGTACGGCATGAAGAGGAGCTCTGTCTTGTCGAGGTTGAGCTTCAGGTGATGGGTAGTCATCCACTCAGAGATGTCGGCCAGACAAGCAGATATCCTCTCCTTCACCTGTTGGGTAGAGGGAGGGAAAGAAAGGAAGAGTTGAGTATCGTCAGCATAACTATGGTATGAGAAGCCATGTGAATTGATTACTGAACCAAGAGACTTTGTATAAATGGAGAACAGCAGAGGACCAAGTACAGATCCCTGCGGGACTCCTGTAGACAGGGGATGGGGTGCAGAGACAGAACCCTTCCAAGAGACTTGGTAGGATCTATCAGTGAGGTACGATACAAACCAGGAGAGGGCAGTCCCAGAAATGCCCATCTCAGAGAGTGTAGAGATCAGGAGTTTGTGGTTGACCGTGTCAAATGCTGCTGACAGGTCAAGTAGAATCAGGACAGAGGAGAGGGATGAGGCTCTAGCATTGGAGAGTGCCTCGGTCACGGCCAGGAGAGCAGTTTCAGTGGAATGTCCGGTTCTGAAGCCGGACTGATGGGGGTCAAGCAGGTTATTCTGGTGGAGAAAAACAGACAGTTGGTTATGTACAGCTCGTTCAAGGGTTTTGGACAGGAAGGGCAAGAGGGATACAGGACGGTAGTTCCTGACATCAGAGGGGTCCAGGCTAGGTTTTTTTAAGAGTGGGGTTACACGGGAAGTCTTAAAAACAGCAGGGACATGGCCACAGGTTAGGGAGGTGTTGATAATAGAAGACAGGTATGGAACAAGCTCAGCGGATATTGACTGGAGGACTGCCGACGGGATGGGGTCCAGCGCACAGGTGGTTGCGCGCTGGTGCGTCATGAGTTGGAGCACATCTGCCTCCTCCAGAGTCTTGAAGGACGACAGCGTGGCGATGGGTTCGGTACGGGGGATGTGGGGTGTCACCTGAGGTGTGAAGGAGTTGCGGATCATGGCCACCTTCCCCTCGAAGTGGGTTAGGAAGTCATCTGCAGAGAGGGAGGAGGGTGAAGGGGGCGGAGGGGGGATAAGCAGGGAGGAGAAGGTGGAAAAGAGTTTCCGTGGATTAGACACACATGCATTAATTCTGGACTGAAAAAAAGAAGCCTTAGCCGATGTAGTTGTAGCTGTGAAGGCTGCCAGCAGAGTGTGATAGGAGGCCAGGTCATCTGGGGATCTGGATTTCCTCCACTTTCTCTCAGCGGCTCGCAGCAGGGTTCTGCTGGATCTGAGAGAATCTGTCAGCCACGGGGAGGGGGGTGATGGTCGAGCTGTTTTGGAGACAAGAGGACAAAGTGAGTTGAGAGACTGAGAGAGGCAGGAGTTAAACATAGAGGTGGCAACATCAACATGCATATTCGCAAAAGAAGCGGGAGGAGGAAGTTTAGAGAGAGCGGAAGTAGTGAGGGAGGAGTGCGAGAGGGTGCGGAGATTTCTCCTGAACATAACAGTGGGTGGGTCGTTAGTAGGGTTGAGGGAGAGCGGGAGGGAAAGAGAGAATGAAATAAAGAAATGGTCCGATACGTGGAGCGGGGTCACCGTGAGTTCAGACGTGGCGCAGCTCCTGGTGAGTACAAGGTCTAGTTGGTTACCAGCCTTGTGGGTGGCAGGCGATGGGGATTGAGTGAGTGCGAAGGACTGGAAGAGCGAGGCGACACTGGGTAGCTGAGAACTCTCAGGATGGAGGTTGAAGTCTCCCAGTAGGATTACAGGGGTGCCATCCTCAGGGAAGGAGCTCAGGAGAGTGTCCAGTTCATCCAGGAAAGCACCGAGCGGACCTGGAGGGCGATAGAGAACTACAATGTTAAGTGTAGACGGGTGGGTTACAGTGACTGCATGAAACTCAAAAGAGGAGAATTTCAGGCAGCGTGTAGTGTGAATAGAAAATTTCCAGGTTGGGGAAATGAGCAACCCAGTACCCCCGCCTCGGCCAGAGGCCCTGGGGGTGTGGGAGAAGGAATAGCCGGCAGACAGAGCAGCGGGAGTGGCTGTGTTATCTGGAGTGATCCAGGTCTCAGTGAGAGCCAGGAAGTGGAGGGACTTCGCCTTAGCATAGGCAGTGATGAAGTCAGTTTTCTGGACCGCTGAGCGGCAGTTCCATAGTCCACCCACCACTGAGAGTTCCTTATGAAGGGACAGGGGTGGGCAAACCAGGTTAGCCGGGCAGCGCCTGCGGTGGTTGGACCTCCAGACGCGAGGTATGTAGCACAGAGAAATGGGGGTTAAACACATGGTAGGTGGTGAAAAGATAAGAACAAAGTCGTACAAATTGCTGATGAGGCTGCCGTACTTACGGCAGCCTCGGCTTTACTTTATGCACTATTTGCTAATTGCCGATTGCAATCAGCTGCTTGCAGGGCTAATTCGCTCCGGTGAATCTCGTTACGATTAGCAACACAAAAGCGCAGATTCTAGCCTTAATGTGGCTACAAATCAACTTTAAACAAATAACTAACTACTGAAATTTACATCAGCTACACAAATGACTACAGAGCGGTTCAATTACTAATACACAGCTGGAACTGAAAGTTTAAAGATACTTTTACCAGTCCGCGGCAGAAAAAGTCAACGGCTATCTAGATGCACTCTGTGGAGGGAGTGGTAACACGCTTTATATTCGCTCCGGTGAATCTCGTTACGATTAGCAACACAAAAGCGCAGATTCTAGCCTTAATGTGGCTACAAATCAACTTTAAACAAATAACTAACTACTGAAATTTACATCAGCTACACAAATGACTACAGAGCGGTTCAATTACTAATACACAGCTGGAACTGAAAGTTTAAAGATACTTTTACCAGTCCGCGGCAGAAAGAGTCAACGGCTATCTAGATGCACTCTGTGGAGGGAGTGGTAACACGCTTTATATTCGCTCCGGTGAATCTCGTTACGATTAGCAACACAAAAGCGCAGATTCTAGCCTTAATGTGGCTACAAATCAACTTTAAACAAATAACTAACTACTGAAATTTACATCAGCTACACAAATGACTACAGAGCGGTTCAATTACTAATACACAGCTGGAACTGAAAGTTTAAAGATACTTTTACCAGTCCGCGGCAGAAAAAGTCAACGGCTATCTTACCTCTGCCTCCTGTGTCAATCTCTGCGCCCTGATAATTCCAGCTGAAAAACATTATGTGCTGTGCATATGTGAGCTTTGGAATTATTTATTTGAGTTGAGGTAATTTCTATCTGATCAAAATTAAATTATTTTGTGAAAGTATTTGCTGAAGAACTAACCAGAGTGCAGTGATGGGACACTGTGCTGTAGACTTCATTGCACTTTGGATGAAAAGTCAAATAATTGTCTCACTCCCTGTGGTCATTAAAGAGCCTATGAAAGTTGGAATTTATAGGATATGAATATAATTATTAATTTTGAAACTAACTCAAATGATCATTTCCCATACATCTGAGTGGATAGGGAATGTAGTCCCTTACGTTCTCTATCCATATTGATTCCACGGGTCATCAGAGCAAAAGATAATTGAGTCCTCAGTTGACCCCCCAGGTGTTTTTAGTCTATGATAAGGTTTGTTTTGCTTCTGTTTTGGTTGAATGTGTTGCTCATGTAATAGTATTTTATTATTATTCAGGATGCATTGTAACCCTTCATGGCCTGAAAGTGGTTTAGATGCTGCTCCTGATTGCTGAACTGTTTTGTATTTTTTATTTTTTTTATTTTCTATTTTTATTTATCTATTCTACTATCTTCTCCAACAAGTGGAAAATATCTCTGGTCAAACATTTTTTTTTATGTTTTAGATTGATTTTAGAGCTAATCAATCTTTAAACGTTGCTAGTAAAATAAGCTCCTATTCAATGTTTAGGGTATGATGCTAATTGAGAGCTGTGTCATGATATCACTATTATTAATAATTAATACGAATAATAATTTCAGCAGTTCATGATTTTTTTATAATCCCTTGCCTAGGTTTCTGTGCATTCGTACCTGTGTGCAGTGGGAACAGTTTTTCATGGGGCCTTGGACCATAAAGATGGCTTCTCTGACACTGATTCACATAGCTCTACACAGTGTCATGTCGCTGTCCACATGGCAGCATAGCATCGCGACACAGCACCAAACAGTTCTACATAATTATACTAAGTACAGAGCCATACACAGTGTTGCAGAGCACAGCACTGTCGTGCATAGCCCCTCGGCCGCAAATCCTTTTTGCCCATGCTTAGGCTTGTTACCCACAGTGTGCCAGAGCGAACAAGCCAGCTAGGTAGATGGGGGAGGGGCGATTCATCCCCTCTTATTTGCATTGAAGCGGCAGCAGAGGAGATCTGATGATAATTTCACTCTCCACTCCTCCAGAGCTGATATTGCAGTTCTCATTAAAAGGCAAGAATTATCCCTTTCCCTAAAGAGCCCGCTTAATTTTCCTTTCAACGGCATGGTGTCTGTAATTATACTGCGTATATGGGGCTATTTGGCAGGTGTACCTATATGAGCCGTGAAATAAATCTGCTATTCACATTTATACAGTTTTTGTGAGTGTGTATGTATGTGTCAGGGTGGGGGTTTGGGCTGAGGAGCCACTTCTGCTTCTAAGCACCCTTATTTAGCAAATACTTAACTGAGTCAGAATATTATATCATTGAAGCATGATAAACATTATGCCTAAACAGTGACCTCTAACTGAAAAACGCTCAGGTTTCCCTGATCACATGTGATGAATAGAGACTACAGATCAGTGATCTGCTTATTGCCAAAAAGTTATGTCCTCAGAAGTTTGTTCTATTTTGGATCTTGTTGTGTAACTGTCTCCTGAAAAGTACCTATCGTCTCACATCTATTCTCACACATAGGTTAAGCTTCACCTTTTTCACAGTGTACATTTTAGTTTGCTATTAAAATAAGTGGAAAAGCTAAATGCAAGTGTAAATTTCATGATTTGATTTATAAAATGTGGACAATATTTGGATGTAATTTTTGTGAATTTCACTGTACTCAAGGCTTGGGTTACTATCGTAATTTATTATGGCAAACTCTCTGTGCTGTATAGGTATGGGGAGCCGTAACTTGGCGGATGGCATACCTGCCATCCCAATCAGATAATCTAATTTAGGATTGCATTTCTTGCACTTTTCTGGCTACATTATTTGGCTTACTGAAAATGGTTAGTACATCATAATGACTGCCTGAGCACAGGAATAGGCTATTTTGTTTCTATGTTTGATCATTATATAAGCATTCATCAGATGTGGTTACAATTCGCTTGTTAATCACCCTCGTAGTTTGCCGTAATACAGACAAACTACAGCATCCATCATGACTTGACAAACAGTGACTCATACAATATCATATTGGGACCACTAATTCTGACCCTAGAACCTGTTACACACACAAACAATTGGAATCTCTGTTTTGCATGTGTCAAATCATTAGATATACAGAATTGAAACAACCAAAGGATTTCCGCACAGCTCCATTGACATCTAATTCACCCTCTTACTTACATCAGTCACAGGCTTTTAAGTCTGGTGCAGTATTATTTGCTATTAGAGTATTCCCCTTATTATTTTCTGCTTTAAAATGCTGTTTCCCAAAAAGCTCAAGGCTTTAAATTGAACCAATTGAACTGAACTGGAGGGAACAAGAGAGAGAGAGGGAGAGAGAGATTTATTCTCTAATCTAATCTCTTCTAACTGTTTACAGTGTTTCCATTTTTTCTCTTCTTCCACTTCTTCTTTCCCCCGCCCTTGTCCCCGGGTGTAATATTTTTTGTTTTACTAGCCATGTCGAGAAATAAATTGAGCGTGCTTTTAGTCTTTTTCTGCCCATGCAATTTTACTTTATAAATGGTGTTGCGTGGGGTTACCGATGTACGCAACCGCATCCTGTTGCTCACTTACTTGAGCAGGGAGGAAATGGGGTGGAAATGATGAACGGACAGGGGTGCAGAGTGGTTGGAGGGTGCGAGTACAGGGGTGTGGGGGGTGCTCTCAGTCCACACTTGTTAAAATGCAAGCCGTTTTATATTTAGCATTGCATCTGGTGTCCATGCTGTTCTTGTCCTGTTACAGAGAGTTAGATGCCATTATCTGAACAATTAGGCTGTAAATCGTCACTTGCTCCTGATTGCCTTATACTAGCAGTACCTGTTCACCCGGACAACGATGATTTGCTGCCTTTCCTCTGGCTCTGTTTGGTGAGTTTTCAGCTTTTGATTGATCAGGGTCCCATTGGGCCAAAGGCCAGCGACGAGTTGTGGGCCAATTCAGTGCCAGCCTGGATCACCAGTGAAAAGATGAACACAATACAAACAATTCAACCACACACTAAAAGTGGGCAGGGTGGCAGCTTTATTGACACAGTGGGTATTCTAATTTAGTTATGCTGACAGATTTTGCTCCTTGGTTGGCACATTGCTAGCTTTAGCTAGTTTGCCAGCTACACACTTGATGATGATAACACACTGGGATGGAAACAAATCTGCACCATGTAACCGCTGTGGAAATATCTGTTCTACACTGTTTTTCTGTCCGGTATAACAAAATTATGTTACAATGTGGTCTCTAAATACCATAGGCTACTTTTAATTACAGTGGGGACGGAACGTATTTGGGCAGTGACACAATATTTGATGTTTTGTCTCTGTACTCCAGAACATTGGATTTGAAATGGAACAGTTATTATGAGGTTAAAGTACAGACTTCCAGCTTTAATTTGAGGGTTTTTGCATCCATATCGGGTGAACCATGTAGCAATTGTAGCCATTTTTATACATGGACCCCCCCCCATTTTAAAGGATCAAAATCATATGAGGTCACCAGGTAGCCCAATACCCTAGTCCAGTGCGAATGGGCCATTTGACATCCCGGAGAACACAGAGGGTGACTAAGTGTGCAGCCTGAACGTCATCATAGCGGGAAGGAAGCTCAGTCAACTCCCTGCTCTGTTATCCCAATTTTCACTCTTGTTATTCCCCTAAATGCCAGCTCACGGCAACACAAGAATCGCATAGATCAACCTCTCAGGAATGTCACGGTTTTCCGCACTAACGTTATTTCGTTATTCGTGCACCTTCATCAATAAAATAATAATTATCTGACTCAATTCGCACGGTTGCACTACTGTCATGCTCCTTCGATTTTGCATTCATTTTGACAGACCTGAATTACGTAGCCTAAATAATGAAAGCCATCTCTCGCAAACAATGAACATCTCCTGTAGCAACACACTTGGATAAAAAATAATTGACTTTCCTTTAAACAACACACATGGCCAGCAATACATGCGATTCCGTTAGCAATCTGCCTGTAACTAATCCACATCGATGTAGGCTACTACGAGCATTTAAATTTAAAGCTGATTTACCGAGCACACTCACTGGATAAGATTGACAGGAGGCTTCGGTCTCCCATCCGCCTTCACTTGCAATCTTTCTTCACAGTTTAAGGATTAAAAATAACGTTACGTTAATCCCGCAGAATCCGATCCAGGATCTTTACATTCACAGGTTCCATTTTCTTTCAAATGCCAAATTAAATGGCAAAAGCTATGTTACAAAAAGTGAGCTAGTTTAGGCCAACGTTAGGCAACATTAGTTAAATCACTAACGTTAGCAATTAGCTCGCTATTAACACTACAACACGATAAAAAATGTAACTATTTACAATACAAATCACCACTCACAACGCCACAACCATAAAAATTGTATATATTTCTCTCTCGCTCCCTTTCTCTCTCTCTCTCTCTCTCTCTCTCTAATACAGTAACACAGTAATAAATGGTCTACTCGAAAGTGGCGGTGAACATAATTATATTGCTGGACAGCTGAACTCGTTCTGAATGCATAGACATTATGTCAATCATCAGGACGAGAACGCGCACCAGAACACGCATGATTGGAACTCTATTGAATACTTTAGTGAGGCAGCGCTTCACGAGTGGGCTCAAAAACGCGTCATAATCCACAATGATCCAATCATGTCTTATAAAGTCCCCCATTGATTTCCAATGGTCAAGTGAAGCAGTCAGACACTGTGCCTCACTGAAGTTCTTTTTAAAAGTCAAAGGGTGGCGCTGTTTTTCACGATACAAGCACAGAACTACAGTCAAGCCGGAAAGTCTGAATACCCCTTTCACCTTCTCCACGTTTTATTACATTACAGACATATTCTACAATAGATTGAGTAAATTTTTTGTCTCAAAATTCTACACAAAATAGCCCATAATTACAAAGTGAAAACATGTTTTTAGAAATTTTTGCAAATGTATTATAAATCGAAAACTGAAATTTCTTATTTACGTAAGTATTCATACCCTTTGCTTTAACATATTTTTAAAGTATCATATTTAATATTTGGTCGGATATCCTTTGCATGCTGTTACTTCCTGAAGTCTGTGACCAATCAACATCAAAAGACTCTCGATATCTTATTTTCAGGTTCTGTTACAAGCGATACTATAACCTCTCTGCATTTGAACTGGTCTCTATGAGAATTGGGGGGTGAGACTAGATTCAGCTGTAAATTACACTGGTACAGTATAGAACACATGACTGGCGAAATGGCTGTACGTCATCAAGGGTCTAAGGTATGAAACGAGCCCCAAACCATCACTCTGCGGCCAGATATGGAGTAGATGTGGATGGATCCCTTTAAGGGTTGTTTCTCCTGACTTTTTTCCCCATAGAGTTCTATAGGAACTCGTATGCCGGCGACAAGTGGCACTGTCCAGCAATTACATTCAAAACATCTATATGGGGTGTCACGCAATATAGTCACACTCTGTTGTAACTTTTATAAATTATGCTGTCACTCACTCTCACTGACTTACTGGGCTACTCCAGTACTTTTGTGTTGCTACTAGATGAAAAAAGATGTACTAATAAAAGGATCCAACAAAGTACTCAAAAATGCTTATAACTCTGGACTTGTTTTCTTTCATGGTGAAATGCTGCAGCTTTCCTTTGGACATGGAAATGGCATACTTCCTTCTTGCTTGGCTGTAAGCTAAGCACACTGATAACCTTTTTCTCAGAATCATTAGAGTAGAAATAGAAATAGCTTGCGTGGCTCCAGGAAAAGGAGTTTGAATGAAGATCTGATATTATTATCACTGATTAATGATTTATAGCCTGAACTGATGGTTGATAGTATCCCATAAATGACAGTTACATGAATTGCTCTGGAAATTATTAGGCTTTCAAAAAACCATTAAATGAGCATGTCCCAGCAAGCTTTTATGACAAATAATTGTGGTTTACTTGAAACGTCTGGACTCAGAAAACCCAATAGCAGACCAGGATTAGGCAAAAGAACGTAGTTTATTTCCAGTCAGGGATCAAACGCCAGGTAATCAGAATAGAGACAGTACCAAAATCAAAAAGCAGGAGAGTAGTCAGGAATCCAAAAATCAAAACCGGGAAATCACAGGCAACGGTACAAAAACGGCACAAAAACGGCAGGCAAAGGCAAAGTAAAAAAAACAATCAAAAGTCAAAAACCACAAAACAACAAAGGCAAACAAACAGAATCAAAAGGCAAAACTCGAAGTCGGAAAACGGAAGGGTGTCTCAGGAATCTCAACAAATCTCTGGCTTTACTATTCACAGGCTCAGGAAATATGATCAACATTCTGACGGGGAATCAGAGGAAAAGTGGGTCTTAAAGACACAAGGAAGTGGAAGGGGTTACAAACAACGTAAGATGACCACATTAGGAGACAATAACAAGGAAATCACGAAAACATGGAAGGGACTCGGAAACAAGCATTACAAACAACGGGCTCAAGTAGGAGCGGAACGTGACTAGAATTAAGGAGGCATGGTCTCAAAGGAGAGACAGCTGAAACGAGTTAACCAGCATCTCAAGGACAGCTTAGTATCGCAGATAGAAAAGATACAGTGAGGAAACTTGTTAATTCTAACTAAATACAATTAGTATGTTAGTAAACATTTAAGTTAATGGTTTTAGTAATGTAATAATAATAATAATGCCTTGCATTTATATAGCGCCTTTCTCACCAAGCGGTGACTCAAAGCGCTTACAATGATGAGGGGGAAACTCGCCTCAACCACCACTAATGTGCAGCACCCACCTGGGTGATGCAGCGGCAGCCATTTTGCGCCAGAATGCTCACCACACATCAGCTGAGGTGGAGAGAAGAATTTTTTTGCCAATTAAACTGGGGGATGATTAGGTGGCAGATTGAAAGCCTGGGTTGGGAGTTTAGCCAGGACACCGGGGAAACCCCTACTCTTTGCGATGAGTGTCATGGGATCTTTAATGACCACAGTGAGTCAAGACCTCGGTTTAACGTCTCATCCGAAAGACGGCATCTCCTACAGCACAGTGTCCCCATCACTGCACTGGGGCATTAGTGTTTTTTATTTGACCAGAGGGAAGACTGCCCCCTACTGGCCCACCAACACCACTTCCAGCAGCAACTTGGTTTTCCCAGGAGGTCTCCCATCCAAGTACTAACCAAGCCCACACCTGCTTAGCTTCAGCCATTCAGCAGAAGCAGAGTGCATGGTGGTATGGCTGCTGGCTTCTAATGTGCATCTAATGTGCATCTAACTAATAAAAACCCGAGTGATTGTTAGAACGAGTTAGTAATATAAACAATATCAACACGGGAAACGTAAAGCAGAAAGTGAACAGAAAACGAAACTTCGGAAATACAGCGTGAACCCTTGGAAAATCCCGAAGTCACCCAAACAGTGCATGGGTAAACAAACACACGAATGCGACTCGGACAACCCACGAACAGAGGGGAATGTACTGATGAAATGAAAAATAATAAATCCAGAATATCAAATAATCATACAAATAGACAAACAGATGTACAGAACATAACATTACTATAAGATACAGTATGAAATAATGTCTAACTGACAAAATAGGCAATGACAAAATGCTGCTTGATGCTAATAACAGACTAAATCTACATATAATTGTTATGATCCGTGGAAAGGAACCCAAAAGCAGGCAGGGATACAGAAAACCGAAGTATAATGTTCAAGGCAACGGTACAAAAACAAGATCCAATGGGAAGTCAAACAGGCAGGGGTCGATATCGGGAAGGCTCGGCAGAGGTACAATACAGAATCCAAAGACAGGGTCGCGAGAACACGGACGGAGGTCAATACCAGGAAATCAAAACTCGAAACAAGACAAAAAACAAACAGAAACAAAAACCTACTATGACACGAAAACACTGACTCGGGAACAGAAACAAAAACCTACTATGACACGAAAACACTGACTCGGGAACAGAAACAAAAACCTACTATGACACGAAAACACTGACTCAGGAAAAAACAGATAAATCTTACTCGGGGGAAAAACAGGCAACAGACAATGCTACAATTATTAGTTTACGAACTCACAACGAGGGACTAAGACAGCTGGTATAAATGCAGGTGTAGACAGGTGCAGACACTTAGCTTGAGAGCAGCATGCGAAAAGAAATCAGGTGTGGAGGGTTGACAAGATAACAAGATAATTAGTACTCGTTAGTAATAAACCTATCCTGACCTAGCGTTAGTAAATTAGTAAATGACATGCACGAGAAACGTAAGGTAACATGAACACATGGTTAGAGAGTTAGTATTACCCAATCCTGATCTAACGTTAGTAGATTAGTAAATAGACACAGGAGAATGAAACAATAAGGGAAGCGTGAGTGACAGCAAGAGAGAGAAGCAGTATGAACGCAAGGCTGCGGAAAAACATGGAAAAATGTATGCTTCATAAACTGTGACAATACTAAACATGACAGAAATACAAAAC
Organism: Ilyophis sp. 1 JC-2022; assembly: GCA_022702515.1. Classification (NCBI taxonomy): domain Eukaryota; kingdom Metazoa; phylum Chordata; class Actinopteri; order Anguilliformes; family Synaphobranchidae; genus Ilyophis; species Ilyophis sp. 1 JC-2022. The sequence continues at coordinate 103,359,873 of CM040406.1, forward strand.
AGACTCAGAACATAATAATGATATGCACCATATAAATTACCACAGTTGTACTGCATAAAACATTTATAATTAATATTTGATCATCTGACCATATACCACATCTTATAAAGGACATGGAAGCAGGATACCCTTTTCTAAATTATGTTGCTGTTTTATTTTGAAGGGGAAAGCTGGTGTATCTGTTCAGTCAGGCTCGCAGGAAGCAATGTTCAGTCTGTAATCATTCAACCCAGCAAACTGAAACAATTAAGAATAAATCCTGTTTGAGCCACACTTCTCTGCGGTGGAGTGCTATTTGTTTGGTCTTTTTAAGACATAGAGAGAAAGTGATGTTTTATGGAAGGTGAGTTGGGTGTTGCGGACGCCTTTAATCAGCTTTGAAAGCATTGGTGAATTGGATAAGACATTATCCTGAAAAATAACGTAGGCGTCAAATCCATTGTACATTATGGCACCCCGGTAAACAAGGGCCTTTCAATATTTGGCTCATAGGAGAAATTCATCAGCTGGGTCAAAGCATTTCTTCTTTTCAACTTCTGGTCAGCTGAAACGAGGCCCAAATAGATTCTTTTTTTGTTGGGTATAAAACATAGCCGAATCAACTATAAGGAATGGAAAGTATTTCTGATTTTGTTTAGTTGTTTTTTTCTGCACCTCTTAAATTTGTAGTGGGAGACCTGCACCTCTCCGAGGTACACTACTCGAGGCGATTAATGGGCTCTCGCCAGGCTCTCCAGGTCAACAGCTACATCTCGGATCCTTCATCGAGTGTTCAGCTGGAATTACTCTCCAGGGCTAGTCCGTCGACCTCCAATTGTTCCTTTCACGGTCCATGTTTTCCGTCATCAGAATCAGACCTGCAGTCTGTTGCCTTGTGGGCCAGAACAACTGAAATTACACGTTTTCTTGGTGAGCTCCATCTCTTTACCTTATAATGACATATTCTGCCGTAATAAAAAGGAGAATGATGTAATTGCAGAATTAATCATATGTACAGCACATACTATCATCCTACACCTTAATACAGATTAAATAATGTGATGTACAGGGTTCAGCTCTCTTGAATTGCACTGATTTTCTGGATAACCTGAGTGCAAAAGCACTTAGCTTTTCACTATTCAGACTGCAACTATACAGGGTCAGACATAATAATCGATTAAACTTCTGTCTTTTACTCCTAGAAAGTAGGGTGCATCAGACCTCTTACTCTTTAACTCACCATTACCCCAGAGGCAACACTGGTTCAAACACGTTTACCAGGTGACCTCTTACTCTTTACCTCACCATTACCCCAGAGGCAACACTGGTTCAAACACCTTTACCAGGTAACCTCTTACTCTTTACCTCACCATTACCCCAGAGGCAACACTGGTTCAAACACCTTTACCAGGTGACCTCTTACTCTTTAACTCACCATTACCCCAGAGGAAACACTGGTTCAAACACCTTTACCAGGTGACCTCTTACTCTTTAACTCACCATTACCCCAGAGGCAACACTGGTTCAAACACCTTTACCAGGTGACCTCTTACTCTTTACCTCACCATTACCCCAGAGGCAACACTGGTTCAAACACCTTTACCAGGTGACCTCTTACTCTTTGCCTCACCATTACCCCAGAGGCAACACTGGTTCAAACACCTTTACCAGGTGACCTCTTACTCTTTGCCTCACCATTACCCCAGAGGCAACACTGGTTCAAACACCTTTACCAGGTGACCTCTTACTCTTTACCTCACCATTACCCCAGAGGCAACACTGGTTCAAACACCTTTACCAGGTGACCTCTTACTCTTTACCTCACCATTACCCCAGAGGCAACACTGGTTCAAACACCTTTACCAGGTGACCTCTTACTCTTTACCTCACCATTACCCCAGAGGCAACACTGGTTCAAACACCTTTACCAGGTGACCTCTTACTCTTTGCCTCACCATTACCCCAGAGGCAACACTGGTTCAAACACCTTTACCAGGTAACCTCTTACTCTTTGCCTCACCATTACCCCAGAGGCAACACTGGTTCAAACACCTTTACCAGGTTACCTCTTACTCTTTACCTCACCATTACCCCAGAGGCAACACTGGTTCAAACACCTTTACCAGTACTATACCGCTGAAATCCTTTCTGTGTAAAAAATGAGAACCTGCCACCCACTGCTAGCATTACAAAGATGTAAGATAGTCAAATAGTCACAAATATCCAAAAGTATCTACCTCTCAGACATCTCTCACTGATGGCTAACATTTACTTCAACTAATCATCGCAATGCAAATTTCATTTTTCTTGTAAAAACCCACAAAGAGGGCAACGCCCATTTAATTAATTTACAAATTAAGCACATCATGACCACATTACCAGTAAGATGATATCATTTACCATGACTAATGGTGATATCATTTACCATGGGTAAGGTAATGTATCAATTTGACGCTGACAGATTGCAGGCTCTGGCAATCTTACCTTTGAGTTAATTATATAACTGTACATGAACCATAATGTCATAGAGTGCATGAAGAGATTATATTGGCACTTTGGGAGATGGTTGGACTCCATTTGATTTATGCGTAAGGGTCACAAGTCTTATGCCATGAGAGAAAAATAGATTTTTACATTAGAATCAGCCTTGAGCATCAAATACTTATTGCCTTATTGCATGAACTAATAATACTAATAGTAGGCAAGAGTTAACTTTGTTTCAAATGTCTTACGGCTATGAGGAACACTGATGTTGAGCAATCAACGGCAAATGTCTCAGAAAAATAATTCCTGTAAGTGCTGTCCTGCTACAGTGGAGCTTCAAGGACTAACTCTATGGATTTTTTTTAAAACATCACAAAAGAGCTTTTTTGTTATACCTTATCTCAGGCTTTAAGCACTATTGCGGCACGGCCCCAACACTTAAACCCTAAAAAATAACATTTACATGGTGCTTTGAAGCTCATATCAAAGTTTAATGGTGATTAACATGAACGCACGTGCACACGTGAGCGCACACACACACGCAGAAATTTGTGATAATCTTATTTAAAGATTATCATTGAAAATCATTACGATTATCACAAGTTTATGTTAAATCACTGGTGCTAAACACCACCCACTTCAGAATGTGCTGAGTAACCAAAGATTACTTTTCCTAAAAATGCTAAAGCTGAAATAATATTATGTTTTCAGATACTGTAGTTCTTTTCATTTAGTGCCTGTGTTTTCAAAAGTATTATTTTGCCATGCATTGGTCCTCAAAGCCTATCACAGCAAAAATGGTGGTGTAAATTTAACACTGTTGGTGTATATTTAACACTCTAGGGTGTTTATATGAGTCCATGGACATGTACATGTACATGTACACCACAATTTTTGCTGTGTACTTTCAAAGGAAAGGAGGAACACAAAACAACCACCAAAAGCTCCCAATTAAGCCTTTGAACGCCACCATAGTAACATTTAACTAAACAGCATGTAATATAATTTCCCATTAACTCAAAAGTATTATCTCAAACAAATGTCTATAGACAATGTAAATTGGGTCGCACTTTAGTCTCCATTTAAAGATTTTATATAGAAGGTAAATGGACTGCAATTATATATTATATCTCATTATTATTTCTTTCCGATTCATCAGTTTATTCCCTTCTGTTCGTGGGTTGTCCGAGTCGCATTTGTGTGTTTGTTTATCGCTGTATCTTTTCTATCTGCGATACTAAGCTGTTCTTGAGATACTGGTTTACTCATTTCAGCTGGCTCTCCTTTGAGACCACGCCTCCTTAATTCTAGTCACGTTCCGCTCCTACTTGAGCCCGTTGTTTGTAATGCTTGTTTCCGAGTCCCTTCCATGTTTTCGTGATTTCCTTGTTATCGAGTCTATGTCTCCTAATGTGTTCACCTTACGTTGTTTGTAACCCCTCCCACTTCCTTGTGTATTTAACCCAGTCGTCCTAGTCCCTCTTCGCGAGTTTCTCAATCTTGATAGCGTTTGTCTGTTGCCTGTATTTTTCGAGTGTTCAAATATCTGTTTTTTCCGAGTCTTTGTTTCGTGTTTTAGTTAGGTTTTAAGTATCTGGTTTTTTTCCCAAGTTCTTGTTTCGAGTTGGTTAGTTTTTGTTGTCTGTTCTTTTTTGTTTATTTCTTCGTGCATCTTTGATTTCATGTTTTTTTTTTTACTTCTGCCCGTGTTCTCGCGACCCTGTTTCCTGGACTGTGATTTTGTACCTCTGCCGTGCCTTCCCGTTTTTGACCTCTGCCTGTTTTTTTACTCTTCTTTTGGATTTTGATTTTTGACATTAAACTTCGGTTTTCTGCACTCCTGCCTGCTACTGGGTCCCTTATTCCACCGGCCATAACACAAACAGCTAATGCAATGCTGCAGATGTTTCGCTGAATCGCAGCTATAACAACTAGGCTAGATGCAACATGTAATCAATCTATTTAAAATCTAATCTCCCAGACAGAGACTCTCGCCACTATCCTCAATTCACTGAGTATGCTAGGCTAGCAAATATTATATCCTAAGCAATGCGTAACAGTTAGTTATCAAGAAAAGACAGCACAGCATAGATTGATCAAAGGAAGTGACCTCGCATATACATTGCCAAAGAAGAATGGGCATGTGTGAGTTTCTAAAACCTGTTGACTTGCACTGGGGCATGGGCATTGGGGTCTAACAAAGCCCCTGTTTCTCAAATTTTTTCCCTTTTCTATGCCTGTGTAATTTCATTACAAAAGTCTAAATTCACTCAAACTCAGATGGAAAAAGTGATGCGACTGGTCACACTGACCACACACTATATCCCAGCCCTGCGCCACCCCAATACATCTCGCTAAGGGCCTCATCATCATTGCATGTGTACTTAAATGTTGGTGTGAACGGAAAACACGCCTTTTGCTGAGTGCCAGGCCAGCCTGCAGTCTGTACACTTCTGCCAAAGTGGACTGGTTTCAAGAGCAGGACAAATGCACTGCCCTCTCCACAGCATTTCTTCTCACACAACTGAGAAAAGTCTTTACGTCAACAGCCCGCAGGAACAGACTTATCAGCTTGATGGCATGCAGAGGGCTGCGTAAAACCTTATGACGATCACCTTCTTTTTGTCGTATGTTTAGTTTTTTATTTTTCTGTTTTTGCAACGTTCTAATTTCTCCGCCTGCGCTACACAAGGTCATCTCACACTCATGACAATTTCAGTGTGCCAGTAAACGGAACCAGCCAATCAGAAAGTAGACGGTGAGATCCCATCCCACATTTGAAGATACACAATTTCAGAAAATAGATATATATTCAGGGAAACCAACAATAGCAGCACACAATTCATGTCTTGCCTGCCATCTTATCTTAGTATAACCTTGGAGTTGTGGGAGATAAGCTCTTGTACGTGGTTTTAGCTCTCTATCAGTGTCATTTTAATATCCTACACTTAAACAGCCAGATTCTGTAAAATTAAATAAATAACTGCAAACATAAAAATACATACCTCTATAATTTCCGTGCAAAGGCAGAGGTCCTAGGAAGAACAAATGGATCCGTTTTATGTTTTGGCCGGTAAACTCAAACTCACTTCACAAAGCAATCACTTCATATAAAGTAAAAAAATTGCATTGACTCTGTTCAAAGAGCTCATGGTGGGTTAACCTGCAAAGTCTTGATGGGATTCTTAGATCATTAAACTCTCTGGGTTTGATTGAGCGAGAAGGGCTGGGATCGTATTCTTTCATCTGCATTCTCCATGCCATTTCATATTCGCTACGGATGTGAGAAAGTGAAATGCATTAAAACAGCACATTTATTTTGCAGTGGGCTCAAACTGTGTGGGTATGTGTATGTCTTCGTGCACAAGCATGCCTGCTCAAAATAATATTGTTGTGCAATAAGAAGTTCATTTTCCTAGCCAAAAAACTCACAGGGTTCTGAATTCAAGGTTACCATGCCATTAGTAAAAATAATGGCTATTAGGAATGGATATACTTATAGTACACCAAGTAATGTCTTTTGATACAACATTTAGATAATGTTGAGGGAATGTTCACCCTCACACAGCCAGAAAGCTGGAATCTCGAAAAATTCAGCATTAAAAAGCATTCAACTGGTATCACAAAGAGAACAAATGGCATCACTAAAATCTCAGACAGTGCAGTAGACAACATCTCAGTATGAGGAGTCTCAGTGGGATCCTGTATAATTCATGACCGATCAAACAATGAGAAGGTTTGAGACATAAGCATAGCTGTTGCGTTCATCAGGAAAGATGCAGATATTGTTGTATCCAGGTCTTTCAACCGGGGCGAGAGGGCTGACGAGTACCGGTTTCAGACGGGAGACATGAAACGTGGGGTGGATGCGCATCGAGCGCGGCAGTTGCAGTCGAAATGTGACTGGGTTGATTTTTTTTATAATTTTGAAAGGTCCCACAATAAAGTAGCCTTATATGAGTTTTGTCTGCACATCTTGACCAGTGAGCTTGGGTGGCGCGGGGGGGGGATGTTGCACTGTGACACTGTAAAGCAACCCCCCCCCCCCCCCTTTGATTCGCCTTGCATGTGTTTGAGGAAACATCTCACAGAGTGATCACTTCTGTCTGACACATCGCACCCCCTTGGAATCGGACCGAAGGGGAAACAGCTGGCAGACAGACAAGAACACAGAGAATAATTGGATTTGTAAGCCTGACACAAATTGTTATTGATTCTTCTCCCTGATTGCCAGCTTTTAGAGAATCCCCACCTGGGAAGACCAAAATGGTGAATTGCTGCCTCTGATTAACCATGAATGTTTTCAGCATGTTGTATTAGTAACAACTGCAGTGGTAATTATGGTGGTTGTAATGCCAATAGAAGACATGGAACTACTGATGGTAGTGGTTTAAATAGTAGCAGTGGTCATAGTAATAGTAGCCTTGTTACACATTTGGTTTGGTATTTGTATTTGTAAAAACTTGTGGTTTGTTACTATTGTTACACATTGCTGTAAAAATACATGTTACAAAAACCATAAAACAGTTGTGACACAACGAAATGCATGTGTTGCAATCAGGTTTAGCTTTTGTAAGTTTAATGATATGTAACACTCGATACATTTGTACAATATATAAACAGTCATTCCACTTTATCTGTCTACATGGGAACACTTTGATTGCATAGGTATTATGTCTACTTAATGTAAAGTAGTATCGTCAGTTTTTTTTTCTCAAATGTTCAATGCAATCTGGGTCACTTGTAAGTGGATGTTCTTCACTGAATAGTCTTTTCACACTGCTGCCCTTACACACTGCTGGCTCTTACACTATTACAAGAATATAATTAAGTTTGCTTGGCAAAACCTGCTGAACAGTTAGCAGTTCTCTTATTGCTTTTTTCTGTGTACATTATCCCGATATGCAGCTTTCCAGCCTCGGTGTTCCTCTATAGGGGGCTTGAACCGATAACCCATTTATTGCTATATGTCTGTGTCCTTTTCATTCTGTTTATTTTGATTTTGAAGCCTTATTTTCTTGGTTGATATCCCTACAAGGATCCAATAAAGCCACAATTCCACAAGGATTCAGATTGGATTCAGTGGCTCTAATAACCACTTTTTTTGGAGGGGGGGTGGGTTGTTTCACCTATGGTCACAGAAAATACAGCAAGGATAACAGGGGTTATACCATGGAGAGTTATACCATGGTGGTGTTCAGTTGAGTGAGGAGTGAGACAGAGAATCAAGCTGCTTTTTCTCCTCTCTGGGTTAGCATTGTTAGTTGTTACCACATGTTATTAACATGCCATCAGTAAAGCTGGTAATATGCAATTAAGCCAGGTGTCATTAAGATGCCTCAGGGGCTCTCAGCGCTCTTCTTTTGGCTAAAGGAAGCACATGAGCTCTACAGGAAATGTATGTCAAAAACAGGAATCGTTTTTTTCCCCCACATGTTAAAACAAAGGAGAATACAGATTTGTGATGAATATACCCAGCTAAAATACGAATAATTATGGGTAAAATGCAAATTGCAAAGTAAGATAATTCTGTTGCCCTTTTTCTTTTCTTTTACATATCACATAACTCACATTGGACACAAATGACTGTGCCCCTTTCCAGATGTTCACCGTTGTAATCTGAACAGCCAGCGTGAACTGGCTGTCCTTGATTGGAGTGACCTCAAAAAAAAGATTTAAATGCGGAATGTTGCATTCCTTTTTTAACTATGCCCGTGAGGGTTGTTGAACTAAAGTCAAGATTGTAAAATAGGATTCCAAAGCATTTACTGGTCCTGCGTGTACTGATATGGCAAGTAAAAGCAAGTCACCCTACCATTTTCTAGCTCGTCTTTTTTTTGACATATGGCCATTAAAATATGACTTCAAAGAGATTCTATTATTATTATTATGGATTCAAAATGTTATCAGTTAATGTAATCTAATGATATCAGTTTTTTTGTGCACACTTAAACGGTGCTGTTAATTTGCTGTGCTTACAGCATTAAAGCTTTTCAAGCCCATTGTTTGAGGATTCTTTTTGTGAAGAGCTGGGAGTCAGTTGCTCTAATGCCTGGTTCCCAGGAGGAAATGAGCTTGGAGATGCAAAGGCGATGGTCTGTGGCCCATTTTCTTCATGTAGCCAAGAGACACTGTTCACCAACATTCTACATAAAAATACCCCACCCAACACCCCACCCACCCAATGGTGAATTTAAGCATCACAGACACTTTTTTTAAAAACTCGTTAAAAAAAACCCTTAAATATTGTCAGGGGTGGCGTACGGAACGAAGGACGAAGCGCAACAATAGATGTTCTATAAGTGTTCTTAACGAACACCACAAGGTGGGGGGGAAACCCGCAAACAGGGAATTAATACAACAAGAAAATAATAAACTCTCTCTACCATGAGAGATTCCGCTACCAAAGTCAAAGCGACCCGTATTGGGCAAAAGACTCTAACCCTAAAGATTAAGACAATAACAAACAAAGAAAGTCCTATCGCTCACAACGAGGGAGCCGAAAAACACAAACAAGAAGAAAAGAAGACGGCGAAGACAATCTGTCTAGGACAGGGAGACAGAGATTAAGCCAAGGGACAGACGATGGTGGAGGATAACCTATGCTAAGTTTCTAATAAACTCTTAGACACCTGCAACAAATCCCGTGTAACAACAACACGTTGACGTGATACGGTCGTCACAAACTGTCAGTCCTATACCATGAATTATCGGCTTTCCTTGTCAAATCAATGGCAATATGGAAGCGTCAAACAAAGGCGACGCGAGGTTTAAATAATGAAAGGAAATGCCGAACAGGTGAAAACACTGAGCAGAAAGAAAAACCAAAACACGAAACGGACAACGAAAACAAAAGGAAGAGACGCTACAAGAGCGCTCCCCAGGGAAGTGGCCAACAAGAGAAGAGCAGGCTGAGAAACCATGACAAATATATCTATTTTTTGCTTGTTTTCTATTTAACTTGTGTTTTTTGCTATTTTATAGTTCAGAATGTATAGCTGTGTTCTCTGTTCATTACTAGGGATAGCTCCTACGTTGTAAGAAAGTTGTGCTTCATCAGACCTGCTTTGTAGTCACGTCACTGACCTCAATATGCACTTATTGTACGTCGCTTTGGAGAAAAGCGTCTGCCAAATAAATGTAATGTAATGTCATTTACAGGATAGCCTCTTGTTTTTAAAACCATTCAGAGTAATGAAGCATTTTATTAAAAGCTTCCACAAGTCCATCATATTCAAAGCTATTACAGGGTAAAGGACATCTAAAATCCCAAAATCAACCTTTGGGAATGTTGATTAATGAGAATAGCTTAACAGGTGGTAAGGTACAATATGGAGAAGAGGTTTTTTGGCTCCTGTATTAGCTCCAAATGCTAACTCATTCATCTAATGGTAAATAGAGTATATCAGCCATTTTGTGAATCAAAGTTATAAGTATAACTGGAATCCATATATTATGGGGTCCTAACACTTAGACACAGTATAGTGTTCAGTGTTAAATCAACTCTTACAGAGTTGGTGGTGGTACTCCCTTGTTGGTGTTTGTTGGGCCGGGCAGGCGGCTGGTGTGCGGGTGGTCACGAGTGTGTGCCAGAGACAAAATGTAAAAAATATTTTTGCACAACTTAGACTGTCATGTGAGGGCAAGTGTGTGCCGTGACGTGTGTGGGTAACGGACATGCTTACCTTTGTTTTTAGGGGAACCGATCAGAACCACACACAGACACCAGAATGTAGTAGGAATCAGGCTTCATTCAGAGTCGACAGAAAAGGGGTCAGAGTCCAGCACAGTGCAATACAGGATAGGCAGAATCATAGTCAAGTCCAGGCAGGAGTCAGAGTTCAGCAAACAGAGCAATGCGTAGAAGGCAGGGCGAAGTCCCAGAAAAGGCAGGGGTCAGAACCGGGAGATCAATCCGTGGGGCTGGATAACAGAAGGGCGAAGGGCTGGAGCGGGGCTTGGACAGAGATGGGTAGGCGGGCAGGAAGACTGGGGCAGGACTGGACGAGGACAGCCAAGGCGGGCAGGAGAACAGGAGGAAGACGGGATGACACAGGACTGGAAACAGGAACTCGGAACAGGCAAGAAGCAGGCAGGAATAAACGCAGGAAAGTAATTAGACAAGCACGAATACAGGGCAAAAGACGATCTGGCACAAAACAGAAAAACAGGTGACTTCATATGCCAGATTGATGACGAGACAACGGGGAACAGGTGGGACTATACAACATGAGGAAACACATATCAGGTGCGGGAGGCAGAGACACGAAATTGAAAAAAGGAAAAAACGTGAAACGGAATACAAACACAGAAAACACACAGAAATGGGGAAACCAGGAAATCATAACACAGGGGCATGGGACGTGACGGGAAGAAAGCCTGTGTGTCCAGCGGAGTATCCGGTGGGAGGGAGGACAGAACCAACAGAAATTGGAATTATCCTTTGTCCAGCTACATGTATAACTTTTATGAATTGCTGTATAAACTAGATTAACAATTCCTAAAGAAATTGTAGGTGTGGTTGCTTCACAAATATCAATGGCTGGAAATGGCATAGAAAGATGGTAATATAGTATAGTGTGAGGTGGAAAATAAAAGGTGGAAATGGTATGAACTGTTAATGTGGTATAAAGGGATCTAGTGAAGGTGAAAGTGTTGAAATATGGTGATGTAGCCTATTTTGTGGTAAGTAGTCTAAAGAACCTGGAAGAGATACAAAGAAGTCATGAATTGATGTCACGTGGCGCTGTAATGGCGACATGTAGTCCAGCTGTCTCTCGTGTTTGTGTTTGTTAATTTTAATGTATTTTGTTGTGCTGGGCTTTTGTCTTTTGTTTTTTCATGCGCCATGTGTCTGTGATGGGGCGGGACCCAGCAGTTTTTCAATTCAGCCACTGTAGGTGCTGTTCCTAACTCCTAACTGTTATCGGGCTAAAATATTTGTGATCAACATACGATACTGATATTATTACCATTGGACATATTATATTTATTAGGTTCACAAAACGATGAGCTAACTTTTAAGCCAATAAACATGTAGACGTGACCGGTAGTTTTTTGTTTTAATCTCTTTTAGATGAGACAGTACTGTCAAAAATGGGGGAACGCATTATCATTTATTGGCTCAATCTTATTGGACTTATTTCTTCACAAAAACGATAAATTAACTTTTAAACCAATAAACATGTAACGTTAGACATGACCGGTAGTTTTTTTTAGTTTTAACGTCTTTAAGATGAGACGAGACTACCAAAGAAGGGGCGTCCATTATCGGGCGGCTGTTGTAATCCATAAAAAAGCTCATGATTTTTGTTGTTTTAAAAATCAATTAATAATTTATTTCATCAATAAAGATAACTACCGTTTGAATAACCAATATGTTGGCAAAAAACTAGTTGAGTTGATCACACACATTTTGCTAATATTGTAATTGTGCAATACACATATCAATCTATTAATCCACAGTGGCTGCACTGCACCCAGGACACCATCTCCCCTGATGTTTCTGGGTTTCTCAGACCACAGACACCACACACCACATTTTCCTCCTCCCATTGCCTCCCATTTCTTTGTCCTTTTTCCTTTTTTTCTCTCTTTTATGGCAGCATTGGTGGAGGTGGAGGTGATGACTGTGGTGACAGCAGTCTGGGTTCCTGTGAAAAAAAAACAACGTAGAAAACATGAGGCATGCATTATGCACATTATGTGTGTCAACGGTATTCAGGGAAAACTAAATTGTTATTTTGCATAACCCGTTTTATTCTGCATGTCACTGTCATATAACCTACCTGAAGGTGGTGTCCTAGAGGTGGAGGCAGTGGTGAAGACAGAGCCTGAGGTGAAGACGAGGACAGAGGTGGAGGTAGATGCGGAGGTGGAGGCAGAAGAGAAAGCAGTAGGGGTAGAGGACACCGCGGAGTATGGCCGTTTTACCGGCCTTCGTTGTACTAAAAAAAATGTAATAAAATGTTGATACAAATAATAGAAAGAAACAAGACAGGTGTCAAAGTAATAAAACAAGAATATAGGAAACAATTTGTTTATGTATAATGTTAACTACCTCTAAGGTTGTTGGGCCACGTGTTATGTGAGAGGGGGTTGGTGTAGGAAGAGACAGGAGGCGATGTTGTGGCTGTGATGTTTATTTGCCCGGAGGGGGTGGTGGGGAATTGGAGGAGGCCTGTCCTGTGTTGTTGCGGTGTAGGCTGCAGGTGCAGGTGCAGGTGGTTGTGCTGGTGGATGGCTGTGCAGCTGCAGGGGGAGTGGAGGAGCTTAGAGAGTGTTGTTGTGGAGGAGCTTAGAGAGGTGGTGCTGGTGCTAGGACCCGGTTGCATGTCAGATGGCATCAAGCGTGACTCATCCATTATGGATGAGAAGATGCCCATGTTCCTAAAGCCTGCCACCAAAATCTTCCTCTCCTTGCGGCTCTTGTATGGAATGTTGAATATTTTTGGGAAACTCAGCTTTTGTTACAATGTATGAATTTTGATATTGGGAACACTGCTCGGCCTGAAATGAAAAAGCACTCTTGAGTGGCTCAAAATATCCAACATCCAGAGGCTGAAGGAGGTGGGAAGTGTGCGGTTGCAGGCAAAGGAGCATGACACCTTCCCTTACAGCCATTCGACACACTTCCAGGTCCATGTGGCTTTTATGTTCATCAAAAATGAGAAGGAGCGGGCGTTCAGGAACGGCGTGGCGGATGCAATGCTGGAACCACCTTCTGAACAGCTCCCCGTCAATGTGCCCTGCCTTAAATCTTGAGTACAGGGCATTCCTGGGACATCACTGTGTGAATAATGGATCTGCTGGGAAGCCCGACTTGAATATGATGTTTGGGGGATGTCTCCTCCAGCAGCATTGAAAGAGGCCAGCACTGACATGTGTTCCTTGGTGCCACGGGACTGGCGGTAGACATGTTTAGCTCCTCTACGTGACAGCACTTTCTCCCTACCCCTCTCTATTGAAACCCCAGTCTCATTGCCGTTGTAGATTTGACTGGGTTTGTCCTTCAACCTCAGGGCCTCCAGGGTCCCGTCCAGAAGGGTGTAAAACTGGTCTACCACCTCCAGCGTAGCACAAGCTGCCCGTGCCCCGTCCAGCAGGGTGTAAAACTGGACCACCATCTCCCGCGCAGCACAAGCTGCCCGTGCCTCGTCCAGTAGGGTGTAAAACTGGACCACCACCTCCCGCGTAGCTGCCCGTGCCCTGTCGGAGTTGTCCGGCCTCCTCATGCTCAGGACATCGGTGTACCTTGCTCTGAAATTTCTCCACCACGTCTTTCCCAGTTTTGGGATATTCCCCCCCCCCGGTGCCTCTTCCGACGCAGTGCCGTTACAAATGTCGCCAGGATGTGGCGGGTCAAGAAGAAGCCACGGGGCGTGCAGTAGAGGCAATACTGCACCAGAGAATTCTCATCATCTGGTGACAGCATTGTGGGTCCCCCACTACGGCTCCCGTGGACAACCCAGCCACTGATCCTGTCCTGCATGGTCTGTCTCGGCACCTGATGGATCTGAATATTACTGGAAATAAAACAGCATTTTGATTAACATTTATGCTTGTTATTTGCTTATCATTTTACAAAGGTGTTTTACAAAGAATATTGACTTTGGTTATCATTGTTTCTGCTGTTAGTGATGGTTTACTGACGTGTATTCATTCACAAACTAACCCCAGCAGCCTTACGGACAGGCATCCCCCTCTCACAGTCCTCCATGGCCGCTGTCATGTCCTCTTCCTTCCACTGCTTCCTCTTCTCGGGCTATAACATATAACTGATTTAGATACTGCATTGTCTTTATTGATAATGATTATTGATATATAGTGGGGGACACTCACGTTCATAGTGGGCATGATGTGATGGTAATAGGCTAATATCTAGTCTCTATTCGAAAAGAGGAATGTATCATTATTGTGCATGCAAGTTCAGTCATACCAGTAAGGTGTGTATACATATACAGCAATGACGATTTGTAGCTTAAGGTTTAACATAATTAATGGCAGAAATAACAGACATATCGCTCAACGCAGCAGGTGCTTGTAAACATTATCTGTGATGGGTGAAAAATTCAATAGGAAACAACATTGGTTCATATTTGTTGTACAGATTGTCTATAATCTATCTAGTTAAAGTTTTACCAACATTTTATTTTATTTAATCCCCCGAAGTAAACATGACTATGTGGTGTAGTAGCTACACCAGCGCGGAAATATCAGATTTCGGACATTTTTTTCAGATAGGGGGCATGATAAAAATGCTCACAAAATGTGTAATTATGGTCAAATATTCATGAAATTGAGCGGATACATACCTTATTTGGTTTGAAGTGGGTGGAAAATAGTGGTTTTCTTTTTTTCCGTTGGTCGGACACGGCCGTGCCCGATAAAGGGCGCCCAGTAGCTACTCTACTTATTTTTCCAGTCTATGGATCTGCATATAGCTACCACAGTGGCAGATACTCATACTTGACTATTTCTGATCAAGTTTGTGACCCACATCAAAGTTGTTTACAATTTCAGAGAAATATGAATAGGCTACTATAATTGGGACATTGACGACTAGGCTAGCACCTTAGATGTGGCTAATAGCCTGCATGTTCATGGTGAAAGAGCGCATTGCTCTTGATGCAGCATTTGCTGTAGTTATAGTCCAATGATTATTATTTTTGAAAGCTAAAGTGAGTATGATCATTTCAGTTGCAGATGGAAAAAAGCTACATCGTTAGCTATGGAATTTCTTGTCCGCATTTTTTCAAGGTTGTTGACAGTTGCTCATCGCTCACATAGAGCAGAACGTTAAGTGATTCAAAAATCCGCTTAGTGCTCACACACACTGAACATTCTCGCTGTGTGCTAGCCTACTGCCCATTGACCCCCATTAAATTTTTGGCAATAAAATGTCAAATATCTCAAAAAGTGTATATGGTATAAAGCTAAAAAGTAATAGCAACCTGGAGGGGGTATAAAGGTATAATATTAGTATGAATGGTGTGAACGGTGTAGGTAAAATCGGCGGAATAATAATAACGGTAAGTCTGAGCGATAACAATAGGTGTGGTTTTTCAACCACACCTAATAAAAGTGAAGTTTTACCTTTTACTACAAGGTCTGTGTACTGTTTGGAAAGTGCTGGACCCATTTTAAAACCTGTCTAGATGTCCAGGATCAGGATTGACCTGATTTCCCATGTTATATGGAGGGCCACATGTGTTGTGCAGTGAATTTCATGTGAATCAGTAAAAAAAGAACTACGGTCTACAACATCTGTGTTACGTTCTCAGTTACGTCGAAAGGCAAACTGGACAGATAAGGGCAAGGCAAAAGAATAGTCGTACAAAAGGGTATCGCGGAAGCTAAAACAGATCTCTGGCATAAAAACAGGTAGCAGGCACAGGAAAAGTAATACGACGTTCTGACACAGACTGGAAGTAACACGGGGCTTAAATGCACAAGGTACAAATGACACAAAGGGAATCAGGTGTGTGAAAGGGCGGGGATCCAAACGAGACAATTGAAAATACAATTGGGAACACTGAAACAATCACGGAGACAACTAGGGAAAACGCGGACTGGATTCCAAACATACACACGATAACAGATGACCTGGAGTTTCAGGAAATCGTGCATAGATTAAGATGACAGGAAGAGAAGATCAGATGCAGCTGGGAATGATTAGCAAGGACAGAACAGCGTGAAAATGTGCGCTCTAATATGTTAGTGAGATTAGTAACTATACACACCCCTGCCGTTAGTATGATTAATAAGTATATACAAATTAGTTTGTTAATGGAGTTAGTAGATCTTATCTATCATTAGTATGTTAGTGGTAATTAGTAAATCTAAGTGCACAGAGATAGGTGTGAAGCAAGAGGGAACCCGAACACCAATGAGATCACCTGAATGGTACAGAGACGTAAACAGGGAGTGACAGATCAGAAGTAAAACAAGCAGACAAAGGAAAACTAGGAAAAACTGGAAAATAAACAAGCCAGAATACAAACTAAGAAACAATAAATACAAAATAAAGATACAAATAACAAGCAAGACTCAGATCCTTACAATCTGTGGTTCTCTACAGTATTTATTGGACTTTTACTGAAAATACAAGAGG
Organism: Ilyophis sp. 1 JC-2022; assembly: GCA_022702515.1. Lineage (NCBI taxonomy): Eukaryota > Metazoa > Chordata > Actinopteri > Anguilliformes > Synaphobranchidae > Ilyophis > Ilyophis sp. 1 JC-2022. The sequence continues at coordinate 103,376,449 of CM040406.1, forward strand.
CTACTGCAGCCATGGTTTCTTGAAACAAATTTGTTCCACATGAGGAGAGGGACCTGTTGACCACATTCTGTGATACAATTAAACAGGGTGTGAGTGCTCCAAGATTTGTGATCTGCATTATAATGCTACCAGATGGACAATCTGAACTATATTTTAACAGTTCGTCTACCGTTTGTAAACTTTTTGTGTTTGTGTGGGTGCCTAATGTGTGTATTCACATGCAGGAGCCTGTAAGTGTATGTGCATGTAGCGTGTGGTGGGCATAGGTATAGCTCATCATTTGGAGAGTGTCACTTGAGTTTCCGCCTGACTGTGCAATTCACAGAATGCAGCCATTGGCCTGGCCAGCCAGCCAGCAGAGGGGACAGCCAGCCCTGTGCTAGGGTGAGGCTCTGATTGTGGGGGGCAGAGGTACCATCACTCACTGTCCCACGCCCCACGCCTTCCCTAATAGCCTTTCATTTGTATCCCATCTCTCCAGCCGATCATATCCTCATTAGTTTTCATTTATCTCTTTACAGCGCCGTCTCACTTGCCCCAATGATCTTCCACACTCATTTTACCCTCATCACTTTTATCTACAGAATCGACAGGCTGGCAGGGTTCCAGGTCCCCTCCGCCTCTTCAAACCACATCAATTACCCTGCTTGCCTGCCGCGGGACAGCACAACAGAGGCCGGTCTCCGCCAGTCCCCATATCCCAAGCAGCAAGGCAGGGCAAACACCACGGACACCAATATCAAATTCAAATTCAAATATGCTTTATTGGCATGATCACATGCCTGCATAGCATTGCCAAGGTGATTGTTTATGCGCAATTTAAATTAAAAATATATAAAAACAGAAATTGGCACCAATATTTATATCAGTCTTTTTTCGACATGTTTTTTTTTTTTGCATAATAACAACAGGTTCATGATCCCTACATAAGTTACAAAAGTACAGAAGTATCATGAAAAGGTATTTTTTCATCATTAGGGATATTCTATTAAAAAAACACTCAAGTGGGTCAAGGTGAAACTTATTCTTTAAAGTAACTCATAGTGTAAATTCACTAAATCGGATGTTTTACTTCTTTAGTTTGATATGTCTTTTGTTTTTATGATTTATATTAGTATTTTGTGTTGTCATCTGTCAAATTGTATATTTTCTTTGTTGATTTCTGCTGAATGAAAGATTTCCCAGGCTGAAAGAAAAAGACTAGAGCACATTCAATTTATTTTTCTATACAGCTAGTAATATATAAATTAATACACTGAAAGGGGAGCAAACACAAGAAAAAATAGGGGATGGAAGATGAAAACTCTCTCTCTCGCTTTCTCTCTCTCTCTCTTGCTCGCTCTCTCTCTCTCTCTCTCTCTCTCTCTCTCAAGGTACCTTGTAAGGAGTGCTTTCTGGAGGTCAGTGTGCAGTTAAAGGGGGTGAGTCACTGCCCAGAGAACATAGCTAAGGTCCAGGATAGAGGAACTGCAATAAAGGCAAGAAAACAAGGCCCACCATACGAGGAGTTCCACACACAGCCAATAACCACATGCTAAAGCCCCACACCTCCAGGGATTTGATCGTTTATTCCCTGAAAAAAGTGGGATTTTTCTCTTTTTTGCCATCTGGCTGAACTGTGGCAATAACAGAAATGACCTGAAACAGGGCCTACACCGTGGGCCAGTGATATCACTGTTAATCCAGTGCAGATCTCACATCACAGGGAAATATTATCATGGCTAAACCAGCGTGGTTCCTGTATCATGGGGGAAATGTTATCACAGCTAATCCAGACCAGACCACTATTGTCAATATTATTCAACGCTAAACTAGATGAGCTACTGAAGCATGGGGACACATTATCACATCTTGCCCAATACAGATTCTGTACCTTGAAAGGAATGTTGCACAGTTAATACATATCAAATCTACCCCATTGGACAATGTTTTCACTGCTAATTCAGTTTATGTCCTACACAACTGGGTGATATTTAATTGGATGATGCTGCACAGCTAATCCATGACAGATCCTATCCTGACAGGAACATATTATCATATTTCTCCTGTACATAGTCCATGTTTTGAGAGGATTTTTACATTGAGAAATTAGGCAAGCAATCGGTATTTGGTTAAAAAAAAAAACTCTGTATTGTTTGCGCTCCAGACAGATGGACAACAAACAACCAGTGGTTATAGCTACTTTCACTCAGCGTGGTACACAGACAATCACTTTGAACAATCTGGTATTCCAGATAAGTCCCATTCTGTGTCATGTCTGGCCCCTTATATCAAACAGATGTTGCTTTTATTTCACCACATACAGGTCCCTCGCCTTCTTCCAGTATAGTTTGTCTCATCGTTTTATTTTGTCAAAATACATATTAACAAAATAAAATTCCTCAAATAAAAACATGCTTCAAGTGCATCTGCATGTTTCATTTGTTACAGTTGTTATAGATCTGTAATATCTGTGATATAACATTCATACAGGCTATTCACTCCAAGGTGAAGACTACGTGTTAATAAGTTATAATCTCAAGAAGTGGGTTTTAGCGTTGTGGTCCACATAACCATGTCACTGATATGGCACAGTCGCTGTTATTGATAACTGACAATATTTATAACTGAATGGAGTTATCGTGTGGCACTGCTTTGGTTTTCTCCCCTCCCTCTGCCGACAGTATTCTCATTCCCAGAGCGTGCGTTCGGGATTCACATGCCCGGCCAGGCCTGGAGCTCTCGTCTGCCTGATAAAGGGGCTCTAATCTCTCTACTTTGTTCATGAGCTCTCCTTCTCTAATCTACCACACTTCTGTGTGTTGCTACCAATTGTTCACAATCACTTACCACCTTCTCGAACAAACACCACGCATTCGCACCAGCTTGCAATTACACGCGCACAGGCACACACTTGGACTTTCTCACACACTCTCTTAAAGAACACGTTCACATTGTCACACATCTCGTACTCACATACAAACATAAACAGAATTACACACCTGCATTAAATGAATACATAATCTCTCACTTTCACATGTTTTGCACATGTACACAAACTCACACATACTCATTTGCATATTTGCATGAAACATATCTCTGTCTTATGCACACTCGTACAAACATGTTTATGCACACCTCGCCCCCAAAGCTAACCCCACCCAATTTAACTCCAACAAAACCACACACACACACACACACACACACACACACAAATGCTTCTGTGACCTTGAGAAGAGCACAATTTAAAACAAATACAAGTGTATGGATTTATCATATGGCTGTATACCTATACTCTCTTCAGACTGCATATTGAAATGAATCTTGTATCTTCATACTCCCAGCCCCTAGCACTCTATTCTTATGTATTTACTTTAGGATTGCTATATTTCATATATTACATGAATCTATCAGACACTATGATCAAGAGGGACTTGCGGTGTAGCAGAACATAAGTGCATTCACCTGAATGGACTCATATAAGCAATAGCAACATCATTTCCAGACCAGTGAGCGTAGATGCAACATCACTAATGCATCAATGTAAGTTAGCTGTGCTACCTCAGAACCAAAATACAAACTGAAGGAATATAGATTACATCCGTAAGAAAGGGAAAACAAACATTAAACAGTAAAAATATCATAAATGAAAACCATAAAAATAACTGATTTAGTACAAAAGATGGGAGTGTGAGGGTGTGGGGATGGGAGAGGAACTAAGATGGCAGTGAGTCTCCAGTCTGCAACAGAAGATGGAAAATGACTGTGCTGATTCCATAGGTATTAGCTGCAGGGATTTAAAGCAGAGAAACCAGCGAGGAGGGAATTGAAATAGCCCAGGCGTGCGAATACCAGGGCCTGGACTAGGAGCTGTGTTAAAATAGGTGGTGGGAAAGAGACGATTCTTTGGATGTCGTATGGAAAGAATGTACATGCCTGACTCATCGAGCGGGGGGGTATTTCATAAAGTGGGATTGAGGAGTAGATTTGAGGACACCCTCCCTGCGAGGCTTCCGGCAGTAGAAGAGCTCTGAGTGACCTTTTCTGTAGCATCTATATTAAAGGAGAGGTCTAGCGGTGGTGAGACTTTGAGGGAATGCACAGCATCTTAGTCTTTAGTCTCCCATCCAGCATGTGATGTCCTTCAGGAAAGCTGAGAGATGAAATGAGACCTGAATATTGGCTGAAAGAAAGAGAGAAAAATACCTATCATCACTGATATAGCATGCTTGTAACATGCTCTGTGGTTTATATGGATGTTAGCCAGATGACTATAATTTGTTTATATGTATTATTACATATGTTTGACGGTTGGGGGCGGAGACCAGACACAACCAAATATGGATCTTAATAAAGCGACTCACTAGTAGGTGAGATCGCCAATAAATCTCTTACGAGACTGCTACTCCAAGGTAATATACCAACAAAAACAGGAACCTCAAACGGAGGATTCCAAACTGAGGAGAAGGAGTAGCAAAAATAGCTTTTAAGCGTTTCTCTGTGAACCAAGACCCTAAGTAAGGTTCGACAGGTGCAACAGCAAATCAACACGCCTGCAGACCTTAGAACCAATGAGAGCAGGAGGAGTTGCAGGCAGAGCGAAATCTGCACATGTAAGAACCATTTAGCCAATTAGACGTGGCAAACTCGAATTAGTGAAGCAGGAGTGGAAAGAAAAAGAGCTGAATGCTACAGCTACCCAAAACCATGACAATATGTGCTTTGTATTTTGTATATGTACAGTACTTTGTACGATGCTTCTAGGTTAGTTAACTTACATTTACTACTTTTATGATGTCGACATTTGCTGTTCTGGGAATGTTGTGCAAATGACTGATCAATGTACTTATGTTCCCTTGCATTCGCGCTGGATAAGAGCGTCAGTGAAACAAATGTAATACAATGTGTATTTTGTAGCAAGGGGCCTCCAAAAGACAAAATGAGGAAATGTGTTTCCCACACCTGTCTGAAACTATCACACACAGACACACGGCCGCTCAGCCGAAAGGGTCCGCCTTGTCTCAGAGCGGCTCCAATCCCCCCCTGAATCTGCCTTGAAAAGCATAAACATGCTTACACACGCAAGGCTGCGCTATCAGTAATCCGAGCACATCCGCTGTAAGCGTACGCTTTCTGTCCCTCAAGCTCTATTCCTGGAATCCAGTGCGAGGCTCATCATAGGAAAAAAAAATTGGTCAAAAATTGAGATTTCATTAAGCCCCTATTTATGCCGCATGGACGTATGCCGGCGAGGAGCACAAACACGGTTATTCCTTTCATTTTTTTCCTTTCCTATATCGCTCATTATGGCCATATTTGTTTTCTGGGTGCAATTACGGCGTTTGTTTCATCCCTGGTTTTTCAGTCAAGGCGTTAGAGTCGAAGGGACGTAAGGAGGCACTCACGGAAAACAAGATGTGGCATGGCAATCAGTGACCAGAGCCTGAAATGATAATAAACACATTCATTAGGACAGGATAGCGCCAAATTCCCACAGGGACTTCCTGTCAGAAAGTCCGAAAGGGCTCCAAGACCAGACTGCAGTCACATCAACGACCGAATGCGCGCACGCAGACATTGTCACGCGCCATACACATACATACTCACTAAAGCAGAAACACGCACACGCGCACATACATATATGCACCACACGCAAACACAAATACAGAAGCCCATACACACATGCACACAGTTACATGTACCCATGCATACACGCACGCAGGTGTACAAAGCAAAATACACACAGCACGCCCTGCAGGCAGTACAGTTATACGGCCGCGCTTCACGCAGAGAAGAAGCCGAGTTGCTGCAATGCATCAAGGCTGGATCTGAGGATCTGTGGGCTGCCAGGCCTCTAAGGTGGGCCCATTTCGTTGGGGAAAAACAAGGCGTAAATCGAGTATGCGAAGCAATTGGGGGGGAAAAAGAGCCGTCCCACACAAACCTGGCGCTGCAGTTAAAGGATGAAGTATGGAGAACCTTCAGGGTACTTGGCACAGATGCAGCAGAATTGTCAGCCAGGCCTGCAAGAGGGAGGAATAAAGAGCAGGGGTTGGGGGGCGGGGGGTTACTACCACTTACACTCCTTAAGTTAAAGCAGTTTCCCAAGAGGACAAAGTATTTTCTTTTTTAAATGTAATGCAATGCGTCCATCTCAGATCTGGCTGTATGAGGTGGGCTGAGCATTATTCACACATGAGATAATTTAAAATACAAAAAGGGCTTTTACCCGGGCACTTCTGGTGGACTACCCGAAATAAAGCACTGGAGCACTCTGTATGTTTATGTTTGGGGGGGGGGTTGACTGCAATAAACACAACACCTCCAATGATTTGCTCCAGGCTTTTTCCGGGGGTAGCACTAGAAGTGCCCGGGTAAAAGCCCTTTTTGTACATATATTGTCCGTCATTTGTTGAGCACCAAATCTTCCCTGTGAAACTTGGCTGAAGCGCGTTGGACTTATCTTTTGGAATCATTTAAAATACATTAGAGTGCTCACTTTTTAGAAACTGTATACTGTACAGAGACAGCGTAATATGCACACACACACACACACACACATTTATTCTGATGGTATCTGAAATTACATCCTCTGTGCAGAGGGAGCTCAGTATATACAGACAAAATTGCCAAGAAAAGTAGAGTGCCGGTCATTTTTAGTAAATAACTGCTATTTTCAAATACGTATCTAATAGAATATTTTTCAGAGAATGCAGAACAAATAGAATTGATTAAGTGTGGGTTCTGTATACCCTGTAATCATGTTTTTTTTTAAATGCTTATCTACCTTTATTTTGCAAGTCGCATAGCACACATCTAGATGGCACTGATTTGATTGCAGCTTTAATTGTTTTTTTATCTCCGGCTCAAGTGGTTGGTTTCTCACCAGGTTGGATGCAGAATTACCTTTTGTAAGTTGCTTTGAATAAAAGCATCAGCGAAACACCTAAATTGTGATCAATTTGCATTTTATATTCAACCGATTAAACGCTTAGCCTCTGCCTTTACCTTCTCAAGGCCAATCCGATGATTTCACCACAATTATTCACGTGAGAAATTATAACAAGAATATTTTGATGTCTGTTATGTAATTTCGTCCAGGCAAATTAATACTGTGGAAAGGCAGAAACATTAAAAATACTGATTGGAGACTAAGACTGAACCCCATAATATGATGGTGGATTGCATAGAACTTGGAAATATCAATAATTTGCTCCTCACTGTGCACTTCATTTTGTCATCCGGTAGGTTTTCTCAAGGAAATGGACAAAGAGTGTCTGTGTCTCATGCTAAATTAATAAACCCAAATTTTCCAAGACATTTCCTTCCAAAAGGCCCCTCTGTAAAAAGGCAGTTATAAGCATTGAATCGACAGGCAGTTTTCACATCCAGAGCAAATCGATTTGTATTTGTGCTACTTCACCGCATTCCACATTTCCACGGTGAAAAACTGGCGTCTGAAAGAATGTGTGAGATTAAAAGAAACATATTGTACCAAGGATGTCCTCTTTTTTAAAATCAGGCAACAATATTATGAAAAAGTGTATATGATTGCATGTGTGTGCAAGCGTGCGTGTGTGTCTGTGTCCTCTTTTACACATGTTATGAATGTGCCACATATTGGATTATTGTAATATAATTTCTTACCTCATTGTTGGAAAATCAAATGACAAAAGAGGAATATGACAGATTATATCATTATGTCAAAGTTAATTCAGAAAGTCAATTATTTAAATCAAAACAGAAGGAAATAGTTTCTGTTTTAATGGGAAACGTTAAAAAAATGCATTGCTGTGTGCTGTTTAGTTTTGGGTTCAATTTACGGCTAGCTCTGCATTCAGTTCAGAGGTCTATTGTAATTCCCTCACAAGAACACCCCGCATACAGTAAGTGTGTGTGTGCGTGTGCGTGTGTGTGTACGTGTGTGTGTGTGTGTGTGTGTACGTGTGCGTGTGTGTGTGTGCGAGAGAGAGAGAGAGAGAGAATTGAGTACAGTATATTCAAAAGAATATGGCTCAGCTTAGCTCCTCACCTATTATTTCAAATCTTGAGAGTGATGATGAGAACATGCCCTTCAGCCCAACTACGCATTTAATTTTGACTGCTGTCTAGAGTATCCAGCACCGTGTCAGCCTCAGGGACTTTCTCCATAAAAATATCCTTCCTAATATCATATAAGTAGTATATATTTTATTAATTTACACCCTATGCTCTTTTCTTCTGCTGATACTTGGCTGGAAATCATTTCTAAACTGCAATTTAATTAACTGAAAGCCTCAAACAAAACCTTTGTTCCCTTTTACTGAGGCTAAATGATTATTATTATTATTATTATTATTAGTATTATTAGTATCATTATATTTACAAAAATGTCCTGCATGCATGCTAATACTGGATGGGTGTTGTTTAACTATTGGCTTAACTTAACTTAGCTCAACCAGGTACACAGATGAACTCTGCACATATGCCAGACAGCACAAGTGAAATATGTATATTTGTGCGGCTGACTGACATTGAACCACACATTTCAACTGAAACTTAAGCTCAAGTGAGTTCCATTAGCAATGATAGAAAACAGCGACAGTGACAAATCTAGCAGTGTGAATATCACACAAACACAAGCAGAAATGTTAACCGACTTATTAATCAACATAAAAACATATTTTACAGACCATAAAGAACAAAGCCTGGAGCAACAACAAAGGAAAAGACATGGACAAAAAACATAAATAACCAACTTTGACAAATGCTGTGTCATAGGTAAAAAAAAGAAACGGCAAAATGAAACAAAAATCAAATGAAGTGAAAAGCCAGCTGAGGTTAAAATGCTTAGAAAAGTGAAATGGAATTCAGTGTGTCTTCATGCAGCTCACAAAAGGGCTTGTTGTAGCTGCTGAAGCCACATAATGTCCAGCTGAGTTTGAGGCCTGTGAAAGATGCATAGGAATGCAATGTCTACTTCCCCTTACTGTGTACTAGCAACGCATGGCTTCTTTTGGTTGGTGCCAACAGATCATTTGTCGCAAAAACTCTTGTCTACTGTTGACAAACTTCTTTTGTTGGACTGAGCCAATGAATCTGCTCCTTTTAAGAAACTGCACCGGACAGTTTTCCAACATTAGGCCTGCATTTCATAAAGTACATTCATTAATTTAGTCGACACCAATTTCACTACATATCCATTGTGGCAAACAACACCAAGTTAAAATAATTATGAGGAACAAACAGAAATAGGCCTAGTGTCATGGTTATTAGCAGCCTCTGCTGTTTCTGCGTTCGGTTTTTACTTTGGCATTGTTTGACGCTCTATCTGATTTTTTCTGCCTCCGTTCCGGTGTTTGAATCTCGCCCGGCAATTATTCCTCGCACCTGTTTTGAGTTTCCTGCCGGTTATAAATAGCTCAGGACTTCCGTCTTCCTGCACTTCAATTTTGTCGAAGCTTCTTGACAAAACGTAGTCAGTAACGGTATAGGAATTCGGTCATTGCATTTCTGGTTTGTATAAATAAGAAACACAGCAAGTCCGGTTAATTATTGGATTAGATTGTTTTATTCATTTCTTTCCGATCATTTGTTTATCCTAACTCTCTTGACCTGTTTACCTTTTGTGTTCAGTGTTTTTCTTACTAGAGCTTAGGTAACATGTTTGATTTTCTATTTCTTTCCTTCACCCGTTTTCTTGGGTTTTCTTTAGAATTTTTTCTACCTCTTGTTACGCCTAATTATTTAGTGCGTGAGATTCTTTTGTTATTGATTCTTGCTGTTTTGGGGTTGTTTTGATTTGCCTTGCGCTAGGAAAGTTTTTTACTCCCGTTCTTTTGTTTCATCCCTTCCTGGTGCGATTTCTTCCGCTTTTGTGGCGTATCTTTCGAGATACGCTTTTAGTATCCTTATCAGTCGCGCTTGGTTCTCCGAACCCTACTCTAACCCTCACACCTAGATATTAAAGTTACAAACACTTAACACAGTGTTCTTTTGTGAGACACACTAACGTCTTATGTTGTGATATATGTAGTAGGTGTTTGTTACGTGTGCCTGTCTCTCCCTCTGTCTTGTTTCCCCATCCAGAGAATTGGCCTGATTGACTAATTGAAAAACACAGTTTTACAATTTGTCTACAAACAACTTTCATTTGTCAAAACCTTCCCAAGCCAACTCAATTCACCACCAAAATGTCTGGGCTATGTTTTATTCCTGGACCTTTCCTTAAGGAAACCTACAATTATGCTGCAAAATGCATGTCCCTCATTTAATCCCTCATTTAAATGTATCATTTCTCATACAGCACAAAGTTCACATGTAACCAAATGTGCCCAGCAGCTCCCAGCAGACAACACAAGATGCTCTATCTATTATGAAACTACATCAAAATAGATGAAGGATGGGGGACCTACCCCTGGCTTTCCCTGGCCCCTCCACAGAGGAGGAAGTGAATCGATCCAAAGTGATCTTAATGCAATGCAACCTCGAGGAGAAGGCTGGCGCGAGTGAAAGGGATCAAAGTCATCAAAAGTGTCAGCAAACAGACTCGTCTCTGTGGAGATTACCAGCGCGGCAGGGTTTCCGCGAGCGGATCAGCAGATATGTGAACTGAGAAAACAGAGAGAGGAGCGAAAGCGATGGCCAGAAAGAAGGAAAATTAGACATAATGTTCTACTAACTCGAGCAAATGAAATGCTAATGTCTGTCGCTCTCCCTCCTCAGAAACATCAAGGGCTTTTTTCTTACCACTGTGTTCATTTAAAAGTCTAATTTATTTATGATGAGCAGGGGGAATGTTTTAAAATGATTCCGTGACTCGGAATAAAGCTTGACAAGTACAGAGAAAAGTGGGTTTGGTGTTTCAGAGAATTGTTTGCTCCAGCACTGGTTTGGGAGATAGCGTGTTTTGCCCCCTCGAGATATTCACTGTTCTCTTAAAAAAAGGACAAAAAACTGAAAAAAGGATAAAAGAGATGAAAAATGTACAGTGTTTTTTTTCAGACACAGACACATAATTGTAAAATCAGCAGCTGAAAGGCACAGTTTACACAATTTTATGCCATTCACCATTTTTTTCTTATTTTGGATTTTTAGTGGTCGCGACCTGTCGTATGCGTTATGCAAAAAGCAAATAGGCCCAAATTATATTCCCAGGAACTGGGTTGTTTTAATTTGGATTATTTAAAAGAAAATGCGAGTTTGAATTTATAAATTGCTCACAATAATCTCATTACCATGTTTCAATGATCCTGTTATTTTGTGTCGTCATCGTTAACATTATATGATTGAAATATGTATTGTAGCCTGTACATAAATGTATAGCAAGCACCCTGCATTTACCTTCCTCAATCTAAAACAATAGCCTCGATTGCATCAACGTCCAAGTTATTAGCCTAGATACAAAATGCAACTCATCCTTGCTCGCTGCCTGGTCAAGAGGAGCATACTTGCCTGATATTATCAATCAGATATACCTCTCGTTTCACTCCAACCCGCAAATTAATAATTAGCCTATAACATTTTTTTCCCCCCAATGCGATTTACTGGCAAAGCAAAGAGCATAACTGCTTATTGGTGTAGCAAGACCATGTGAAAATTTTTTTTAACTTAACTTTTTTATTTTTTTATTTATGAAGGAACATAAGTAATGAAATAAACTCTGACGTAGAATAAGGATAAAATCTAAACGAAGGTATACCGATGCAAAATATAATTATTCACAACATGTGATCAAAAAAGTGCAAAAAGTAAAAGTTGAAACAAAGATAAAATCAGTTTTTCTAAACTATATGATTCATTAATAATTGTTGGTTTTTTCTCCTTTTTCTATACCCCTTTTTAGGAAAGATGCCAGTTTTATGAATGCATCTTCCAGATTCAGGGGGCAGGACAGCTGGCCCAAAATGGCATTTTGGGGGGCCTTAATTATGCTAATAGGGAATTCACATGAACGCGCATTCAATTAAGAACAGGTGAATTTACACTGGCCTGTAAAAATATTTCTGGAGGTTAAAAGCGTTTGGTGAGTCTGACGTGAAGTCCACAAACATCTCTTAAGAAGGAATATAAAAGAAAGTTAAGAAAAAAATAAGAGAATGTTCTTGCATGAGGTCCATTGTCTACAGTTGCATGCACACTAGTATTCTGGGTCCGGTTGCACCAAGAGGTCTTAACGAAGACGGTCTTAACTGCCAGAAAGGTCGTAGCTAAGACCTATTTTCAGAGAGGGGTTTACGCCTGTTGCACCAACCAAAGTTACGCCTAGGCGCAGCTACGACCAGTCTTTAGTAGTGCGCGTTCCTGTGAAAGCATATCGGTTGCTAAGTAGTGTGCGTTGCTAAGCAAAATTGTTCGCGTTGCTATGCGCGAGTAGCCTACACTAGTCTACTACCGCTAGCCAGAATAAGCCAATTTGCTAACGCGCTAATTTACATTGGAAATGGACCAAAAAAGACGAAAAAGTTACTTCAGTGATAGTGAACTGTATAGCCAGAATACATTGACACTGATCACAAAACATGCAGCAACTGCAGCGTTATCACTAATAAAAAAAAAGTCGACGTGGAAAATTATAACAGATGCCATCAATAAACGTAGCTACCGATTTGGGGGGACACCGTAGCTACTGTAGTCAGGACGTGAGAAAAAAGTGGAAGGACCTTTTCAGTAAAGCGAGAAAGGACGTGTCAATCAGTACAAGTCATCCAACGGGCGGGGGTCCCTCGCCGAAAATATCAATGCAGTGACATCATTGTTGATGTGTTTGGTGAGGATTCCCCTAACGTTAATGTTACTTTCGCTGAATTGCTGTAGTGGACAGCAGTGACTGCCAAACAGACTGCAGAGGGGGACCTTACTCTAATAAGCAATGACACTTTAATTGAAAGTATGATAGACCTCGAAAGTGCGCAGATTCCCCTTTACAAAATATCTTAAATGTTATGTTAAGTAATTTAAAAAAAACTTATTTCGTAACGTTAATATGCTATGGAAATAACTGGTTACAGACACGTGTGCAGTAGCCTATTAGCTACAATTTAGATTATTTCCCAAACAGCTGATCATTTTATTTTTTAAGCACAGCCAAACTGCTGATGAATGGGGCAGTTTGCACCTATTTAAGGCTAGTGTGTTTATTATGCGGGTGCGAAGTTGCGAACCACTGAACTATAGTGGTGCGAACAAGTCGTCCCGCGATATCTACCCTACCTTACTGTTGAAACGTTCTAAAATTACACTTACGCCTGCTCTTAGGTAGGCGTAAAATTTACGCCCGGTCTTAGTGAAAATAGTGTTTACGACCAGTTGGTGCAACGGTCTTAAAGTTGCGCCCAGAAAGTTACGACCAATTTAGCTTACGACCAGGCGTAAGCCCTGTTGGTGCAACCGGCTCCTGGTGCTCACAAATTCAAATTCAAGTATTCCAACTGTAACAGCAGTCATATAAACAATTTATTCCAATAACCCAATTAAGCCAGTATGCTGGTTATGAGTAACTGACATAAAATAGACATAACTCATAATTCCTCTATGAAACTGAATATTGAGTCATGTGTAGTTGTTCAGATTATACTTACAAACATGAATTAGATTTACATGTGCACTTTATATTTTGCAAGGAATCTTGGGTCATAATTCACTCATCCTGGTGAACTGAAGAAACCTCCATTTTGGAGCGACAGTGAGACACATTTCTGTCTTTCAGCCATGAAAGAAAAATATGCATACGATGTGTTTTTCTTCACAGAATAAACTGCAGTACAGAATGATGGTTTAGTTTTAAAAGCACTTCTGGAAAGATATTTATGAAACAACCATTTGCAATTTGTGTATGTATACCATTTTATTTAGTCTTTAGTTTGAGAAAAAGTGATGTTGTGGTTCTTTGTAGTAAATTATATACTACATTAAATGCTATGGGCTTGTAAGAACCACCATGGCCTTCTAAGCTCAGTTCTGAAAGATAGAATATCAATTTAGGGTAATTTTTAGATGAAAGAAACCTAAGGGAGCTCCTGGTGGTTTACACTGAGGTCCAATCTTTCATATTGTGTATGTGTAGTACATTAGAGACAGCGTTCCAATAGCTTTATCTCTGTACTGCCAGAACATAAAATACTTTGCCTTTCCCCACCACCACCATTCCGGAAATATGGCTTCATTGGAACTGAAATTTAAATAGAAACAGATAGCACTCTTATTTAAGCCCTTAAAAAACAGTGGCACATAGATCAAGATAACTCAGCAACTACATAAAAGACACACACTGTTTCTAAGTAAAGATGTCAAAAAAATGTCATTTGTTAGTCAGTTTTCTGCATACTTTGTCAGGCATACAGCATTGATAAAGTAGGCTATACATTGTGCGGCTTTATCCTTTTATAATGCAGTTATTAGGTCATTTTTACTTTATCACAGCTGGTATGGAGTAACATTCAAATTATTTGGTTAGTTTTATTTTTATTTTTTACAAGCAATCATAGTTTTTATGCATGTTATCATAAGGTAGTGCAGGTGTTTAAGAATGCTTTATAAAACAAAGATCTTATTTGTTCGTATAGCATTATGAACAGTAAGCCTTATGAAGGCTTACCATTACTTGATCATGGGGGGAAAAAACATACTGATAAATAAATGATTAGCTATAGATCTCTTTTATTTTAGAACATATTTGAGCTTCATTGTGTTTATCTTTATAAGAAGGTCCGAAAGGATTCCTGCAGTATTCACACCCAATACAGGAGGTTTTTATTTACACCCAATACAGGAGGTTCTTTTCAACTGTTCTACAAGCACCCTTGGGAGTCTATGAAGGGATATGATATGATATTATTATATTCTATTATATCCCTTTATTATACATCCATGCTATAATGATCCTGATTTATGACACTTATTCATGTGTAAAATACCTTATTTGTGTGAAATATTAAAGATTTTATTGAAGCGGGGTCCTCATCCAGAGGATGGTCATATTAGGATGCAATAAGTTTGAGAAACTCTGCTGTATGGTGTCAAAAGCAGTACTGCAGTTACCCAGAGTTCTTGTAGCAATTTGGACCCAAAGATTGTTTGGGGACTTTAATAGACAGAGCATAACCTCAATTCCCTCCTGCTCAAACCCTGCAGTAATGCTGTTGGCAAAGAGACAAGTGCCATTATAATGTTATCTTAATGCCTCCGAATGTTTTTAGCCACAGTCCACTAATCTAGGGAAGGATTCAAATCAGTTGCGCAGTGCAGGTAAAAAAAACAAAAAATGCATTGCTCACTGTAGGCATGCCTTCGCACATAAGGTAGGTCATTATTTTTCACTGCCCACCAAATTTTCTCAAATCAGAAACAAAATCACAGGCTGATCTGAACTAAATACGTATAAATGTACAGCATATTGCTCAATAGTAGCAAGTTAGAAGTACCCAATTAAGGTCTTGTAATGCACAGCCTATGAGCCGTGAAATCCAGTCCAAACCAAACTGAGGACAGCAGCGTAGTGCAGGGGTTAATGAAAGAGAGGTGGAAGGTTTGATTCCCAGGTGGGACACTGCAGAGGTACCCTTGAGCAAGGTACTTAAACTAAATTGCATCAATAAAATATCCAGCTGTATGAATAGATAATATGTAAGCTACGAAAGTCACTTGGGATAAAGGCAGCAGCTGAATGAATAAACAATCCCTACAGGTTACGGGCTGAACAAGAAGCACTTCATTGGCCTCTCAGTTCCTCGGTCAGAATCATAAAGATGGGAACTAAACTGATAAAGGATTGTGCTTACTTTTTAATAGTCTGACTTAAAGTAACCTGGGATTCAAAATGTGTCAAAGACAAAATTAAGATCCACTTTCACACAGTGACAGACACAATGCACCTTTACCATTGATATTTTGTTTTGTTAAGTGCAAATGAGATGCGATTTCTGAGATGCGAAATATAAGAAATCGTGTTAAATATTTTTACACATTTATGTGGTGCTTTTGACTTAAAAGATATAAATATGGCCACAAGCAACACATTTGGGACCAAGCACAAGCTATAATCTCCCATGAGAAAAAAAGTAATTGTGGGTTCAAATCAGAGGGCACAAAAACTGCAGAATTTGCTTCTTTTGGCATGCCTAGGTATCTAATGGTTCCTTCATGTGCTTTGGTCCAGATTCAATTCGGCACAGATTCACAAATCTTATATGGATTTACCAAACAATGTTATCTTTATCAAATTGATGATCATCCAGTAGTCAGGTTCATAGCTGCTTTGCTTGGAGTTTAAATTATGAAAAATTGTGTCCATTTTATTGCATCTGTGGCAAATCCATAATTTTTTCATATAGCTTTCAGATTAGGATTGTTGCATAATAACCACACAATGGGCCTCATTGATGAAGCGTGTTGTGCATATATCGTTCGTATTAGCAATTGTGCTTGTATTTTGGCATTCATCAAAGTTTTTGTATCTGAGATTTGTTTGTACGTACAAACATATATTACACCTGCTCAGGACCACGTGTACCGAATTTGTAAATTCAGAATACATAAAGCACAATTATTGAAACTGACACTCAGAGAGCAAAACCTCAGCTCAAGTTTCCAAAACTCTAAATACATTTTCTGCTTTGCACCCAATTTGCAATTCAACATGGTACTTTTTGCGACACACTGCACACGGTTCTTCACATAAGACGCAAGAATCTGACATAAAGTCACTTGTTTGCCATTTCAAAACACTGCCATTGAAAATGCCACACCCATGGACTAATTGGCCAATACACGTGTCACTTGGCCAAACACCTCAATGCTTAATTGTCGACTCATCAATCAGGATGTAAGCACTATAAAAAGACCACAGGTGAGTATCTTTTACAGTTTTTCTCAATTGTTTACACACTCAAACTAGAACTTGAGGCATAAACACCGAAATCTGAAACTCATGTACCTACCCCCCAAACCAAATCAGCAGAAATACAACACACTACACACACACACTACACACAATTATCTACATTTGGCACAATTTTCATAGATAAAATCTCTTGCGTTCACATGGAGCACACTGCCATTCAGAATGCTAAACCTAAATGATCAATTAACTACACGAATCCTCACCTGGACACTGTTGCTTATAGTAATTGTTCACTTAGCAATCAGAGCTGCAGCAATAAAAAGGCCGAAGTTGAAGAACAATGGATGCCAATATTGCAGAGAGAGGTGGAGCAAGAGGATTGAGAATGAGAGGAGGAGGAGGACGATGAGGAGGTGGAAGAGGACGAGGAAGCGCAAGACCAATGAGAGCAACTATCTCTGATGAGATTCAGGCCACTTTGGTTGACTAAGTGGTGAACCATGGTCTTACAATGAGGGAGGCTGGGCAGAGAGTCCAGCCCAACCTGAGTCGCTTCACTGTGGCTTCAGTCATCCGGACTTTCAGAAATGAGAATAGGTAAGAAATCTACCGCCCTTACTTACATATCAATACAGTACTCAATGATTACAGTTGAATACACTATTGCAAGTGGCCAATAGTACTGTAAGCAGAAAGTATGTTTCATGTATGTATGGAATTGGGAACTGTATTCTTACTTTGTCCATAATTTTCGATTAGATTAGATTAGAACACTTTACGTAATGTCCTCAGTGAGGAAATTAGTTTTGTGAGAGTTACAAAAATCACAACAATCACAACAGAAAAAAAATAAAAAGAAAACACTTACTATATTGTACGGAAGCCCTGAAGCACAAGGTGAAAAAAAAACTACACGTTAATACGAGATAGTAAGTCGTTATTTCGAGATAGTAAGTCGTTAATACGAGTTATTATCTCGTTATTTCGAGATAGTAAGTCGTTATTTCGAGATAGTAAGTCGTTAATACAAGTTATCTCGTTAATACGAGATAGTAAGTCGTTATTTCGAGACAGTAAGTTGTTAATACGAGTTATTATCTCATTAATACGAGATAGTAAGTCGTTATTTCGAGATAGTAAGTCGTTAATACGAGTTATTATCTCGTTAATTCGAGATAGTAAGACGTTTATATGAGTTATTACGTCGTTTGTTCGAGATATTATCGCGTTTATATGGCTCGTTTATACAAGTTATTAACTCGTCTGTAAGGCACGTTTTTACGAGATAGTAACTTTGATTTCAATGTGTATTTTGAGTGCAATTAAAGCTGTTTTTTTCATTTTGACATGGGGGGACGAGGGGCTGTATATTATTTTTATATTTGTAACACTTAAAATATAGGCTAATGTTACTGAAAACACATGTGTTAACTCTAGCTACATTGTGTATTGAACAAATGATGCATCTATCAGGTTTAAAAAAGCTGCTTATTTTTGTTTGACGCAAAGTAAACATTTTAATTAATTGTTAATTTTTCTCTCACATAGCAGATCCAACTGAGTCACAGAAATTCAAGCAATAATGTAGTCGGCGTTCATTCTTAGTGAATCTCACCCAGAGTGCTTTCGCATCACCAAAGCCAAAAAAGATTTTAATTAAGAATGGGGCAGACATTTTTCATGCTCTTTTGTAGCTGAAGGGGGAAGTACTGAATTAGGCTTTGCAAACTAATTTCAGTTTCATTTCAGTGTTCCTGCTAAAACAGAAGTAGAATTCTTGGAAGCAACCCAAAGGCAAACAGTCTAATATTAGATGGGAAGCTGAAGAATTGATAAGATGCACGATTGTGGTTAGAAACAAACACCAACAAATGAGGAGAGAGGAGAGAAACAATGTTTTTCAGCCCACATGATGTGGTCCTGGCTGGCTAACTGATTTGCAGGTTCTCTATGAGTCAAAATCATTTATTCATCTCCTGAACTGATGAACTCAGATTTTTCAGTACAACCGGCCATGTACTCAGACAGCAGCATCCTGTTTATTATTATTATTATTATTATTATTATTATTATTATTATTATTATTATTATTATAACAATAAGCTTTGAGCCTCTCGCTTAGATTTCACAAACACTGTAGGTACATATCATATTGAGATGGCAGGTATGCCATCCGCCAAGTTACAGCTTGGTGGGGCATGCCCCATACCTTTACAGCACCGAGAGTTTGGCAATTTTCAGGGTTTCCTACAGAAATTACTACAATGACCACATACACTCAGCCTTTAAAAACATTAACTTTTTCACATTCGGACCACATGTAACCACAGATAATTCAGATACAACTTCACACATCCACACAATAAAGCCCCAAACTTAGGTTATTTCTGCAGTTTTTCTCCTTCCGCTTCTTCCCATTTTTCCTGTAGAATTCGTCATCACAAATGCTGCTTGCCCACAAATAATAATTATCCCCATTGGATAACAACATTTCATCACCCAATAACGACATCTCATCAACCAATAACAGTGTTATCAAAGTCTCAGATAGACTGCATGATACACAGACACGATGAACGATGTGCATTACGTAATGCTTTTTTATATCCACATAAGGATGTGAATGTCATGGTTTTGGATTTATAAGGAAGTGCACATGTGATGCTACTTCAGCCAAGATAACATATCATCTCTGATGCCACAGAATCTTTTTCAAAAACTGTCGTCGTCGCCATTTTTGTTTTGTGCAGCAGCTAGCTTGTTTTAATTTAAAAAAATAAAACTATTAACTAAGTTACATTGCTTTTACACCTGAATAATCTTTGTAAAAAGCTCTTCTTTTAATATATATATATAAGCTCTTCTTTTAATGTGTTCTCTATCATTTCACATAAAAATCCGACGTAATATCGTTTCATGACTCAGATAGCTACATTACAGTTTTTTAAAACTGCTTACACACAAAATCTTTACAAGTCACACGATTTCTGAAACCTGACACTCAAAGAGCAAAACCACACACCAAGTCTATAAGCTAATTCTCAGCCTTTCACTCAGTTTTCTATTTCATTCGACACTTTTTGCAAAACACTACACACAATTCTCTACCTAAGAGTGTCTCACACCCACTCCTCACATGTGCAAACACTAATTGCTTAACTGATCACTAACCAATCACTCCTTTAGTATAGACCTATAAATAGGCCAAAGGTCAGATTACCTGTTTAGAACAATGGATGTGAACATTGCAGGGAGAGCAAGGGGAGTGGGAGGGAGAGGCAAAGAAGAAGAAGAGAAGGAAGGAGAGCTTTCTCTGATGAGATTAGGGCTACGCTTATTGATCATGTGATCAACCACGGCTTAACTATGAGGGTGGCTGGAATGAGAGTCCAGCCCAACTTGAGTTGGTTTACAGTGGCATCCATAATTCAAACCTTTAGAAATGAGAACAGGTATGCAATTATCTAATGGCTACTTCAGCATTACTGTAAAATACGTATTACTGTATAGTACTACATAAACATTTGTAGCTCTAAGCCACCCATTTATTGCACTGCATTGTAGAAATGGATGGCCACAGTGTGGTGGGTTATCATACCCCATTGCCATGCTTGTATTAACTTTTCAAACAAAATTTTTCAAACAACTATTTTTTTATTACAGATTTTTGGCGTTTATTTTTATTAATTTTATTTAATAACTTTAAATGTAACCCGTGTAATGTTTTATATTTTTATGTATGAATCTGAATGATGCTATAAATATATCGAATGAAAAAAATTTTCTTTATAGATAGATAGATAAGATACGACACGTTTTTGCCATTTATATATACAACATTATTATCATCATTATCAGTATTGTTGTCGTTTTCTCGTCGTATTGACTGAAGCATTGTGTTGCATGTGTTTCAATTTTTTTGTTACGTGGTCAACTTTCAACACTAACATTAGCTAGGTAGCTAGATGGGAGGCATGGGGCCAGTTGGGCTTAAAACTTATTTTAGCAGCTTAAAACACTATTTCTTTCAATTGAAATTGAAAATTCGAAATGTAAAATGAGATATAGAATGAAATGCATGATGCATTAACTAGCGTAGCGTTATTAGCGTAGCTGCTACTAGCTAGCTTAGCACTAAATTTAAATAATTTAATTATTTAATTAATTTAATAACTATAGCTCTATAATTGTATATGACACACACAGTCCACACCATCGTCGTGTATTTTGATTGGACAATGCATCAATTCAGTTAGCTTTTTTTTTTAGTTAATTTATTTTTTTTTTTTTTTAGATTGAGATTTGCAAGGGGCAGTATTTTTTTTTTTTTCAGCAGACAGGAAGAGAGAGTTTTTGCAGTGCATTTAATTTTTTTTTTTTTTTTTTGCAAAAAATAAAATTGTGTTTGAAAAAATTGAAATTTGCTGGAAAAAAATGCGAAAAATTTGCGAAAAAACTCACCCCCAAGATATTTTTAATTTTATGAGGGAGAATTATTGCAGCAATTTAATTTTTTTTTTTTTTTTTTTTTTTTTTTTTTTTTTTTTTTTATGGAAAAATTGGGCGGATTGCAAAAATTTGGATGGACAAATTGCAATAATTAATTGGATTAATTTTTTAATTTTGCATTGCAAGATCGCTTGAAATCGATATTGTATAGTGTCCTTATTGTTGTGTATTGTAGTTGTATAGTAGTAAAGTACTAGTGTGTGTAGTAGTAGTGGCATACTGTATAACTACTAACTTTACTAGAAGAATGAATTTGTAAAGAATGTAAATTGTATGTATTGAATAATTTATTAATTTATACAGTATTAAGTATAAATATTGTACATAAATGGAGTTTGCATGTGTTCAGACAGTACTTGAGTCTCAGCTGTGCAGCTGCCTGCTTGCTGCTGACTTAATAAATGTGTATGGTAGTGTGGTAGTAACAGGTATACAGGGAGGGCAGACTTAAATCATTTCATCATTATTATCTTTTATATTTACTATTATTACTAAAAATTAAAAAGTTTTTTATATAAGTTCGTTAGCTCTGACATTTAAAACCATTTTGATCATATAAAAAACTAAAAACTAAAATAAAAAAAAAAAAGTGTCAGAAACACTTATACCTGTATGTATATTGTATTTATTATATTATATATATATTAGTATTTAGTATGATTGTGATAATTGCCTGGGTGGGGGTTCATGCTTCTTGATACTATTTTGGTTTTGTGGGTTCACCAATAATAAAAAAAAAACTGGGGAAAACTGTTATTTGAGTTGATATGATATAATTTTAAATTTAAAAATATTATTCACATTTTAAACTTATAATAACACAAAAAGAAAAAAATACAAAATAGATAGCTTCATGAGTCCTTTATTTAATGCATACACCATATTGTGCGTGGCGAGAAAGTTTGGCAATACTACTTTTACACTGGTGATGGCACCTCTGTACTGTACTACAATACAGCCAACTGTAAAAAACATTTTTGTACTATACTGCACACACTCACACTGTTTTTGAATCTTCTACAGAGTGGAGAGGCAAAGATATCATGGAGGACGAGGTCGCATGTTTACAGAGGAACAAGAGATGGCTATTGTAAATATGGTTTTGGCCAACAATGCCATTAGGCTTAGGGAGATAAAAGATCATATACTAAATGATGCAACAGTGTTGAACAACATCGATGCTGTAAGCCTGTCTACATTGGAAAGCGTCCTCCAGTGGCACCAAGTGAGAATGAAACAACTGTACAGGGTGCCGCTTGAGAGAAACTCTGACAGAGTCAAAGATCTGCGACGCGACTATGTGGATGTATGTATGCGACACTACTTCCAGTACTTCAAACTTGCAGATACAGAGCCAGAGTATTGGACTGTACCATATTTACTGATCTGTATATTCTTTTGTCTGTTACAGAGAGTATTGGCGATGGATGCTCATGCAATTCTCCATGAATACATTTACGTGGATGAGGTTGGCTTCAATCTCACCAAAACCAGGCGCAGGGGGAGAAATGTAATGGGACAGAGGGCCATTATCAATGTCCCTGGACAGCGTGGGGGAAATGTGACCATGTGTGCTGCCATCACGCAGAACGGTGTCCTCCATCACCATGCTACACTTGGTCCTTACAACACTGCCCATATGCTCACTTTTCTGGAAGCAATTCACAATATGCTTGTTCCAGATCAAAATCCGGATCCAGAGCAGCCCAGATTTGTGGTAATATGGGACAATGTAAGTTTTCACCGGGCTGTTCTGGTCCAAAACTGGTTTGCCACCCATCCACGGTTCACAGTTGTGCACCTCCCCCCATATTCACCTTTTCTAAATCCTATTGAGGAATTTCTCTACGTGGCGCTGGAAAGTGTATGATCGTCAGCCCTATGCCCGCATGCCGCTTCTCCAGGCAATGGAGGAGGCATGTGGGGACATAGACGCTGCCTCTGTCCAAGGTTGGATGCACCACTCTAGGAGATTCTTCCCTCGCTGTTTGGCAAGAGAAAATATAGCATGTGATGTAGATGAAGTATTGTGGCCAGATCCAGCCCGGAGGAGGGATGCAGTTTAGCACTGGATTTTTTTTTCTTTCTTCTGATTTTTCTTTCTAATTCTACTTTTGGTTTACATATGTTTATGGTTTCTGTACAAATTTCCATATGGTTTTGTTTTCTTGCATGCTGTACAACACTACTACAGTAATGTTTTGGAAAAATAAATATTTTCTGTTTCACCATTGCATTGGTGTTTACAGTGTACATTTCAACCCCTCTCAGCAGATTACTTTCACTCTAGAACATTATATGGAAATGTAGATATAAGCCTATGAAAGACAGAAGAGTATTAGATTTAGAACAACAGTGTGTACATGGTATATCCAAAAATTTACTATTATGAAAAAAGTGTTTGCCATTTGATGCAAATACTTGGTTTTGAGATGTGTTTATGGTATTTTGAATGCAGTGTTTCCTTTTGCACGAGATATGAGGCAATTTGCATTTTGTGTGTGCAATTTTTGGATTTGTGTGTAGAGGTTTGAAAAAAATGAGACAGTTGCAGAAAATGTGTGAATGCAGTTGTAAAAAGGTAGGCCATAAAAGCCTCAGACTGAATTTGTAACTTAACCCCACACAGCGCTCTTTCATTCACTAGGTCGCCCACTTGGAAAATGTTGTGGCTACGTAGCTTACTGCTCCTCTGCTAGAGAATCCGATTTGTGTCTGAAGTATCAAACTAAACATCATGCAAAAAAACTATGGTCACTTAGGGGATAATATTGTGGGGCCAACGTTTTATTACCGCGTATAGCCTATATAATGTCATCAACGTTATCTTAGTTTCTTTCAACACATTCACCGACCACAAAATCCTTGTTGTCTCAGTCAGGTCCATTAGCATGTGCATTAACGTTACTAATTTCTGTTAACGTTGTTGCATTTCCAAAAATGACCTGCCAGACAATCCCTCAAATCCAACTTATTCCACCTAGATAACATACCGATTTTGTTATGACTAGTGGCATAATGCTAGCAATTGAAAACGGCTAACGTTAGCCGCCGAGACTCTTGCTTAGCTCGATTCTAAGTTGCCTTCAGTCAAATTATGATTTCGTTCATCAGGACACGTTGACCATGAACCTTATTCAAAATCCATCTTCCAAAAGTTTCTTGCTGTATCTGATATTGTGAGATTCTCTCGTTAGAACTACAGCTTACCTTTACCTACAAAAGAAAGCAAAAAATAAATAAAAACAACGACTAAGCTATAGCCTACTCAATTCCCTTTAGAAAACAATGCATCTTCACGTCCGACCTGCACTGCGCACAACAATGACATTAATTGACAACTGAGTGACTATCCAAATAATGCACGACATGCTTCTGTCTGTTAAGTAGACTACGCTATAGCCAATTATGGCAAGTAAACAGTAATCATCATTCGTTAGCTACCAAACACATTACATTAGTACACAAAAAGAAGTGATTTCTCAAAATACGTTTTCAACTTTTAAAAAATTGTAGTCATTTCTGTAGGAAACCCTGAAAAGTGCCAAACTCTCCGTGCTGTACAGGTATGGGGCATGCCCCACCAAGCCGTAACTTTGCGGATGGCATACATACCTGCCATCCCAATATGTGCCGATTACAAACTTTTTTATCTGCAGTTTTTATGATCAGTTTTATGAATCAGCTGTAAACCTAAACTGTTGCTATCGTTACTAGCATAAAAGAGACTAATCTATGGCTCTCCAGTGAGAATGTCACTCCACCGTTTCAGTGGATTTGGTTTCCAGTAGCTCTGAAGGCAACTTTCGATTTTATGTACACTCACGGACATTATTTTTCTAACCTCCAGCCCAGCATCAGAAATTTTGCTGCAGAGTGATATTCATTTAAATGTCCAGATAAACAGGTGTATTATTGCATCATAGGCATACTATATCGCAAATATAAACACAGCGTTGAACGCCTCTCAACCAATCATAATGCGTGGTCAGAATTACCCGTTTTATAAATATATATATATATATATATATATATATATATATATATATATATATAAATATATATATATCCCCTTCTGTTCTGTTGTGAAGCTGACTGTTCCCTGAATATAGCCTTACACACATAGCTGAGCTTTACATCTGTGCTTTCTGTCAAACTTGCACCATTGGGTTTCCTGTTCTCCTTATGACCATCTACTGAAATTAGCTCTGCTATCTGTTTACGTAGGCAAGACTTTTTAAGATTCCCTGGGTGTGTCTGCAGTAACTGCGTGTCTCTGTGTGGCTGTGCTTCACAGACCCTCTTTTTGGTTAGTAATTTCTAATTCTATTACATACATACATTTCCTTCTCTCACTGTCTCTCTCTCTCTCTCTCTCTCTCTCTCCCTCTCTCTTTTTCCCTTCTTCCCCCTTAATTATCTGTAGATTTTTGGAGTGCTCGTTAGTGTATGTTTGGAATCCATCGCTCAACTGGAAAGGGGAAACACAGTACCAGGTGATATGGGGTGGGTGGAGTTGGGTGAGGCCCAAGGGGTGGGGGGGAACGGCAGCTTCTTTGACAGAATTGTAAAGCAGCAGAATGAGCAGATGTCTGAGGATGATAAATGTGCTTCTCTGTGCCAGTGCATCACCCACCTAGAAAAATAATCGGAAACATTCTGTAAGTCTTTCACAGAGACCGTAAGCATTGGCCCACCTTCAAGTCTTATCTTTCACAGACCACTGAAAGTTCCTGTGTCCGTTAGTTTAAGTGTCGACTTTCACAGTTTCCCTGTTCCCCAGTTCTGGTCTTGTCAGAGGGGGTCAAAGCCGTTACAGCATAGACTAAGGGATTTCTGTCTATATTCATGTATATTATATATAATACACTATTTTCCTCTTCATAAACTTGCCGTTTAAGTGCTGCAAGAGTTATAAAAGGTGGGCCTTCTGCCCAGTCTAATGTGTCAGTGTCAGAGCAAAATATAGGGCAAATTTTAATTAAACTCTAATATCGTCCAAATGGGAGACAGTCTCCACGTACCAGACTGTATTTAATGGTTAACATTTTCCTGTGCATCAGGTATAAATGTGAATCAGTGAAAGAACATCTTAGAATGGTCATTTGTCTGTTCTTCTGCCCTGTGCAGTACTTTTCCTCTCATGGCTCCAATAAGAACACCTCAGTCTGAAGATTTCTGACCCAAAGCATTTGTTCTTTACACTCTATTTCCCCCGTGCACAATGTTCTGAGAACCGTGCATCGTGAGCAGACTTTTTGGAATTCAGTGAAGTATTTCCTTTTTTGTTCTTTAGAGCATTGAGAGACCTAGTCTGAGCAAGAATCTTGGCCTAACATTTGTAAGAAAAGAGGGAGGGCATGTAAGCGAGAGAGAGAGAGAGAGAGTCTAATAGCAGAGAAGTTGTAGGGGTCACACTCAGACAGAGGCGGCATAGCAAGGGCACACCCGCAGGAAAATTGTATCGATTGCTTTTCGCGGGCAGGGGTGGGCAGGGATGTGGAGCTCATCGCCATGGATACAGCAATAAGTGGTGTGGGGGTGGGGGTGTTTTGGGTATTACATGCACTATCCCACTGAACAGAAGAAAGGTCCTACAGGAGAGAAGTGTCATCTCTCCAAAGAAAGTTTTTTTCTCCTATTGAGGCAATTTGTGGATATGCAAGTAGAGCATCCCCTGACGCGGTTCAACACTTACCCCTACTGGTCAGCTTGGGTACTACTGAGTAAAAATACATTTAAATTGTTCAAGACTCAAGATTTTTGTGATCTGTATTCTCTCTCTCTCTCTCTTTCTTTCTCTCTCTCTCTCACTGTGTGTGTATACATGCATGTATTTGTATGTATTGAGAGAGACATGTCATGAGAGAGACTGCTTTTTAGTCTTAAAGGAATAAGTATTAACTTGGAAAAGAAAACAGTTCTATCAACATAAATCATTTTCTATCCATTTAAGATTTTGCATTCCTTAAATTATTTATATTGTGAGCAAAAACTTTAAACCTCAAGATACTGAAGGTCTGGAAAACATTTCACAGTTCTAATTAAGCAAAGGTATTAAATATCCTTTGCAGTTGAAAAGCCAATTGTTCAGAAGTTGTTGTTCAGTTTTTTTGTTGGATTCTGTTTCATGCCTCTACATTGAACCCAGCGAGAGCTCTTTAATTGTTTAAGGAAAATTCTATTAAATTCCACAAAGAGGCAGGCAAACCTTACAAGGCCATAAAAAACTTTAAAAAGCTGATAAACAGTGGAAAGCAGTTGGTTTAGGTTAATATGACATAAGGGTATACGGCAAATATAGTAGATGAGTACATATTGCTTCTGTGTACAATATTAATTCACAATACAGTATTTATTAACAACAATAGTCTTCTTTTGTTTAATGCTTTTGCCATTTTCTTGCCATTTCAAGCTGTTTCAATGCTGTTTTGGGTGACCATGTATTTTATGATTCCATCACTATAGGATTCCTTCCTGACTCCTCGGTCAGCTGATGTTTGCTGGTTCATCATTGTTCATCATCTATTGAACAATGTCCCACATGCAAAATTATTCTGTAAATTTTAGCTTGACAATAAGCAAGTTCCTTTAACTACTATACACTTACTTTTATTGTGATCTCCATACATCCTAGTGGCGGCTCTGCCAGGCTGTTCTCTTGGTTTCAGTGGGGGTGGGCGTAGTCGCTGAGTGACTACTTTTCTAGTTTGACGAGACTGATCTTCCACGTCTATTTGGATTTCGGGGGAGGTTTTCCAGTTCTCCGACATCAACTCCAGTATTTCAGGGTGGATTCAAACCTGAAGTCTCCCCTTTACAACGTTCCAGGTGTCATGTCCACATTATCAGGGTGCAAACATTTCTCAGGCTTCTTGTTGCTGTTTCTATAAAGGGGTACAGTCAGGATGTGTGTGTAGGTGTGAGACTGGGGCTAGTACAAGATATTTTAGAGGCTTTCTGAGAGCTTTTTTGTATGGGATGGAACACCCAGTGACACTGAGTAAGGGTATTTCTGGCAACTGTGGCTCTGCTGAACTCACACACTCTCTCTCTCACCTCAGTCAACGCAAACTCTATGGTATATGCCTTAAGTCATCAGCGTGCAGACAGGAATCAGAGCAGCCTGCCATTCCAGGTATATAAATCCATTCTTAAATGTCCACAAAACTTCAGGAATGAGGTGAATGCTTGTCACTGGAGTGGTACCCTATAGGAACATACAATTCTACCCCTAGCCAGCAATACACAATGTATATGTACCTTTTTTACTTGTTAAAAATACTTCTTAGTATCCAAATATATTTGTGTACATTCTTGTACTTCTGAGGTACATTTGGGAAATGTGTTCCCTAAAGAACAAAAATGTACCTCCACTGCACCTTTAATCCAACTTGGCCCTGTGTTTTTTCATCTTACCATCTCAAGAGAATGAAGGAGGGACATGAGGGAGGGAACGGATGAGAAAAATTACTTGTTGTCATAAAATCGTAGCAAGCTAGTTACTGAGAGTCGAACACCCTGCATTAGCTGCATGGCTTAGAAAGAGAAACAAATGTACAGCACGCCAGTCTTGCACTGCCGAAGCCTGGTCCACTCACCTTGCGCTTGAGGCTCAATGAGTTTGCGGTTAATTACATGCGTGAGGAACTGTAACGGCTATGGTTAATAATGGACCGTCTCAGAAGGCGAGGGAAATTAAGCTAACCTTTTCCTGGTGAGCTGATAACCAAAGGGTGTAGTCTGGGGTGCTTAGCTGCGAAATAAAGGCCTCTTGGAGGCAGTGTGAAAAGGAAAAGCAATGAGCAGCTCAAGTTTTCTTTGTTTTTTTTTCTTTTTTTTCTTTTTTAACAGATGACAATTCCATAATCTCTGGGTTTGCAAAGTGTGAACCTGAGAACAAATGGCAGCCACATACGTGGTTATTGCTGCATTGGGGGCGGACGAGGGGGTGGGGGACGACGCTATCATTACTTGAGCCACATTTGTTTTGCTCGCCATTTCTCTGCAACGTCCATTCGGGACACCTGCGGGTCGGCGAGGCGGAGCCACCAGCCCAGCCGTTTGACCACGGAAGAGAAGTTATTCATCTGATGGAGTGAATGTGACTGATCACTTCAGCCCCCCCCCCACCCCCCCCCGCCCCCACCCTCGGTGACACAACCCATCCCCCCACCAAAATTACGGTGAAATTCTATCCCCAGTTCACTTCCAGGTCTCAGGTCGAGCGCATAAAAATCCACATACTTTTTTTGATTGTCTTTCTTCGGCCCGCTCTTTCTCTCCCTCTCTCTCTCTTTCTCTATCTAAATCTCACTCTCTCCCTTGCTCCCTGCTGGCCTCCACCGCACTTTGATGTATTGCGTTATTATCATCCAGGGCAAATTACGATCCCCAATTACTGCCTTAGTGGGTCTATTGATTGCCAGCTCTGTGGCACAGCCAGGGTTATGAGCTCTTGCTGTTTAATCCACACCCCCACAATTCTCCTGTTGATTTATCCCTACTTTTCTCATCCAGCAGTCCCCTTTCTGCTGTATCCAGGGGGAAGGGGGGCAGTGCTGAAGTGAAAAGAAGGCGGGTTGGAGGGGAGGAGGATGGAGCTACGAGATAAAAGGGAGCAATCGATCATTCCAAAAAAATATCTGGTAGCAGATGGGTGATTGACTGGTACCATGTTGGGGAGGGACACAGCCCTGTAAGAGGGACCGTTAGACCACACTATCAACTGCGTGGTCACACTCCCACCACCATTATGGCTGGACAGGAATACTAACAACAGCAAAGTGGGGTCAGGAGGAGGGTGTCGGAGGCTTGGGGCTGTGGCAGTGTCGAGTTCTACCACTGGCCACCAGTAGTGAAAAAAAAAACCCAAGCCAGAGAACTATCCAGCATGTAGTGCATGCCATTGCCTCTCAGTCAGATCCCAACCCAAAAAAGAACAGATTTTATACCTGTGGATTGTATTTTGTACTGGTGTGTTTGGCCAAGACATTTGTTTTCAGACTGGCGTTGAGCAGGATGCTCGAGGTAATGCATCTCCATGGCAGTGCTTCACAAACCACATCTCCACACTGCTGCTCTGCCTACTGCTCCACACTGCTGCTCTGACTACTGCTCCATACTGCTGCTCTGACTACTGCTCCACACTGCTGCTCTGCCTACTGCTCCACACTGCTGCTCTGACTACTGCTCCATACTGCTGCTCTGACTACTGCTCCATACTGCTGCTCTGACTACTGCTCCATACTGCTGCTCTGACTACTGCTCCACACTGCTGCTCTGCCTACTGCTCCACACTGCTGCTCTGACCACTGCTCCACACTGCTGCTCTGCCTACTGCTCCACACTGCTGCTCTGCCTACTGCTCCACACTGCTGCTCTGACTACTGCTCCACACTGCTGCTCTGACTAACTTTACTGCTCCACACTGCTGCTCTGACCACTGCTCCACACTGCTGCTTTGACCACATCTCCACACTACTGCTCTGACTACTGCTCCACACTGCTGCTCTGACCACTGCTCCACACTGCTGCTCTGATCACTGCTCCACACTGCTGCTCTGACCAGTGCTCCAAACTGCTGCTCTAACGTTACTGCTCCACACTGCTGCTCTGACCACTGCTCCACACTGCTGCTTTGACCACATCTCCACACTACTGCTCTGACTACTGCTCCACACTGCTGCTCTGACTACTGCTCCACACTACTGCTCTGACTACTGCTCCACACTGCTCCTCTCATAACTGATTCACACAGTTGCTCTGATCACTGCTCCACACTGCTCCTCTGATCACTGATTCACACAGTTGCTCTGATCACTGCTCCACACTGCTGCTCTGACCACTGCTCCACACTGCTGCTCAGACCACTGCTCCACACTGCTGCTCTGACCACTGCTCCACACTGCTGCTCTGACCACTGCTCCAGACTGCTGCTCTGACCACTGCTCCACACTGCTGCTCTGATCACTGATCCACACTGCTGCTCTGATCACTGCTCCACACTGCTGGTCCAGTAACACCATAGTGTAGTTTATGGAAAGTCAGTCCCTCTTCAGTTACTGCATGTGTTTTCAGTGTTATATTGTTTTTCGTCTTGTGGGCTCTGCTGTGTATAATCCCTGGATTATCTCTGTGGGTCTTTAGAGGTCTCCCTACAGAGAACGGGTGATGATACAGCTGACTGAGGCGTATCGGTGCCCCCTGCAGCACAGTCCCTGCCGCGACACCTCCCGCATCCCCATCGGGCAGGACAAGATAGATCGGCTGTATTACACCCGCCACCTCCTTCACCCCTTCTACACGCCACCCCTCCCCCCACCACTATCACCCCCTGGGCAAGGGCCGCTGATACGCTGCCCTGTAAGGTAATGAATACTAATCCCTGCTAAAGGGCTCACATTAAATATTTACTCGCTCGTAAATATTTGATGTAGCAATTTTGTATTTAAATTGGATTTAATATTTAATATAAATACAGTCTTAAGTGGAGAATACCTTTCTTAAAAGTCAAACTCGGGCACTTTTTGGTAAGGTTACAATCAACCACCCCCTCATTATCATACAGTGACACAGGTACACATGCGCCCACACACCAACATGTGTCAGAGACGTTCATTACTTCCTTTCCCATATACGTTGCCTCAGCCCCGACCGGCACTGACACAGCGAACAGAAGCATTCTGTTGTCATTTGTGGGTCTATAAGAGAACATGAGAAAGCTTGCAGAATCAGCCAACCCATCCGCGGAAATCGCTGCGAGCACAGGGATGCAGACGACGCGTCACTGCTATTTTCGAGCGCTGCGCTGCTGCCCACAGGATACAAATCCAATTTGGGGAAAAAAGGCTCGGTCCCTTGGTGACGGTTAATGAGAAATGTGGGTAGCATGTTGTCTTCTTTGATGGCATGTAGGCTGTCTGAACCATTCCAGTGCTGGGTTTAAACCCCCTGAGCCTGCAGATACGGAAGCCTTCCTGTTAGACGAAGAGGAAGGAATGGCCTGGCTTTACACTGAAGTGTGTGTGTGTGTGTGTGTGTGTGTGTGTGTGTGTGTGTGTGTGTGTGTATGTGTGTCTGCATGCGTCTGTGTGTGGGTCTACATGCATGCGTGTTAATATTGGAATGCTAAAATAAAATCTGTAAAGCATAACCCTGATATTTTTGTTGCAGCAAAGTGATCTGTGTGTATGTGTTGGGGGGGGGGGGGGCAGTGATGGTGTGTTCCTATTTGTGTGTGCGTGTTTGTGTGGGGCAGAGGGTGTCTGTGATGGAGTGTGCCTATTTGTGTGTGTCTGCTTTTGTGTATGTTTGTGAGCGTGCGTGCGTGAGAGCGAAGACTTAAAATGCTACTACAAAGCATATCCCCATTTTTTGTTGCGGCAAAGTGACTGTGTGATGAAACTATCAGAGCAAAGCCAGGCTTTCCTTAAAAAAAAACAGTACCCTACTTTCCACAGAATGTACCCAGGAGTCCAATCAGACAATTTACTACAAAGATAGCAGAGAACAGAGAAAGAGAGAGACAGAGCAATCACCTATGTACTTAATGTTAGATTGTGAATTCCTTTGATGATGTCGAATTGAACACTAAATTACAAATTCATAGTGAAGGGCAATTAATTTTACTACCAGTAATTAAGACTGAATCAACATTGTTGGAAGCATTGTGTTCTAATCTGAACATGGTGCATATCACACTCGAACAGTTTTGTCACTCTCTCGCTCCTTTGAAGAATCCTGCATGGCTCTCAGAGCAAATAAAACCTAGGGAAGCTTTTCGGTTGGCCGTGCAGCGCGTTTATAAATCACCCCTGCAAGGGACCGTTTCCTCGATGCTGCTTGTTATGTTCAGCTGAACAATTTGCTAGCGCAAATTAATTTCCTGTGCATGTAATGACTTCTCTGGGAAAAGTTCAAATTAATTTCGTCAAATGAATTACCAGACAATAAAATGTCTCGTGAGCAAAAATTAGATTGACGGAGGGAGTGTCGATGTCTCCGCCAGCTTTGGACACGGGTCCAAGGAGGGAACACGTCTGGCCGTTTGGGTGAGGTTGATGAAGTTTCCCCTCGCCGTTGCCATGCCAGTGAGACTGAAGCTGGGCTTCAGTGACACGATCCATTATTGGCAGATCTGCAGTGTAGCGTAGCGTAGCCTGCCCCGGGCAATCGAAAAAAAATGGCCTGTCACTTGTTTTTCTAGTCCCGTTAAATCAGTCATCCATACTGTAATGCTCGTACTTTCTCAATGAGCCGGGCGGCAGTGGCTGCACTCTGCAGAGAATCAGTTGAGATTTGCGTTGCATTACCTTTAGTAGTGTTGTGGGGTAATACGTCACTGCGCCGCAAAATGAGAACTAACGAGAAGAGGCAATGGAAGGTCATTGGCTTTGTGGTGTGGTCTGGCAAAGTCGTGCTTGCACATGACTGAGATTGATTTTTCATACAATACACGGGAGGTCTCATTGCATTTGTATGCAGTGTTTGTTTTTAGAAACATCAGATCAAAAATTACAATTTTACTGAAATGCATGGTAATGCAACCACATGTTTTCTCTCCCTACCATTGAAGCTGAAACACTTGAATTTGATTCTTATGAATATTCATGGAGCCATGCCCAAGTATAATTCTGTGGTAAAGGATGTTCCATACGATTAAACAGCACTGGACACATCCTAATTAACCACCAGAACCAGTTAGGAAGTAATGCAGACTCCCTGTGTTCCGCACATCCCAATGATCCGTACAGTTGACCGTTTTCAGCAAATATAGTAAACACATCCAGGTTGTCAAATCAAACAAGTAGTAATGTAAAGCAGATCTTCCTCTTTCTGATATAAAACCGCCCCAGGACATGCCTGGTGTCTGCAGGTTTCTTAATTATTTATATTAAGTATTGATATCTACCTGACCACTCTAACTGAGGGTGGGTGGGGAGGGGCCTAGGGCAGTCGGGGGAAGTGTGCTTTGTAACACAACATCAATTTCCTCCCGTCTTATTCCCTCAATTATTTATTTAAAAAAATAAAAATGTACTGAGCTTCCATATTCATCTGACAAATGATTAAACTTGCTTTGTGAAATAACGTCCTAAAGTCACCTTGTCGAGATGGCGCTAGAAGCAATGGCTGAAAGGGACAGGTACGGCACCAGCCGCATCAAGTGTTGTGCCAGCAGGACCCCCAAATGAAGACGTCAATGATTGTGTGCAGTATGACTTTTGCAATTTGTGCTTCTACCAAGAGTGAGAAATAATGTGATGTGCCTGTCAGAGCCTGCAGAATAGATGGTTGTAATACACATGAAAGCTCGGTATGGAACACCGTGAACTGACGGACGGAACACTGCCAGGCATCTTTGTATTCCGCACAGTTTTTTTTTATTTCTCCAAAATAACATTCGTATAAATCACATCAATCAAAGCTTGGAATGTAGCTCTAAAATATCCCCAGGGAATAAGGTTAAACAGATACTTTTTTAAAACCCTTCTCAATACTCTCTCAAGTCTACTGGGGGAGCAGGAGGCTGACCATCTGGTTAGTCTATGGAATCTGTGTTCTTATGTGGGTGGAGCCTGAGTATCACCTGTGCTCACTGCCAGATCTGTCATTTTGCCAGGCCTCATCCCTGTGGTTTTGCAGTGTCTATTCTGTTTATCTGGAGCTGTGCTATGGTCAGGTTAGATTATCGTGGGGTTCTTACCTGGGATCATCCACCTTTCTCATGTTATTTCTGAGACGTCGGTGGTAGGTTATTTCAGGGTGCCGGTTAATGTCCCCCCCATAGTGACATTGCTTATCTGGATCTGTGAGAGGGTGATGGTATATTTGTTTGGGGGTACCGGTATTTGGGGTAGTCTCATCAGCTTGGGGACATTGCTTATCGGAAGTTGAGAAGATGATGGGAGATTATCTTGCGGGGGTACCCTCCTGGCATAGTCAGCTTGGCGTCATTGCTGATCTAAAGCCGTGAGACAGTGAGGGTAGCATTAACGGTGGTCATAGAGACTTGCCTCTCAGCTGCTTGGCGCCTTAGCCCCTGCCACTGTTTGTTCAGAGTTATTTCGAGCAGCGGCAGCCAGTGAGCCACAAACAGGGAGAGCTAAAGACTTACCTTTCCATCTCATAATTATGCCGAGCCTGTTCCTGATTGTCTTGCATGATTAACAAGTGTGCCAGTTTTAACAAGGATCACCTACCGGCAGCTCGCTCACTTTTTTTGCTTGATTGCACCTGCAGTCGAATAGTCCCGTAGCCTTTGTGCACGCAACATTAAATCATTTTATTTCTTAATAATGGAAAAACGAAAAAAGTTGTTTTAAGTTCAAATAAAAATATCTCGTATCTATAATCAAAATGATTAAATGCAGCCCAGCCTCTTCATTAGTGGTTTTTAAAATGTGAAGAGCCCAAAGTTAATGGCACGCTGTCGGTGAACAAGAATTAACCATTGATGTGCAATTCTTTCTAAAAACCTTTTTAATGATCAAAGTCATATTCAAGACCATTTTAACCGCCTGCTCAACCAAGCGATAACACATCCCTGTGGGTTTTTTTTGGGCTGTGCGAGTTAAAGAGGTAAAGGTATGCTTGCTGCACCCCCCCCATCCCTTTTGTGATTCGTGTCTTCATGCTGATGTATGTGATAATGTGTCCTCTGCAGGGTTAGTCACAGCAAAATGAGACAGTTAAGTCTTTAACAGCAGCTCTAAGTAAATGGCACTTGATTGCAGCCATAGGATTTGATTGACGATATCTGCTCTACCTGTACTAATGCTGAATCTGATATGCCTCTTTCCTAGGTCTGTGAATAGATGTGATTTTTTATTTTTATATTTGCATAATACATGGAACTGTACGGATAATTGCGAATATGTTATAGCGATGTCTCTGTTGGTTTTATGTGTAAATGATTTTGCCCACAGCTCTGTCTGTACAGCATGTGGTACTCTATTAAAGGCGCACGATATTCATAATAAACGTATGGCCGGACTGTAGTAAAATGGCTGGAGGTAGAGGACCTGGTTGGTAGAGGATTACTGCTCAACAGCAGTAGTAACAGTGCCTTCAATTCCACACTAGGTGGCGGAATGGTGCTGACAAGGTGCTTGCCCTATGTCTTTTTTATTATCCTCTTTTGGGACCAGATGAGCAGTGGTGTTTGGTACAAGGAATAGTGTTTGTGTGCTTTCAGCAGATATATGACAGCCACAAACCACGCAGAGCAGTTTCTGGGCAGAGTGAGCTTGCTGTGGGCTGAGGTAAGAAGGGTGAAACCATGCTGTAAGATAAGATGTACCCTGTAGGTCACGCATCCGCTGATTTTGGCTTGATAGGCCCCAGTCTTTCATTGGCCTTTTATAAATGTCATAGCTGCTGTCATAACATGGGGATGTGTTACCACAGCTGTTTGACTGGGGATATTGTGAGCGGCGTACGAGGCAGATGGGACTAGGCTTGCCGCCTTCGGCATGCTCCAATGACATTTTCTACTTTTCCCAGACCCTGCAAGGAAGGCGCGTTTTGTCACTGAGGTGCCCAATCATATTCTGTATATTTTCTATATATTTTGTGTTCACACAGGCCCAGGAGCGGTTTCAAACTGCACACATTCGCGTTTCACTGAACCGGCTTTGATGTAATTCGAGTACCAGTCCCTCCAGCTGGTGCAGCGTAAATATCGTTTCAGCTCATTGGGCTGTTTGCTCCAAGGCCATGCTGGCTTTTCTGTCAGAATTGTGTTTTTTCTGCATGTTTCTCGTTTTCTTTTCGCAATGTATCCAAACGTGTGTGTGTGTGTGTGTATATATATACACACACACACACACACACACACACACACACACACACACACACACAAGTGTGTTTTGCAATTGCCTTTCCAGAAATACAGGAGAGATGCACAGCACAGCTTCCCGTGTCATGTACTGTCACCCTTAATTTTGTGCGAAACGGTGATGGTGACATCTACTGTCTCTCCTGCAAATGGAAGAAATGCCAACAAAGGAACGGAATATCATTTTGCCTGGATTTGGTCTTCTTCTCTGTCCTTCAGAACTGAGAGGCGTGTCCGTGAGGTGAATGCATCCATCCCTCTTTTGAATCCTATTTGAATCCTATTCCATCTAATGTTGTCCCTTCAGCAGATTTATTTTTTGTAAAAGGTGAGAGGTCATTTTTTCACCGAAGTGAAGTAACCTCACTCGCTGCCATGAGCGCAATTTTCAATCTGGAAAAGCGAAAAGCGAAAAAAAGCCTTAAGCCGTCCAATTACACAATGCACTAAAGATTATACAAAGCCAGATAATCACCAAAACTGCCACGCTTACTAAAACATAATGTATTCAATGCAAACTTTAATTCCGAAAGTCAAAACAGAACTGCAGCACAAACCTTCGCATTTCAGTGCAAGGGAAGGTCAATATTATTATCCTTCTTGGAGGTGCACCCCCCCCACTCACTAAAAAATATATTAATCAGGAGAGCTTTGCATAAATATGTATTAGAATTAGGGGTGGCTGTGGGTGGTGGAAAAAGGCTGTCTGATGATCACTGTAGAGACAGACTACTGTGTAGTATTCCAATGTCACAGCGACAGGAGAGGACGCTGCCTTCATTAGGGGAACACATTTCCATTGGTTGTGGAGGGGAGAGGGGAAAGAGACGCTAGCCAGCACCCATTCCCACACCCCCAGACCCCAGTCTCTCAATCTCCAGCCAAAGCAGCACAGGAGAGTGTGCACTCTCATAGTTCTCAGCACATGCTGCAGAAATATGTTAAATATGAATTTAATGTGATAAGGAATAGACAAAGGAAAGTATGGGGGGGTCTGCTTTTGTATTATTCCTCAACAGATTTATTGCTGTCTCTATACAAACTGTGACAGAGCCAAAATGGCATCAGTGGTGAGGCCAAAGTTTGTAGTGACCCTGGTTTCACAAAATGGTCAAAATGTAACTAGAATGCTTGGAATAATAATGACAAAATAATATAATTCTGTATTCTCTTGAAGGATAAATATAAAACATATATATGTTTTACTGAATAGTCTCTTCGACTTGGTACTGTCAAGTGAAAACAAATATTTGTATTACCAGTAGGCGGTAATTCAAACACCCAGAGAATAATACATGTAAAACTGAAAATGTTGAGATAGGCAAGAAGAAACCCTGCATTAAAACAAAACAAAACAGTATAAATTCACGTTCATGCTCTCTACTACTTGACATTATCTTTACAATTCCAAAATCAATCATACATGTGAATGTACTTGCCCTCTGTCAATCAAACAATTTTGCCAATCAAACAATATTATTATCTTTGTAAAGCTTATCTTGAAAGAAACACAGTCATTTCCATCTTTCCCTGGTCTCAAGCTCAATCGTTCATTGACTATGATGTCTCTCTGAAACTGGAAGACTGGTTTTGATAAGCTTCATTTAGAATGCAGAAGGTTACTTTTCACAAAATTATATTGTTTTGGATATTTAAAGTGATACCAACACCCAATCTGTCATATTTATTTTTTATACGTATGTACAGTAAATGCAGTAAATATTTAACAACAAATACAGCCTTTTAAAATTAACTTTTATTTTAAATCGAACATCGAGCAACTGTTAAATGATTGACCTTCACATTTGGGGATTAAAATATGAGGCAAACACAATTTAATAATAATAAAAGAACAACCCATTACAATAAACAAAGGCAATGGCATAAACATGAAATAAAGTGTGTGTTAGTTTTGCAGAAAGCAAAGACCATCGAGCAGCATGTGTTGGCGATTTAAGAGATGTACTACCCCTGCCTGTGTGTGCTCAGATTAAAAGCGCCATGTTTCATTAATATGAACACAGCGCACTTTCTTCTGAAAGGCTGCACCCTTTAAAAGTGGAGCCTATTGCGGGCTTTTAATTTAAAGTTTACAATCCCTCAGGCCTGCCCTACATAATTGTGCTTTATTTTTCATTTTTTCCCAATAGTGTCATTGTCAACTAAAGGCCCATAAGAACATCTGCAATGAGTGTGTGTTTCTGAGTACGTGCATTACACCGTAGACGTGCTTACTGTAGTCTTTATACATGGAGTTTTCCAATGTGTGCATGCGTATGTGTAATCCAGTATATAGTAGGAGTATAGTAGGTGTTAAAATGTTGTAAAAATGTATTAGTATGGCTATAACGTTACATAACTTTGAGAGATTGTTATGTATACACCACTTTTTTGAATACAAAACATAATATTTCTGTTCTGGATGCCTGATTTTGTGTGTTTTATAGTGTATGGCATATAGAATTCTATGTAAAATCTTCCAATAAAGATCTTCTCGTAACTGACATATTTTATTATTTTTATTCTTTGAAACTCAAATTGTTGTGAGAGTGATGTCGCTGCTCTGTTGTTGCAGAGCTAAACGGTGTTGTTCTTTAACAGGGGCACAGTGAAGGAGACTGGGAGGTGGGAGAAAGTGAGTGCTTTAAATGGAAGTATTTCAACCTCTGAGAAAAGACAGGCAGGACACAGCAAGAGGTTTATTAGATTACTACTGATCTCCCACTGCGATGTCCTGAGAACACAAGCAGTCATCCTCTCTTTCTCTCTCTCTCACACACACACACACACACACACGCTTTGACATAAACACACACATGTGCACATGCACGTAAACGCGCACACACACACACACACATACACACTTTGACATAAACACACACACATGTGCACATGCACGCAAACACGCACGCACACACACACACACACACACACACACACACACACACACACACACACACACATCCCAGTGATGACACAAAGGGAGTCAGTTGTTGAGCAATACTGCCCCCTGCAGGATCTCAGCAGAACAATTCAGACTTCGGATCCCTTCCACGTAATGTTCTCACAGTCTGTGTATATGTAGTCGTAGAAAACCTATTATATTCTAAAAAGAAATGCTGATCTGATGCTATTTCTAAGCTCAGTCTTGACAGAAGCATCAGTGTCATACTCTTCACAACACTGAAAGTATGTTACATGTCAGTTGGCTTGTGATAGAATCACATTTACCATTTATTTCCACTGACAGAATCCTCTCCGAACCTCAGGGCAATAATAACTCTGTCTGCTGCTGTCCGTCACAGCTGAAGCAGTACCTATCAAGACAGTCTGGCACTCGAGCCTTTCCCCCGCCTACTGTCTCCAACTCAACCTGACTGGGAGATGACCCACCACCCAAATTGCACAGCATCTCACTGCATCAATGTAGGCCACAGGAAACACTCCTGTCATACCTCCCCATCCCACAAATAATAGACCTGACAGCAAATGACTCTAAAGCCCAGGCCACACCGCAAAAGGAGTTTGACAGTCCATGCTCAAAATGTCTTCATGGTGTTTCCTTATTCTTTAAGCATATACATTAACCAATACGCATATACAGTCCTTTATCATTTATGGAACATTTTTTCTTTTAATGTATTTTCTGTACATTCTCACTCATGTGAATCGCATTACCTGTATGGTGCAGTGTTTGTTTTTACGGATCTCTTTGGCTATTATATGTACATATCTAAACTGCTTGACTACAATGATTTATATACTTACTCGGCTGTTGCATTGTTTACATTGTCCGTTGATGTATTAATATATATTACGTTACGTATACAGTATATAAAGGGTTCAAGGCCGCCTACTTAATAAGTGTTGGTAATAGGTTGTCCGACACAGCTGCGGACCCTATCTAATATGAAGGGGACATATTAAAATGATTAAACTGAAAACATGGACTGCAGTATTAACAATGAAAGCACTATTTTCCCATGGATGGAAGATATATGTTTGAAAAAATGTTACATTGCTTTCGACACAAATGTTTTCAAAGGAGAGAACTTCTATTTGACAATGATATAAATAATGGTGATAGAAATAACAACAGCAGCCACAACAAAGGCTATTTCCAGTATTTTGAAATAGCCAGTATTTTGACATTTCAAAGTTTGCGCAGTGTGCAGTTGAGAGCAGGCCCTCTGTTATTTGACAATATGTCCGATACTACCAAATGGCAATCAATTTTACTGAGCCTGTTGCTTTAGTTCTCCTCTGGCCTACATCAACAAGCCACATGCATCAGCATCCATTAGCTAGAAAATGGAAGCAGGGCTCCAGGAAAACATAAACTCAAAAAAGCCAGAATGAGATTCTCCCCACCAACAGAAAAAAGTCTACCGTGTGGACCAGAGATCAACACAATTTATTCAATCCATTTGATTGGATGAATAGTGTGGATGTGCGCAGAATGACAACATACTGCCACTAGTCCAGAGGGAATCAGGTAACAATTGCTTGTGCGTCAAGCTCCCTTCATATATATGAGGCCTTTTCCACCATTCAAACTAACCTTAGGTTGTTCTAGATGAACCGGAATGCAATTATGCAGTGGTTTCGTCATTTTTTTCTACTCCCATTGTGAATAAAACTTAATGGAGCCCATCTCTTTTTACTACTAATAAAATATAGGTGGGCCAATCATTTCTACTGCATCCTTGAATTTATATTTCTGCCGGGTTAATAAAGAAGTTGAGTTTTGGAAAGCAATTTAGGATGGCAAAACCCAGCAAAATCCAACAGTAGATTTTACATATAAAACTTATTTACAATAGCAGTGCTAAACATCAACTCTGGAAATATGTACAGTGCCCTGTACATTTATTCACACCTTTGATAAAGATAAGCAAAGAAGGTTGTAAAAATAAACAAAACAGGTAATGAGCAATACTGTTTGCTCAAAATAATGGGGAAATTATACTTTCATATTAATACAGTTACTCAGGTATTAAAAGATTTTGTTTAACAGGCAATATTTTAGTATAGTTACAGTCACAGCCCGAATAATTATTTTAAATAAAATCCAACAACTATAAATATGCATTAATATGTTACATTTTTAAGCTAATCTTAACCATAGAGAATGAAATTGTTGCCTATGGCTTCCTGTTTCACTGGGGTATAAAAATGAGAGAACACACGTAAAATCCATGGCCCTGACCGAATATGATCCCTTCACCCCTTTGAGGGCGCATATTTGAGTCATGTTTCCGGGTTTTTTTTTGAGGGGATTCAGGAGCACACTCATCCACAGAATTTTGCAGTCATCGGACATCGGAAGTAAACCGGAAATAAAAACTACCTCTAGTACAAGAGCGGAACAAATATTACAAACTACAATTTCTTTCTTAATTCTATCTTCATTCATAATCTACACGTTGTAACCATATGTAAAC
Source organism: Ilyophis sp. 1 JC-2022 (assembly GCA_022702515.1). Lineage (NCBI taxonomy): Eukaryota > Metazoa > Chordata > Actinopteri > Anguilliformes > Synaphobranchidae > Ilyophis > Ilyophis sp. 1 JC-2022. The sequence goes on from CM040406.1 coordinate 103,419,041, forward strand.
TGATTGAGGGAACAGGGGGCAGGGAACCTTTATGGAAAAAAAATATACTGCAGTATATTGTAAATATATCAAAATTATCGGCACAATATATTTAAAATAGACTGCAGTATATTACATTGCCATAAGGGAACAGGGATCATATTCGGTCAAAAGCCCATGTGTTATAAACAGTGCCCTCCACTATTATTGGCACCCCTGGTAAAGATGAGTAAAAAGTAAAAATGTACTTTTTGGTGAATTAACTTAATCTCACACTGAAAATATGAGAAAAATCTTAATTGAAGTAAATTTATTATGAGAAATAAATCCCTCATCAAGAATTCATTCTTTTTAACAAAACCATGTGTGCCACAATTATTGGCACCCCTGTATTTATATATAGAATAAAGTAATATTTTTTTAATATTTGGTCGCATATTCTTTGCATGTCATGACTTCCTGATGTCTGTGATGCAACAACATCAAAAGACTCTTGATATCTTATTTTCTGGTACGCTTACAAGCGATACTATAACGTCTCTGCATTTGAATGGATCTCTATGGGAATTGGGGGGGGGGACTAGATTTAGCTGTCAATTATGCTGGAACAGTATGGAATACATGGTTGTTAAAATGGCCCTTAAGTCATCAAGGGTCTGAGGTATCAAACGAGCCTCAAACCATCACTCTGCTGCCAGATATGCAGTAGATATAGATGGATCACTTTAAGGGTTGTTTCTCTTGACAAAGTTATCCATCCATATCTTCTTTATTTCTAACAAAATCAGGTATACTGTTCACTGATATCTCATCAGAGATCATTTCCCTATATTTAATTTCTCCTTGTCAGATAAAAATGGACAGGTGGGTATAGACTATAGCCCCAAATGTAGAATATTTAATAGACAAAATACTGAGCGCTTCAGAAAGTTGATTGACAATATTTCATGGGATAATGTTTATAAACACATCGATGTCGAGTCTGCATATCAGACTTTCATGACAACATTTAATTTGGCATTTCATCATTGCTTTTTTTTAGTTAAACCTCGAAAGAAAGCTGCTGAAGAGCTCTGGAAACCTTGGTCAACCGGTCTCCACAAATCATCAATAAAAAAAAGTCCCTTACTTATCCCACCCCCCTGAATTCTGCAAATTATAAAATATATATATAACTATATATAAATATAAATATATATATCTACTTAGGATATCCAAGAAAAGATATTTCAGCAACAAATTTAAAGAACATTCAAATAACACAAAGTCTACCTGAAAAATCATCAATCAACTCTTGAACAAGAATAAGGCTTTTACATTTTTCCCATCTGAGTTTAATAATGGAAGTATGATATTGAATGATCCCTATGTTATTTCTTGTGAATAAAACTACTTTTTTGCAAATGTGGGTTCCTCTCCTGGTAAAAGATGTTGGAAAATCTAAGGGCAATCCATTGGATTACATAAACGGTAATTTCCCTTCTCTTCTCCAGTTTGAAAAAATTTATGAAGTGGAGTTGTTGGAAATAATTGGTAACTTGAAATGATCAGCATCAGGCCAGGATGATATTGGTGCTTCATTGATCAAATCAGTGTCTTCATCTTCATCATGTTGAACCATTAATATACATCCTTAACATATACCTACAAACTGGGGTTGTGCCTAAGGACCTAAACATGGCTAAAGTTATCCCCCTGCATAAATCCAGGGATACAAGATCTTTTAATAATTATCGACCAATTTCTATTTTACCATGTTTTTCTAAAATCCTAGAAAAGCTGGTATACAAAATAATGTTGTCTCATTTAAATAAACACAGTATTTTATGAGTATCAATATGGTTTTCGGAAAAATCACTCCACTGACATGGCCCTCTTACAATTGGGGGAATTGTACATTTATACAGCCATTTACAATAATGAATATGCTCTAGGCATTTTTTATTTATTTATCCAAAGCCTTTGATACTGTTCATGACATCATTATCATATTGATCATTATGGTTTTCATGATTTTTCATATAAATGGCTAGCTAGTTATGTTTATAATCGAGAACAATTAGTTTATGCCAATGGTTGTGCCTCAACCAGGGCTAAGTATCAGGGTCCCTCAGGGATCTATACTTGGACCGTTGGTATTCCTCATTTATATTAATGACCTTGCTGCTGTCTTCTATCTTACTTCCCATTCTTTTTGCTGATGATACCAATCTGATTTTAACTCACAAAAACTTTGATTCACTAATTAATGAAGCCAATTCTGGCATAGCCACATTTTCTGAATGGTTCCAGACAAATAAGTTATTGTTAAATATTTAAAAATCAAATTGTATTGTATTCACAGGTAAAAACAAAACTATTGTAGATTGAGCGCGAAGCTTTCAATTGGTGGGAATGATATGATCCTGGTTTCATCCACTAAATTTCTAAGTTTTGATTGATAAAAAGTTGTCCTGGAAAGAACACATCCAATAATAAAGTAATGAAATCCATTGTTATTATCAGAAAAAAATTGTGGCTTGGTTCATCAGCCTCCGTATTCTATACTACAGCTTAATTTACCCATTCCTTAGTTACTGCAACATTGTCTGGGCAAGTACATATGCTACCAATCTACAGAAATTGCTCATCATTCAAAAGAAATTTGCAAGGCTAGTAGCCACCTCTTCTAATTACTTGGTTCCATCTGCCCCTCTGTTTAAGAAACTCAACAACTTATCTATTCACAATATTAACATACTCCAATCATGCACATTCATCTACAAATATACTTACCTACCTTCCTAATTTGCTGCCCAAATCTTTCAATGAATTCTTTAAGGTTAATTCCCAAATCCATTCATATAACACAAGACATACTGATAACTTTCATCAGTTTCTCTGCCGCACCACAAATAGTCAATTCTCAATCCCTTTCAGAGGTTCCTTACTCTGGAATGCCTACCTTCATATAGCCAAAACATCATCATCTCTTAATAATTTCAAGTACAGATTGGAGGCCAGCCTGATGAATCAAGCCAACCAATAGCCTCCTCCATTGTAATGTAACCTAATCACGCACACGCACGCGCACACACACATACATACACACTCATAATTTGCTTTGTTATTTCCCATGGTACACATCATATAATTTTATTCTTCTCAGTGAGGTATTTTTATAAGCCCACTTGGGTTTCAAACCTCTCCGGCACCTGCTTTTTTTTTGTTTTGTATTCTTTTTTTATTGTTCTTGTTTTTTATGGTGCGAATAAATAAACCCTAAATGTTTTTTCAGACAAAACCATTCTATTTACTTACAGGCTGTAAGCCTAGATGAAGACAGCTGTATTGTAATGACATCTGAAGTGCATTTTTAAAACTCAAATGTCCGTCTATTGCAGTGCGCGAGTTTTCCATTGAATGACAATTCGCGCATTAGGTGTAAATGACAATGTGCGCATTAGGCTCGATACAGGTGTTATCAGCAAAGTCTATAATGGATAATCATTGTCCCGTAACAGAAGATTGTTCCCCCAGAGGATTACAGGAATTATTGTCATAGCTTAATCCAGGATAATTGTGAATAGTCTATATACATGTAACCTTACAAGTACCATCGCACATCGCCTGGATGTTGATGGAGTGGGCTGAAAGCAATGTAATGCGGCATTCCCCTTCGCTGAGGGATAGGTATGTGGTCTTTGACCTATGGACCCTTTTATTATTATGCATTTTTTGATATAGCCTACACAATAATAAGCCTACACTTGCGCGTGCCCCTGTGTGTAACAGACAGGAGGGTGGACACACGTTGTGCACACGCCTATGTAGACGCACTTATATGCGCCTTTAAAATAACATGTAAACAACTGCGACATGACTTTAGACCAGGTTTGTGGTGGTTTTAGCACAAGTGCTTTCTGCTGGCTCAAGATAGCAATCCGCCAAAAATTATCCTGACCACACCTCATCTTAAGACCAGCCCATCCAGTTCAATTGCTATGGGCGCAATATCACTTTAAACAACGTGAGTGCTAGGTGCTATAATGTATCCTGCACCGAGTGTAAGATAGCAAAGACACTTGCCTTTGGGTTAGCGTCGGGTGTAAGATAGGGCCCTATGTCTTGGAGCCTTAGAGTCTGTTTGGCCAGTATATCCACCTTTTCATTTCCCACTAGACCAACATAGGCAGGTACTGAGAGGAACCAATATACGCAATATTAGATTGCAATCTATACAATATACAGAACATTTCAAGCAAAATATCTAGTCTACATGAAGATCTGCCTGATCTAAGACGAGACAATGCTGAGCAGTCAAGAGTCAATGACCACAGTGTTTATTCAGTTCTCTTCTACCCACCGTAGAGCTATAATTATTGCCAACAGTTCAACAGTATAGAGCCAAATGATCTGATTCCCTCTTCTTTATAGCTGTTACTTTCAGGAATAAATAGGCTACTGAAGCACCTGCACGCCCAGAAACAAAATCCTTAGATCCGTCTATGAATATGATCAACATATCTGAGAAGTGCAAAAATAGCTCTGAACTAGACTACAAACAGGTAGGAAATCAGACTTTGCTTTAAATTCCTGAGAAACAGTTGAGAATGGAACTGTAGGGTTATAGGCTACTGTAAATTTAGCAATAGTGCATTTGTCGCTTTTCCATCCCCTACCCACCCAAAACTTCTGAAATTGGACTTATGTTCCCAGCAGTCCCGTAAAACGGCCTGCCAGAGTGTCCGTGCCCATGCAGATTAATCCAATACGCAAGCATTAGTATGACTATCCAGATTCTTAATTAGTGGCATTTCTCCCTTTTCTACCTACATTGCTGATACTGGAGATGTTTTAAATGAACAACTGCAGATTCTAAGAGCTTGTGAAACATCTAATTTCTTAAGGTTAGTGTTAGTTCATGCTGCTGACATGTAGGCTATACATCAGTGGTTCTCAAACTCAGTCCTGGGGCCCCCTGTGTATGCTGGTTTTCTTTCCAACCACAATTGCAATCCGAGAATTTTAACAAGCTGTTTTTTCTTAATTGCACTTTTCATGTTTTGATGGATTATGATCATAAAATAGCTATGCATGCTATGTAGAATAAATGTCCCATATTCACATTTTGCTTATAAACAACTACATAAAAAACTCATCAAATTAAAGATTGAGGTAAATAAATCAACCAGCATACACAGCGGGGCCCCAGGACAGAGTTTGAGACCCACTGCTATACATCCATAATCCAAGACTGATCTCATGACTGCCCAGTGTTGAGCATAAATGTTCAACTTGCTCTCCACTGTCCTGCCACGCAACACATTATATTGTAAACCTTCTTATTTATTGATTCACAATCGTTTACGCTTCCTAACTGGACAGATTGATATCCCAGAAGTTTAATTGATTTGGTGTTATACTGTGTTGATTAAGTGTTCGCTTAATTTCTTTGAGCAGTGTTCATCTTTAAGGAGATTTGATGGTGGCGTTCATTTGTCTTTTTCTGGAGAAAACCCGGAAGCTCATGAAACTGGAGATTCTGTATGATGTCAAATTGAACCAATCCGCTTAGAGACAGGAACCCGGTCAACATCGCGGGAAGGACGCGGCTCTATGAAAAAACATGGTTGTGTTTACTATTTATTGAAACTACCGTTACTTGTATTCATATGGATTTTTGAAAGGTCACTTCAGTATTCAATTGCTTATAAAGTTAGGTAAATCTGTGTAAAGTAACCAGACTTTAGCAGTTAGATTTCCAGCCCGTTGATTGGTGAAAACCCTGTATAAACCAGCTATGTTGCTAAGATAAAGTTAAGCTAACTAACCTTCGCTAGCACTAGCCCAGCGACACTGTAGCTAACTGAGCATACCATTTCAATTGCTAGTTTGATATACGTGACATTTTTTTCTGAACTATAGCCGAGTCTTTTTTTGATTTGTCAAACGGCTGTATATTCTTGTAGCTTGAAGCTTGGATCGTATTAACGTTAGCCTGATAAGTAGCTGCTACGTTAAGTAGCTAGCAGACTATCCAAAGTCGAATGAATTAAATGTAAAAAACGAACGTTAGTTAGAGAGATACCATATGAATCGTCGATGTCAAATGCTTCGTTTGACAAGTTGTGTTAATTGGTGGCATGTATGGACTCCCTTCGTCTGTGACATTGTTGTATGGATAACTTAGAGATAGGTTGGCTAACTTATGTTGGTAAATATGATGTAACGTAGCAACTGACTGAATACCTAGGTTAGGGAAATTGACGTTTAAGTTAACATGAATAAATGAGTAAGCAGTAATCTGTACTGTTCCTATAATTTGTACTGTAACTGTATATAATTCTTACGTTATAATTCTTTCCCATTGTGCTTGGGTATCGATTCGGGTTACGACGCCCCCTCACAACCTGTTTACTAATACAGATCTGTGTGTATATTTCCTGTAGTGCATAGCGTGAGGACTATCATCTTAATTTGAATCATGTCCCACCGACTTACTAAAGAGGAATTGGATGAACAGTTTGAGCAGTTTTTGAAGGAGGTGGGTAACAAACATTACAACAGTGTAACCAATACTAAAGTTATATTCATACTTGTGTTTGAACTGCTATTACGAGTTTAAGCCCTTAGGGCAGGTCAATTCTCAGTTTTATACAGGGTGATTCAAGAGAGAGTGATGATGATTAATGCATGTGAAACACACATATGTTTCTTATTTTGTTTTTCAATTCACAGTCGCATTCCTACCATTTGACATTGCATAGGTGAACATTACAGTAGGGGTTCCAAAAAAGGTCCATTAAGGAGTCTGCAACATATCAAGATCACACTGTTTCATTATCCATATTTAAAACGTATATCACTTTTTTAAATACTCAGATATATAATTCCTGTCTGGTTTACAACAGTTATCCATGGTCATTTTGTGATAGATATGATATGCTGCCGTGTACTTCTTTATTAAATAGCCACTGCATTGCTACCTACCTGCAATGTACTGGATAAAAGGTTTCAACCGGTAACCCCTCTTCACCCTACCTCATTAAAATGGTTCAAAGATAGTCATAGGATGGTGAAGTTAGGTCGCCTTGAGATGGTACTCCACGTGTCCATGACTGTGATGTGTTATTGTCCTCTCTTCAGTCTGTTTCTGATGAGTCGGTGGAGCTTGGTAGCAGTAGTAAACGATCCAGCGTGTTGGACAGCTTGGGGAAGTCGAGGCAAACGCCAGTGGAAAAGAAGACTGTCTCGCGTCCGTGGTGGCAGGACGATGAGGACAGTGCGGACTCTAATGGGAGAGGTATTAATCTGTTTCCTAAAAGCCTGAAAGCTTCCTGCTTTGTCTCACAGTGGCACATATGGGTTGGCCTTCCCAGTGTTGGTTTGAATGTGCACCTCATCATCCACTGTCAAAATAGGAAGTCAAAGGCAAAATAGCAATTTTCTGTTTGCTGAAGAGTAATGCTAACACATGCTAAATTCATTTGGTTGCAGATTTGCCCAGTTAGTAATGTGTAGTTCCGGAGATGCTACGCTAGATGTCGCTATATATCAAAAGATGAATTGCATGTCTCTTGTGAGAGCCAGATGCAAATGTACAGTGTGCCGGAATCACTTGGTCAATACCTTGCATAAGTAAACTACAGGTTCAGTTTCTCCAGATGTTCAAATGGGGGATGCTACTGAAGTATTTTTCTGTGATGTTTTTAGGGATGCATAAGCTGGAAATTATGGGGCTGATCAGATCAATATTTTTCTGCCCATAACACCTCGTGCCTAAAATGCCCTGTTTTACATGTAACGATTTTCAGTCCCTTGCGGGCAATTAAGCGTTCCAAAATGTCACATTACTTGGTGGGCTATCCTGCGGTCTGTACAACTCGAAGTCTTTCGTTTCAAGGGAGAGTGCTGTCTAGCAAAAAAAGTCTGGCAAAAGTATAGTAAATAATAGTAAATTGGTATATACCCACTTGATACTTTTAAATGTTTTTAACCAAATAAAATGGTTCCCCATGTTTATTCCAAATTGATTGATTACTAATTAAAGAACAATATAATAAAGTTTCCCTTCAGAATTTTGCAGGGGCCATGGATTTCTATATAAACAAACTTTCACAGTATTATCCATTCAGTCCACAGTGACAATGAGAAGATTGCCATCGTGTACTTTTACTGCAGTCGTACAAAGAGCCAGCAGAAGAAAGGTCTGTGTGTGTTCAGGAGTTCAAAAAGCGCAGAAATGAAATTCCATCGCTTGTTTCTGGAGATAAGTTTCTGTGGCAAGATATTCCAGGGAAACTTTCCCATCTCCTTTCACCAGTTTGATGTTTTGCATGAGTTTCAGTATAGCTTTGCATGGGAGTTTAGCTGGTAAAAATTGTAAATTAAAAATAAATAATAAAAAGGTTCGAATGACTATGACTAGGGTACTATTTCAGCATGAGGTTTTCTCTTAATTTACAGCCCTTTTACTAAAATCATGGTCTTCGATGGCCGAGAACTGCTGGTTTCTCCACAATCCCTTTACCTGGGTGTCTGGTGTGAAGACAGTCTGGCCAATCAGTAGCTCTAATTGTTCAGTTAAATACTTTGGAGAAAAGAAAACAAAGGCCGGATTTGGATTCGACGGCCAGATTTGAGTATCTGTAATTTACAGCATCAGCACCGCATGAAATGCATAGCCTGTATGGCGCATGCATATTGCGTCATCATATCGGCCATAAGAGTCGGGCTGATTTTTTTGTTTTTTGTTGCTATTTGTCGTGCACACCCACTGTTTTTCCTTGGTTGGTGCTCATTTATAGAGGGGGAGAGGAGGCCACAGATTAAGATTTTTCTCGGGATTTGAGTGCTAATGCCAAGTGGAAGAAAACAATATACTATAACAAATGACTCTAAGCAATCGCTTGTTGCATGGAAAAGTCTTGTGGGGCAATTCATTTTCTTGTAGCTTCTGTCATTACTAAGTTCAAACAGTGCAGAGTTTGAAAGTGTGACGAACCTGATTTCAAATCTTCGCTGAATGTTTAACGTTATTTTGTGCATCAGTCTCTTTTTTTTTTGTCTACAATTGAATGTATTTCACAAATAACCAGACAGATATTGCAGTGTTCTCAAGGCGTAGGTCAGCCTCATTGCGTAAGTCACAGTACTGTGTTGGGGTTTTTCCATCACTGCTTTATCTGACAGATTCTTAATTATTCCAGCCTTTGTACTCATTTTCTAGACAGACCTATTATAGGGTAGCCTGCATGGCTTACATTTTGCGCATTTTCCATTGAAACAGATGGGTATCTAGTTCAGTATAAGTTCTAGTCTAATGATCACCATAAGTATATCGCCAAGTATTGGAATAAGCAGTTCTGGGCATCTGGTCATCTGGGCAAATCTTATTGAAACCAGACGTACTAAACTCTCTGTGTGGCACCATTGATGTATGATCCAATATGAACACTTGACAGGAGGGAGGTGTGACAGGTTTTTGTGCTGATCGGTTAAATGAACCTCGCTTGGGGTTATGAGAACTACGATGACCGTACACTAGAACACATTATCTCCGCGCTGCCAACAGGAACTGCATTAATGAGCGTCTCGCGCATGTGGTAGCTGGCAGAGGGACGTGGGGGGATGAAAAAGCCATGTACCTTTCTCAGGGTAATCTGCCAAAACAAACCGCTGGTGATATTAATAACTATGAGTGCTTTAGTTTTTATAGAAAAAATCGGTACGCGTCACAGGCACCAGTCCATTATCTTTCTCGGTTTGTGATCTGATTAACAGTATTCAGATGGGGAGCACTCTGTGACTGACCGGAGACTGTCTGTTTGCAATATGCGGGTGCAGTGGTTCAAGCCGTAACTGTACCAAAGAGATAGAGACTCTGTGTTTAAGGAGACTGGGTAGCAGAAGCTTGTCGTGTTGTTGAGCAGATTTAACGAAACAAACAGTTCTCCAACACCGTAAGCTCGGTGTAAAGATTGGGGGGGAAACTTTCACAGTTTTTGAGCTAAATCAGCATGGCCTTTGAATACTAAAATAACTAGTGTCTGAGGATGAACCAAAATATTGTGTTTTATGCAAGGTTAACAACAAAGCTTCTTTCTGACAAATTCAATTAAATTAATGATGTAGCATCACAGTACAGTTAGTGAGTGGGGCTAATATGCACTATTCACAAGTGATTAGTTGGCTATTAACTGACTTGCTGTTAACGCCTACAGTTTCTCATGTACATATTAACAGATGTATTAGTTTTTATTTTTAATCAAGTGAAGTTGAGTGGTATGCCATCAGCTTTGCAAGCTCTGACACTGTGCACTACTCACAAGCAAAAGCACTACACTGCAATGCTACTGGGGAAAAACTGATTGAACAAAGGTAGAAAAGCTATTTTGAATGACATGCTATTGAACAATAAATAATAGCTATTTCACTGATCGCATGGGTCCATCTTAACTACTAGTTTTTGATTGGTTTTGAAAACGTGATGAGAATGTGAGATGGGTACTCATTCAGTGAGACCTCAAGACCCGAGCGTTTCTCAGTGAGGGGGACATGACTGTTTGCGGTCCCAAACAGAAAATTTGACTCAGTGATTCTATGATTATTGGAGAGGACCAATTGGGTATCTATTCCTTAGAACATGTTCTCTGCCAAAGTGCGACGTTACAGCACTGGACAAAAGTGACCGTTATATTTTGTGCTGAACCAAATTGAATGATATAGTCTGCTGTATAATCTAACTGCAGGCTTGATGTTTAGGTGTGATGATGGTGTTTTCACATTTAAAAACATCCCGTGTGTGTGTGCGTGCGTGCGCGCGTGCGCGCGCGCGCGCCGTGTATGCATATGCACGCGCTAGCAGGTTGGCATAAGTGCTTCCCTTTATATGGATGTGGTAAGCAGCGAGATCTGTAATGTTGTCTTTTGGTCTACTCTATAGTCCTCTTTAGCATTGTCGTTGGTCATCTTTAAACTTGTAATTTGGTGACTAGTTTCCTCCATAGAGATGTGGCCTGTGGTCATCTCTGGAGCGCTTTAGTCATGAGGCTGCTGGCTCTCTCCAGGACTTTCAGAGCTCCATAGAGGCTCAGCTATTTTCAGATCAACCCGATGGCCTCCAAATGCAGAAGGAAGGATTATTTAATCGATTGTCATGCCATTCTAATGCCATTAATCGAACATCATGCCATTCTGTAGCAGGTGACTGAGAGCACCTGCTCTGCAGGGAAGTAAAGCTGTGCCTCATCTCTCAGTCGACTATTATTCCCCGAATCCATATTTTCATCCAAGCGTGAGCAGAAACTTTAAACTCTTATTTCCTTTCCACATTCCTTCTCATTTCCTGTTTGATTGTCTGTGGACCTTCATCTCATCCCCCTGTCTGTGCGCTGCTGTTTCTCTGTGCCGGTGCCTTGCCTTGCCCCGCCCCGCCCCGTCCTGCCCCACCCCACTCTGGCCCCCGTCCCCCCTTCCATCCCGCCCGCTCTCTTTCTCTCCTTGGCAGAGGGCACAAGGAGGCGCAGGTTCACGAAAGTGAGGAAGCCCAAGGAGGGAGCGTTGCAGAGTGACCCCACGGGTCTGGAGGATAACCGCAGGCCCGGAGGGAGCCCACCCCAGGGTATGGCCTGAAGCCCTCAGAACCGTGAACCAGGACAGCCCTTTGCAGCCGTTCACCGGCCTCCACTGAGCGCTGTCATTACAATTCTGTCCTGCCCCCTTGCGGAGGCCCATGGGATTGGCCTAGCCTGTCCCTGTAACATGTTTACCTGTTGCGCTTGGTGACGGGACCCTTTTTGCTGTCGTGTTTAGAGATGTAGTGCCTGTAGTGTGTCCATTACTGCCGGTGCTTCTTTTTTCACCTTTTTTGTTATCTTCTGTATCTGATCTTGATTTCCTGGCCCCTTCCTGCTCCTCCGTGCCCGCCCCACCTCCTCTGTACACCACAGCCCCTGTTAAGCCAACTCCCAAACCGCGCAGCCGAGCTCTGGACAAACTCAGCCAGCTGGAGAAGCTCCACAAGGCCAAACAGGCCTCCCATGATTCACCGGAACAGAGAAGTCCCAGGCCGGAAGACGCTGACAAACAAGCCGCGCATGATGCCCTTAGGCAAAGGAGTCCTCAGCATGAAGGCTCTTGTGATGTACTTAGACGGATCAGTCCTGAACAGAAAGACTCCCATGATGCATCTGGGCAGCTGAGTCCAGAGCAGGATTCTCACAATGCACCGGAGAAGACCACCATTAGCGATTCACAGGGCAATGGGGATGGTAACATCACTTATTTGCTCTGTAGAAGGCTCAGATATCCTCCCCTTTCTCCTAGTAGAATACTAGATGTTGTGGACCCTGTGGAGTTTCGTGTGAGGTGGTTCTGTTCTGTCCGTGTATATAAAACATTCTGTTTTGTCATTGTAAATAGGATATTCTGTTATGTATGTGAAAATAGAGCATTAACTAGTTCTTCTTTTTCTTCACAAACTCAGTTTGGCAAGTTTGTCAGGTTTGTTAGTTAGTTTTCAATTAGTACCTTGTTCCTATGACAATAATTTTGATGGCATATGTCTTCCTGTAGTGACTGATTGCTCAGGTCATTGTGACACTCTTATTAAAAGCACTCTACTTCCATCACACCCTAGCGGAAAGCTAGTCCACACAAGGCTTTTAGTCGTGTGGTTAAATCAGCAGTTAACTGAATAACAATGACTACTTCCCAGATTTCTTTTACATAAGGCAATTTCTAGAAAAAGGACATTGCGAATATAAGAATATATATGAAAGCTCAGTTCACTGAGTTTGTTTTAAGCCATGCTTTTAAGGTGTAACAGCATGCTGTTGAGTCATCTAAATACACACTACTGCTCTGAGCATTGCTCCACACTGCTACCATGACCACTTATGACCACCTCACTGCTTTTCAGGGCTGCTGGCTTCTGGGAAGAATTTCCGGAAATCTCTGAGAAAATCTCAACCCATTCAGGAGGAGGATGAGGAGCAGCCACCAGCCATGCGCAGGGGGGAGGAAGAACAGGAAGAGGAAGGGGCAGAGCAAGTCCTCATCAGCAGAGACAGCCTAGAACCAGAGGGTGAGACATCATCATCACTCTTAGAAGGGGCTAGGTTAATCTCTGACATCACAAAAAGATAAATTCTCCCTTATTTTTCCTCTAATGGTGTGATTGATATTATTACACTGTTTCTTTTGTTTTTTAATGATGTATGGAATTGCATTCTTTTCAGTTCAATGTCAAATATTTCATGATTGTCTTCAAGAATAGGTACCAGACATATGCTAAAATAATTGGATTTATACTAATTCTAACACTTGAAAGGTATGCAGTCCAAGCAATAACATCTCTCTTTTACTTTCTCTCTCTCCCCCTTTTCCTCCCTCCTTCTCTGGACTCAGAGTCCGTTGTGGCATCCGGCCCGGGTGTGGACGGCTTTGGGAAGGGTCTGGACACTCTGGACGAGGAGGAGGAGAAGGCACGGTTTTTCTCCGACCTGGAGAGGGGAGCCTCGTCCACTATCGACTACTCCAGACTGAACAGGGAGCTGGACTCCTCTCTGTCCACTCCAGCCCTCACCCTGAGGTACTGCTCGCTGTCCGCCGTCTGTCCGTCTCACCCTCTCTCCCTTCACTCCCCTTTATCCGCTCTATCCCTCCCTGGCTGGAGGCTACCAGCTTTCATCACTGAGTGGTGCTGCATGGCCTGTAATGTGAAGGAAGCGGTCACTGACTTGTGTGGGACTGTGTGGGATTGCAGCTTCAGTACTGCTTGAGCGTGGGGTGGATGGCTCAGTGGGAACCCATGGTGATTATATTTTGGATAAACCCCCCCCCACGCCAAAGAAGAAAGAGTATAGTTCTCGTTTTGGTTTTTAATATTTTTTGTGTGTATTATGGCATGTTGTGTCCCAGAGGTTAACACAAGCAGTTGTTTTTCAGGAGAGCGGATGATGTTGGGAGTGAAGAGGAGAAGAGAAAGGAAGCGTCACAGGACTCCAGAAGCTCTCCAGGTTCAAGAAGCACATCCCTACATCCCCCCGCTCTCACCTATAGCACCAGTGTCTGTCTCTTCAGTTCCCCCCCCCCACCTGCCTCTCCCCAGTATAACGTTAAAGCGTGTTGAACATCACCGGTGTTGTGTCCCCTGTTATAATGCAGAAGCTTCATAGTTGTGTTGTGCTCCTTACATGTAGCTTCTCCGAATTACAGCGAGGATTTTGAGGATGATTTGAGCCCAAAAGAGGCCCATGATGAGGTAAGGTGCCTTTTGGTACGTTATATATGTGGCATTTCTTATATAAATCAACATTATATATTATTCAAACATAGATCACTCACTTATAGATCTAGCGGTAGTGTCTTTTCACAGCACTGGATGAGAGAGTGCGTCTGCAGCCTTCTTTTCCTTAGAGAATCTCTTAGAGAATGTGATTAACTCCTCCCGTAGGAGGTCTGCCATTACTCTTTACTGATTAGACATATGAGAGTGTGGGAGGTGTTTGTAAAGCTGCACAAACCTTCCCCTTCTGTCTCTGTTTCAGAAACACGATATACCTGCCATGCTAGCTAAAGGTGAGCTTTTTCTCTTACTCACATTACATTACATTCATTTAGCAGACGCTTTTATCCAAAGCGACGTACAGTAAGTGCATACAGAAGGTCATCGAAGTAACTACAGAACAGATAAGAAAGCACATTCTTCCCATACAGTAGCAGCTATCCCTAGTAATGAACACAATGCAGTTCACAGTGAACTGGGTAAATCAGCTCTAATACAATTCTATTCAAAATATTATACACTTGAATACACAGTTCAACAAGAACACATACCATGAGGTCCTAGATAAGTGTTAGTCCAGGTGGAGTCTGAAAAGGCCACGACGGAAAGTAGGCAGGGTTGGCATGGAACGTAGGGGAATGGGAAATTCGTTCCACCACTGGGGAGCTAGGGTGGAAAAGCTCCGCAGTTGGGACGAGCGAGTGCCATTTACACGGAGGGGGGGAAGTGCAAGTCGCCCTGCAGTAGATGAGCGAAGCGGTCGAGCAGGAACATAGTTCTGGATCAAGTCCTGCAGGTAGACAGGGCCTGTCCTATTGGCTGCAGTGTAGGCCAGGGTCAGAACTTTGAACCTGATCCTGGCTGCAACTGGCAGCCAGTGGAGTGACCTCAACAGGGGGGTGACGTGAAAATTTCGGGAGGTTGAACACAAGCCGGGCAGCTGCGTTCTGGATCAGTTGAAGAGGCAGGATGGCGCAGGCTGGTAGGCTTGCGAGCAGGGAGTTACAGTAGTCCAGGCGTGAGGTGACCATGGTCTGGACCAAAAGCTGGGTGGAATAGGTGGTCAGGTACGGTCAAATCCTCCTGATGTTGTACAGGAGGAACCTGAAGGACCGTGCCGTCGCCCTGATATGGTCTTTGAAGTTCAGCTGGTCGTCCAGGACCACCCCCAGGTTCTGTGCAGAGCGGGAGGCAGCCACCATGGTCCCGTCAACGGTGATGGAGAGGTCAAGTAGCGGGGAGGTTTTGTGTGGCATGAAGAGGAGCTCTGTCTTGTCGAGGTTGAGCTTCAGGTGATAGGTAGTCATCCACTCAGAGATGTCAGCCAGACAAGCAGATATCCTCTCCTTCACCTGTTGGGTAGAGGGTGGGAAAGAGAGGAAGAGTTGTTCATATGTTATAAAACCACCTCTACACACGGTTGGCTTCCTCTCCATATGTACACGGCCATGCGTGCGTGCGTGCACATGACCACAGAACCTCCTCTCGCTGCCTGCGCCTCCTGAGTGTTTCTGTGCCTGTGTCTATGCGTTCAGTGTCCCTCCATGATTCTCTGGACTCCATGGGCGGAGCTCTGCAGCCGGAGGCCAATGAGGAGGCAGGGAGGGAGGACTGGGTGGAGCCTGGCGAGACTGAGGCAGCCGGAGCAGGTGAGAGCTCCTCTGTCCCCCTCAGCTTGTCCCATCGCGAACGACCTCTGTCTCTCTGTATCTCCTAACGACGCAGGCCCTCAGCGCCAGGGCACCTTGTACCCACACCCTGCTCACTCACAGGGGAGCCGCCCAGGCAAAAATACCCAGCGCTTAAGTCACTTACACACCTAAGTGTGCGTTTTTAGTAGGCGACTCACTCTTCTCACCATCGTCTGTGCCATCAGAGCAGTCATCTGGTTAAGCGTAAATGGAGCATATTGACCTGTAAGTGGGTTTGTTATTTTTTCCATCAGCTCATAGTTGTATATACCTGTGTGGAACTGAAGAGAAGGCATGGTTCGTATTGAGCAGTAGAAACAAGTGTTGTTCCGTGCACTTTTTATTGGAAGAGGAATGCTTGTCTCACCGTAAACAGTGTGGCATTTCATTGGGAGCTTTGCTAATATGTACTGTAGTGGTTAGAGCACTTCACTGTGGACCTGTGGGTCTGGAATGCAGGTCTGAATACGTTAGTGTAGAATTTAATGTTTTTTAGTCACTGTACCTGATTAATAGTTACATATAATAGATATCTCTCTCTCTCTCTCTCTCTCTCTGTCTGTCTGTCTGTCTGTCTCTCTATCAGCTCAGTCGTATGGTCAGAGCGGTGTCAGTGAGATGGAAGCCCTGCAGGAGGCCTATCGTAAGTTCAGCGGCTCTGTGGACGAGACGGAGGGGCACGGGCGGAGCTTGTTACCGGACGAGAGTGCGAGGATCCCAAACCGGCGCACTCCGACCCCGGAGCACTCGCCAGGGACAGCAAAAAACACCATGACGACGGGGTCAGGTGAGCCACCGTGAGCTGTAATAATCGAGCATCCAGAGGATCATGTGAGCCAGTGTCACGGGACTTTTATTATGGCTTCTGTTTGCCTATAAAAAGATGTCACCTGCTTGACCAATCAGAGGAGCTGAATTTCTGACACAAGGAAGTGGGGGGGGGGTAGGTGATTTGTGGCTTGTGAGTTTTGGTGTCGCCTTCTCACTTTGGAATATTGCATATGGCTTTTCAAAGTCACTGGCCCAACCATTGTAGCTACTGGCCCAGGAATATTACTGTTGCAAAAAATTGTCAAAACTTGACCCCCGAATGAGGAAAATGAACCGATCAATAGCAATTTAGTACAGCAGGCATAGAATTACAATATAGACACAGAGATTTGGGGAAATCACGACTAGAGCTCCCCCCACCATGCAGGACACTGATTGTAAGAAAACGGCGCATAGCCAGCCTTAACCGCTCAGCCTTAGCGATTTGTGTAAAGGACAAGTGCCAGACTAGGTAAACCTCTTACAATTTCTGAATTTGATTCCCTTTGGCCGCAAAACGGCTCTAAATTACAGGGACAGCCAGGGATACTGGAGCTAACATTGACATTCTGGTTGCACTGAGGATGAGGGAGCCGCCTATACGGTCCGCTCCACTACACCACTAAGGTCTCCTGTTCTGACACTACCCTAGCTAACTGTGACCTTATTTTTTTACTTGCTTGTCCACGTATGTCAGCATTGATTTGCAGACTCTGCAAAACACTTGCTTTGATTCTTCATCATACTCCAGCCAACTCCAGCGGTCACGCCAGTGTGGCTGAAATTAGGGATGTGCCGGGAACAGAATTTGCATACTCGGTTAACTGTTCTTAACGGTAGACGGTTATACCCGGTGGTGGGGGGCACATTTTTCTTTGCTTCAATTTTTATTTGGAAAATGTTAATGCAGAGTGTTTCACACATTCATTCTTTTTAAAAATGATACACAGATTACTTGCATTACTATCATTGTAAACGGCAATGTGCAATCTTGCCATACAGTTGATTAATAAAGCTACAGCAGTAAACGGACAGTATAACAGCAGCCTTGAGTAAACGGCTCTGACCGTCCAAAACCAAGCCATACAGGCTATTAAAAGTATAAAGGTATTAAAATAATTTTGAGATGTGCTTCAGTCAAACAAGCTTAAGTGCAAATCTGTAAAAGGCATATGCTAAACATAATTTGCCATTACAATCGGTGTTAACAACAATCGTGTGCAACCTTGCTATACAGACGACTCATAAAAAGTAATTAAGGCTGGGTTTTTGTCACGGAAAATATTGACTAAAATAAAACACAAATTTATTAAATTAATGAATAGATTATTAAATTAATGAATCATGCGAGTACAATGCATTTATAGGCTGGTGCGTTTTCTCATTTTTGCCTATCACGGAAAGAAAGTGCATGCTTTTAAGCAAAACGTTGTTAGAAACATCATTCTCAAATTGCTTTACTAAAGTAATAATAGGCGACAGGTTTACCGTGACCGTTTTTTTTAATGGAAAGTTTGTTTTAGTAGAACAACTGACAAGGACTGGAATCTTTATCCCAGTGAATTTGACAATATGTACAGGCCTACACTACAATCACGAAAACGGATGTAATCGCGGAAATCCTAAAAAAACGAGGAAAGTCACGGAACTGGCAAAAGAAATGGCAAAAAATCACATATCCGTGACACCGCGACTTCTGTGACAAATACCCAGCCTTGAACATATCTGCCTTACGCGCCGGCACACAACAACGTCCCCTCCCCCCATGCACTCTCCAAGCACAACAGAACAGCCACGTATTTCTACTTGAGGAGAAGAATATCATCTAGACCAGCATACTTTAGTTACAATAAATGTGTTACTAATGTAGGCTACCACCCAACAAGTTTAAACGTTCTTGTGTATCGCTTGGGAATATAGCTATACTAGTGTCTTGCTATGATAAGCGCAAAATAAATAAATAAATAATCCTTTTTTAACGTACTATTAACTGGTTTTTACTTCTTAGGGGCATGCTACCTTGGTTACTCGGTTAACCGATCGCCGGCACAGCCCTAGCTGAAACTTTCTTTCTCTCCTCCTCTCATATATTTTGTCACTCCCTCAACTCTTCGGTCATCTTGCATTTTCTACTTTATTTTTTGCCCGGTGTTTGGCCTGGAGTCGGGGGCTGCAAAACATTTCACGTTACAGAGGTTTTTTTTTTTATATAGCCGAAGACTTGATTAAGTTCACTGGCAGATTGGTGAGCGCGCTTTACAACATTGACTGCATGAACGCGAAGTGCAGCCTGAGTCGAGCGTGCTGGACGGCAGTGACTGCATGCGCACGGAGCTCAGTCTGAGACGTATGAAATGTTGAAGTTGTAGCAGTAATTACAGAGACGATTTAACAAAATATTTATTGACAAAGCACCAGTATTACTGGAAAATTATGTGTTATACTGTTTTTCACTGAGCAGATTATTTAAAGGCTATATTTTAGCTGGCCCTAGCGGGCTAGTGGATTGATTAGCTGGGCTGGAGTGTTCAGAAAGTGCCTGGGCCAGTGGGCCCTGTAGTACTAGTAAGCCTGTTTAAATTGGCATGGTCATTTAAAAAGTCTCAAATAGAGAATTAAAATGTGGTTCATTGGAATGTTAACAAAGGTATATGGTAGTGATTTTGTAAGGAAGGTGTTCCCATAATTAACACTGTATTTACATTGTGTGTGTTGTAGATCTGCCTACAGCCGAGGAGCTAATGCAGCGAATCAGGCCGGAGTCAGACAGCATGCGAGGTTTCTCTCTCCAGCCTGTTAGGTGAGCCCAAATCCCACAGAGAGCCTCACTCATACAAATCATCACTTTGTCGAAGTGCAGGGCTATTACCCACAATGCATTACTCTAGTTCTAAGTGAGTTAAGTACCAAGGAAGCGTCGGCTTACAAAGTACCCTTAATTGGTATGGAGTGTTTTTAAAAATAAATAAATAAATAAATAAATGAAAAAATAAATAAAGGTTGCAACTAACTGGAAAAATTGTATTTTGAAAATGTGTCTCTGCTGTATGAGGGGCCGTTTAGGCCATAATTCATACTCACTCTCACATACATATATACTCTCTCTCACATACATATATACTCTCTCACATACATATATACTCTCTCTCACATACATACATACTCTCACACATACATACATACTCTCTCACACATACATACATACTCTCTCACACATACATATATACTCTCTCTCACATACATATATACTCTCTCTCACATACATACATACTCTCTCACACATACATACATACTCTCTCATACATACATATATACTCTCTCATACATACATATATACTCTCTCTCACATACATACATACTCTCTCACACATACATATATACTCTCTCTCACATACATATATACTCTCTCACACATACATATATACTCTCTCTCACATACATATATACTCACTCACACATACATATATACTCTCTCTCACATACATATATACTCTCTCACACATACATACATACTCTCTCACACATACATATATACTCTCACACATACATATTCTCACTCTCACATACATATATTACCACTTCCACAAAAAAATATTTATGTATGTATGAAATAAAAAGTATAGTGGAAACGGAAGGCACTTACATGAAAAGGAAGTCACTTACATGAAATGGAAAGATTGTGATTGGCTCAGAAGCTGGCCGGTACCATAGATAATAATCTGCGTATAAACAGCCTTGTGTTGTGGGTATTATCTGCCATTTTTGCAGACGCAAACTAAAAACATGAACGGTAACGTTAACGTTAGCTGTTATGTTAAGGTGATACCTTATGTTATGTTATGTTAAAGTGTAACCACCTTGGTTGTGTTGGACTCATGCACCTGCTGCAAATGGCCGCTGGTTTTGTCACAAATGCAAACAACAGTGGAACAGAACTGTAACCGACAGCGGCACGGTGGTGCAGTGGTTAGCACTGTCGCCTCACAGCATGAAGGTACCGAGATCGAATCCCGGCCGAGGGCCTTTCTGTGTGGAGTTTGCATGTTCTCCCCGTGTCTGCGTGGGCTTCTGCCCACAGTCCAAAAACATGCCAGTTAGGTTAATTCGAGACTCTAAATTGCCCATAGGTATGAATGAGTAAGTGAATGGTGTGAGTGCTAAAAAAAATAAAATAAAATAAAATAAAATAAAAACTGTAACCGACAGTGAAGCCTTAAAGAAAGACTGACCACGTATGTTCTATGTTGTGCCTATTGAAGCACTTATTTGTTTTGGGGCATTTTCAGCTCTTAATCAATTCAACATTGATTCAATGTTTCCTTGCTATCTGGGCTACTACCAGTTGCACTGTGAACTTCATTGTACTACTTCCCAAAACAAATTATATTATCCATTTGTACATTTCATGCAAGTAATTTATTTTTTGCTAAATAAAGACATTCAGAATTGTATTAATTGTACATCGTTTATTGCATTTTACACAGCATTACACTCTAGGCACACTTGTGGTTTTACATTAGAATCTACTATGCTCATTGTCATATTATGTATATGCGGTGAGCACACCTTCGTGGAAATGTAATATTTTGCACGTCTTCCAGCCGATACCCATGTCATACGACGCCTTGTTAGCTCGGCGATCTGACTTCCACCACTTTGCTTCCAAGCTGGAAAATCGCTCTCCATTTGCGATTCAAACTACATCCAAGATTTGCAGCTGGCCTAATACAGTTATAATAATCAGAGCTACCAAGCTAATAATTAAGAACCACCCTCTACTGCTTTCTAGCAGCTTTAAACAATAAAATCATCCTTAGCTCTGACAACATTTTGACAACTTTAGCATAATAGTTCAAAGGGCGTTTTACAAATAAGTATATGTTGTGAGAAATTTGGAATTCAGGTTAACATGTGTTATGCAGACATTTATCATGTTTATAAAATGTTTCAAATTAGTTGCGAATTAAGCGAGTTACAGTCAATTTTATCGGAGGGAGTCTGCATCCGTCAATACACTACCGTTTGTTTACGTGAATCTTGACCGCCCGACGGTGGCCAGGCTATTTAACTCATTCCAGAATGTGGACACTTTCACACAACTAAAAAAAAGTAATGAATGATTGTTTCTTTTTACATAGCCTACATAGTTTTTCAATATTAGTATCGCTGAAACGTTACACAGCGGCTGATGCCATAGATCTACGTTTTTATATCCACGGCTGGTAGGCTGTTGTCCAGCGTCCGAGCACCATGGAGGGGGCAGACCAGTAAAGTTATTAGCCTCCAACCGACAATCCATAAATATTATCATCACCTGAAACAGTCAGTGCTTCTTGAGAGGCCAGCATCAGCCCTGTAGCTTAGCCTACTGAGCTAAGCTACAGGGGACTCTCGGCAGAGGAAAAGGTAACAACTAACGTTAGCTTGCTACTAAGTTAATTCACTGCGCAAACAGACAAGTGAACCGTTATAATTTGGTAATCATGTACTAGCTAATGCTAAAAAAAGAATCACATCACTTTCTAACGTTAGCTTGTTTAATGCAAATCTAAGTAGCCAAGGCCGTTTTGCTTTTGTTGGTTAGTTAGCTAACGTTAGCAAGTGGTGTGATTATCTTTTAGCATTACTACGTGATTACGAAATGATAACGGTTCATTGGTCTGTTTGCACAGCGATTAAACTTGGTAGCAAGCTAACGTTAGTTGATACCTTTTCCTCGACCGAGAGTCAGTTGCCAAAGTGTTGTGGAGTGTTATATCGTGCAGAACTGCAGACTGTCTCCGAGCAAGTCCAAGCTGGCCTGCTGAGGATTCTTGAGGTAGCTACACTAGCGTTAATGCTAGCGCTCTCATCTCGCTGTGAGACGGCGCAGAATGATACAGCACTGACCTGGCCTCAAGAGATGAGGACAATACACTGCCTGTTTTAGGCAGCGATAGTATATTATGCACTACTCCAATTTCCTGTTGTAATACATGTCTCTGGTCTTCCCTCTCCATGGTGCGTGGGAACTGGACAAGAGTCTGTATGGTATATTATGGTAGCAGTGCAGACGTAACTTAACAGGGCGAATTATGAATCTAGTAGTTGTTTATATCTATGGTACCAGCCAGCTTCTGAGCCAATCACAATCTTTCCATTTCATGTAAGTGACTTCCTTTTCATGTAAGTGCCTTCCGTTTCCACTATACTTTTTATTTCATACATACATAAATATTTTTATGTGGAAGTGGTAATATATGTATGTGAGAGTGAGAATATGTATGTGTGAGAGTATATATGTATGTGTAAGAGAGTATGTATGTATGTGTAAGAGAGTATGTATGTGTGTGTGAGAGAGTATGTATGTATGTGAGAGAGTATATATGTATGTAAGAGAGAGTATATATGTATGTGTGAGAGAGTATGTATGTATGTGAGAGAGTATATATGTATGTATGAGAGAGTATGTATGTATGTGAGAGAGAGTATATATGTATGTGTGAGAGTATGTATGTATGTGTGAGAGAGTATATATGTATATGAGAGTGAGTATATATGTATGTGAGAGAGAGTATGTATGTATGTGAGAGAGAGTATATATGTATGTGTGAGAGAGTATGTATGTATGTGAGAGAGAGTATGTATGTATGTATGTGAGAGAGAGTATATATGTATGTGAGAGAGAGTATATATGTATGTGAGAGAGAGTATATATGTATGTGAGAGAGAGTATATATGTATGTGAGAGTGAGTATGAATTATGGCCTAAACGGCCCCTCATACTGCTGCCCTCTTACATATATGCACTCAGACACACACACACACACTCTTGCAAACTTATTCAAATGGTGATCTCTTTTAGTTTCTTGTTTACCGTCTGCCCTCCCTGTCGTCAATCATTACATTTATGTTTAAATCCACCATAAAATCTCAATGTTCCTCACCAGGTAGAAAATGGCAACAGTAGATTATTTCAAATTCAAATTGGTGCAATTTGAAAGTTCAGGGAGGCGAAGGATAATAATTAGACAAAGTGAATATTCCATAAGTGCATTACAATTGAACAACAAACTGCAGGTAACTGTGAAAAACACTTGGAAATAGAAGTAATTTCTAATGGAAAAAAACAGCTGAATAAGTTGGGGAAAAGTGTTTTAAAAGACCTCGTCCGTGTTATGCATGTCCTTTTTTGGCTTATTTATCATGCCCCCCCCCCCTCCACACACACACACACACACACATTAAGTAACATACTTAATCACACACATCATCCAGCGGTGTCTGTACTGTAAATGAGTCACCGCTTGAAACCTCTTGTGACTTGTGACTCGGCCATAATCTTGTCTTGGTCAATGAAATAACTAAACTGATTTAGCTTTTCCTGACCTGTACCTGTAGTAAAGCGGAGCCTCATTCGGAGAGCCGGGCATCCTGTGGGGAGACGCACGACTCCATACCTAGAAAGAGCCCGGATGAGACGGACCTGGGGCGCAGGCGGGTCCAGGAGGAGGTGGAGCGGCTGATGCAGTCTGAGGAGGACTCCCCCCACAGCTCCTCTCCTCCTCCCAGTAAAGACAGAAAGCAGCAGGTGAGGGGGGTAGTGAGAGGAGGGACTGAATAAAGGCAGAGGTGCTAAGAGGAACATATTACATCTATAGGATACAGCATGAACTGGAATATTAATACTACATTTTGTGTCCAGAGAATAGTACTAGAATGTGTTTGTGACTAGCTTTACCAACAAAAAAAAAATATTTTATGTCACGGTAAATAGTTTGTTTATTAGCTGCTGGAACAAGAAAGGTCTCCATTCTGCAGAATGTGTTAAAAAGAGGAAAGGAAAGCAGCAGCTGGGGAGAGGGGTGGGAGAGTGACTCAGCACCAGTGGGAATATAGACAATTCTTCTTGTCGTGTCTACAATACAGTCAGTTACAAGACTTGGCTAGATGTGGTTCAGCCACAGCTGAACACATTGCTGTCCCTTCTCATTAAACTCTGCCAAGTCCGATGCTGTGCAGGGCTGTTCCAGCATGGGGCATATCAGGAGGTGCTGCATGGTTTGTGGTTCAGTGCCACAATCACACACGACGTCCCCGTCAATTAGGTATCCCCATTTGGCGAGAGTGGTTTTTGTACGTCCAGCACCAGATCGTATTCTGTTTAGGCATTTCCACACTGCGTAGTTGGTGTCTGCTCCAGGGGGCAGTGCCTCGCTCGCCTTTAGCTCCATTGTTGTTGCTAGTGGGAGGTCGTTTAGTCTTTCTTCCCACCGAGTGACTCTTTCACTGCTTATGCTCGGTGTTCCAAGGGGCAGGACGCTCTTTAGGAAGCTTTTCCTTGATTTAAGGCGGCTTTTGGCTGGCACATGGCCGAAGAGAGGATGTCTTTGGTCAGTAGACTGCTGTTGGCGTTCTTTCTTGCTTGCTGCATTTCGTCTTATCTCTGGTGGGGCTATGCCTGCCAGGATGTACAGACGGTCTGTAGGTGTTGATTTCAGGCAGCCTGTGATGAGGCGGCAGCTAGCATTGAGGGCGGGATCCAACTTCTTGGCATGGACAGCTCGCTCCCATACTGGGCAGGCATACTCGGCAGTTGAGTAGCAGAGAGCTAGTGCGGTTGACTTCAGAGTCTGTGGGTTAGCACCCCAGGTTGTGCCAGTGAGCTTGCGAATGATGTTGTTCCTCCCACTCACTTTGCACTTGGTCTTCTCAATGTGGGTCTTAAAAGAGAGGCATCTGTCCAGGGTTACCCCTAGGTAGACTGGGTGCTCACAGTGTTCAAGGGAGGTTCCTGACCAGTTGACCTTCAGTTGACGCTTGGCTTCATGGTTTCGAAGGTGGAAGGCACACACACCTGTGTCTTAGATGGGTTTGCACGTAGGTGGTTCTCTTCATAGTAAGGTGTTAGCTCTGCCAGAGCGTTGGAGAGTCTGTCTTCCACAACTTTGAAATCAGTGGCTTGTGCACCTATGCCAAGATCGTCTGCATAGATGAAGCGGCGAGTGTCTGCACTTTTTGGTTGGTCATTGGTGTAGATGTTAAAGAGAAGTGGAGCGAGCACACTTCCCTGTGGAAGGCCATTCTTGAGTCTTCGCCACCTGCTTTTCTTTCCTCCAAGCTCAACAAAGAAGTGCCTGTTTTCAAGCATGCTTTCAATCAGCTCTGTCAGACGGGTGTCTCTTGTGGTCTCCAGGGTCTTACTAAGGAGACGTCTGTGGTTGACTGTGTCATAGGCAGCTGAGAGGTCGACAAACACCACCCCGGTTACCATCATTTCCTCATAACCGTCTTCGATGTACTGGGTGAGGTTGAGTACTTGGCTAGTTGTCGACTTGCCAGGACGGAAACCTGCTTGTTCAGGGATGAGGTGTTCGTCAACAAAGGTACCAATTCTGTTGAGGATCAGACGTTCAAAGAGCTTGTAGGTGTGACTCAAAAGTGAGATTGGTCTGAAGTTCTTGGGAGCGGATGGATCTTTCCCAGGTTTCAGCAGTGCTATTATGTGGGCTTTCTTCCAGATGTTAGGGAGCTTGTATGTTGTTAAGCACTCATTGTAGAGCTGTAGAAGCCACGTCTTTGCCTTGTGACCGAAGTGCTTAATCTGTTCGGTTGCGATGTTATCCAGTCCAATTTCCTTTCCTGGTTTGAGGATAGAGATTCCCCCTTCCAGCTCTTCCATAGTGAGCTGTCTTGTAAAAGCAGGGTCCTCAGTGTATTTCTTGCGGTTCAGCTTGGTCTTTTTCACTCTCTTTCTACTCTTTCCATTTTCAAGCAATTGGTTGGCAACTTGGTTGGCAGTGACTTTTGGGTGTTGAGGAGCTGCTTTGGGATCACCCCGTAGCTTGTGAATAAGTGTCCATGCTTTCTTGCTGTTTTTTGACATGTCTGTGGACTCAATAAGAGCATTCCAGGTCTTGCTTCGCTCTTGGACAATGCTTTCCATCACCTTCTCGCCTTGGGCAGTTGTTTCATCTGAGAAGGGATCTGCTTCAAACATGCTGACGTAGTTGTCATAGAGTCCTGCACAATCCTTTGAAAGTCCGGGTATATATTCAACTCTACAGCCTCGTGGGATATGTTTCCGAGCAGTTTTCAGCACCAGGTTAGCAAATTGGTCGTAGTTCTTGCTAACTGGTATTATATTGTTGATCTTCTCTTCCAGCTCGTTGGTGAAACCTTTCCAGTCTGCTTTCTTGTAGTTGAAGCGCCTTTTAAAAGGCACGGTGGTTGGGACTACAGCCGCATTGATTAGGATCCCAATGGGACGGTGCTGGCTTGATGGAATAGGGTCCAGCACAGTCTTTTTACACAGTCCAGTGATGTTACTTGTGACCATGGTGAGATCTGGGTTGTAGCCACGTTTCCAGCGGGCACTGAAAAACGAGTGTGGTAGCTTGGGGTCATGGATAAGGCTAAGTTGGTTGGTATCCATCCAGTCCTCTACTGCTTCTCCATCCTTGTTCATTTCAGGGTAGCCCCACTGGGTACTGTGGCTGTTGAAGTCACTGATAATGATCTGTGGTTTACTGTGTACTTTGGGGATTGGCTGGGAAAATATAAAGTCTACAGGTGGTGGTTTATAGACAGATGTTACTACAACACTGCTTAGCTCAACAGATAGGACTTCAATATCATGGTCATCTGACATATCTGTATCTTCTATAGCTAAGCCTGTTTTTACAAATATGGCACTGCCGTACTGCCGGTGAGGTCGCTCAGTGGCCAGGACCATTCCAGGTATGGTGGGGCGGTTGTTTTCACTCCCTCTGTGCGTCTCTTGCAAGCAGAGAACGTCACATTGTTGCTTGCTGCATAAATCAGCTAGGATGGTTCGTTTTGCAGAGGAGAACCCTTCAATGTTCACAGATAAGACCGACAATGCCGGTTTTGAGGAGGTCCCTCGTTTCCGACATCGGCCTTTGTGTCTATCTCCAGGCATGATGTTTTCTCTTGGTGCTCTGTATCTTTGTGGCTTGTAGCTTGTAGCTTGTAACTGTTGCTTGTAGTGGTGATAGGATTAGCAGTATCTTGTCAATCTTGTAGATCGCGTCAATACTCCCAGGGCCGCGACGTGGAAGCTCCTTTCTTTTTTTTTTTTTGATATTCTCTTTTTATTGCAGTTCAAGGTCAATTACACTCAAAGTTTACATCAACAGCTTTCGCATTTCTTCCCCCTGCTTCTTCTCTTTTTTTTCCTTTTTTTTTTCAACAAAACCAAAAGAAGCCCAACAAATGATTCCCCCACAAAAATTCAACCTCCCATAGAGGATAAAACAATTGAACGAATTTCAAGCAATTATACATCTCTTTGAGAGAAAAAATAAAAAAAATAAAAGAAAAAAACATTACAGGAAAAAAATAAAATAAAAAATAAATAAAGACACAGACACATGTGCAGCCGAGTACCAGAGGACTGATTCCATCTCCACCTCATTAATTCAAACAGAAGTCAGGCCTAAACGGTTTTACAGAATCAATCCATCCTCCCCAATATCGAGCGAAACAGTCGGTCTTGAGTCTTAGATCAAATGTTATTTTTTCCATCACAAATATGCTGAACATTACATCAAACCAGTCAGACAGAGTAGGTGCAGCTCGGTTTAACCACTTTTTAGTTACTGCTTTTTTACTCGCAACCAGCATTATTTTAAACATATATTTACCTGGTGTGCCAAGATTCAGTTCCTGCATGTCACCCAAGTACATCACCCTAAAGGATAAATCAACCTTCAACTCTAAAACTTTCTCCATAGAGTCCCTAACTTTCCTCCAAAACTGACTAACCCCGGGGCACTCCCAAAATATGTGGTAGTGGTTTGCTCTCTCCCTACCACATCCCCTCCAACAGCTGGTCTGTCCCCCCCCTTGACTGGACTGGCGTTAAGAAGAACCTGGACATATTTTTCCATTGAAATTCTCTCCACGACAAGGAGTTGGTGGATCTCCACTGTCTTTCAATTATTGTTTCCCACTCCTCCAATGACAGAGAAAAGCCCCCCTCACCTTCCCACTTTACTTTTATGTAAGAAGTATTTCCCCCGCCCAGTCCTTGGATGCCCCTATAGAGCTTCGAGATAATTTTCGAACCTTGGTCCGCCCTATATGCCGAAACAAAAACTCTCAAAACCCCCTCCCCCACCCCTGGTCTTTTAAGCTCCTCTTTGTTAAATAAGCTAAATAATTTCTCTACATGGCTTCTTAGTTGCAAAAATCTGAATAGATCCCTATTCTCCAAACCATGCTTATCTTTCAGTTCCTGAAAGCTTTTAAATGACCCCTTCTCGAAAAAGTCCCAGTAAATAGACAAGCCCTTCTCCTTCCAAGCCTTAAAATTTGCGTCCCACCTACTTGGGGCAAACCCTGTATCATACCCCACCCAGGAAATCAACGAATAAGGTTCCCAAATGCCAAAGGCTTTTGTCACTCTAAACCAGATTGTGAGGGAGAGGTCCAACCAAGGGTTCGGGTTATCCCCAAGACTATGTTTCAGCTTGTTATTACCAATTATGGCCTGCAGAGGGATGTTGGGCGAGTACTGACATTCAATTAGCTTCCACAAAGCCGAATATCCAGGGTTACATATATTAACCAGAGGTTTGATCTGAGCTGCTTGATAATAAGCTCTAAAGCATGGGAGTGCCAAACCCCCCTTTTCCCTGGGCACCTGGAGAGTCTTAAACCTCACCCTTGGTTTTTTACCCTGCCACAGAAACCTAGACAGCCACTTATCCCATTCTGAAAATGTCTGGTCCGATATCTCTACTGGCAGGGTCTGAAACAGGTACATCAACCTCGGGAGCACGTTCATCTTGATAACCTCAACCCGCTGTATCAATCCCAAGTAAGGTATCAGATTCCATCTATTCAGATCCCTTCTAATATTCGAAATCAAAGGGGCATAGTTCTCCATAGTTAGTTTTGTTAGGTCCCTTGGCAAAAGCACCCCTAAATATTTTAAGCTATCAACCTCTTTGATGTTATATTCATCCCTAAACTGCTGACTGGTTTCATGATTAAAACTTAGAAGCTGTGATTTATGAGTGTTCAGTTTATATCCCGAGGCATCTCCAAAATCAGAAAGCACTTTCATCAGTGCGGGGATAGAGCGGGACGGTTGCGCCAAATAAGTCAGGACGTCGTCTGCGAACATAGCAGTCTTATGTTCGCCCTCCAAGGAAACCCCCTGTATTTCCTCATTTTGCCTGATCAGTTGCGCCAATGGTTCTATAAATATAGCGAATAGGAGGGGACTAATCGGGCACCCCTGACGACAACCACGTTCTAGCCCGAAAGACCCCGATAATGACCCATTTATCTTAATCCTCGCTGTTGGTTTATTATATAGAGCCCGAATTGTCTGAATAAAATTTTCGTGAAACTTGAATTTTTGGAGGGTTTTGTATAGGAATGACCATTTCACAGAATCAAACGCTTTTTCTGCGTCAAGACCCAATACCACTGCTTCAAGTTTCTCCTGAATTATATGATGTATTACATGCAACGACCGCCTAATATTGTCCTGAGTTTGACGCTGTTTGATAAATCCTGTTTGATCCAGGTGTATGATGTCAGGCAATATACGTTCAAGTCTTTTAGCCATGATTGATGCAAAGATCTTATAGTCCTGGTTCAAGAGGCTCACCGGTCTATAATTTGAGCATTCCAGCCCATCTCCCCCCTTAGGAATAACTGTTATCACCGCTTCCCTCCAAGAGGGTGGTGTCTCCCCCGTCTGCAAAGTAAAATTAAACGTCTCCAGCATAATTGGAACCAGGGACTCCCTCATAGCCTTGTACCACTCGGCTGTGAAGCCGTCTGGTCCAGGGCTCTTGTTAGTCTTAAGACCTGAAATGGCCCTGTTCAGTTCCTCGCCCGTTATTTCAGCCTTTAAAACCTCGTTCTGCTCCTCTGACACTGACGGGAGGTCCAGCCCCCCAAGCAGGGACTCTGACTGCTCCTCTACATCTAAATTTAGCTGTGTATACAATTTTTTATAATACAATTCGAAAATCTCGGCTATGTCCTCTTGCTCAAATTTTACATTGTTATCTCGGGGGTCCCTAATCTTATATACCGTTCTCTCAGCTTGTTGCTTTCTTAATTTATAGGCCAACAGTTTTGTTGATTTAGCCCCCACCTCATAATATTTCTGTTTCACAAACATCAGATTCCTGAGTATGCCCCTCGTTCGAATATTATTTAGTTCAGATTTAACTTGCTGTATTTCTTTGTATAGATTCGGGTCTAAATTATTTTTGTGATCTCTTTGTAACTGTTTCAATTTTGTTTCTAGACTATTTGATTGGAGTTGCCAATTTTTTTTCATTGTAGCTGTCTTCGCGATTATCTTTCCTCTTAAAACAGCTTTACACGCATCCCATAAGATGTGGGGGCCAACCTCACCGTTGTCATTTTCCTCCAAATATTTCCTTATTTCTTCCTTCATCTCCTCCTTCCCCCTCTCATTTAGTATTGATGAATTTAGCCTCCATGATGTTACCCTCCTTTTCACATTCAGCTCAATTTGCATTTCCACTGGGCAATGATCCGATATATCCATGACTCCTATGTTGCATGACTTAACCACATGCACATCTTTGTGAAACATCAAAAAATAGTCTATACGTGAGTAGACTGAGTGGGGAGCGGAATAGAAAGTAAAATCTTTAAGTGATGGATGAAACTCCCTCCACACGTCTGAGATACCCGATTCCTGCATTACGCTGTTGATCTTCCTACACAAAATACTATTTTGTGAACTAGACCCTCGGGAGGAGTCCAGCTGGGCACTCAGTCTCACATTCAGATCCCCTCCACAGATCACCACCCCCTGTGCTTCCGTTAGCATAAGATCAAACACCCTCTTAAAGAAGGACCAGTCTGCCCCCGGTGGTGCATAAACGTTAAGAAAAGTGATGTCCACCCCTTCCAATTTCCCTCCCACCATAATATATCTCCCCTCCTTATCTTTGATTTCAACCTGCATTTCGAATTTGAGACTCCCCGTTATCATAATTGACACTCCCCTTCTGGGCCCACCTTTAAAAGTAGCTGAAAAGACTTGATTGAAACCTCTTTTTTTGAGTTTTACATTATCTGCCTCTTGGAGGTGTGTCTCCTGGAGGAAGACTATCCCCGCTCTATCCTTTTTAATTTTGCTCAGGACTTTGCTCCTCTTTATGGGATTAAGGATGCCATTCACATTATATGATATTACCTTAACTAGTCCTGCCGATGCCATAACCCTTTGAAATCGCCCCAAATTCTGTACCTGAAAAAGCCAATCCCCTAGTGCTGCACACAAACACAGAAAAACCCCACACTAGAAAAAAACAATTAGAACATAATTGTAAACAAAAACACTCACAGACTCCCTGTATTAGGGTCCTATCGGTAACCCTGTTGAAGCTGCGTTGTAATGGCAGCTCAGAGGGGGAAAAAACCTCTTCCTGCCATGGAAGGGGGCCCTCTGCTGGAGAGTCCAAGCGAATACACATTCAACAGTGCCTACTTCCTAACCCCCTTTAACTCGTAAATATCACGTTAGGGAACAACATTGCATATAAGCAACCGAATGCAACCTCTAATAAAAACTTTACCCGTCTTATTATGTTATTATTATTATTATTATTAATACTCCAATATTATCATTTTTATTATTACCCTCATTCTTATTAGAGTTACCAATATTCTCACCGCCGTTTTCCTTCTCTAAAGATCCGCTTTTCCACAGTTCTAAGTATATCTCTAACTAACATTTCTCTTTTCAACCACATTGACTAGTAACCAGTGTTTTAAACTCTAACTTTGTCCAATACTGAACTCAATCAAAAGTTACCGGTAAGTGAAAGAATAGTCCAATACCGCCGCCGCTATAATGGCTCCCGCCGTTCGCACCGGATCGTCCCTCATCTCTTGTAAACACTCAGTTTGTCCTTGTAGCTCTGCCGTGCGCCCGCTCCCTCATTCTCTCTTCCCCCGGGTACTCTGCTCCAGGCCAGCCGTCTGATCCTCTCCACCGCTCGTTCCGTAGGTTTATACACCGACACTGGCAAGCCCCTCTCCACCATCTCCTTGGTCGCTTCCTCCGCCGAGTTGTAAAGTCTCGTCCCATCTTGAAAAAATACTCTCAGTTTGGCGGGGAAAGGCGTCTGAAATCGGATGCTCTTTTCCTTCAGCACCCGTTTCGCCTCCGAGTATTCCTTGCGCTTCTTGAGCACCTCTGGCGCGTAGTCGTGATCAATGTTCACTCTCTTCTCCTGGTAAACAAAACCCCGCTTCTGCCACGCCGCCTTCACGACCTCTTCCTTGGTTCGAAAACTTGCAAACTTGACCACGATTGATCTCGGTGGCGCTTCTCCCGTCGGTCGCTGCCCCAAAGTGCGGTGGGCTCTCTCAATCCGCAAGTCTGTGGAAGTCGGGAGCTCCAGTTTCTCTTTCAGTAGCGCTTCCACAAATGCAATCATCGAGGCGGAGTTCTCTTCGGCCCCCTCACATACGCCATGGATCCTAATATTGTCCCTTCGTGCGCGGCCCTCCTGGTCTGTTTGCCTAGCCTCCAGATCGGTCTGTAGCTTAAGCAGCTCCAACATCGTCGTCTCCAGTCCCTGGACTCTATCCTCCGCCTCCGCTAATCTTTTCTCGGCTTCATCTATCCTCGTGTTTGTCTTTTTAATCTCCTCTTGTATACCTTTCAGAGCCGTTCCATTTTCTTGGCGAAAGTCTCTGATTTCCTGAAGGATCATCTCCGAATTAGCCGTGTTCTCCTCCTCGCGTTGCATTTGTTTTTCGGCCATTAGCGTGCTAGAGCTAACGTCATCAACTCTCTCGTCCTTTTTCTGTTCGTTAACTTGACCACCAGCTCGCGTTTTTCGTTTTTTTTTCTGTTCCCTAAGCTTCATACTACACTCCCCATCGACAATTTATTAAACTCTAATCATTTCTAAGCCAACTTAAATGGGTTTTGGTTCGAATTTGGGGGGAGCAGGTCTCCTACGCTGCCTCCTGCATATCGCTCAAACCGGAAGTGTGGAAGCTCCTTTCATGGCCCCATATAGACATATAGACAATGGAGACAAATAAAGTAATGACCTTAACTGTGAGGGTTCTGACTCACAAATAATGTATTACGCTTAACTGTGAGGCTTCTGGCTCTGTCCCACATTTCTCCTCCTCTCTGTCTACTGAGCTACCTTGAAGTGGCAGAGATATTACTGCTAACAGTAGAGGGCAAAGACAGATGAGCATAAAAACTCTAAAGTTTGTATTTGTTGGTTGTGATTGTGATGATAATATGAAGATTGCATTGAAGTCTGCTGTTCCCACAGGCCACTGTGTGGTCTCCAGGTTCCTCGCCCTCCTCCTGGAGGAAGAGTAACCTCCCCCCTGCAAAGAACAAGAGGGAGGCAGGCAGGCCATCTCCCACAGCAGCAAAGGCCTTCGGGCCAAGCAGGAGTGTTCCGACCGCTAAGCCCTTCCCACACTCTCAGAAGAAGCCCCTGACTCAGGGTCCAAAGAAGAGTCTGAGACCAGGGCCACTGAAGCAGGGAGGAGCAGGTAACTCAATGACATAGAGAGAGAGATAACTCATCTGATCACTGACATAGAGAGAGATAACTCATCTGATCACTGACATAGAGAGAGATAACTCATCTGATCACTGACAGAGAGCCAGTTTATCTATTGAAACATTATTATTCAGGGAGGAAGGTGATAAGGTGTTCTACTAAGTCTAGTGGATTTAAGTTTACCAGGGGGGTATTCCACAAAGCAGGATTACTGAGTTAGCTGGATAACTGCACTGAGTAAAACACGGAAGCCTTCAAAATCTGATACATGGACTCAGGTAAAAAGAACTGTTCTGGATTTTACTCAGTGCAGTTATCCAGCTAACTCAGTAATCCTGCTTTGTGGAATACTGCCCAGGTATGCTCAGGAAACCATGAAACAATGGGTCCACCCAGTGACACAACATGTACCAACAGGCCAGTTGTCAGTGACAGATTAGCCTGTCCTCTGATAAGCGCTAGGTCTTCTGAGTGAGCTGTAGCTTAGTGTATACAGTGCTCATAGGCTTCAGGGTGGGTTCAGACCATGGCTGAAGATCCCACTTTTACAATGAATAGCTTAACATGCGCAATGTCCGGTATATGTGCGTTTTAAGACCCCATATAAGTGCTTTGATGCTTTCATTTAAGCAGGTTCCCAGAGTGATGCAGGGATAAAGGTAGGCAGTGAGCTCATCGCCTCCGTGCAGTCTTTCGCCGACTATCTCCAGGATCAGATTAAGAGGAGCGGTTGCCAGGGCAACAGTGAGCCTCGACGTCACTCGGAGAATAAGGTGAACACCCCACACCTTGCCCCTGTAGGTGCGGATTGATTTCACACTCGATCCTGGATCAATTCAATTCGCTTTTCCCATGCCCGCAGGTGTTAGGATTAAAAGCATTTTTTTTTGTAAGATTTTCATGGGCCCAGACAGTTTTTCTTTGTGCTGTGAAGGATAATTCAGATACTGACAGCAGTTTGTGATGACCTGCTGGCATTAGAATGTGTTTTAACACGGCTGTGTGCATCAGCTGTGATTGTACTGTATCTGGACCTGCCTTTGGGCCAGGCTCCTTACTCACCACTGTTTCTGTGGAAATAAAGGTGAGATTGCACTGGAGGATCCGTGGGCTGCTTTGCTAATACTTAGTGGGGTGAGCGAGCGAGGGAGAGGGGAGGGGGCGGAGGAGCTGTGTCCATTGTCATTTGCATAAATTAACGTACGTTGTACAAATCATTTTGTATAACTCGGATCAAACTGTCAAACTAGATGATGCACATCAAATATTAATCAAGATTCAGCAACTGCATGGCCTATTTCTAACCTCAAATATTTTCAGAAACATATTTTAATGGACTATTTAGGTGGAATAAGAGAGTTTATGAACAGGACGTCACGTTGTTCTGGTTTAAAAACGTGGAGCCGAAACAAAAGTAATGTAGTGGGTCAAACCAATCAGGTGCCGGCTGTTTCTTTTGTGGGCGACAACAATTATCCATATGACGTGTAGGGATGTTCCTAACGAGTAATTTCCCTGACGTTTAAACGCAAGTTTAAACTTAGACTAGTCAACTAGTCTAAAAGTAAGAGAACACTCAGAAAACAGTCAAAATTGAGCACAATTTAATCTATAAAGTTAAACATTGTCCGAAAAAATATTGCGTATATTATAAGAGCCATTTGAAACCGTTAATCACATTCTTCAATAACCAAATCGTATTTTAAATGCCGCTGAAATGTGTGGCACTTTGCGCCTTGCATTATGAACATTGCACATTATCCTACAAAACATGACAACAACTCACGAAATAAAAGTTAACAAATAACATTTATTGAAAACAATATTCAACGTAACAAAACATTTTTAGGAAACGTGCCTGATTATTACAACGGCATTTTCATTGGGTGAACGCGATCGCATAGCAAATACAGTAAAAAATAATAATTGGTCATCAGAAAAACTACCAATAATAGGCCCACAAAAAAATAACAATTAGGCGTACTGATCGACGTGACATTAGATTAGTTTTATTGGGCTATTCAACAACGCGATAGGCCTACTTTCTTTTCACCTCGCTGGTTTAACTTGCAGTGCGAACAGGCTAATGGGTTTTTTATTTTATTTTTTTTAATTTTTATATAAATATAAATCCGGCGTTGTTAACATTATTAATGGATGCTCGTTTTTTTATAAAGCAACATTTGACCAGGAAAACATGACATTTCAGTGCAAATTATGTCAATATGTAATTTAAATGTACATTAATAAAATAATAAGTTTAACCGACTAGTATTTCTGGTGCCGACTAGCGAGGGTAGCAACGTTTAATAGACTAGTCGACTAAACGCGCACATCCCTAATGACGTGGAGGTACCTCCAAAGAGGTACTCTGACATCACGATTGGGGCGCAGGGGCAGTGTGGGGAGCAGAAAGTAAATTTCAACTGTTAGGGGCAGCACAAAGATGCTTTTCTACCAGTTTCTTATGATATAAAATATTATTTCAGAATTGTTTAAATAACAAAATGCATGAATAAATTTCATTATAAGGTAGGCATACAAACACGTTTACAGCGGGGGGG
Source organism: Ilyophis sp. 1 JC-2022 (assembly GCA_022702515.1). Lineage (NCBI taxonomy): Eukaryota > Metazoa > Chordata > Actinopteri > Anguilliformes > Synaphobranchidae > Ilyophis > Ilyophis sp. 1 JC-2022. The sequence continues at coordinate 103,455,906 of CM040406.1, forward strand.
GGGGGAGTTATCTAGGGTATACTTACCCTTTAAATAGAGGACAGTGGATGGGTCCTCAAGTTTCTCTCCAGAAATGGCAAAACAAAATGGCATGTCATAAAAATGTTAAATGTCAAAAAAAGTGCTTCAAAACAATTTGAGAGGGTGAAATGGGGGAGGCATAATGAACAAAGTGTGCAAACAGACAAGTAGGCAAGCATGGCTTATTTTGGCGTGTTAGAAGAAAAACAGATATATGGAGAGACACCAGTACAGAATAAATAGCAATGACGTGCTATGAGAATTTACAATTGTATGAGCAGAAAGTTGGCGGCGGTTGGTCCCTATCCGTGCCTGCGCTGCAAGTTCCCAGGCTCGCCGTGCTGAATTCTTGGTTACTCGGCAGAATGTTTTCACATTTAAAAAGGCAACTAATAGCTGGCTTGCTACAGATCAGCGAAGGACACTTGATAAACTGTGCTTCAAAAGATCACTGAAGTCAGAAGAACATTTTTTTTTTTTTCTCTTTACAATATTTATTATAGGTATAAAGGATGTCCAGGGCAGTCACTAATGGCTCCTTTTGGTGCTTTTATCACTGGTTCAGTTAATTTGTGAGGCCACAAGCACGAGTCTTCTAAGATGGTTCGATCTAATCCGGTAATGAAGGGGCATGAATCATGGCAGTATCATGGCACCACATACAGTGCTGTGAAAAAGTTTTTGCCCCCTTCCTGATTTCCTCTATTCTTGCATATTTCTCACACTGGATGTTTTCAGATCTTTAGACAAAATATAATATTGATTTTAGGGAACCTGAGTAAACAAATGACACATTTGTTTTTTACTTATTAAATTTATTTAATGAACAATAAATCCCAACACCCATTTCCCTTGTGTGAAAAAGTAATTGCCCCCTTACAATAACTGCAGCCAATGTATAATAAAGTAATAATTTTAAATATTTGGTCGCATATCCTTTGCATGCCATGACTTCCTGATGTCTGTGACCCAAAAATATCAAAAGACTCTTGATATCTTATGTTCTGGTACTCCTACAAGCGATACTATAACCTCTCTGTATTTGAATGGATCTCTATGGGAATTGGGGGGTGGGACTAGATTTAGTTGTAAATTACACTGGAATAGTATGGAACACATGGTTGGCTAAATGGCTCTAAGTCATCAAGGGTCTGATGTATCAAACGAGCCTCAAACCATCACTCTGCTGCCAGATATGCAGTAGATATGGATGGTTCACTTTAAGGGTTGTTTCTCCTGACAAATTTTCCTTTTGAACTCTATGGAAAAATAAGTCAGGAGAAGAAACCCTTAAAGTGAACCATCCATATCTACTGTATTTCTGACAGCAGAGTGATGGTTTGGGTATTGTCTGCTGGGAAATGGGTGTTGGGATTTATTGTTCATTAAATAAATGTAATAAGTAAAAAACAAATGTGTCATTTGTTTACTCAGGTTCCCTAAAATCAATATTATATTTTGTCTAAAGATCTGAAAACATCCAGTGTGAGAAATATGCAAGAATAGAGGAAATCAGGAAGGGGGCAAAAACCTTTTCACGGCACTGTAGATCAATGTCAACTGATCTGAACTGTGTTTTTGTGATATTGACCTTTAATCCTGCATTGAATGCAGGTTGTATTTGTAAGATTTTAGACAGTGAAATATTTTCTGTAATGCAGTATGCACAAGGGCACCCATGATGCACAGTTTCATATTGGACATTTTGATTATTATGCAAGCCCTCCCCAACACGCTCTAATTCCACATCAGATCATTTGTAGTCTAGAATACATCATGGGTCCGCAATCTTATCCAGAAAGGGCAGGCGTTAGTGCTTTTGTTCCAACCAAGCAGGTACACACCTGATTTTACTAATCAACCACTAATCAAGTCTTTGCTAAGAACCTTGATTAGTAGTATCAGGTGTGCTGCTGCTTGGTTGGAACAAAAGCCTGTACCCACACCGGCCCTTTCTGATTCAGATTGAGAATTAACCAAATTACCCTTGTCTAGATTAAGCAAATAATTTAACACAGTCACACTCACATAGTCGCACATAGTCATCCACATTTTTGTTAGTGCGTAGTTGTCTCCTGGTTTACTCGCTGTCAAAATGTGATAGCACTCCAAGAGCCACTCTCAGCCTAAAAGAATGTAAAAGGCTGAAAAGATCAGATGGCTCCTTTCATCTGCTTTCCCTCCAGTGGGGGAGGGCAGCACCACTCCACGCTTGCCTGAAGGCACTGCTCAAGTTGAAACCCCCAAACATTTTATTTTATTACTGGATACTATGCCAGTGCTAATCCATAATATTGATTTAAAGTCATGAATTTGTAAGTGTACAGGGGCTGTAGATATTCATGATAATGTGACTTCAGGCTTGCAACCAGTGTTTCAACCCGTAAGGTGTGACTGTAGGTATTCTACTCTACTAATTAGTCATTAGATAAACGACACAGGCATACAGCCAAACATGGATTAATTAGAAAAAGAACAAACGGGAACATGGATGTACCAACAACATCTAAAAAAAAACTCCTAAAAACCCTAAAATGGCAGAATAAATAACAAACTCGTTTTTAAAACTAGCCCACTGTGAGTCATGATTTAATTAATCGCAAATTACCATAAAAAGGGATTTTTGCCTATTTATGCAAAACGCTATGTCAAATAATTTTCTTTTGATTGTTGTATTTTTTTATAGTTTCAGTAAAAATTGTAATGTCAGTTAAGCACATGAATTATCAGTATAATTAGAGAGGCTGTGTTTCTTTGCAGAAGGAAGTAAGGGAGGGCTCCTTGCGGGATCTCCTGGGTGAGGCAGGCGGGGTCAGAACCCCAGGCAGCTCCCTGCAGGAGAGAGAGGTTGCTCTGTTGCGGCACAGTGAGGAAGTGCAAGAGCGCCGGAGCCCGGAGCTCCATCTGGTGGACCTGATGAAACTACAGCTGGAGCGGAAGGAGGCGGATCTTCAGGCCCGGGAGGAGGAACTTCAGCTGGCACACGGCAAGGAGGTTATCGCCCTCAAGCAGGAGAACTACATCCTGCAGAGCAAGGTGAGCTTTCCTGAGTTTACTTTGCTGAAGAGAGATTAATCTTGATGCCGCTAGAACTCTGTCCCAGTGCGCCACAGAGGCTAAATACCTCTGAGAAACCTTGACTGAATTGAGCTTTTTATTTTTTGTGACCACATTTTTTTATTATTATTACAGCAGGGAGGATAGGGTAAAATACAATACATGATAAATTAAGAAAAGATACATGAAGGAGAACCAAAACATAACAAATATATAAAATTTTAAAAACACCCTCGTCTCCCGCTCCCAACCCACCCCCCACCTCAAAGGACCCGAAGGGAACCCACACGTATTAAAACATGACAACAATCATTTTAGTTTGTCTTAGTTAACTGTGATACAAGTGATAGACGACAACTCCATATGCACTAGAGTTCTCTACGGGCCTGAAAATTCAAACCCGAACCGACCCCAGTGATTTGAGAGAGAGAAGGAGCGAGCAAGCAGGAACGCCACAAACTAGCTGTGTTTTTAGCCTACTGTTTTTGAGTTTTTAACAGATTTAGTAATTGAGAGCAGCAGAGTAAACCAATTTTTCTGAAAGCAAGCAATTAGATTTGTACTAATGTTTTAATGTTTGCCATGCTGTAATATAATTTAGTAGTGTTTTTTCGTTAGAACGGGATTCAACTTTTTTATTGTTGTGTAGTTCGCATGTTCTTGCTTTATTATTATTGCCATATTATTATTTATCACACAGCAGACAATACTTCAACTTCAACTCGAACGCCTACATTCGCCGTATAGTTACAGCAAACAGGAGATGTTGGATGATGAATTAGCAATCAGCACCACATGTAAAAATGCAGATTAGCCTACTGTAAATACACACACAGAGACTTTAATTTAATGTTTTTTGCACAGCCCTACCAGACCTGACCAATTAGCATAAATTGTCAGCTCGAACTCGGCCCTACCCGACGGGCTTTTTTCGGGCCCCGTTGGGCTCGGGCTGAAACTGAGAATTCTAGTATGCACTACACCCAGAAAATAGAGATCACTGGCAGAGAGACAAAGAATGCACAGGTGAATTGAGCCTTTAAAGGTCCCCTATTATACTATTTTTTGCCAATTTTATATTATTCTACAAGGTCTACCAAACATGTTGATAAGCTTTTTTAAGGAAAAAAGTTTTGCAATATATTTTTGAAAAATATAAATCCAGTGAGTTTTTTTACTCTTGCAGCTGAATAGCCCGTTTTGGGTGGTCGGTTCAGGTTTTTTCACATGCTCTGCGTTGGTTGGCTAACTGACCCGGAATCAGAATCACAGTCTACACTACACTTTAGCACCGAAGAAACAAATAAAAACAAAGACATTAAAGAACGTATTTTTTACAAAGGCAAATGTAACATATATACAATATAGTGATTACCTCTTAACTGTTTAAATTATACTTAGCCTGTAGGCTAACGTTACTTTTCAAGCAGTCAAAGATGCATCCCTGCATGCTTTCAAATGTATCCTATTGGTCAACAAATGTGTCATTAATGACGTGTTCCCTCCCTCTGCAAGCTATTGTTTTTAAGCATTCATCTGAATAATTTTGGGTAAAATACAGCCACACTTTAGACGGTTTCACTTTTAGAAAATTGACAGAGTTTAACGTTAGTTGACTTCCTAACAGTAGGCTACCTGCGGTCACTGACTGAGCCGTCGTTAAATAATGTTAGCAATCGGAAATCTGCGTTAGATTCTGATCGGTAGGTAATGAATGGTATCGGTCGTACGGGTTAATATTACAGGACTCCATACGCAACCAGGCAGCTTGGCTAGTGAGCTGTAAACGTTGAAGCGCTTACTATTGTAGCTGGAAATATTAAAAGTGCCCTGACACAGCACATTTAACATGGCCAGTTTTGCTAGTCATGAACTCTCCACTTGCTCGTAATTATACTATGTGGTGTAAAGAACTGAAAGGCTGGCGTTACCACATAACTGTATACCTACCCTGTTCTTTAGAGGCTGAAGGAGGGCGCACCACAGGTAAACAGTTCTCAAGCCTTGGGTGGAGATACTCAGATGGGGGGCGGTATTATTCTAATGACCCGGTTTATGACGCTTTCGTCCGCACAAAATTTTAACTGCTTGTAGAATCACACGTTTACACAAATAGGCAGCCCACGAAAAACTGACTGGGTTGTTTTAGTTCACAGTGTGTGTGTTAGTAGGCCCATCAGAAACCCAAATTTATGTGCACAAGCACTGGAATAGTGAGTTGTCCTCTTTAATGTAATCCCTCATTACAGTTGGAGACAACTGAGTATAGAGTTCTGTTGTACAACAACCTTGAGCTCAAAGTTTGCCACTGTAGTGTGAGCACTGCTGCGCTCAAAGGAGAGGGGGGGGGGGCGAAAGATGAAATACAAACTGTTGATTTTTCCGGTCTGGCGATGTAGGAGGAAGCAAAGTAGACGGTCTCCCGATTCATCTTTATTTCAATACGTTTCAAAAGTAAACTCCTTTTCAGAACGCTTTTTCATTCAAGTATAAGTTAGTTGTGAGCCGTACTGATACCAGAATGAGTCACAGTAAACGGAGGACTGCAAATATACGACAACAAGAGCTAACTTAGCTGGTAAACTGGCAAACCTGGCCGTGACCGCCGCCGCCGCTGCCGCATCCTCCAATGATGATAACATACAACCCTCTGAGGACATTTCTACCGATTCTCTTCCCATGGCCCTAGCTGATTGCAAAATGAGCCAAGCCGCAGACTAGTTTAAAGGAAGACATGGCTGCCTTGTCTTGATCCAGGACCCCTGGATGCACTGTGTGACACTGTTACGTTACCTATCCGAACTGTTAGAAACATTGCCAGCGAGAACTGTCGTCACAGCGTACAATCAAGTTTCTGCAAGCCCAGAATGTCTCTCCTGGATCATCTGGATGGTTTAGAGAATGGGCCGCAGGTCTAAATGTACCAGAGGGTGGCTAAGACGGCAAGGACCCCAACATGTTTGTGACGAGTCGCTGCGAGGAACTATGGTATTCCCTGCCACAGCTAGACACGGCTAAAGCTGCAGCCGGAAAACCTGCCTTTGTCTTATTATTTTTATCAGTACTGGGACCGGGAACTTGCCTAGAGGGGGGCCAGACAGCATGAGTTGAAGTACAAGGGAAATAATACAGAGTCTACCCCGATCTACGTACTGCCCTCGCCAAGAGACATGCAACATTTAACTGCATGAAGCAGGCCCTGTATCAAGAGAGGTGTGCAGTTTCACCTACTATACTCTCAAAGTCATGTTCAAAGGAGAGGGTCACACATTTGAGACACGAGAGGAGGCAAAAAGAGTTTTATGAGCAGCGTGGGGCTACCCAGCACAAGTAGTGCTCAGTTATATCACCCTGAATCTGAAGCAATTAACGCACCGCTTCCCATTGATTTCCCCAATAATGTAGCTGGATAGCCCTGGATGTCAGATTAGAGGGTCGAAGACTCACCATTATGAATAGCTAATGTGAACTAATAGAACTATTATGAATAGCTAATGTGATGTCTCCTGACTTTATGAGGTCTGCAATACTATTAGAAGTATTGAAATCATAACATAATACTTGGTGACTTCAATCATACACTGAACAGAAATATAAATGAAACACTCGCCAATTTCTAAGATTTTATTGAGTCAACTCAAATCAGTCAACTGGAATAGATTCATTAGGCAGTTATCTATTGATTTCATGTGATTGGGGATACAGATAATAATTTGTTGGTCACAGATTTCCCCAAAAAAGAAGGCACCATGTAATGAACAGAATACCAATCAGTATCTTGCATGACCACCATTTGCCTCATGCAACGCGACACATCTCCTTCACATAGAATTGATCAGATTGTTGATTGTAGCCTGTGGAATGTTGTCCCACTCCTGGGACAACATTAAATTGCCACAACGGACAATTGCCCCTATAAATACACAAGACCGCCAAAATCTACCAAGGTAGGCAGTTTCTATTGACAATCACATTCATACGGCCGCCGCGGTGGCCCAGCGGTCTAAGGCACAGACTTTCAGTCTGCAATTGGCAGCTGCTCCCAGGGTGGGGGAGGACTCGGTGGGGGAGAATTGTCGCATACAAAATGCAGTTGTGCCTTTCTTCGCGACCAAGTCTAACTCCATTGTGTTGTTTGTTCACTGCAGTTTTTTTTTACCCGACTTCCGTTTTGATAAATTTTCTGAAACTGCGTTACCATGAAATAATGATTCATATTTAATTTAGAACAAGTTAAACTAATAGCGTACCTGATATAAATAATAGGCCTATAAAATAATGAAAATTAGTATTTTATAATAATGTATTAATTAAAACAAACCACAATAGGACGATGTCATGGTCCATCACGATGTTTGGATGTGCACATTGTGATGTCACATTTGAGTAGACATTGCCTAACCCTACAATGAATTATATAACTCAGAAATGTGGGAAAATGTTTAGTTGTGCATTTACTAAAGACAAATAAAAGAGGTATTCTTGCATATGCTAACTTAACTATGTGCCACTCATTCTCTCTATGTAGTGGAGTCTATTACTCTCTTGTGTATTAGTAGCGTTGTCACTACCTTATTTCAATTGTTTCTCTTTTGATAGTCCATTGGTTTTTTTCCCTCCTCCCTGCCTTTTCCCAGTGTGTATACCGGTTTAAGGGAGGGCCCTTGTGTTCTCAGGGGGGGGGGGGAAATGTTAAAAATGTATATACTAGAATATATAATTTCATTCAGTTGTATGTTGGAAAAAAAAGTACACAAATAAATAAATAGATAAATGCTCATTGACCCTTCTCTAGCACCTCCTTTTTTGAACACAAGCCCGGAAATAAAATGGTTACTGTTCTTGAACTGTTCTTTGACTCCAAACATAATCCTGGTTTTTTCTGTAAGGTAATCTTTGGTAATTTGATTTGTAGGTCAGAATTACTGTTAGTATTACTAGAACAAAGTAACAGAAGTTCAAACTAAGCATAAGTTTAAGGAAGTGTTTTTTTTCTCACCTAATAGATTATTATGATTATGTATACCATGGCTTGGATAAATACTCGATTCTGATTGGCTGGGGGGTGGGCATTAAATTTGTGTATACCGCCCGGCTAAGAAGTAGCGCTGGCAACATTTTATTCACCGTTCAAAGTCGACCCTTTTATGAATGGCAACCATAGCAACAGCTGATCAATTGATTTGTGAAAGTTTGTATTCGCCAAATATCTGACCATCAGCATATCAAGCAGCGGAATTAGTTGAATTAATAGCAGGGATGTATATAGCACTTAAAATGTGTAGAGATTTTAGCAGTCCTTCCAGGTCTTTCTAGATGGCCCTGCTGGTGGATTCCACTCAGACAGCACGACCTGGAATATCTCAAACCAGTAAGGCATGGGAGCAAACTTGAATGAATAAATCATCCAATTTAACAGGGTTATTTAATGGTTTGGGGTGAGGGGGGTTATCATTATCCACAGAGCTGTCCTGAGCAAGAGCTAATTAAGTATCAGCAGGCCTTTACCGTCTTCTCACCATGGAGATATGAACGTAGCGTGAGGACAAGGAGCAGGAGCAGACCGGAGAACGAGGTGGTATTAATAGACTGCTAGCCTCCGGACCTGCTGGATGAACCCCCGGTAATGATTTCTTCATGCTAACCAGCTCATCAGAATGCAGCGCTCGTCCCTTTTGAGTATTTGGCTATCGTTGCAGACTGTTTGCTCGATGGAGGCCTGCTTCAACTGTTTAATAAAATAACCCGCGGTTCTTTCAGGCAAAGGCAAATATCGACGCTATCTAGAGGGAAATCAATCCTGAAAGCTTGGCTGCAGATTAATGGATCTATTTTTAGAAGTAATTGCTCAGAATGAATAACCCCCCCCCCTTTCCTGTGATTGGTGGTCTTCTTCACTCATTGACTCTAAGGAACATTAGTATCTGCAGGCTGGTTTTATATACTTGGGTTTATATCAGGGGGAAAGGGAACATACTTTAAGCCTTATGAGTAGGTCCAGGATTGATACGAGGCAACTCTGTTTAATTGGGTGTCTGGGGAGTGTGGGGCAAGTGGGCTGTGTGGCAAGTCCTTCTGGATACTTAAGGGGGCGTGACATGTATAGCGGGTCTTTGAACTGTGTATATAACAGGGTGCGTGGGGTCCAGGGGTATCTGGAGTGTGTGTACATACATAGCCAGTCTGATCAAGCAGCATCACAGGAAACTGAATTTGAATCAGTTTATTGACTAGCAGAATGGAAACGGCACTCCTAATGATTCAGACTGTTTTACTTGCAGCAGGGTACTGCAGTATATGCGTAGTGCAGTTTATAATACAGCTACTTTATACCACAGCTAAAAAGCTAAAAGCATTGCGTCAAATAATGTTGTACTTAATTTTTGATTTAATTCACTTGTGGAGTGGCTGAGTCCCATTTAGCTTTTTATAAATGTCGGTAAGTGTTGCTCTGTTGTGGTGCTTGTAGTTATCCCAGTTAATTGCACTTGGCATAGCTTGCAGTGAGGTGTATATGGGATGTATGTGCGTAGATCTGAGTGTATAGAATAAGCGTGTATAGAATGTGTGTGGCGATCCTCGCCCCTCTCTGTGCTGGTGAATTAACCATCTGCTCCACAGCTGCGGAGTATGGAGGAGGCCAGCAGGAAGAGGAAGTGGAGTTTCGGTGAGGCCTCGGACCCCGTCACTGAGGAGAAACTCAAACTGATTGAGAAGGAGGTGAAAGAGCAGGAGACCCTGATTCAGGGCTACCACCAGGTAGAAACTATCTGTCTCTCACTTCCTGTCTTTCCCTACCTGGCCCTGCCCCCTCACTTCCTGCCTGCCTGTACCTGGCCCTGCCCCTCACTACTTGCCTGCCTATACATGGCCTTGCCCTGAACTTTTCCTGTACCTAGGCCTGCCCAAACATCTTGCATGAAACTGGCCCTTCCCTTCACTTCCTGTCTACCTGGAGCTGGTTGTGCTATTTGCTTTGTATTCCCGTAGCCCGGACCTGAAAGTATTCTATGTCATTAATTCCAATTCTGTTTTGTTGTATTTATTTGTATAGATGTGTACATGTAATGTATGTGATATTATTTTGTTTGTTGGGTTGTTAAAATACTAATGCAACCTGAATTCTAGGTCATACTGTCTCATCCCAGATTTGGGTGGGATGATTAGTTAAATCAGTGCACATATTCATATAGGTATAAAATAATTAGCTTTTTCTGCTGATTAAAACTACTTCGAAAGGATTAGGGTAATCCTCCATTTAGACCAAATAGCCAAGTGATTATGGCTCGATTTTTTTTCCCCCCATGAAGGTTAACAAGGGTAACAATTAGTACCATAAATGCACTGAACTGGGAAATTGAGTTGTGTGCTTATTGATAATTATTTTAGCTACATTATCGTCATAATCATTTTCAGCAGCTACTCTAAGTCTGGTGGTCTAGACCACTAACCGCTGGCAATTCCTACCTTTAGCAGTGTGTCATGATTATACCATTTAACTGATATCAATGTAGTTTTTAGTTACCCCTTTTTGAAATAAAATGTGTGTAGTAATGTGTTTGCAAAAGACCAGATTACCAAGATTATCTCTAAATCACACATTTTACAATAATTGCAGATGAAAGCAGGGTTGGACCAATACCTGGCTAATATTGCATGCCACAGTATATAAAAATACCGAAAGTGTTATTTCAATGCTGTTCAAACGGTTAGTGCACCATTTTTAGAGTGCATGTATTAATGCGTTCCGTTAAACAGCACTAATCATAGACATAGACATTCCAAAAAATGTTTTGGGATAAAATAACTATAAATATCTTAGCGGTGCTGCTGGATGACTCATTTGGTTAAGGCACCACGCTGTGGTGCATAGATGAACCTCAAGGCCTCGGTTTGAAGTAGTCAAACACTGTAAGTCGCTAGCTAAAAAGTTGCTACAGCTAGAAAGCCACATGGATGGATTTTGATATAGCAGAGCTGTAGTCCCTGATCAGTGCTTGTTTGTTTCGTTCCTGTTTTTGCTAACTGAAGGAAAACGAGAAGCTGTACCAGCAGGTGAAGGCCCTGCAGGCACAGAGCAAGCTGAACGAGGAGGCCATGTTTCTGGAGAACCAGAGGCTGCTGTCCGAGCTGGCCTTCGCCAAGTGAGTGCACACACTGGGCCTGAGGTGTGCAGGTTTCTGTCCCATCTACACCAGTGAATCACCCTGTGGCTGAGGTACCTGATGCACCTTTAGAAAAACCCGGCCTACACCCGGCCGACCCGGTCGCATTATGTGTAAGAGGTAAAGGCGTGGACACTGGAACACTCATTTCAGCTGAAGTCACTGTATCCCCATGCGTGTAATGCCACGTTACATGGCTTTAAGAGGGTAAATCATCACTCATTAGACATAAATAGTGTCATTAAAACAATTAAAGGCATACTGAACTTTGTTAGAACATAATGTTGTTTAGCTACCTGGCCCCGATATGAGTTATAATATTCATGTTCTACTGATCTTTATGACTTGCTTCAGTGGTCAGCAACTGGCCAATGGAGAATGATGTTTTTTTTCTCTCTCCATTCACTCTCATTGCATGGCGAAACAGGTCTCAAAAGCACACTTAACACATAAACAAATACAAACAACACAGATTATGCAGATATAGAAAATCACTACATCCAGAACCTATTAAAAAAGGTTGGAATGAATGAAAACCTGCATAAACATAGGTACTCCAGCATCCAGGAATGAGAACCGCTCGTATAGATGTTGAGTTGACGTCCCACATGTCCCAAATGCCAAATTGTGCATTTGTGTCTAAAATGCAGCCTGTTTTTTCCAATTATTTTATATTGTTTTTTGCTCCTGTTTTTGTTATGTAGACAAAATATAAAAAGGTAAAATTGGTATTCTGTGTTAGTCTATAATCTCTGTCTCTGTGTAGACAGACAGCTCTGTACAGGGGTCGGTGAAAGCAGCAGCATTTTTCCAGCCTCCGTAGAAGGAGCAGTCTGGCGCATGCTAATCGCCACACTGAGTCATGAGGAAGAACACTTTTTTTAGTGCAGTGCAGCAGGGCGATAATATCAGGCTCCCAGAACAGAATGACTGCTGGTGACTAGTGTGTTCAACTGCTTACTTTTGCAAGGTAAAATAAAAGGATACCATGGTTTCACTCAGGTATTAACAGCGGAGGCACTGCGCTTTCGCTGAATTTTCAAGCACATCAGAGAAAAATCAATAAAACCTCAGACTTGGTCAGGTCCCCAAGAGCTTAGGTTGAACCATTCAATAAATGTGCACTATTTAACAAAATTGGCATTGTTTAGTCATGTTTTCACCATGTGATGTGTAGGCTGTACTGTGTGAATACCACGGCTTGCCACTTCCCCCTCCACTACAATGCTATTTTCCTGGGGGAAACCATGGATACAGTGAGGAGGAACAGTACCACATATTTCTGCGAATAAATATACAACCGCTTCAGTGACACGCCGCTTGGGTGGAATCGTGACTGCCTGTGTATTGACTGTGGCTAGGAGATGGCACGCAGAGAGACTTTTGCTTAACAGGATTACCCCGTCTCATCGTGCAAGAAATGAGCATGGGCGACCTTTCCCGTCGGTTAGCCACCTTTAGACTATGGAGGTAGATGTCTATCAAAAATAAACAAGCACAAAAGTATAATCCACAATTGTATTTACCATCCACACACACACACACCTCTTAATTTGTGTTCGTAGATATAATCCACAATTGTATTTACCATCCACACAGACACACCTCTCAATTTGTGTTTCGTAAAAATAATCCACAAGTATGTGTTTTCCATCCACACACACACACCTCTCAACTTGTTTCGTAAATCATCATTTGGATGAATGAAAAAATTATATTCACAAATGCAAATAACATTTACAGATATGTTTCCAATGTTCACATGTACAAATCAAAAGCTTGGCTTGCGAACTGGCGAATCTACATTTGCCGATCGAAGGACACGCCTGATCTGCTTGGATTTACGGACAGAATTTTGAGACAAATATTCCGCTGTTTTTCACCGTGTCGATTCACGCTCGCTTAACTTGCAATTCGTAAACTAAACTTCGTCTTCTTTGGTGCTACATAACACGGCGGTTTGTGTGTTCGGCTCATCAGCGCCACTTTTAGAACAAGTGGCCAAAATTGCACATTATCTTTAAGAAGTGGATTCATGGTAAATTTAATGAAAACAAACTAGTTTTGAGTTTATTTAGGTTGTAAAGTTAACCCCACGCTAATCTTGCGATGGCAGGTTTTTTAAACAGTCATTGCGCAAAACTCCTATCAGATTGCATGTAGCTAGCTAGCTAGATTACATTACACAGGGGTAGGTCCGTACATTGATGGGAACTAGGAAGTACAACACTATGAGCTAAAATAAGGAGAGCACTCCATGCAATTTGAATTATAATTTTCATTTAGGTGTCTTATCTACTAGCTAGCTAGCTGAACAAATAAAAGATTTCATAGGAGACATCGGTATCAGTGAGAATAGCTGTCAAATTAATTTAATTGGCTACAATATTCACATGGTTGAGTTTGTTTTACATAATCTTTTCCATGAGGGGCGAAAGAGTTATGTAGCTACTGTGTACGGACCTACCCCTGTGTAATGTAATCTAGCTAGCTAGCTACATGCAATCTGATAGGAGTTTTGTGCAATGACTGTTTAAAAAACTTGCAATCGCAAGATTAGCGTGGGGTTAACTTTACAACCTAAATAAACTCAAAACTCGGTTGTTTTAATTAAATGTACCATGAATCCACTTCTTAAAGATAATGTGCAATTTTGGCCACTTGTTCTAAAAGTGGCGCTGATGAGCCGAACACACAAACCGCCGTGTTATGTAGCACCAAAGAAGAAGAAGTTTAGTTTACGAATTGCAAGTTAAGCGAGCGTGAATCGACACAGTGAAAAAAAGCGGAATATTTGTCTCAAAATTCTGTCCGTAAATCCAAGCAGATCAAGCGTGTCCTTCGATCGGCAAATGTAGATTCGCCAGTTCGCAAGCCAAGCTTTTGATTTGTACATGTGAACATTGGAAACATATCTGTAAATGTTATTTGCATTTGTGAATATAATTTTTGCATTCATCAAAATGATGATTTACGAAACACAAGTTGAGAGGTGTGTGTGTGTGGATGGAAAACACATACTTGTGGATTATTTTTACGAAACACAAATTGAGAGGTGTGTGTGTGTGGATGGTAAATACAATTGTGGATTATACTTTTGTGCTTGTTTATTTTTGATAGAAATCTACCTCCATATTAGACTGCCTTTTTCCGGCTGCATGTGAAAGTGTAGTCCTCTGATTCAATGGCGGCGGCTACACAAGTCACTTGAATGCGGCTTCTACACAACTTCTAACATCCAATATCGCTAGGCTGCATTAAGTTTTGCTTGTAGTCTGGACATAATCAGACATCTCAGAACGCGTTCACTGGAAAAACGTCAACAATCACGCACACATTTTTCTGAAGTTCTCAATCTCAGGCTTCTGTAACTTACACTTTGTGAATGGAGTAGAGGGCATCAGACACCTCATGGACTGCATGTGTCCCACTGATCCCCCCAAACAAATGAGCAATGGCACAGTAGCATGGCCCTGTGGCCATGTCTAGATGGCAGCATCTGTTGCTCCAAAATGCATATATACCCCTCAGCGTTAATCGTGCCTTCACAGATGTGCAAGTTACCAACCTTGCTTTTTACGCATGGAGATTTCTCTTGATTCTCTGAATCTTTTAATAATATTATGGACTGTAGATGGTGAAATTTCTAAATTCCTTGCCATCGTGCGTTGAGAAACGTTCTTAAACTTTTGGACTATTCGCTCACGCAGTTTTTCGCAAAGTGGCGAACCTCGACCCATCCTTGCTCGTAAATGCTGAGCCTTCGTGGTTGCTCCTTATACACCCAGTCATGATAGCATCACCTGTTACCTATTCAACCGTTAGCTGTGGAATGTTACAAACGGGTGTTTTTTTAACATTCCACAACCTTCCCAGTCCTATGTTGCCCCTGTCCCAACTTTTTTGGAACGTGTTGCAGGTATCAAATTCAGAAGTGGCGTATATTTCCAAAAATCTATAAAGTTGATGAGGTAAAACATTATATATATTTTCTTTGTACTGTTTTCTATTAAATATATGTAAAAGATCGTTTACAAATTACTGCTTTCTGCTTTTATCAGTCCCTCCAGGATTTCGCGATCGCAAAATCAACTAATTTCCGCAAAAGTTGCGAGAACTTGCATTTTTTTTCCAATCACCGCAACTTTCCAGCTGAAAATGGTCAAATCGTTGTGTTACGGCCCCGGCTCGAAGAACACAAATGATTTCAAACACAAATCGGCAACTTACAAAATGTTTGTAATATCTCCTCCGTTGTAGTCTCATAAAGCAGGGTCAGTTTCCCTGTCAAACATCGCAACTTTTAAGAAAAGCTGCCGCGAAATCAAGCTTTTTAGGCCGCAACAATCACAAAAAAACTGAGAGATTCTGGTGGGACTGCTTTATTTGCATTTTACATACTGTCCCTACTTTTTTGGAATTGGGGTTTGTAGTTGAAGGTGTGTTTTGGGCATACGGAAATGTATAGCTTTATTATGAACCCAGTCTGAATCCGTGAAATTATGCACAATATTCCACCAGTGCTGGCTACATTCGCAGGCCCATACCCTCCTCTCCGCCAAAACAGATGATGCACCTTGAAGCGCAGTATTTGCATTAATAGCACGCTTCTGCTGCTGCCTCCTCATCAGTGCATGCCTTGTGCAGGTCCAACCTCGACTACACAATTTTGATTGAAACCTTTATTTCAACAGGGAAGAACATACTGAGACCAAGTCTCTTTCACAGATGTGCCCTGCTTACAATGTGAAGATAATGAAAAGAAGCACAACCTCACCGAACAACGTTTTCCAGCAACAACGTTTTTTTCTTGTTGTTTTATTTCATATTTCAATATTGCGCGGGATCACGAAATCCGAACTGCGATGTGATCACTGAACTCGCATTGATCTGTCAAATATGGCCGCTACTCAAATCTTGCCTGATGTGATCTGATGTTGGAATTCTGATTCCAGAAGTCACATGAAGTGGCTAGGGTAACTGTAGCCAATGACTGCGCGGCTGGTGGACTGTGAAGTGAGCATCGGCGTGAGAGTTTGGACTTTGCAGAACAGGTGGACATAGCTGGGAGCATTTAGCACCGCTGGTCATGTGACACACAGCTTGCTCTAAGGCCTAACATGCATTTGTTTTCTGTGACACCTCTTTCCGAAGGGAACAGATCAACAGGAACAGCGTGCAGAGGATTGTGGGAAATGACAGTGAGATGGGTCCCAGAAATAGCCTGACAGACCTGCTGGCTCAACTGCAGACTGTACAGGTGAGTGCTTTCATTGGTCTTTCCAAGGCTGAGTGAGGGGTATTCTGTGTGGTAGTACCTCTTGTGTGATGATGTTTGTATACAGTTTAACAGTAATGCCTGTATTCGCTGGTATAGCGATATAGTTTCACTGGTATGTTCTGTATATAGTGTTAAACAGTGTAATTGTCTCTCTGCAATGTTTGAATTAGTAACCTGAGCGGGCTTCTCTGGTTTGTCGCCGTTCGTAGAAGGCAGAGGCCAGGCTAACGGAGGAGACTCGACGGCTTAGGCAGGAGAAGCAGGGCCTTGAGGTAGACCTGGAAATGATGAAGAAGGAGAGGGACCAGGCAAAAGCACAGGTCACCTACACCTCAGGTGAGCGTGTGGGCGCATATGCCTGTGTGGCTGCTTCTCTTCTGCTCCAGCGCCAGGCTGTCTGATGCTTCAGTGTGAGTGGTTGGGAGCATTTTTACATGCACAAAAACTAATATTGATCACGATTAAGGATCATTAAGGCAGTCTTCATAAACAATTGGAGCAGTGTTTGGTTTAGTTGATCAGTGGCATAGTCAGAGGCCAGAGTGACATCGCCTTGGGCGGATGTGTGGATGTGATCGACAGGTGACTTGAACTTTGAGATGAGGGTGCAGGTGGAGGCACACAAGGCAGAGGTGTCTGTGCTGAAGAAGAGGCTGCAGTGGTACGCTGAGAACCAGGAACTTCTGGACAAGGACGCTGCCAGACTGAAAGCGGCCACAGCCGAGACCCAGAAACTCAAGGAGCTGGTACCATACCCATTCTGTCCCTACAAACCCAACTACCACACTTGTACAGTCCCTACAAACCCAACTACCACACTTGCACACTCCCTACAAACCCAACTACCACACTTGCACACTCCCTACAAACCAAACTACCACACTTGCACAGTCCCTACAAACCAAACTACCACACTTGCACACTCCCTACAAACCTAACTAGCACACTTGCACACTCCCTACAAACCCGTCTACCACACTTGCAGTCCCTACAAACCCGTCTACCACACTTGCACAGTCCCTACAAACCCATCTACCATACTTACACAGTCCCAAGTATTTCACTTAAGCTGTCCCTATAAACCCAGCTACCAAAATTACACTGTTTTTAAACTTACCGCTACACCCTCCAATGGAAATTTTGTAAGGTATGAAATGTGGCTGTTTTGAATGAGTGACTTTCTCCCAGGTGGAGAGGCTGAAGATGGAGGTGGGGAGGAGAGATGGAATGCAGCAGAAGAAGACGAGCGAGAGGGTGGGCGATGCCAAGAGAATACAGGACCTGGAAAGGCAGGTGTGTCTGAAATCCCATCACCTGGAGGGGCAGATCACAATTATATGGTCAAGATTACGGCTAAATATGCTATGGAAATCTCATGTTGATGGCCATATTTGGTAGTTTTATTAATGTTTTACAGTATTGTATTTTTAATGAGCGGGACAAAGATTAATGTTTTATGTATACATAGGTGTAATGACACTAGTCTGGAAGTTGTTGTAAAAAAAGGACAAGATGATGTCTGGAGTAGACATGGCACTGAGCTACTATACTAGGCTGTTAAAATCCATGTTTGACATTATCATTTTGACAATAACTGGTCACTCTGCGACCTGAAAATAACTTGCTTGGTGCTATTATCAATTCTGTGGACCAGGTTGTACCCACACAGAGCCTTCATATTATTCCAGTGGATCAATTTCCTGAAGAGACACATCGGTCACAGCGTAAAAAACACAGGCATCATTGCCTCATGTTTTCTCTTGTGGTTGTTATTCTTGCTTTTCCCCTGAAAAATGTGGCCTTTCATAGCTGATGAGATATCGCAGGGGACAAAATGAAGCGCTCCTACTGCAACGGCCAATGATTTCTCCATTCGCTGAAATCAGCCGGCCGCTTCTTTGTGCCTCATCAGAAGATTAATGCGTTTTTTGGCCGCAGCTCGACTAAGTTGTGACAGCATGTGGTTTGCAGAAATCTGTGGGGAGGGAGAGGGAGAGAAGTTCATCTGCAGCCTTTTCTTTCCTGGCGAGGCGCACTAGGGGAATGGGGCAGATTAAAGCTCTGTCGGGCCTTGCGTTGGAGGCAGATGAATCGCTCTGTGCGCACGCAGCAGTAACTCCCAGCAGAATGGAGCAGACCATGCAGGAAGCACACCGCACCACTCCTGACAGGCCTCATTATCCCAGTGTGTTTTATCAGCTATTTTTTTCTTTCATTTTATTGTAGATGCGTTACAGGATGTGCACATTGCTCATATGGGCCTGTGCTTGTGTGTGTGTGTGTGTGTGATCTTCACGCTCACTCACCTCCCACCTTCTCTCTCTCCATCTCTCCTGCCCTCCCATTCTCTTTCCCCTCTCTTCCCTCTCTTCCTGTATCCCATTCCTTCCCCCCCTCCTTTCCTGTTGTCTATCCTGGCAGGTGAAAGAGATGGAGAAGATTTTGAGGCGTAGGAATCCCAACTCCCTCTCGGCGCTAATTTTTGCTGCGGCCTCAGCGGGCGGGGGAGGGGCCCCTGAGACCCCACAGACCGTGGCCCTGCTGGAGCGTCGCATTCGCAGGCTGGAGGCTGAGCTAGAGGGCCGGGACGAGGAGGCCAAACGCAGCCTGAGAGCCATGGAGCAGCAGTACCAAAAGATTAAGGTAAATGCCTGGATTTACTGTGGTACAATACCACAGATTTACCATAAGGGCCTGGATTTACTATGGTACAGTACCACAGGTTTAGGATAAGGGGGTGGATTTACTGTGGTACAGTACCCCAGGTTTATGATAAGGGCATGGATTTATTATGGTACAGTACCACAGGTTTACGATAAGGGCCTGGATTTACTGTGGTACAGTGCCTCAGGTTTACGATAAGGGCATGGATTTACTGTGGTACAATACCCCAGGTTTATGATAAGGGCATGGATTTATTATGGTACAGTACCACAGGTTTAGAATAAGGGGGTGGATTTACTGTGGTACAGTACCACAGGTTTAGGATAAGGGCCTGGATTTACTATCATAAAATGAGAAAAAAATCTGCACACTGCAAAATGTTTTAATGCCAAATTGTGTATAATTTACAATACCACAGGATTGAGATAAATACAGGCTTTTATTTTAGTGCTATGAGGTCATGGATAAGGCCTTGGATTACTATGATATAGTGGTGGGGATCCTCACTTAAATTTTTTCAGCTAATTCCTTTGAGATATTGTATTGACCTACAGTAACAAACAGTGCCAATATGCATCTAAGAATTGGAGTGCATCAGACAAGCAGTGCTGCTCTATATGTGTGTACATTACATTATAGCCAAGTACATTACCCTACTGGGCCACATGCTAATGTGGGGTAATCTATAATTGAGTGAACTGAGCCTCACGTCTGCACGTTTCTCCAATGCCAGGAAAAGGATTATAGTACCAACAAGCACTACCGAAGGATTACTTACCTTTTAGGCCACGCGCTTCACATATGAGACTGACACATACTATGAAGTCCAAGTAACACAATCATTTCATTTATTTATTTAAACCAAAGTGGGTGAGAAAAGACAATTCAGACCGGTGTCATTTATCCTAAAAATTATTTTGGCTGCATAAAGTCCACATTTAAGTTATTTTTATTTTATTTATTCTTTATCTAACCAGGTTAGTCTCATTGGAGAGACCTGGAGCAGAACAATTTCACAGCATATTAAATAACTGCATGCACGCACGTACGCACACACACACACACACACACATGCACACACGCACGCATGCATACACACATGCACACACAGACACACACGCACAGACACACACACACACACAGTACATGCAGAAATACAATACAAAACAGTCTCAAACACAATCATCCATAAAGTGACAATGTAACAGATTTTTGAAAGAGTTTTCAGAAACCAGTTTGTCTCTAGATTGTCCCATCACCTATGCGCATAATAATTAAAAGTGTTTTTTCCCTTTCTCCATCCTTACTGCTCATACAACAAATACAATGAAAGATTGTGCAGGGAGGGTGAGATCCTGAACATTTTGCACTAAGAAGGATAAGATGGAGTCTTCTTAAGAATAGATGTATAAACAGAAGTGAACCAGTGCTTTAGTCTCCTGGTGTATAATGTAGTTAAATTAATCATAGCATAGAAGATGTCTTGCATTTAACATTATAATTTACATTAGTGCTCCATGGTAGACAGTATCCAAAGCTTTACGTGCAGATGTTGATGCCTGCATAATGTCACTGTAATCCAGAACAGAGAGGAATGTACCATGAACTAACTATTTTCTTGTAGAGAGAGAAAAACAGGATTTATTTCAAGTGTTTTAATCCCTTAAGTATTTCCATTTTATTTCTTTTTTCAGATTAGAAAAAGTATTTTTTACATTCAGTACCAATTTAAGAGGATATAATTTTCTTTGAATTTTATTAAAAGCCAATTGTACTTTTTTCTGGTTTTTAATTAAATTGAAAGAAATTTATATTTTAGTTACTGGTGGTGTCTCATAGTTGTCAATACTGTAATTCTATTAGATCTGTTGCGTAGGTGTTAAACCATGTGTGACAATCAGCTAACCAACCCCACCCCCCCCCTGAGGTATGTTAGCTAGCCAATTGTTCCTTTGAATGAAAATGATCCCTGCGCTGTCGCACGTCTGCCTATTACACAAGTAATTAATCGCTGGTACGGTCCATTACTAGAAGCATCGATGCAACACTAATAATCTCATGACAACAGTTAGATTAGGTTTTATACTATATAACAATATAATTACGGTGAGATGTTAAGGCAAGCGTAAGATGTTAGGGCATTTATGGCTCAGATTCAGTGTATGGTGTTAAGGCTTTAGGGCAATGACGAATAAAAGTCTGATCCAATTAAAGATTGAGGTGAATCAATGGGGTTTGATCAAGTGTGGACGCATGGCCACTAAAACTATAACTTTTGGCAGGTAATGAATTCAAAAACAATGCCAATGATAACAAGCCATACCTGCATTGTGTTAATAAGTTTAAGGGGAAAATTATGAAAGAATTTAAACGCGTGTTCAAATACCTTATTGGGAGCCTATTGATTCAGCGCAGTCTATGATTTGGTCAGTTGTGTTAATTTTGTTTCCTCTTCTATGTAAAGGTTTGCAGTAACACAATAAGCATAATGTGAACATGGGACCATGCCGAGCTATTTCTGACATAATGAATGATCCCTCTAAACATGAAAAGCACCTAATTAAGAAATCTTCTGGGATTGCAATTGTGGTTGGAAGGAAAAGCAGCATACACAGACTGAGGTTGCCTTGGAAGGAAAAGCAGCATACACAGACTGAGGTTGCCCATCACTGTGGAACTTATGGTTTTAAGGTATTGTTGAGCATATGGTGTTATTGTATTGTGGGGCGTGTGGTGTTAAGGTGTTGTGGAGAATATGGTGGTAAGGTGTCGTAGAGCGTATGGTGTTAAGGTGTTTTCTGTGTTGACAGATGCAGTATGAGGAGCGTATCTCAGAGCTGGAGCAGCAGTTGGCTCAGAGGCCTCAGGTGAGCGAGGGCGATGGGGCCGACTCTCCTCAGGGCGGCCAATCAAAGGTGCGGCTGCTGCAGGCGGAGCTTGAGAGCGAGAGGGAGGAGGGGCAGGCCCGTGAGCACACCCTGCAGACCGAGCTGATGTTGCTGCGGGAGCAGCTGGCCCAGGTTCGGCCCGGAGAGCAGGCGGCGCACAGCCCCACCCGGCAGGCCGGGCAAGCCGAGGCGGTGCAGGGCGGGCGGATCGAGCAGCTCACCAAGGAGCTCGCCAGCAAGAGCCGGAGCCTACAGGAGCTGAGCCGCACCGTGGAGCGGCTGCAGAAAGAGCGCCGCACGCTGCTGTCAGCCCCAGCCCCGCCCCCGGGCCCTGCAGGGCGTGTCGGGGAGGGGAGGAGAGCCGCCGGCCAGGGGAGGGGCAGAAGGGCGGAGACCGAGGCACAGACGTTCCCCCCCACGCTAGACGAGAAGCACTACCAGCCCACAGCCTTCTCGGGCTCACACATCTCAGAGGTGCTGCAGGAGAGCCAGAGGCTGCGTGATCAGCTGGAGCAGATGGAGCTGGAGGCAGAGCGGGAGAGAGTCTCACTGCAGGCTGCAGCTGCACACACCGAGGCAGAGCTACGGAGGTACGCGCACACACACACACATACTCACGCACAAGCACGCACACACACACATACTCACGCACAAGCACACACGCACACACACACACACATACTCACGCACAAGCACGCACACACATACTCACGCACACACGCACGCACACATACTCACGCACAAACGCACACATACTCACGCACAAGCACACATACTCACGCACAAGCACACGCACACATACTCACGCACACACACATACTCACGCACACGCACACATACTCACGCACAAACGCACACACACACACATACTCACGCACAAGCACACGCACACATACTCACGCACAAGCACACGCACACATACTCACGCACACACACACACACTCACGCACACGCACACATACTCACGCACACGCACACATACTCACGCACAAGCACACGCGCACACGCACGCACACATACTCACGCACACATACTCACACACATACTCACGCACCCGCACACGCACACATACTCACACACAAGCACACGCACACATACTCACACACACACACACACACACACACACACAAAATTACCCACACACACGTACTCACACACACACAAAATTACCCACACATGCACGCAAACACAGAATGCGTGGCAGGCACTGTAGTAAATGCGCACACGCACACATCATGCAGAAGACACGTTTCCTCCTTTACTGCACCAGTTGTGTCCTGTGGCAGTAAACAAGAGTCTTATGGAAATGAGGACGAGGGAAAGCTTTTCTCCTGAGCCCAGCAGAGAGGCTGCTCATCAGCAGAAAGCTCCTCGTCTGCACTGGGTCGTGACTGAGGAGGCTAAGGCGCTCTGGGGAACGCTCCAGGACTCATCTCTCATAATTGAATCTGTACATGGTTTCAGAGCTGCTACCTAAGTCTACGTCCACACACACACAGACCACGCCACACCACCCACACACACACACACACCACCCCACACCTCCCCCACACACACACACACACACACGCACACATACACACAGACACCCCAAACCAACCACATACACACAGAAATACATAGATACACAAATTTGTATGCATGCTCCCACGCGCATACGCGCACACAAACACATACAGAGACACACACACACAAATTATCTGTACACATGCTCCCCTCACACACACAAACACACCTTCCTGAGCAGAGAGAACGACAGACTACCAAACTGCAAACGGAATTTGCAGTTTTATATAGAGAGCCAATAAATGTCATTATTGAAGTATGAGTTCTTCATTTGCAGAAGAGAGGTGGAGAGCAGCTGGAGACCAGGCTCTGAGACATGTTATATATTTGATCATTAGCACATCCTCCAAGTAAGATTAATCAAACTGTGCATACAAAGCTATCTTGAGCACAGAATCCATATTTTTTTTTTATGTGAATGGCTTCTATCAGATTCAATTACAGAGAACTGTCACAAAGACGCTGTACAGAGAAACGGAAGGACATTTGGGCAATGCCATGGACATCAACTGAGGATGTGTGATGTGATTGGCTCAGTAACGTTATCATTACCGTATAATCTTCTCCATCCTTGCTTTGATCAACTGCTCAGTCAATCAATGGCTTTGGTTTAATAGTGTAATGGGGGTTTTGCCATTGTTTTTTGCATGCATTTCCATGGTGATGTACACAATGTGATGTGTACATGTACTAGGGTGTTTTGGGCCGTTTCACAGAGATCATGAATAGACTTTCCGTCTTTAGAATTGGCCACATGGCCGTTTTGTCAGTGTTGAATAGGATACCAGGGGTACTGTGCTTAATGAAGCCTTCTTTTCACGGTCTCTGAAATGGACCGTCCTGCAGCTTTACTGACTCGCACGTCAATAGAAGTGTGCCTTTTAACTGCCGCTCCGCTTGCGTGCGTGCGTGTGCACACTCTCGCAATGTTTTCATCTCTTAACCCTTGTGTTCTGTTAACTGTGAAACTGTCCCTCGCAATGTTTTCATCTCTTAACCCTTGTGTTCTGTTAACTGTGAAACTGTCCCTCGCAATGTTTTCATCTCTTAACCCTTGTGTTCTGTTAACTGTGAAACTGTCCCTCGCAATGTTTTCATCTCTTAACTCTTGTGTTCTGTTAACTGTGAAACTGTCCCTCGCAATGTTTTCATCTCTTAACCCTTGGATTCTGTTAACTGTGAAACTGTCCCTCGCAATGTTTTCATCTCTTAACCCTTGTGTTCTGTTAACTGTGAAACTGTCCCTCGCAATGTTTTCATCTCTTAACCCTTGTGTTCTGTTAACTGTGAAACTGTCCCTCGCAATGTTTTCATCTCTTAACTCTTGTGTTCTGTTAACTGTGAAACTGTCCCTCGCAATGTTTTCATCTCTTAACTCTTGTGTTCTGTTAACTGTGAAACTGTCCCTCGCAATGTTTTCATCTCTTAACCCTTGGATTCTGTTAACTGTGAAACTGTCCCTCGCAATGTTTTCATCTCTTAACCCTTGTGTTCTGTTAACTGTGAAACTGTCCCTCGCAATGTTTTCATCTCTTAACCCTTGTGTTCTGTTAACTGTGAAACTGTCCCTCGCAATGTTTTCATCTCTTAACTCTTGTGTTCTGTTAACTGTGAAACTGTCCCTCGCAATGTTTTCATCTCTTAACCCTTGGATTCTGTTAACTGTGAAACTGTCCCTCGCAATGTTTTCATCTCTTAACCCTTGTGTTCTGTTAACTGTGAAACTGTCCCTCGCAATGTTTTCATCTCTTAACCCTTGTGTTCTGTTAACTGTGAAACTGTCCCTCGCAATGTTTTCATCTCTTAACCCTTGTGTTCTGTTAACTGTGAAACTGTCCCTCGCAATGTTTTCATCTCTTAACCCTTGTGTTCTGTTAACTGTGAAACTGTCCCTCGCAATGTTTTCATCTCTTAACTTTTTTGTTCTGTTAACTGTGAAACTATCCCTGGCTGGTCCCGGAAGACTGCCGGAAGCCATTACCTTTCCCACATTGGGATCTTTCAGTCACCCTTTTGATGATATATGGAATTGTATGGACCAAACTTTGACATATACTGTACATATATGTGATATAATGTCCATAATATACTCACCATTGTGTTTTAATCAAATTTGAATTGTATAATTAACAGAGTTTGAGAAACATAACGACACTACCCAGAATCTCCAGTCGTACATCGCCGGTTTCAAATACATAAACTGACAACCAAATTCATGCTCAGAAAATATTCTTCACCAGTCTTCTTGAAAACACAATCCTTAAGTAAACTGTTGTATCATGCAATTAAAAGCATGTCACTCCCAGCACTGGTCTGGGATGTCAGGCAGTCTTCTGACACGCAGTTAAAGATTCACTCTACGAACAGCTGGTAAATGGCACTCAGCGCTTCCCTCTGTCACCCCCTACAGGACTCGGGAGAGTGCTGAGGAGCAGCTGTTGGCGCTCCGGGCCCAGCACATGAAGGAGACGGAGGGCCTGCTGGTTCGCCACGCCCTGGAACACTCTGCCTCCAAAGTGGCCGAACTGGCCAATCAGGTGTCCACACAGGAGGTATGCAGTCAGAACCGGGGTTTCCACCCCAGTGGCTAAGGGGCAGAAGGGGGGGGCAGCAGTTATGTTTATTGACAGATGCCCCTGTCCAGAGCGACATTTAAACTTAAAGCTTTACAAACTCAATGTATTGCCATGGAGTTTTTACAAAAGAAATACAGATTAAGTGCTTTGATCAAGAGTGCACCAGCAGTGCCCCACACGGCATTTGATCCCACAATCTCTTGAGTTACAGGAGTCTAGATCTGACCGCTGGGTCGTAGCTGGGAGACCTGTTGATGGAGTAGTGTTACCCAAGTGTAAACACAGAGCTGTGAATCCATATTGTGTCCAATGCAAAAACAGACCAGCTGTGCGGTGTTCCAACCTTGTTCTAACCTCATAACTGTAGATCATGATTATACACCTGCGGGATCAGCTGAAGGATTTGCAAGGGAGCAATGAGGCTCTGACACTGTCACAAGTGCGTGAAGAAACCCTGCAGACCCAGGTATACCCACACCTATATAACACTCACTCCGCTTCATGGAGTGGTTTTTGATGGTCTTTAAAAGGTTCAGACATGCCCAACCAAAGAGACACTGACTGAGGTGCGTGCGTGCGTGCGTGCGTGTCTGTGTGTGTCACTAGATGGCCAAGCTTCTCGAGGACCTCAGAGAGGCAAGAGAGGCTCACACCCCAGAGTTCCGACACTTCAGCGCCCTGGAGAGAAAAATCGAGAGCATGGAGCTCAGATACACACAGAGGGAGAGGGAGCTGCAGCAGGTACTACACACACACACACACACACACACACACACACACACACACACACACACACACTATCAAATAAAATTTCATGCATACATTTTAATTTATGATTTCTATGATTTGTTACTACCAAAAGCCTTTTGTAAGTAAATGTGCCTTGTTTTAATGTAAAATACGTGTGCTTTGTTGGTGAGTATCTGTGGTGAGTGTTTGTGGCCGTACCTGAGGAAGCTGCTCCATCCCTGTGGTTTTGAGGTTTAATCCGCCTTCTCGCAGGTAATCACTCAGACGCGGCTGGTGGTGGAGGCGGAGCAGCAGAAGGAGGTGGAGCGCTGGCGGAAGCAGGCGCAAGCCAAGGGCCAGGAGCTGGAGGCCTTCCGGGTAGAGCTGGACTCCATCCTGGATGTTCTGAGAGAGCTGCAGAGGCAGGGTGTGGTCATCCCCGTCCCAGACGCTTCGAGAACTGAAACCATGACCCAGTTCGCGTGGAGAAGCTGACCCAGTGGGATCTGAGGCAGAACCTACACAGACACTACAAGCCGACTCACCCAGCAGCTTCTAGCAAGTCCTTCCAGCGGTTTTCCTCCAGTGAGTTTAGTTGCCAGGACCACAGCAAGCCGTTGATTGTTGTTATTGTTATTGATCACATTCAGGGTCTGAACTGTGTATGCTGCGACCACAGAGAGACCTGCATGGTACTTTATTTTCTCAATCTACAGTCCATTAAACCTGGTGCAGAAAGAAACTGTGGGAAATGCTTTGTGAAGAGCAAAAGACAATGATGCCCACAAATAATGTTGCACTTACCAGCAACTGCAGAAATGATGTTGCTTGTTTCAGCAACTATTAGAAAAAATGTTGCACAAAGCATTACGACCCACAGTACATTATCAGTAACAAGAAAACAGAAAGGAATCACAGTCAGTTGGTCCAGAGGTTTGAAAGATCACTGGAAATGCACATACTGTATTTTGTGCTGCAAGGTTCCCTGTTCTCTAGTAGGGATTGAATTTTTGGTTGCACTTTGGTTCCTGATTTGGAGGTCTTTTTTTGGTCATGTTGTTTGTGATGTGGAAATCACTTTTCTCGGCCAAGACCCCAAAAAATTTCTCTGTCTCCCCCTAAGTATTTTATTTATTGTTCAATACATTTACAAACATTTTATTCTAGATATTTTTGGTTAATTAGTGTGATATAATGCATTATTATTTTGTTGTTGACATATTTTATGATCCTATGTGTATAGTTTTGTCATTTAAAACCAAAGTAAAAGTTCAATTCGCTACTTTTGTCAATTTTAATTATTGCATTTAAATGTATTCTTTAACTCTAGGAATGAGTTTTTCTGGCAGACAGCAGATTTCCATTGGCATCTAAGACCAGATGAATCCATACCAAGAACATGTGTAAATGGGGAGCAAGGGGGGTCTTTTTAACCATAAGTGGATGTAAAGTGGGTCTAAATTAGGGCTGCACAATTAGTTTTACTCAATTGTTTAGACACATTTTCTGAAATGAAAACTAATTTCTCAAAATTATAAACACAAAACCCACACTTTCTGCAAAACTTTTTTCTGCACTATATTCAAAACCATACACTCTCATCCCAAAATGACATTTTTCTTTCAAATAATAAACACTAGTCAACAAATTAATACAAATTATAAATACCAATTACACACTGGTGTAAAAACAAAAGACACTATTACCATTGTATTCGTGTACTGGCCAATATTGTTATTTTTTATTTTTCCAAATTACAGAAATGTAGCGGAGCGTAAAATAAAAGCAAAAGAAAGGGAAAAAATAAAAAAACTACTCTACTGGGAGTAAACAAAAAATGTAAAAGTAAATCTAAATTACAAAAATAAATGAGTCTGGTCTCTGCTCTTGATCAGGCCACATATTCTCATGTACATCACACATTCTATTTGATCTGGTCAAGCAGTGAGAGAAATGTTTTTTGGACTGACACAGCCACCCTTGGCATGACTGAGAAATGTAAAAAGGAATGGTTTCATTGAACCAACTTTGAAACAGCATCATGGTGGAAACTCACATTGTCCCATATGACAACACGTGTGAGCTGCTCTGGTCTATCTTGTGTGTGTGCGTGCGTGTAAGTGTGTGCACGTGTGAGTGTATATGTGTGTGTGTCTGTGTGAATTTGTGTGGAGCTAATTTCTGCAGCACTGCGAAAGGCATATTCCCCCCCCCCCGTGTTTCAGGTCCTGTTTACAGTAAGGCTGGTAAGTTGCTAAGACCATGCTTAGTTACTCTGAGCTGCAGAGGGGACAGGCTCTCCCGTATTTGCTCCATGTAGGGGTGGCTCCATGTTGCCTTGGTGTTATACTGTGATGATTAAGTGGTCCCTTAATTTCTTTGAGCAGTGTAGTTTAGGTTAGGGCTGCACGATTGTGGCAAAAAATATAATCACAATTATTTTAGTCAATATTGAGATAACGATTATTTAACACAATTATTTATTGGTTTTCGGAACATAATACTTTTATTGCACTTCAACATTTTGAATGAGCAGAATAATCCTTATGAAAAAAGAGAAAATCAGGACGAAAATATGCAAGACAAAGCTCTATGTTCAGCCCGCACACTCAAACGAGAAAAGTTTAAGGGCCGACCTTCAAAAAACGTATAGATGCAAAAAGGCTTATTAGTTCAAATAGAATAATCCTTATATTTTCACATTTTCTAAACCTAACCCTCTACTGTGAGGGAGGTAAAATAGGAGTGCTTGATTTGATATAGAACACCAGAGAAGTCCAGTAAAGTGAGAGTTTTCATTTGTAAACAGACTGCCTTCAAAATCGTCATTTTCGATTATTCTTGTTTAGTAATCGTGGAAAGCCAACATTGTAATCACAATTAAAATTCTATTACAGTTTTTTTTTTTCAATTATTTAGACACTAAAATTGGTATTATGACCCTATAAATAAAACATTAAGTTTATGTGCCAAAAGATAGATATTTTCAAAATTATAAGCACATTTTGCTTGTTTTAACACAAATTTCAGTCTCTTTAACACATTTTGAATACATTTAACACAATTCTCCTGTTTTAGGCACAATTTTCAAAAAAGTATATCTCTTGTTTTCACGTGAAAAACACTGCCATTAAAAACTATAAACTCCAATATCAATTAACACACACATTCTTCACAGGTAAAACACTAGTTGATTTAATTATTCAATCAGCAATCAGAGCTTTAGCACAAACAAAATGTGAGCTCTCCTGTATGTGGAGAACAATGGCTGGCGAACATTTATATTGTTACTTACTGTAACATATCAATACTCAGTAATTCCTGTACTGCAGAGTACCTAATTTATACTACTACGAGAGGACCACGGTACAGACGGCATAGTGTGCACAAGCTAAGCTTGCAGTATCCCTCGTGTACTTACTGAAGCCCCTCCTACATGGAGCAAATACGGAAGAGCCTGTCCCCTCTGCAGCTCAGAGTAGCTATGCATGGTCTTAGCATCTTACCAGCCTTACTGTAAACAGGACCTGAAACACGGGGTAAATGTGCCTTTCGCAGTGCTTTAGAAATGAGCTCCACACAAATTCACACAGACACATACACATTCTCATACACACAGAAACACACACATATACACACTCACACGTGCACACACACACACACACAAGATAGACCAGAGCAGCTCAAACATGTTGTCATAAATGCAAAATGCTGTGTAAGTCGCTCTGGATAAGAGCGTCTGCTAAATGCCTGTAATATAATGCTAATAGTTGGCTTGCTTCAGTAACAAGCAAATGTAGCCTGCAGTGTTGCTGAGGAATGGATGATGTTCCTGAAGCACATTCAGTGTTACATAATTTAACCTACTTTTCTTCTGCACTGTACAGAATAACTAGAAGAACTTTTGTGGTCTTAAAAACAGCAAACACAAACTTAGGTGCTAGAAATGTGTACATGGACACACAGGACTACATATTTTGCTATCCACGCACATTCTAACAGCTTGAAATGCCCCGTACGGAGGTTTAATAACTGAAATATTGAATACTGCAGTATAGCCTGGTGACTTTATTTCTTGTGGGCATGTTCTCTCTGCTTTTCTCGTGATTCTTTGGGGACTCCTTATTTTTTGAACTCCTGTCAAAAGTTTTGAGGCTGAAATCTCTCTAATTTGCTCCAAACCCAGAGATGCCAATTCACACTGCAGTAATATGCTTTCATCAGAGCATGTCAGAGTTAGGAATAAGGTTATGTGGGAAATATACAAATCCTATGGAGGAGAGTGGTAGCTTTTGAACTTTCTGAAAAAAACATGCAGGTTCAACTGATATTGTGTCAGTTTGTGAGTAGACTCGACAGTTACATTTTGTATCTGTGATTAGATGACAGAAATCTACATGTGAAATATACTGCATGTACAGTGACATACATGTAACACAGGCCTGATATGTAGTTATGAAACAAACAAAAAAAACTGTTAATCCCAAGAAGCCACTGCAAGTCATTGCATTGTACGTGGATTAATAACGTGTAATTTTATTTTAATGAAATGGGTGTTTGAGAACAGAAATACTGTGAACGGGAAACTTGGGGCACAAACTTGGGGGAAAGGTGATTGTCGTACATACGGGCAGTACATTTTCCGTCAAATTTGTACATATGAAACTATTTTGCCTCAGCTTTTTTTGTTGTAAATTGCAGAGCAAGCATTGTAAATGTATACTTCATTCATAAGAAAAATAACTTTCATAGAAGAAAAGCGTAAACTCAGTAAATGACAGTATGTACTTCATAAACGACTTGGTACAATGTTCAGGACTTATGGTGTGATTGTACATACAACATGCAAAGCATTTTATATCCTACCCTCTGTCTTAGGTAGACACACCATACAGCCAAATATGAAACTCTTTACTGTCACAGTGTCAGAAATGGCTAACATTCATTTACAATAGAAGAGCAGCTGAAAAGCATTTTAACGGATAGTACATGTACAAAGTCCCGACAAAGATGACCAAAAAAGGCTGTATAAAGTAAAAAAAATAATAATAAATTGAACAATATTATATACGCCAAAAAAGTGAAAATTATATTTTGTATCCCAGTATGAGACGGCTAAAGGGGCCGTTATATCTTCAAAAACATCATCTGACCCTTTGCACCTTCCAGACCTTTCCGTTCTGCTACCGGTGGTGGAATGAGCCTCCCACAACAGTCAGGACAGCAGAAACCCCGCCCATCTTCTGTCACAGACCCCCCTTCAGCTATCCTTTCTTTCTTTCCGTTTGGGATAATGTCATAGGTGTAGCTGTTTGTAAAGATAGCTTATCTGTCTAGTGGTATTTACTTTTGCTACATTACAAAATGCTGGCTCTTTAGGTTAACATTACATTTATTGATGGGACTCTTGGCGATCACACCTTTGTATTCCTAAGACGGATGTTCTACAATTCTCTAAGTCACTCTGGAGCATCTGCTTAATGATTATAATGTAATAGTCAAAGATCACTAAAATCACTTTTTTAAACATTTTCTATCTGTTGTTTTATTAAATACAGCCTTTTTTGTTCATCTTTATCAAGGGTACCAATAATTCTGGAAATGACTGTATGGTCCAGAATGTCTGGACGTACCATTGCAAATGCTTGTATTTTGCATACAGTTAAAATCACAATAGTCAGATTTTATGTCTTACCAATACATTTCCTGGGTACATGAGATGATGATGCTGGAAAGCTAATGTCCACCGATGGTCTTTGTCCCACAGAACTGACTGGTCTGTGTCTGACAGAAAGCTATGAAGCCTTTTCTATTTACAAGTAATATTTAGTCACACAGTGGTTTCGCTGTTTTTTCTGGTTTAAAACTAGGTGATGAAAACTGAGTTGTGTGGACAAGCATTCCTTAGCATTGCAGATGGCACACTGTTGTCCCATGAAAAAGGCCACACCAAAATGCACCCCAGTTTTTTTAAAGTTCAGCTGATGATGTGCCGGGCACTTTCAGGGCAGGACATGCTGTCCAGGATGATTGGCGGTTCGCAGAGCAGCAGGTCGTCATCCCCCAGTGTGGAGCTGTGCTCGGAGTTCACAAAGTTCGGGATGTTGAAGTGCGCCAGAAAGTTGGCCTCCCTGTCTCTCCTTTGGCTTGCCGGCGCACCCTGAAGATCGAGGCTCGGAGCCCGTCCGGCCGCACCCCCGCCTCCTCTCCTGCCCCTGCTCCTGCCCCCGCCCTGCTCTTCCTCATTAATGTAGCAGTGGAAAAGGGAGCGGGACTCCTCCAGCAGGGGGCGAGAGCACGCCTTGTTGCCGGCGTCCTGGGAGCGGCTGATGTCCACTACGCAGCTGGTCAAACGAGTTCGCTTCTCACACTGCTCTGGGTTCCTGCGTTAAAGTGGCGAAGAACGAGGATGTGACATAAACTGGAACGTTAGCTTTACTAGACTCCACAAGCGAGGGTTCTACAGGAGAGAACTACAGGTGAAGGTTCTGTAAGACAAAACTATAGGAAATGAGTAAAATGTGAGGATTTTACCATATAGATAACTACATGTGAGTCCCCCAAAAGACATGGAATTCTACAGAACAGGAGATTAAAGGGGACATGAAGCACTCGGTAAAGTGGTTCTGGTTCATTAGCTTTTTACCTTAAATTAGATATGACCGTGCGTTCAAATCTCAAATCGACCCGTATTTGCTGGAAAAAGAAGTTAAAGTTCGCTTTTTTCCACTAGGGCACAGCCAACAATATAAGGTAGACACGACTTTAGCTCCCAAAGGCAAGGCATATTATTTAGCTTATTAAGGCAAGGCAGAGGTGCAACAGTTGCCGGCTCATCAGGCTACATCATAATATGGTCAGAAGCAGTTTGTGGAAATAGAGTTTTTAGTTTAGTTCGGTAATACTCATTTGAGCATCTCGGGGCAATACAAGAGGACCGTCTGCGCGTTTTTTTTGTTGTATTTTTTCCTCACAATACATTGTTGAGCTCACTGAAAGTCAGCTATTTTCCCATAGTAATACATTGAGCAGCTGAGACCAACCAACCGTCACGACCGCAGTCCAAAATGGCTGTGCCCTCGTGGAAAAAAGCTAACTAACGTATTTTTCCAGCAAATACGGGTCGATCTGAGATTTGAATGCACGGTCATATCTAATTTAAGGTAAAAAAAACAATTTTTTAAACTAACGAACCAGAGCCAGAGTTCTCCATAAAAAGTCCTTTGTGACAGCCTGACTACAGCTTGCTACTGTCGTTATCTCTTCACCTCTAAACTGTCAGTTTATTTAAAAAAAGAACTCAAGAAAAATGTTTAAAGTTGCTTGGTCCTTTGATAGTGTCATTTATTCCTCTTCGCAATGAGAGGTCAAGGCCTCGCTGAATTGAAAAGCTGCGATATATTTTAGAATCACCATGCCATTTACACCAGGCAATTGTTCAATCTCCAGCTGTAGTTCACAGCCCATGGCATTGAGTCAGCACACACAAATAACAGGCAGTTCAGAGTAAGCTTGTGTCTGAGGCCCATTGGCACCAGTGTGGATAAAGCATTCATAAAGGACAGGTCTGTTCAGACCACCAGGCAGTGTTGAGGAGATGGGTGTCATAACTTTGTCAGGGACTCCCAAACCTTTTCTACATTAAATCTACCTAAAATGGCCACCAAATGAGCAGCTGTGAGCCCCTCACCTCAACAAAATGGTTATACATTTGTGTTTTATGTGTGTTGAAAAGGGTCTTGTGAATGCTCTTTAAGAATGTGTCTATGTGCGTGTGTTGACATTTTTAAAAGCCTTTCACATTATCCACTTGTCTCTTGTGATAACATGGATCCAACAGAATATTAATATTAATCCTAAAATAATATTGTTCCTAATTTTATGATTAGTATTTTTTAAATCAAGGAAACTCACAAGTCCATGTATGAATGAAATGCACACACACATAAATCCCACAAGACTAATCCACGTACATTACATTTACAGTTCTGAAGAGCTGCAAGGTGAACCGACGTCAAATGTTATTTATTTATTACTCTAATAATGAGCCTAAGCTCATGCCAGCTGAACAGCCATGTGTCTGTTTAAGCACTATGCTCTGAAACAAACCAGCCTGTGGATTCTTTCTGCTTTGCTCTCATTAAGGGAGAAGTTTGCTTTCACAAAGCACTAATAATACATTTGGAATCAATCGCACATCACGGAGCTTGCCAAGGAAAGTGGCGATAGCACAAAAGGGGAGTAACCATATATGAATTTAATGGTATTTCCCGCTGAAGGCTTTATTTGAGATAATCAGCTTGGAAATCCTATCGATGAAGTGCATTAAGCTATTGAATTATATCATTGCAGACCCAACACAAATGGATGAGCACTATAGGCCAGGACCTTTCCTATCATTAAATAGGGGCATGGTTCAGTACTCACAGACCCCATCTCATGCACTCGCACACACCGTGCATTAAACGCTTTCTCTGTCTTTTCTTGTTAATGCGAATAGCCTGCTCCGCCGAACAGTGAATCACGTGGCTCCACCTTACGACGGCAAGACGGCCGACGGCCGACGGCAGGCCGAACTTGCCGTTGGAATAGAAAATATTCTTATTTGTGCCGTCGACCGCGGCGGTAGGGTCACGTGCTGATTGAACGGAAGTGGTCCGTTTCAAAGTGGATGAGAAGTTCGTGCAACTTCGTGGGAACGAGAACGAGAGAGGTGGGAGGAAATATCGAACCAAAAAGTTAAAAAAAGAAAGAAAAAAAGACAGAGATCTTGACAAAAAGGCTGCAGCATGTGTTGTAAGCACTGACATGGAGATTCCCGGTACACATTATTATTAGCTGTATTTTCCGAAGCTTTTCTGTGTATGCTTTGAGGTGTAACTAACTAGCTAGCGAAGCTACCTAAACTAGCTGACATTATGATACATACACACACACCGCCCATTTATGTGTCGAGGAGTCGCATCCTACCTCTGGCTGACGAGCGGCAATTCTCTAGCGGTTGCTACACGGGGGGAATTTAATTAGAATAGGGGATAGAAAATTGGAAAAAAATCTGAAACTAAATGTATAAATTAGATACTCTAAAAGTATGTGAGGGTATGCATGAGTGTATAGGTGTGTTTGAGCATATCTGTTTTTGTGTGAGGGATTGTCTGCACGTCAGTTTATACTGTTATTGTACAAATGTAGCCTTGGTTTCCATTGAAATGTTCTGGGGAGGGTGATGTGATTGACAGGCAAGGGGTGAAGATAGAATTTTTGGCATTGCACTCACTCTTGATGCGGGGCTCCAGTCTTTGTTAGCAGAGTCAGAACAAAGAACATGAAGATGACGAACACTGCCAGGCCAACCCAGAACCCAATCACGATCGAATCTGTGACACACAAACAGCAGAAATTGATCACTCCATCCTCTCTCTCCCTCTCTTTCTCTCTTTAACGGGAGCAGCAACACAGCTCAGACAGGATGTGTCTCGTTAAGAACCTCCAACAAGCAACCCCACAGAAAAGCAGTCATTGATTGAATTTTCAAAACCTGTTCCAGGCTTCTAAAAGAAGCAGATAGACATTGTGCCAGGCCTCTCTCTTCCTCTCCATAACTTTACCCCTTCCCCACCAAAAGTTAAGTAAAATGTAGACCATGGCATTCAAAGGGTGAGTGGTGGGGTGTGCGGGGGTAAGCCTCTTTATCATGAGCACCGGGACCACCATGGCACGTCACCACCCCCTGCAGCAGCTGGACTGACCTTAATGTTTCTCTCCACTGTCTCTATATCTCCCACTCTCCCACCTGTTTCCCCCACTCTCTGTCCTTAATGTCCCCCTTTCTCTCCACTGTCTCTATATCGCCCACTCTCCGACCTGATTCCCCCACTCCCTCTCCCCCGTCTTTCCCCTCTCTCTCCCCATCCAGCTTTCAAAGTCTAGTGTTCTTGCTTTCATGTTCCATCATGTTTTCAGTAGTGGCTGAGTCTGAATTAAACACGGCCCTACTTTTGCTGCAAATGTGTGTGTCCACTGTCCAACATGGCTAAAACATACAAATGTGTAGAATAGTGGTCAGAATGCCTTCATGTGATACAATGGCCAGCAGGGTTGAATCCTATCTAGTGCACTACTGATGTAGTCATTTAGCGAGAAGCTCCAGTTCCTCCCATCATAACCCAGCTATATTAATATCTATATATGTAAAATAAATACGTAGATAGGTATATGCAATGTCTAGCGTATGGCTAAATATAAGCATGAATAATTATTTGGAAACACAAATTCTACACAAAAATGTCCAGGGGATATCCCTTAAAAAAATATGGTAAGAATCAGTCTGTGAGAATCATCATCATCATAATCATCTTTTTTCATTATCATCTTCCTGATTGCCTTCATCTTGCAAGATCCCATAGATGAACAGCCTCACAGTTCTCTGCAAGTTTACAAGAACCAACAAAGCAGTGTAAACTGGATATGATATTTGCTGAGTCATCTGGGAGCACCTGGTCACAGCATAGAATAGAATAAAATAGAATAACTTTTATTTTTCCTTTAGGGAACTTCAGTTGTAGCCACCAGCAACAACAAAAAAAGACAGACAGTGGGACAGACCCACAACACACAAACAAACATATCAAATAAAGACATTCAATAGAATCATTGCATTAATCGAACTAATTAAGTGAAATATTCAACCCGTGGGACAGCCAATGTGTTACCTGCCCTTCAGTTCCAACACTTCTGAACAGTAACACTTCCCTCATGCCCTGCCCTCATTCATGGATGAAACTATCCAAATGTGCCTCAATGGTGTGCCGAATGGTGAAATCAACCTGCGACTAATGGCTGTGTGAATCAGAACTAAAATATTATGTTTAGGTTTGCAGTTTCTGGGTTTCATTTTCAAATTTTCAATTTTCATTGTGAGTCTGGTTCCCTAAAACTGTCTCTCTTTTTGTTAATTTGTGTTCTTTAAACATGCCAGGGAACAAGTGTGAAATAATTCATACAGCCTCCCCCTGTTCTGCACACAGACAGACATGTTTTCTATCTCTCTCTGCCTCTCTCTCCTTGCCACCAACTGAAAGGAGAACTAGGGATGGGGTATCTCCACAGAGAACGCTCTCATACAGCACATTCACAACACCCAAGCACTTTACATCATGGCACTTTCGGATATACACATGAAGATGTCATTCAAAAACACATTTAGAAATAATGTAGCTGTGTGCTGAAGAGTCATTTTTTGAGAAATAAAACAAGGTCATTATTATTTTTTTTTTCCACAGTTCCATTATCAACTCCAGAGTAATCAATGTCCTCTACTAGCAATGTATTATGCATTAAAATGGAAAGAACTGGGGCAAACAACTCCACGATGAATGCTGGCTGGAAGCAGGCAGAGTACCAAATTTGTAGGGATCACTTCAATTTCAATACTTTAACCTTCGTATGGTATTCGTCTTTTAGTCACACCCAGGGCCTTCGGGTCAATTTGACCCGGCTCATGTGTGTGTGTGTGTGCGTGTGTGTGTGTGTGCATGTGTGTGTGTGCGTGCGTGTGTGAGTGTGTGTATATGTGTGTGTGTGTGTGCGTGCGTGTATGTGTACATGTGTGTGTGTGTGTGAGTGTGTGTGTGTGTCTCTCTCTCTTCTGGTCCCTTTTAGCCTCCACTTTCAATGGCCATGTGTGTTATATGTTGATGCGGGGGGGGGGAAGCAAACGCATGAAATGTACCATTTTCATATCACATGTTTAGTACAGTAAATGAGCCAAGCAGAAGAATAATAGAAAAAAAAATATTTTAACATACTTTTCCTTGATGTTGAAATTTTAAAACGGGTCAGATTGACCCGAAGACCATACGAAGGTTAATCACACACTCACAAAAAGTAACTGGTATAATTGGGCAGCTACGTTCCCATTAACATCATTAGAATTAATTACATATTCACTTTCTGCACGGTAGTTGATTCTGACCTAGGAGCATATTAACAGATATCTGTCCGTATGCTCATAGATTCTGATATTCTAACAAACATCAGAAATACATATGAACAATCCTACTATGCAACAGTGTAAAAACACTAATGGAATTGTATGGTTTATTGACTCAAATTGTTGTTGCTGGCTGTAAATACCTTCTCCTGGCTCCTGGCTTCTTCAACAAGGGACATAGTGGAACCGAGGCAACAATAACTTTTTGCTTCCGAGAATGAGTTTGAAGCCAGTCGGTTCTAAGCCAATCAAATTAGCTTGCTTATTTATTTATTTATTGGAGGATAGAAGAGGGAGAGAGGGCCAATGTAACCCTTGGCGTGTATAAAATTGATGGTGAAAATTACCCATGGGGACAATTTAACAGCCCCTGCACGTTGATGATGACATGCACCCAGTGTTCCCACCTAAATCTATGCCTATAATTACAAGCTGAACTACTATCTCTCTCATTACGGAGAACATAATGACTCATTGGGCTCTGTCAGGAAGGAGGTTCCATGCAAAAAGGAAAAATTGAGTCAAGTGAATCCAGTATGGTTCTGTTACGGACCGGAATGTGA
Organism: Ilyophis sp. 1 JC-2022; assembly: GCA_022702515.1. Taxonomy (NCBI): domain Eukaryota; kingdom Metazoa; phylum Chordata; class Actinopteri; order Anguilliformes; family Synaphobranchidae; genus Ilyophis; species Ilyophis sp. 1 JC-2022. The sequence goes on from CM040406.1 coordinate 103,495,408, forward strand.
AACAGGACCCGAACACAGACCAAGACTGAGAAGAGGTGACCACGTTTCCCAAACCTGCGACCCTTTTTTACAACAGTACCATAGCTTCACCATTGACCAGGAACACACCACAGATGACCATTAGGATATCCTGCTGAAAATAAATCCATTGAAAACATTAGAAGCCATTACAGATTCCTATTGGTTTCTGATGGTATTTTGTGCATGCTTGATGGTCCATTAGATTTAGTTGATGGTTCTTACTGGGTTCCTGGTGTAACCATTAAGCCAATTCCCATCAGGACATGAAACCATTACGTTTTTTGCCCTGATGGTTTTTGCTGAAAAAAATCAATTGAAACCATTACAGATTTCTGTTGGTTTCTTTGGTGTCTGTTGCTTTCTGATGGTATTTGTGCATGCTTGATGGTCCATTAGATTGGTGTGATGGTTCCTATTGGTTTCTAGGTGAAACAATTAAGCCAATTCCCATCAGGACACAACATTTTTTTCAGCAGATATCTACTTAACATGGAGCAGCTGGAGCTAAGGCAGAAATGACTCATTTGTGGTTCTGAGACTGTATGACCACAGTCACCATACTCTCTACAGGTAAGAAAATGTTTAATCCGGTTGTGTTTGCAAATAAAACACACCTAACAATACCAACACCAGTCGCAAATAGATAGGTACATAGATGAATTAATACATGTAGTGTTTATAAAGAGATTAAAAAACGTAACTTTTAGGTGATTGTTTCAAATGAATAATATTCATATTATGATTGATATTATGCTTCTATGCTGATACTATGATTGACAACACCACCTTGTTAAAGATCCAAAGCTCTTCCATGCAGTAGGTTTCTGAAAAACCGCATATTAACATTTTTCTACACCATGCTGTAAGGAAAATCTCCACTGTGATTTCAGATTTCGAAAAGCTGAACGCGATCAAAATTAGACGTATCTGCGGTGAAATGATTATGAGTACCGACACGAGAAACTAATATGCTAATTAACACCAGCTATGACAGCAGCCAGAGAGGACAACACAGTGTGGCGTATTGCTATGCAATGCTATCTGCAAGGCAATGTATTCTTCTAACTAAACTATGTTAGGAAAGTAAAATTGCAACTCACATCTGTGCGCTTTGAGTCCTTCGAAAGACACTGGTTCATCGTCGTCATAGTACTCATATTCCCAAATGTAGGCAGGACCACGGGCATTCGGGTGAGTTTTATTGGGATTGTGGAACTCGGACATCTTCAAATGGCTGTTTAGTGTTTAGTTAACTGAAGGGGGAAATTATATAATCAATAAACATTTTAAAACAACATTTAAACACTTCAAGACTCCTGCAGCATGCCGCCCATCTGTAGCCTATTATTGGGAGCAATAATAAGGCGCTTCAGAAAAAAAAGCAGCCTGTAGGAAGAACTACAATTCACTTGGTTGATACTTACAGGCATCCGAATCTTCATAAGCATCAACATAGTTTAATCCAAAACGTTATGAATGACATTTTGTAAAAACCGGAGAGGAACAACCCCATTCACATATCGAAGACGGAGCCCTCTTTGATCTGCTTTCTTTTTCCGTGAGTCTCCGTGCAATTAGTAGGTACACAACCAAAAAATGCTCTCTACTTATGGGTCCGTTACCATTATCCCGTAGAGCTCACGCAGCTGCACTGCTTGCCACCGACTCGTCACAGTGTCAACAGATGAAAGAATGGGTGGGGTAGTATAAATTTCTCTCCAAATATGCCAATACCTCGAAGGAGGTAGTGACGCACACTATTGCATAGGATTAGGACAAAAGGACAACAAACATAGCGACAAGGATAAACAACAAAGGAGGACCTTCTTCGAACAAATAGGCTACGCTCTCTAAGAAAACTGGGCTATTTAACAAAGTTTATATAAAATGTTTACTCTATCGGTTAGCTATCGGTTATTATAGTATACAACTATTCTACTTCGTACCAATACCTGTTTTCCTATTGATTTTCTTTGTCCATAAACAGGACCTTCTAATGAAGTGATTATTTGACTACTGACAAAAATGAAACCGCAAACAAAGCAAGAGCCTGGCGTAACGAATATACAGTAAAGATAAATGGAGAGTGCCTCTGGAAAACTTTGAGGAAAAACTGCACGTGCGGCATCAGACAGGCGCGAAAACTGTTGAATAATTCAGACAGTAAATACGCATATTCGGACAGACCACGTTTATCTCCAATTACGGTATAATCAGCTGCTGCAGATTTCCCCCGCGCTCGCGCTGTAGCTTAGCCTACTGTCCACCCTGTTCTGACATCAGTCAGTGAATGAACACTGCGCTTAATCATGTGATTTTAAACCATGTCTGCTCTCAGCTCCTCTTTGACTTCTCGTTCTAAATGAACGAATGATGTCAGGCAGGGAGTTGGCTTTTTATTAATTTCCGGTATACCTCCTGCACAAATTAATGGTGTAATTTCTCTTGACCAATCCCCCCATCAAATATAGCCTAATTATGTTCCTTTAATTCTGGTTTACATAAAACGAGTCAAGGTAATTAAAGGCACTGTATAGGGTGTGGGATGGTTGTTTGTGCTGAATGAACATTTCTTGATAATAGCTTTCAGATATGAAAAGCTCTTCCCTTTCCAAAATTTTTTTTTTTTCATGCACATGAAATAGTACCCCTCAGATGAGCTTATATGATAGAAACTAGACTAAAACATCAGAAAGTGCAGGTCTGTCTTATCTGATAATTGAATCACAGAGTTATAACCTCCATTACCTTTGCATATAAAACACAGTGTATGGCATATACGCCTGACACTGATGTACAGTGCTACATGTTCTCTTCTCAAGGTGGAGTTCACTTTTTTGCGGGCTGCGGATTTTGGAGAAAGAAAAAATAATATCAGCATAATTCAGCAATATGGCACAATTAATAGAGACACAACTGGCTCATCCAAATTAGAATGCCATTTGGCAGCGGATAATTGTTTAAAAAACATATTTAAATTTTTTTAAATGCCCCAACAAAAGCTGATGTGCGAAAATTATTTACGAAATAAGGTGGATATATTTTTCTGTAGTAATGATACACATTTAATTTTTTTTAGCGTAAGATAATAAGTCTAAATTCAAGATACATTTATCACTTTACAACAGGGCTACATAAAATGTATCTGTAATATGCATTCTAGTTTAAAAACGATATTATGAGTGAAATAAAAGCTATCATCCTATTACACTTCTCTGTTGTGATAGCAAAATGGATATGACACTGGTCCAGTTGTTGCCCATACCGAGCTTCAGTCTGGCATGATTGGGTAACAACAGGAACAGAAATGAGTCATTCAGATCACCGGCATAGATGTTTTTGTTAATTACTGCTCAGGAACCAGAAAATTAAATTATGTTATTCTGCTTCCACTCAAACGCCATGAGATGAAGCTCAATGCAGTGGAAATATGGAACAGCTCATGGGTCATTGGGGTGAGACATCGCAGAGGCTGAAACTTCGCAAGAAACATCCTGGTTCTTTCCTAATTTCATAGTGGCGGCAGTGTAGTACAATGGTTAAGGAACTGGGTTTGAAACCGAAAGGTTGCAGGTTCGATTCCCAGGTAGGACACTGCCGTTGTACCCCTGAGCAAGGTACATAACCTGCATTGCTTCAGTATATATCCAGCTGTATGAATGGATAAATGTAATAAGAAGTTGTGTATGTCGCTCTGGATAAGAGCGTCTGCTAAATGCCTGTAATGTAATGTAATTTACATCCATACTTCTTGTGACAGTGTTCTCAGAAGAATTATATATATTCTTTTTAAATAATCTTTATTTAATCCATTTTTACATACAGTGAACACCATAATTCATTGAACAGTGACACATGTTTTGTTATTTTGGTTCTGTAGTCTAGCACTTTGAGTTTGAAAGGATAGAATTCTTGAGGTCCGAATGGATGTTATGTATATTCCCCCCCCCCCCCCCCCCCATTGTCGTTGAGGTCCGAATGAGGAGATGGTCGTCCCTAGGCCAGATGTGATCTTATCGGAAATCTGTCAAATATAGTTTTTGCTTTCATCCATCAGTCACAATAGTACAAACCCAACTCCTCTACCCACAGTTAGTTTGTCAGGGAATTGATTTAACAAGACTCTTGCTATTGCTTTTATTGATATATGATCAGCCTTATTTTCCTCTGTGTTGAGCTATCATCTGCAGGTGCACTGAAGTATAAATGCAATGGTGTTGTCTGGTCCTGCACTGCATCATTCGGAGTTCCCTCAGGATAAATGACTGCTAACCATGGTACTGAAGGTCAAATCAGATACAATGTGTACCTCAGACAAGGAAAACACTGTCCAAGGTACCAGAGCTGAGATTGGATGAACACTGTCCATGGTGCTGAAGATAAAATTTGATACAAACCGTTTCTCTGGGGAGACGGTGCACTCCATCATTAAAAATGGTTTTATATTTGCTGTTTTCATTTTAGCTTACATATACTGCTCCCGTAGTTTCCGTTTTTTTCCCATATTAAGTGGGTAATATAATTTGTGTAATAGAATTAATGTAATTTAAAGTTAATAACTGATCCAACAGGAAATAAATAGAAAGTGCCCACTTTCACCTATTCCAATAAAAATCAGTTGTCACTCAAACTGTAATTTTAACCATAATCACCCATGCAAACAGCCAAATAAGAAAGCAGTCTGGATGCCAGTAAATGTTTATGAATGTGGTCTCGAAAGTAAATAACAAATTAAATTGAACGAAGGCAAATATGTGTTCTTCTTTCAGCAACAACTCTGCTGCCTCATATCAACTAGACATGGCGCACAGTGGTTATAAAAATTCAGCACACAGCTAGTCAAATGGCACATTTGTAGAGTACAAATGAATACAGCATAAAACATGTTACAATGTAGTCTCTCAGGGTTATTTTCTTTTCTCTAAATGGCTTGAAAGAGACTTGCCTTGAGGACAATTTAATGTTCTGTGCTATTCTATTCTTTTACCTGTCTCCATAATACATTTGTAAAGTTAATATAGGTTGCTATATTATGCTTATCACAACAAAAATAAGATAAAACAACAAGAATGCAATGCAGTTTTATAAGCCTTTGATTATGAATAATACAGGTTTGCTCAAAATGGAGACACGCTGTGACTTCTGCTCTAATCTTCTGCCAGCCCTCGTATTTCCCAGCTCTTTCCCAAAGCTATTAAATGTAACACCTCCCTAATTTAAATGCAATCAATGCTATTACTGTCTCTTGCGTAAATCGACAAAACAAGAGCTACTTTGTGCTGCCCTTGGAGTAGTTCTCCATTAGGCTGAAATGAATGTGTGAGTTTTGACATTTTGTGCCATTAGAACGTCTCCTTCCTGCACAAATCAAAACTGTAATCAAAGCAAACTGCAGCTTGTCAAGCTACAATTGGATGAGAAAACTTAAACTTACAATTTGGGGAAAAAACTTAAACTTACAATTTGGGAAAAAAAACTTAAACTTACAATTTGGGGGAAAATACGTAATTAACTGTGTGTAAGGGTTAATCTTTGCCCATTTGCCAGTTTGAAATATCAGAATTCAAAGCATTTTATAGTGGTTCTCATCAGGCCAGCTAAGCTCTTACCAGGTGCTGGCTATTCGTGCTGAGCAGCATTCTAATCACAGAAAGACTTCAGCCATTGGACAGGAATAAAATACACGATGGTATGGGTGCTTTGTAGTATGCAGGTCAGCAGATGTACACTCTCAGAGAAAATTGACTTTGGCTTGTCTTAACCCGGAATCCCTTTTAGTTTTTTATGGAACCCTCTATGGTAGGTGTTAAAAGTGTGAACGCTGCCAGATTTGACCATTTTGCCCAACAAAGAACCCTTGAACTAAATAGGGTTTCTCTATGGAGACACAGAGGAGCCTTTTGGAACCCTATCCTCTGAGAGTGTAGGGGAACAGTGAATAGCATGAGTCACAATGAACATTAAGCCCAAATCCAAGTTGAAATCCTTTTTTGGTAAATGAATCAAGGAAACTTCACAAGTCACTTTAAAATGTCAGGACCATGGTTTCATTTGTTTGCTCAGGCTTTGAGTGCACACTGCTGAGAGGTAATGTCATTACACAATGTGGGAGTCGGTGTAGTTCACAGTGGGGCACCTACTTCAGACGGGAGCCTGTAGAAATGAAGAAGATTTTAATGAAAAAAAAGTCCTGGCCTGTCTGCAGGTGTCAAATGCAGCATGACATTGCAGATACTAATGTCCCCCCAAACCCCCATACTATACTCACACCTATGAAAGGACATATTGGTGCCTAAGTTCCAGTGTGATGATGGCATTATGTAACTGGAACACCTGATAGGACATTATAGCTTCACCCTTCAGTAAAGTACTGAACTGGAATAGCTTTAGTGAACAATATACATAATATAGATCCATCAGTATAAAAGGGCAAAATTAATTAGTTAAATGCAGTGGGTTGTGTGGTCTGTTCAGAAAACCAGCAAACACAACCGCCCATATTTGAAATAGAGAAGGTCTGTTTGTAGCCTATATTGTTTTCCATGATTGTAATGGATATTTGCCCAAGTTATTTTGTGAAACTGACGTTTATTTGTCAGATGCAGAACGACTTACAATTTTTTTCTGAAGTAAATATAAATGGTAAACATTACAAATAAACAAAGCTAAGTCCATCTAGTGAATGAGAACGCTGGAGGTCTTGCCCCGGAGATTTCTCAGCCTAGCTCAATAAGTAGGCTAGGCTATTCTGTTAGTGGAGAGACGACGGTTCCTGTCTGGGAGGTGCTTGTGTGGAAATATCACGTAGGCTATACACAGGAGGGTGCACATGTATCAACAATGCAGTCAGGAACAATGTTTTTGTTCCTTCAGTAAATTAGCCAATCAGAATAAAGTATCCTAACCCTCTTGATGTTGCAACTTCATTGTTGTTAGCTGTTGGAATAAAAAATATAACGTTCACTAACAGTAGCGAGCTGTCTAACTTCATAACGTTAATGGCTGCTTTTATTACTTTTGTAGAACGAGGGAAATGTCAATAAGCGGCATTTAAATGCGGAAAGGCTTATGGCAGACGCGAACAATGTGTTGCGGTTTAGTATGCTACTTAGGATACAGCACCCATCACACTTCTAATTAGTCAGGCTTTAAATGGAAAGCTCGTCGTTTTTGTACCATGTTTAGGATAGCCTCGGACTCGCAGCGCTTGTTGACGTCTCTGCTAAAACATTAACGAACTAACAACCGTTTGTTTATTTACCCAAACGATCAGCTGTGCGCGATATGAAAAAAGTGGCATAGGTTGTTAAGCCGTACAGACATGAAAGTTGATCAATGATTTCTGAGATTCTGATTGAGTATTTAGGTTTTCCTCACCTGAGATGAGATATGATGGAGTAAGATAAGATACGATTAACCCTAGATTAGATCAGAGACCCTTTTACTACCCCACTAAACCCTAATAACTAAAAAATTTGGTGCCCCCATTAAATAAAAAAATAAAAATAATAATAAATAAAAAAAATAAAATATTATTTTAAAAAAAAAAAATCGAAATTAAAAAAACAATAAAAAAAAAAAAAAAAATAATATTTTTTCGAATGCTTCCATTTTATTTTATTTGATAATTTTTTTTTTCTTAAAAAAAAAAAAAAATAAAAATAGTAAAATCGGGCTATGAAAAATTTCTGAGGTGCCCCTCCTTCCCTTGATGCCCTAAGCACGTGCTTATTTTGCTTATAGGGTTAATCCACCACTGCCTTAGATGCAGGAGTGATTGGACCCTACACTCTTCCATATGTGGGTAAAAAATGACCCGTATTAGAATCAATGTGTTTTAATGCCATTTTGTCATTTTAAATCATTTGCATTATATTTTGTATTATATTTTGGTCCACGCAAAAATTATTTCATGTTTGAAATATGTTTATTTTTCACTTTTTAGCATTTTTAAAACATTTTGAAAATTTTGAACATATTAATAATTAAAAAAGAAGAAAATTACACAGAACAGCAATAGAAAAATGTCAACATCCATTGTGTGTGTGTGTGTGTCTATCGATCAATATGTAGCTATATAAATAAATGCACACAGGCCACACGCACACACACACACACACACACACACTCAGTAATGCTAGCTAGCTTAGTTATAGTTAGCTAACACTAACTATAACTAAGCTAGCTAACATTACTCTATGTATTGTGTGTGCGTCAGTCATAAATTTAACATTTTGAAATTATCAAACATTACTGTATGTATTATGTGTGTGTGTACATCAGTCATAACAATAACAATTTTGATATAGTAATTGTTGTCCACAGTAAATATATTCCTGACAGCCACAGTTGATAGGAATCAAAGGTTCCCATGAGATTCCACAGGAAATGCATGTGGGTCATTTTTGACCCACTTACTGAAGCTTGGGGTAGTAATACAAAAACTACAATTTCTTGAAAAGTATTAAAGGTACCTTAAAAGGTACCATGTTTTTTGAGGAATAGCTGGAATATGAAATGATAACTTTTTATGACAAAGATATTGCAAAAAAACGACCTCACCGGGTCATTTTTTACCCACTTATGCATCTAAGGGTTAATAACGTTATAGTGGGTGGAGATAATGGAGAACGCCAATCTGTTGAGGGTGACGTTTTATGTGCTTACACACAAACACCGTGGCCGTGACCGAATATGACCTCTGTTTCCTGTCCACTATCCCCTGTCCACTCAGACTCCTGTCTCCCTATGTGCCCTGTCCCTTCACTTTGCAAGCAGTGTGCGAAAGAAATCCTGCAAAACTCTTTCCAAACCAGTGAGGAAGTTTATATTATGTAGTACATAATATTTTTTTAATTAAATTTTTTTTATTGAGAATATCAATCAGTTAACATATGGTGATTGTTACAAAGTGTAGATTATGAATTAAGATAGAATTAACAAAAATAAAAGAGTATTTTGTAATATGAACCTATCTTATACCATATAGCCTATGCTCTATGTCTTTTACGCTTTTACTTCCGGGTTACTTACTGAAATTATCGGATGAGTGCACCATTCTGCAGATGAGTGTGCTCCTGAATTCCCGCAACAAAACCCCGGAAATAAGAGGTTCATCCTGGTATTTTAAGTGCCCCCATTTGTGAAAAAAAGTCGCCCACTCAAAAGCTTTTTGAAAAAGCGGACTCAAATATGCGCCCCCAAAAGGGTGTAGGGGTCGTATTTGGACACGGCCAGAGAGATCAGTAGGTTAGCTATACCACCTGCCTAGGTATTTACGCCACTTCTCATGTCACTTCTAACAAGTGGGACTGATTCAAAGTTAACAACGTTCACTGTTCTAGGCCAGCCTGGCACTGGCAAAAAGAAAAACTAAATAATGTTGCTGTATCTATTCTGTGGCTTTGATCTCTGTATTGACAATGGCACAAACAGACAAATTGCAGCCTGTTCTACCTGTGTCAGATCATTTCTGAGAAGGCACAGGATGTTTAGATTAATCATTTGACATTGAGGATGATGGATTTGCCCTGCAGGTCTGTGATTTCTTTAGTGGGGTTCATACTGCTTGAGCCAAAGAATGGAGAAGAACCTGATTCACCCCAATTCAGAGGATTGCTCACTCCTGGAGAACATGCTCTGTGCAAAGTAGGAATTCAATAATAATAATAAGTACATTTAGAAAATTTTCATTTAAACTTGTAGAAATATTTTGATCAGGATAAATACACCTCTCTCGGTTTCTTGAAGCTTGCAATGACCACAGTCTTTGTTCTCTAGGCCTTTATCTATTACAAAACTGGGAAATTGAGCTAGTGCTTTGTTAGAATTTCTCTTAAACTGTCTTCTTGAAGTTATGCAGCCAGGTTAAAGCTACAGCTTAGGGACTGATAGCATTTAAATTTGCTTAAATTGTAGTTCACTTACAATAGTCAATGTATTAAAAAAATAATAATTAAGATTGAATCTTTATATTATTGGTATCCAATTTTAAAAAATTTTAAATGAGTGGTTTGACATTGTTTTGAGTGTGTCTGTTCAGAGGAGGTCCTGGTCTGCAGAGCATTGATGGCTGATGGGAGTTATTTTAGCGGGTGCTGGTCTGTCAGGTTTAAGGGGCACGAAGACCTGGTGCTGTTTTCACTTGAATATACATGGGGGCGAGGCCCAGCTGTGCTTTGCAGGGATTATTTTATGCATTTTTGTGAGTCAGCTAGGAGTGTTTGCAGTCTAAAATATTTCTGCCATGGGTTTGTCCCAAGTCGTGGCAAGAAAAAGGGTAATACGTTACATTTATTATATTCCTATATAGTAATATTGCTACTATAATTGAGGTATAATTCAGAATTTCTGTTATATGTATTGTGTGGAAGGCTCTCTAAATCCTTTCTTTGATGCATTTATAGGCAGGTTGAAGCTCCCAGTTCAGTGTTTGAAAACCCTCAGTATGAAGAGGTAGCAGGTTCCCCGAGATCTGACTTTTTTCCGAAATATCATATATCTAGTCATTTGGTGCGCATGTACGATACATGTACATACAGTGGGCTGTAACCTTTGTTCTGTAGGAGATAATGTATTCTCTGTACATGTACTATACATGTACATACAGTGGGCTGTAACCTTTGTTCTGTAGGAGATAATGTATTCTCTGTACATGTACTATACATGTACATACAGTGGGCTGTAACCTTTGTTCTGTAGGAGATAATGTATTCTCTGTACATGTACTATACATGTACATACAGTGGGCTGTAACCTTTGTTCTGTAGGAGATAATGTATTCTCTGTACATGTACTATACATGTACATACAGTGGGCTGTAACCTTTGTTCTGTAGGAGATAATGTATTCTCTGTACATGTACTATACATGTACATACAGTGGGCTGTAACCTTTGTTCTGTAGGAGATAATGTATTCTCTGTACATGTACTATACATGTACATACAGTGGGCTGTAACCTTTGTTCTGTAGGAGATAATGTATTCTCTGTACATGTACTATACATGTACATACAGTGGGCTGTAACCTTTGTTCTGTAGGAGATAATGTATTCTCTGTACATGTACTATACATGTACATACAGTGGGCTGTAACCTTTGTTCTGTAGGAGATCATGTATTCTCTGTACATGTACTATACATGTACATACAGTGGGCTGTAACCTTTGTTCTGTAGGAGATCATGTATTCTCTGTACATGTACTATACATGTACATACAGTGGGCTGTAACCTTTGTTCTGTAGGAGATCATGTATTCTCTGTACATGTACTATACATGTACATACAGTGGGCTGTAACCTTTGTTCTGTAGGAGATCATGTATTCTCTGTACATGTACTATACATGTACATACAGTGGGCTGTAACCTTTGTTCTGTAGGAGATCATGTATTCTCTGTACATGTACTATACATGTACATACAGTGGGCTGTAACCTTTGTTCTGTAGGAGATAATGTATTCTCTGTACATGTACTATACATGTACATACAGTGGGCTGTAACCTTTGTTCTGTAGGAGATCATGTATTCTCTGTACATGTACTATACATGTACATACAGTGGGCTGTAACCTTTGTTCTGTAGGAGATCATGTATTCTCTGTACATGTACTATACATGTACATACAGTGGGCTGTAACCTTTGTTCTGTAGGAGATCATGTATTCTCTGTACATGTACTATACATGTACATACAGTGGGCTGTAACCTTTGTTCTGTAGGAGATCATGTATTCTCTGTACATGTACTATACATGTACATACAGTGGGCTGTAACCTTTGTTCTGTAGGAGATCATGTATTCTCTGTACATGTACTATACATGTACATACAGTGGGCTGTAACCTTTGTTCTGTAGGAGATCATGTATTCTCTGTACATGTACTATACATGTACATACAGTGGGCTGTAACCTTTGTTCTGTAGGAGATCATGTATTCTCTGTACATGTACTATACATGTACATACAGTGGGCTGTAACCTTTGTTCTGTAGGAGATCATGTATTCTCTGTACATGTACTATACATGTACATACAGTGGGCTGTAACCTTTGTTCTGTAGGAGATCATGTATTCTCTGTACATGTACTATACATGTACATACAGGGGGCTGTAACCTTTGTTCTGTAGGAGATCATGTATTCTCTGTACTGTAAAGTGAGAGCAGGAATACATACAATGTACAATGTTAAGAATACAGAATTGACAATCTGGTTAGCCAAAATAATCTTTGTTAGAGCATATTGACTTCCACTGCAGGAAATCCTGACTCCAACAACACAGCAGGACCTCTTCCAACAGAGTACCCTGCATTGTGAAACTATTGTCCAAAGGGGCTTGAAGCAGTTTTTTTTTTTTTTTGGTTACCTCCAGTGTTCAGCCCAGTTAGGAGATAGCCATTTCTCCTTCGGCTTGAGATAACTGCATAATCGCTACTCTAACATGCAGGTGGCATTAGGCGCTTTCGGCAAGATGGCAAGCCATTTTTCACCAAAGCCATTATGAGTGAAACTGGTGTCTGGAGAAGGTGAAAAAGCAGAAATAATCTTGGTTTGTGATTGGAGGGGATAAAATAACTACTTACCCTCTCGCTATGAATGCTGGACAATCACTTCTCTACTTCATGAGTCCACAAATGAGGTCACAATCGGCTTTTGAGTTTGTTTTTCCATATTCTCTGCTCCCGGAAACGGACTGGTTGCTAGGTGATGGAGTGAATTAACTGGCCTTGGCAGCAGTGGCAGCGGCAGCCTTCAAGACTGTTCCAATTATGCTCTTGCAATGCGTTGCTGCAGGACACCACAGGAAGAAACCCCAAGCATGGCCAAAGAAAAATTAGCAAGACCTAACCATCTGTGGAATACTGATCTCATATACAACTGTGCTAGCTAATGGGGGCAGTGACAAGCCATTTTAGTCACTATCATAGCGGTCTCATAAACTCATTGTCCAATAGGAATACAGAGAGCAAATCTGACTCAGTCATCGATAAGAAAACAAATCAGTTGTTTTTCATTATTGCCAAGGACGTGTCGCCTGCCATAGATACGCCATTACACCGATGGCCGTTACCACCATTTATAATACTTCAGCAAGCAGTTTCTTCACTGTATTGTGAATTCAAGCACAAAAAAGCAATTTTTGTAGGAAAATCTGGAGGAACTTTCTGCAATGCCAAAACTGACAGACTAACACATCGATTAATCATAGCTTCCTGTCCTGAATGCTAAAACTACTATGAATCCTTCATATTCTCATTGCTGGGGAGGCCTCGCTGGATGTTGCTACAAGCGTCAAAATGTATGAGTAGAGGTCATGTGACCACACCAGATAAGAACAGAGCTGCAAGCAAAGCAAACCACATTCTGACCTCTGCCATCTGATGCAGGAGTTCTTCCTTTCTATTGCACGTTCAGAATGCAAAAACACTAAATAACAGCGTGAAGTGATGACCTTCCACGTTTATGTCCTTAAGCTTTAACTCAAATATAAACACATGACACCTCCATCTATGTGAATGCTAAGACTAAAAACAACACATTGCTTTTAAACAGACATCAGCAATGGCCAGTATATCTGACTGGCTCACTGACTCTTGCCTCATAAATTTAAGTCTGCATGCATGTACTTATTAAGAAGACAGAAATACAGCAGGCAGACATGGTTGTAAAGAGCAAAAAGCCTCAGGTTGTATCACATTTTAAATATATAATTTTTTTCTTTTATTCAATTATTTCAAATAAAAACCACTGAAATACGTCATCTGGTCCCTTCTCTTATTCAGTACGGTGACGATAGAATGTACATAGAATAAAAACAGACATTCACTTGATAAGATACCAAAGTTTGACTGCAGCATTTATTTTGCTTAGTAGATACACCCTTATACAAGGCGATTTTACAATGCATAAATTTCACACAACCCATTTTTCTACAACAGCACATGTACTGTAGCAATTTCAGTAAAAAGATACCACTTAACAGCAAGTGTTGGCCTCCAGCCTTTTACAAATCATTTTCACATACTGTTGCTCCAAACCACTGTTCAAAGACATCCATTTTCTGCATTCAAAACAAAACGCCCGGTATAAAAATGGCAGTAGTTGGTAGATTTAAATAAACAGTTCTTTTAACCAAACAATGTATGTTGAATGGGCTTCTCTCACCCAACCAATGGTTTAGTCATATTTTACACGCGTAGCTGAGCGAATTTTCAATTTGTAGACCAAAGGCTATCAATATCCATTTTCATTTTGATTCACAGCTCCGCAAGTAATGACAATGGATGTGCAATATTACAAAGCCATTTAGCTTCGTAAACTAGTGACAAGTGCATGCGTTATTCAAAGGCAGCGATATGAACATTTTACTTAACTTGTTCCATTCCAATTACATTGCTGTCTTTCTGCCTTCAGTGAAAACCAGGATGAATCAACCTGGAAGGGAAATGCTTAGGGGCACACCCATAGATGCGTCTCAATCGCCATATTTTGCCCATCTACAGTGCTCCTATTTTCAAAATTGACACCGATGTTTAATGGGAGTTGGCTAAAGAGAAAATACAGTGGAAGCTCTCCATTCCTGTAGAAACATCTTATATCTTTATAAAAGAGATGCAAGTGAGAGCAACACATGATTGACTGTTCAAGACATTTTCACAATATACTCCTGCAAGTCAACTACCAAAATTTTTTTAAAATAAATAAGTAAAAAATAAACAAAACAAATACACCAATGGCTCAAGAGCAGATTGACTTGCACAGTATTCAAGGCTAGCAGCATGACACACAGGCTACATGATACAGAAATCTCTTAACATATTTGAAATAATGATAAATATGCCCTGCATTTGACCATAATTGGTAAAATGAACATTGTATTGGTTTACAAAGTTAAAATAAACAGCTACAGATATGGCTCCCCTATACTGTATGTGTCTGACATCACCACACTAGCACGGACACTGAAACTGATCTCTATTTCAGACCAATCACAGGCCAGCCACCAGGAGATGCATAAATCCATCCATTATGCTGACAGCAAGCTCTGCGTAAGTGTGTGTTGCGTAGCATTATGCTGACAGTAAGCTCTGCGTAAGTGTGTGTTGCGTAGCATTATGCTGACAGTAAGCTCTGCGTAAGTGTGTGTTGCGTAGCATTATGCTGACAGTAAGCTCTGTGTAAGTGTGTGTTGCGTAGCATTATGCTGACAGCAAGCTCTGCGTAAGTGTGTGTCGCGTAGCATTATGCTGACAGCAAGCTCTGCGTAAGTGTGTGTTGCGTAGCATTATGCTGACGGTAAGCTCTGCGTAAGTGTGTGTTGCGTAGCAGCATAAAAAAGGGGGAAGTCTTGGGGTTAGGGGGGGTTTCTCAGAAGCTCTGAACCCTGAAAAACGGAATAAAAATACACAGCACACGGGGCAGGGGGGTAGGGTTTTGATGATCTGGAGGTGAACAGCAGCTCCAGCAGCACTCTGTGACCCTGAATTACAAGGCTACCATTTCCCGAGAGGGAGGGGAGCAGCACAGAGAATTGAATTTCTGGCCAGATGTACAAGTGTTTCATCAATCAGCCTTGTGAAGGACATTGAAATTGGTGAGTCCTCTGATTATGTGCAGACGTTCAAGGTCTCTGGCGACAGCCGTTATGTACGCTTTACCGTTCTCTCCCCAGCCTCATTAAAAGCACACTTAATTTAGACGCATTAAGACATTTCTGGGAAAAACTGGTTTGTTCTGTACACCGATGAGCGATAACATATACTGGCAAACTAAATTTGTTGCGATAACATATACTGGCAAACTAGTCGTCTTCTCTCGTTTCCGCTCCTGTTTATCGCTTGTTTGATTATATTCTGTATTTGCTTTTGAACGCTCTGTGAAGCACTCTGTACATTCGTGTTGAGAAGGGTGCTATATAAATAAACTTTACTTACTTACTTACTTGTTATAAGCCTCCTCATATTGCAGGCAAAGCAACAGGTGCAGCTCAAAAAATTAGAATATCGTGAAAAAGTTCTATATTTTTTGTCACTCATTTCAGAAAGTGAAACTCATATATTATATAGATTCATTACACATAGTGAAATATTTCAAGCCTTTATTTCTTGAAATTTTGATGATTATGGCTTACAGCTAATGAAACCCAAAATTCAGTGTCTCAGAAAATTAGAATATTTTGCTTTAACATATTTTTAAAGTATCATATTTAATATTTGGTCACGTATCCTTTGCATGCTGTTACTTCCTGAAGTCTGTGACCAATCAACATCAAAAGACTCTCGATATCTTATTTTCAGGTACTGTTACAAGCGATACTATAACCTCTCTGCATTTGAACTGATTTCTATGAGAATTGGGGGGTAAGACTAGATTCAGCTGCAAATTACTCTGGTACAGTATGGAACACATGACTGGCGAAATGGCTGTACGTCATCAAGGGTCTAAGGTATCAAACGAGCCCCAAACCATCTGCGCCCAGATATGGAGTAGATGTGGATGGATCCCTTTAAGGGTTGTTTCTCCTGACTTTTCCCCCCATAGAGTTCTATTGGAAAAGGAGTCAGGAGAAATAACCCTTGCAGTGATCCATCCACATCTACTCCATATCTGGCAACAGAGTGATGGTTTGGGGCTCGTTCGATAGCTCAGACCCTTGATGACTTACAGCCATTTAGCCAGCCATGTGTTCCATACTGTACCAGTGTAATTTACAGTTGAATCTAGTCTCACCCCCCAATTCCCATAGAGATCAGTTCAAATGCAGAGGTTATAGTATCGCTTGTAACAGCACCTGAAAATAAGATATCGAGAGTCTTTTGATGTTGATTGGTCACAGAAGTAACAGCATGCAAAGGATATGTGACCAAATATTAAATATGATACTTTAAAAATATGTTAAAGCAAAATATTCTAATTTTCTGAGACACTGAATTTTGGGTGTCATTAGCTGTAAGCCATAATCATCAAAATGACAAGAAATAAAGGCTTTAAATATTTCACTCTATGTGTAATGAATCAATATAATATATGAGTTTCACTTTCTGAAATGAGTGACAAAAAATATTGAACTTTTTCACGATATTCTAATTTTTTGAGCTGCACCTGTATATATATATATCTTTTTTTTAAATCAGGTTGCATCGCCATTTCTGAACCCTCTGTCGGTGCAAATACATTTTTGAAATGTGTGAAATATAAGCCGACAACATACTGCCAACCAAATGACCTCAGCAGCAGTTCGGTGTCTCACACACATTGCATGAGGGAGTAAGGACAGGAGAAAAATTTGCTGAATAACTGAATAAATACATTTTAAGTTTATACACCGATTATACATACTGTAGCTGGTCCCTGCACTTTGGTGGAGACAGCAAGATAGCAAGTTTAGTTGATGGATGGTGTACGGACTTTTAACTTTGATAAAATTGACCTGAGTGCATATAAAACTATACAGACAACTTAATTACTTCTCTCTCTCGCTCCATCTCTCTCTCTCACTGGTCCATACTTGAAGATTAAAAGATGCCACCAAACGAGACTTTCTGGAACAGTCCACTGAAGTTCACAGTGCATAGTGAGAGGGTTTTCACACATGCGCACACGACTGCACAAGCACACACACACGCACAAAACACATTCACAAGCGTGTTCACATACATACACACGTGTATATGTGTACAGTTGCACGCACGCACACACACACACACACACACACACACACACACACACACACACACACACACACACACACACACACACGGTCCTCTGGGTGTAAGGGATCTGAGGTTTCTGCGGTGAGGTCGTGGCTCATCCTTGAAATGTGTGGATCTCCTCGTCGCTGAAGCCGAGCTCTCGCACCATCCTGTCGGCCCAAGAGACAAAATCCATTTCAGGTCAAACCAAAACAAGGCCTCCTGAAGAACCGTTAGGAAACACATGTCCTCTCAAACGTTCTCCAAAAAGATCATAAGGAAAATGAAACTAATTGGCTGCAAACAGGAAAGCATTAGCGACGGAGCCAACGCCTCCTCTAAGTGCAGCTCACCCTAGTGTCAGCTCTGTGAAGGCGGCGGGCCCACAGACACACGCTAGACGTTTGGATCCCTCTGGACTTCTCAGGAAGTCTGACAGCATAGCCGCCTCAATCCGGCCTCGCTGTCCGCTCCACCCGTCAGATGGCTCAGAGAGAACGTACTCAACCTCAAACCTGGAACACAAATGACTCGATTGTGTAACCTCAAACCTGGAACAAACTAAAAACATCTACATGATTCTGAAACTTCAAGCCTGAAAACAAGTGAGAAGAAACTCTATCATTCCACACGTGGGATAATTCAAAAACACACAACGTAACTCGCACCCAAGAATCTACCATGCCTCACAACTCCTGAATCTTGTGACATACCACGCAGACAATAACGACTGCGGTTATCGGACCTCTCGCATGGTTCAGACTCCTCTAAACAGGCTCCCACAAAAACACATTAAACCACTGCCGCCATGAACAGTTGCAGCAGACAATTTGCAGGAAACAAATGTGGTCAAAGGGAATTTATACTGTAGTATCGCCACTGAAATAAGAACAGAAAGATGACTGTTGGTGAAATCTCAGAGGAATCCCTGTGGATTAAATATTCATACTATGGATACATACAAATGGATTCCAGAATGAAGCTATGAATTATTACACATGCACAACTTCAATCCTTCAGGCCTGTACACTGGCTGGCCTGACAGTCATAACACTCCAGTGAAGACTGTGCCTATGCTGCCCTGAAATTCAAAGGAAATCAATGCTTCTCAACCAGACTTAATGGTTTCACTGCCCTAAAACTCAGAGGAGCAATCCTGTTAACCCTCTGATACATTTGTTAGTTTGAACAGCTGTGATTATTACCAGTCAGCAGCACTCACCCACAAAGGGGAGAAGATCCTTGGTACGACAGCAATCGATCGAGTAATGAAAGCCCAAGTAATCACTCGTTCATTATGTTCTACGCAGCCTGTCTTCATGAGATAGGCGGCTTAAATAATAATAATTATACTTTGTTGACGCCGTGGGGTAATTTGTGATCTGCATTTGACCCATCCTAACTACTTAGGAACAGTGGGCAGCCACTAAAACGCCCGGGGACCAACTCCAGTTCTGACGCCAGTGCCTTGGTCAAGGACAATGGCAGGAGTGTATCTAACCTGACATACATGTCTTCGGTGTGGGAGGAAACCGGAGTGCCCGGAGTAAACCCACATGAACACGGGAAGAACATGCAAACTCCACGCAGAGTGGACCAGGACCGGGATTCAAACCCAGAACCTCTTTCTTGCGAGGCAACAGTGCTAACCACTGCACCACCGTGCCGCTCAATCAAATGGCACCCTCATCCAAAACACCCAGAGTAGTAGCCCTTTCCAGGGTTTCACAAGGGGGGTGTGGGTTGTCGGGGACTCAATCCCCTCGTTAAATTGCCCAGCACTCTGAATACTGAACACTAGCGGTATCGCGTGCTGAAACCCCTCACAACCGTACATTTAATTATATTTAATGTATTAATTACTATTAAAAATGACAATCATTAATTAAATTGCCAAATTCATTGATAGGTAAATCGAACAATAACCTGGTGGATCAACCAACAAGTCAAAACAAAGTCTAAATCAGGTCTTAAGATTGAGTAGTTTTATTACAGGAAAAGGTCAATTGGAATAATGAGTTGTAATCATACATTCATTGATGAACGTAGGCTCACTGCTTATAATTTATAAAATAAAGAAGACATTTAAACATTAAATTGGAATTACCAGAAAGAGAGGGAGAGAGAGAGAGATAAACCATAACTTGCCAGAATAATCCAATTTCGGCACAGGATGAATAAAAGAAATGCCAGCTATAAAACTCAAAGAAACTTCTCTGTCTGACAGAGCGCTCCACTCACAGAACTTTCACACTCCACAGCGCTCCACTCACAGAACTTTCACACTCCACAGCGCTCCACTCACAGAACTTTCACACTCCACAGCGCTCCACTCACAGAACTTTCACACTCCACAGCGCTCCACTCACAGAACTTTCACACTCCACAGCGCTCCACTCACAGAACTTTCAACACTCCACAGCGCTCCACTCACAGAACTTTCACAATCCACAGCGCTCCACTCACAGAACTTTCACAATCCATAGCGCTCCACTCACAGAACTTTCACACTCCACAGCGCTCCACTCACAGAACTCTCACTCCAAAGCCCTCCACTCACAGAACTCTCACTCCAAAGCGCTCCATTCACAGAACTTCTCACTCCACAGCGCTCCACTCACAGAACTCTCACTCCAAAGCCCCCCAACTTAGTTTGCCGACAAAACAATAAAAGCCCCAGCAAGAAAAAGCTTGTAAGGGAAAAAAAGCAAGTTATAAAAAAAACAAGTTTCTCTTTCGGCTTTACCATAAATACCTATCTGCTGAGTTGCTGATTATTCTTGAGCCCTGATTGGGTGATGTGAGGTAAGTTTGGAAGGAGGGGGTAGGGGGACAGAGAGAGATGCCTCTTGTCATTATAGAGAGGGGAGGAGGGACAGAGAGAGAGGCTACAACAAAGCTGCACAAATAGCTTCATACTGGGTGCTGGAAGTAAAAATGAAAAACTAAACGAGACTTGATTATAAAACAAACTTCACAGCACAACAGAAAGAGAAAGCAGTTCACAGGACAGAGACAGCCCCCCATTGCATGTTCTCTCACATCAGATCCTTTATAGTCTAGATAAAGTAAATAATTCCGCACGCATGAGAAAGCGGTGGTGCTACTTACCTCTCCTCTTGACCTGCCAGTGTGTCCAGCTCCGACCGCCACAGGATGTCCCTTTCTGTCCGGTTGAAAAATATCAACTTGGCTTTTCTGGAAAAAAACAAGGACAGAAAGAAGGAAAGATAAAGTTGAGAGATCAGCCGAGATCTTATTCTATCATTCAGCAGAGAACAAACTGTGACTATAGAGGAGCACAAAGCACGTTTTCCAAATAATTAGGCCCCATGCTGGGTGATTGGGCTGGCTGCTCCCACTGCACAACAGCCCGGGATACTTGGGCAGGGCAGGCTGTCCATTCGTGCTGTTGTTTACATTTTCTAAAGCATTATCATCCCTTATGTTGGTACATGAGAAGTGCAATTTGTGGGTTATCAGAAGGTCTACACCATTAGGCTTGGAGAGACGGTTCACACGCAGCCACTGGAAGTTCTATCAGCGGTGGTTTTGTGAACCCGGTCCTGGCAGGCCCCTGTGCATGCATTTGGCTCGCTGATTTAGTTTAGATTTTTAGCTGATTTTGAGTAACCAAGTGTCCACAACAAACCGTTTACCTTGAAACACATGGAAGCATTGGTTCATCTGACTGATTAAAAGTCCTGGGATTTGGATACAGGACATTATTCTGTGTAGCCATTTCTGACAATGTGGCGTGAAGATGGAAAATCCTCCCTCAATAGATGTTAAAACATCGAATTAAGAACAATTAACAATTGGTTACAAGAGCCTGCAGTTGTGGCTGGAACAAAGAGCAGCATACACAGGGGTCTCACCTGCAAACCATTGTAATGTGTTGAAAACGTTGCTTATATCCTCAGGCCACAAGAAGAAGCTCATAAAAGGCAGTTAGAATTCTGGGATTACAATTGCGGTTGAAACTAAAACCATTAATACTATCTTTTGGCTAAATCGGCCTTTCAGGCCATTGTTTATTCTAGGCCATTACCCTTAGTTAACAGGTAAATGGGCATTAGCTCACCTGATGACAACCATTTCCAGCAGGGCCAACTGAATGAGTCTGGCCATGGGCGTGAAGCCAGTGCCAGCTGCCAGCAGGTACAGGTGAGTGACCTCACGCAGTAGCCGCATACTGAAGGGACCCTCCGGACCACCGATGGACAGAGAGTCCCCTAGACAAGGAGAGAGGGAGTCACAGGCATATCACGAGTGAAAGGAACAATGTTGCTTTAAGCGAAGCGTAAGCTCACGTAAACATATAAGTTTTGCGACTTGACTGATATTCTGAGTTCTTTGCCGCTGCGCTGCTTCATTGGAATCTTAAGAGTGCATAAGGGCAAGGACAAACATGAATTGCTGAACTAAAATATTAGTGTGCGCAACTTTTGTTTTGGCCAGTGTATTATGTGGCACAACAGATGACTGTCCCCAGGTGAGAAATGCTGCTTGGGTACTTGGAGGGTATAAGGATGCTAACCCACAATGGTGCATTGTAACTGGCTGTTTGTTGTCATTTCTGACATTCAGCTCAGCATTTACATTTTTTTCCACCCTTTTTTCCAGATTTCTTTCGCTTATTTCTCCTAGCAGAGCAGCAGCCATTAACACGCATGCAAGAAAAGGGGGCTCCTGGACTCACCGATGTTCAGGCTGTCGAGATATGGGGTGAGCGCTCCGTTAGGGTAGATCTTTATCATGAGGACGATGTTGGCGTGCTCTTTGTCTGTGGCGTGGGGCATCAGTGCCCTGTCAACAGGAGTGTAGGGCTTCACAACCTCGCTACCTGTACAGGATACATACCCGAGTATAGAGAATCACCATCCACTGTTCCCGTACACCCACCTGAATGTACAGATTACTACCTCAATAACTGTATAAAACCAGACTATCACAATACTGACGTTCTACCTGAACAGCAACTGCATTATCCCATAATGAGCAGTGTTATTGTTATTCCCTAATGAGCAGTGGTATTGTTATTCCCTAATAAGCAGTGGTATTGTTATTCCATAATGAGCGGCGTTATTGTTATTCCCTAATAAGCGGCGGTATTGTTATTCCATAATGAGCAGCGTTATTGTT
Source organism: Ilyophis sp. 1 JC-2022 (assembly GCA_022702515.1). Lineage (NCBI taxonomy): Eukaryota > Metazoa > Chordata > Actinopteri > Anguilliformes > Synaphobranchidae > Ilyophis > Ilyophis sp. 1 JC-2022. The sequence continues at coordinate 103,518,266 of CM040406.1, forward strand.
ATTCCCTAATAAGCGGCGGTATTGTTATTCCATAATGAGCGGCGTTATTGTTATTCCATAATGAGCAGTGTTATTGTTATTCCATAATGAGCAGTGTTATTGTTATTCCATAATGAGCAGTGTTATTGTTATTCCATAATGAGCTGTGTTATTGTTATTCCCTAATGAGCAGTGTTATTGTTATTCCCTAATGAGCAGTGTTATTGTTATTCCCTAATGAGCAGTGTTATTGTTATTCCCTAATGAGCAGTGTTATTGTTATTCCCTAATGAGCAGTGTTATTGTTATTCCCTAATGAGCAGTGTTATTGTTATTCCATAATGAGCAGTGTTATTGTTATTCCATAATGAGCAGTGTTATTGTTATTCCATAATGAGCTGTGTTATTGTTATTCCATAATGAGCTGCGTTATTGTTATTCCATAATGAGCAGTGCTATTGTTATTCCATAATGAGCGGCGTTATTGTTATTCCATAATGAGCAGTGTTATTGTTATTCCATAATGAGCAGTGTTATTGTTATTCCATAATGAGCTGCGTTATTGTTATTCCATAATGAGCAGTGCTATTGTTATTCCATAATGAGCGGCGTTATTGTTATTCCCTAATGAGCAGTGTTATTGTTATTCCATAATGAGCAGTGCTATTGTTATTCCATAATGAGCGGCGTTATTGTTATTCCCTAATGAGCAGTGTTATTGTTATTCCATAATGAGCGGCGTTATTGTTAATCCCTAATAAGGGCGGCAGTGTAGTATAATGGTTAAGGAGCTGGACTTGTAACCGAAAGGTAGGACACTGCCGTTGTACCCTTGAGCAAGGTACTTAACCTGAATTGCTTCAGTATATATCCAGCTGTATGAATGGATAAATGTAATAAGAAGTTGTGTATGTCGCTCTGGATAAGAGCGTCTGCTAAATGCCTGTAATGTAATGTAGCAGTGTTATTGTTATTCCATAATGAGCAGTGCTATTGTTATATGGACACTACCATTGATGATTAGGTGGGGACGGTTCAGGGGAGGCACTACCTTGGATCGGAGCCCTGAGGTAGACGTGCCTTCCGACCGGCACCTGCATGTGCGTCCCACACGGCAGCTGGAAACCGAACAGCCGAGTGTCGTGCGTGACGTCCATTTTAGACACCAGCGTGCACTCCCTGTAGAAGACCCCTGCAAAAAGCAGCAGGCCAGATACATCAGTAAACACTTGAAAAAGCAAAGGAGTGAACACAGTCAAGATGAATGGTGATGGTTTACAGGCGGCTCTCTTTCGTTTAGCTGTTATTTCTTCATTGTTTTTTGTGATTCCTCACACCCACGTTATGAGCACTAGTCAAATCAAGTCAAGTTTATTTGTATAGCACATATTCAAACAACTTAATGCAATTCAAAGTGTTTCACAGAATAGGGGAAAAAAAGAAAGAAAGATTGATTTGACAGCACTAGTAGTAAAAGGGTCTTGAGCCTATTCTTAAACTGAATCCAACAACAATCAGCTTGTTACCTGCCATCTGCTGTGCACAGTACATACAATAATACAAATGCATTACAAGCATACCATGTGCTTTTTAGCCCCTACAGATGGGCACATGACCATTTCCTACACCACAGGGTTAACATACTGCAGGAGAGCTAAAGCTAATTGGTGAGGAGGTGTACCGATGGCACCTGATAGCCTACGGGTGAATGGATAATGTAAACCACCCTAAATGATTTAAACCCACGTTGCTCCTGGTGGAACACAGTATATAGTGTCACACCGCTGCAGTACCGCAGGCATAGACTCTAATGACACGGCTGGGACCGAGGCTTAAACCTGCTTCATGCGGAACGCCTTAGCCGACGGAGCCCAGACATTTCTGCGAGTTGTCCTGCGTGACGACCAAACGTAATCTGCCCTCTGGCCGTTTCCACAGCAAGCTTCAGCGAGCACCTACTCCTTCATCTCCAGGGCAAATGCCATTTCTCAGGCTCCCCCAACTCCATTTTCTCATTCAGACCCAAAATCACCGCTTTCCAGCAGGGCTACCATGACCTGAGGCATAATGAGCGGCCAGATAATGGCTGCTTTTTCCCCCGCCTGTTAAAGGAGGCCTGGGAGATTCCACAGGCCCAAAGAGCATATCGTTTCTTAATGTCCTTTAACGCTCCACCTGCCCTCTCAACACACCTGTGCATGACTGCCCTAGCCAAGTACGCACATCTATCTACCAAGTTTCATTGCAATACAGCTCAGTGAAATAACTGAACTGATGAGTTAAGGAAGCTATATATAACTGTATAAGTGGATTCTATGTAAAAAATAAGGTACGATGTACAGTACAAATGGTCAAATGGACCTTGGCAAAACATTTATCCAAACATAGCTGAAAATCAAGCAAGAAATGGTTAACTGAACCACAACATGACTGCTTTTCAATGGTCATCTCAGTCTCCGGACATCAAACACCATGCAAGTTTGTGCTTTCAATTGTGGTTTGAAACTTTGTGGGAAATAAATACATAATTTGAGAAAAGTGCCATTTTCATTGATTCAACTGCATCATTGTTCAAACAGAAAACTTTCCACATGCTTGAGAATTGAAATATAGCTCAGTACTTACTATTATTTATTTTATACTGATTTTTTTGTTCATCTTCAGAGAGAGAGAGAGCGAGCGAGTGAGCGAGAGAGAAAGCATAAGAGGGAGTGTGAGGTGAGAGCATGAGAGAGAGAGAGAGAGAGAGAGAGAGAGAGAGAGAGAGAGAGCTAGAGAGAGAGAGAGAGAGAGAGAGAGAGAGAGAGAGAGAGAGAGAGAGAGAGAGCGAGAGAGAGAGCTACACACACACACACACATCCAGTGGTGAGCAGTGAGGCAGAGAGAAGAGACTCACCCCGATCCTTCTTCCGCAGAAAGGAATCGTGGGATTGCAGTGGCTCACCCAGCTCGTCCCACTTGGCCCCGACAGCCTTCCGTAGGCTCACCTGCACCTTGCCCACTGTGCTCAATGTCTGAACTACCAGGACAGAGAAACATCATGAGCGTCCACCACAGTGTGGAGAGAGCGTTCCCCCCCCCAATCCCGTCTTCATCAAACCACACTCTAAAACAACTTGCTCCTGTCTATCAACCCATTGTACTCTCCAGCAATGTGCAAGCTCCCCAAGGGTCTCCATTCATTTTTACCTTTGACTGGACTGGATTATCCTCATTCAGCCTCTGAGACTGCCATTTCTGAGCTATGGCCAAAGGAAGGCACAAACTAATTACAACTACGGAGCCTCAATCATCAGTGCTCTCCACCCACTCTCCTGCGAGCGATTCCATTTCTCATTTCATCCCTGCATTAGCACCGAGTGCTGGGGGGGCCACAGTGTATGAAATGCAAGCTCCTGAGGAACGGCCGTTTCTGGGCGGGGGGGGAGGGGGTGAATATAGCTGGATTAAAGCGGAGCATGTGGGGAGAGAAGCATGGCTTTGTTTGCACGCGCGAGAAGGCTGGGGGTTACCCAGAAAGGGCTATGCATACGAGCTTATTCATTTCCTCATTTATGCTAACCTGAAACACGTTTAAATGTGCATCCACACAGTGCAATGCCAATTAAAAACAAATAAAACAGAATAAAAAATTAAAAATGGAATTAAAATATGTCACTCAGGAAAAGGGATAAAAAATATGTTAAGCAGGCCCACTACTGGGCGAACTACGTGTACGGTATTCATTTATGTTCATATGCAAGTAAAAATACTGGTTATTTTTATGTTTAAGAAAAAGACTACTTACACGAAAGTGCAGTTTGACATTTTTATAATCCATGAATAATCATTTACTTACCTGCAATACACGCTTCCACTTCCTGTGACAATCCTACAAGAAAAACAATGTTTTATTTGATTGTGCCTTACTAAATCGCACAAAAGTGAGCCATGGTCCAATTACAACAAAAAGCACCCAAAGAAAGAGTGACGAACTGCGGAAACCTACAGACAGGTAAAACGACAGAAAGAGATTTGGGGTGGGGGACTTGGTGGTGGTCACTCACGGAGGTGTAGGAGGTAGGAAAGCTTTCCCAGGAGCACCTCCAACCGAAGAGCTCCGCCCTGCAGGTCAACGACAGCACAGCCCAAATTGGGGATCTGTGGGGTGAGAGATAGACAGAGAGCATCATGTCTGTTGGTATTAATACCAACCACCAAAAAACCTGAAATAAAGCAATGAGCTCAAGAGTCCATCTAGTGCCTGACTTATTGCACCTGTTGTACGGCTTGTGATTTTTTTTTCTCCACATAAAAAAAATTAAAATACATTTTACAATAAGTTGAGGCGTTTACCTTCCGTTTGGTGTACACCACAACATTGACCATTGCCTCGGTTTGGAACCAGTCAAACCTGCCACACAAGAAAAAAAAAAAAGAAAAGAACGTGTTTCTATTCTCAGTCTGTGGAGGATTCAGCAGCATTATTGCTACGCCTGGCGCGGGTGAGAAACCCGTGTGATCAACAGGCTTCCCAATGGATGGTCCACACCTCTCTTTATATCTTCTCAGCTCTGAGAAGACCTGGTGAATGTTGGCTGAGTGACTCACCAAGGAACCATTTTGCCCTTATGCAATCTCTCAGTCACTTGCACCTGCAAACGCCAAGAGCAGCAGAGCAGGTTTTGGGTGTCAGGGGCTGATACAATTATTGAATTTGCAACTTGACAGTGAAGTAGTTTAAGGCTTTTTCGTTGTCGTTATTTGTGTGACATTTATATCAAAACTGCCCCAAAACAGGAAATGGAGGACTGCATCATTACAAACAAAGATCGATGCCTAAAGCCAGCTGCTGCTCCAGCAATCCATCAATTTGACAGACATATGAAGCACACAATCGACAGGGAGTTCATGGCTGTGACACCCTGGTCTTATGAATGCCTTTTCCAAAAACTGCGCAGCAAATTCATTTTATAAAACCACTGAGGCAGGTTATTCAGGGATAGAATGAATGAAAGGGTTTGCTCTTGTTGAAGTGCATGATTTGCAACTTCCAGTTTGACAAAAGGATCTGACAAAATTTTAATTTGCCAGCCCTGGGTATTGCACATCTTGCTTACTTGACAAAGACGGCCTTGTCTTAATGACTCTCTAAAATTGAGAAAGCTTAGCAAGCTCATACATTCACAACAACCTATTGAATTTGTCATTCTAATATGGAGAGAATGACTCTTGGAAGATCTGTATCCATAGCAACAGGACAAAATTTGAGTGACAGAACAAGCGTGTATCTTGAGTATATGTATCTGAATGCAACAGTGTTTTTTTTTTTAAGGATACGTATGCGTGTGCGTGTGTGTGCAATTATGTGCATATATGCAAGAGTATACTTCTCTGGGTTGGTCCAAGTGGTGTTCTACAATCAATAATATGCATTTATTTTAATTTGAACATATGACAGAAATACAAACAAAGTTGGGACAGTATGTAAAATGCACATAAAAGCAGAGATTTGTCAATTCTTTTGTACATATATTTAATTGAAAACAGTACAAAAAATATATATTTAATGTTTTACCTTATTAATGTACAGTAGATATGGATGAAAAATTAAATATCTTTACTTTGTACCGTTTTCAATTAAATATATGTAAGAGAGAATTTACAAATCACTGCTTTCTGCTTTTATGTGTATTTTACATACTGTCCCAACTTTTTCGGAATTGGGGTTTCTAAAATACTGTATAACTATCATTGCAAAAACCTGCATATTCCTGTCCATGGAAACAGAGCCTAGTAATTTTACAAAGTGTGCGTGCAAATCTGTGTGCGTGTGTTTACTGTAAGACTGCAAAAAGAATCGGAAGATATATGGTAGGTCTCAGATTGTTTGGACACACCCACCTGGGCCGGTGGTCTTTGGGTGGGGGCGGAGCCTTGGGCGGGGGCACTGGGGAAGGCGGCTCCAGGACCAGGGTGGGGAAAGCAGGGGGTAAACCTGAGAAGAAACAGGACAGCAGAGAATTTACGTCTGGCAAAGGATTCCTCAGGCCATAACAGACTTGGATGCACAGAGCACAGCTACAAGTGATATACAGAATTGTGTGCGTCTGTGTGTGCTGATATACAGTAGGTGTGTGTGTGTGTCTGTTGATATATACACGTGTGCGTTTGGGTGTGTATGGAAGTATTTCACATGTTCTCACCGTTGACTGGACCGCTTTCCTTGTCTGCATTTAACTGAGCTGCAGAGGACAGAAACAGAAACAACCACAAAACCTTAAAGCTGGAGTAGGCAGCTGTGATGTGTGAAAACATTTTGAAAGTCATAACACCTGTTGGCCCCAGCCCACAGAGAAAGATACACACCCCCACCCCACACGAACTTTGTCGTGAACGCGCATCAACGTATTACAGATTGGCATTTACAGATGTGACGGCACGTGGCGCTGTAATGGCGACATGTAGTTCAGTTGTCTCTCGTGTTCGTGTTTGTTAATTTGAATGTGTTTTGTTGTGTCGGGCTTTTGTCTTTGTTTTTTTCATGCGCTTTGTGTCGGTAGTGGGACGGGGAAGCGGGCTGGAGATTTTTCAGGGCACTGCTGCTGCTCGTTTTGATAATATTGACGAATTGTCAAGTCGATATAATTTTGTTTGTGGTCGTCACCATGGAGATGCATTTGCAACATATGCTCGGGAATGCCCGTTGGATCTGCAGACTCCAGCAACAAAGTTACCATCGCTCTTCACCGGAGTTGAAGATGTCGAGACTGATCCGGGAGTTGCAGGCAATCTCCAAAAGGCAACCAGGGAAGAAGAACATAATGCGGGGGAGGAGTGAGGAGACAACTGGGAAGATTGACGCAGTTCGGTGCTCCGTTTCGGCGGTGTAGAGAGACCGAGGCACAGCGTGTACCGAGGAGAGTCGCGGAGGCGGAGTTTCTGTGTTGGACTGCTTGATGACACTAGACATCTTGGGAGTTGGGACACCGGGGGCCATTTTTAATCATGGCTGTATTGCACTTTAATTCACTTGATGTTATGATTCTTTTGGATGTTTTTGTTTGATATGTTTGTTTGTGTGTTGTGGGTCTACCCAACGGTCCTAACCCTAACGGGAAATAAAAGTTATTCTATTCTATTGCTACACTAAAAATCTCAGCTCCAAGAGTCCAGGTAAAACAACAGAATCTTTTTTGTTGTTGCAGTTTAACAATAATGCAATAAAACATTTTCCTTTCGTTTGGTAGCTAATGAAGTGAAGGTTTTTCTAGTCTAATACACTACTCTAAAGTTAACTACCTGATGGCTCACGATAGCTAATGTTAGAAAAATATTTTTTATACATGTAGCCTAAACACGGCTACCCTCTATCCCAGACTTACCGATACGCCCCAATAGAGCATATTTCTGTAGGCCAATTCGGAGGTTTCTTCCGGGCATGGGTTCCCTCGCCAGATTTCCAACGGGATCTTACCATGGGGTTTTCAGATTCGTGCCGAATATAAGGTCTGTGGTTAATATAAGCCTAAAATATTTTCACGTTTTGTTAATCAAGATAATCCCCACAAAAAAACACACTTTTAGCTAGTTTTGAACCACACACGCAATTAATATAAATTAAATACACTGCTCAAAAAACCAGCTTGAAGTTGCCCTATCGCACGGGCCAGCCTTATCGAGATCAGACAAACGTGGCATGCCGATTCTTTGAGCAGACACCAATTGACCACTGTAGCAGGGCCCATGCTCACAGGTGCTGCCAATCAGCTGCCAATCAGGTGCCAATCAGGTGCCAATCAGGTGCCTGATTGTCAGCACCTGGGGGTACCGGAAGCTCAAAACAAGAGTCAATAGCAACAGCAGAATAAGCTGTTTGGCATTGGCAGAGAAGATTTGGCAATTTTTCATGGGCGCAACCCACATACTCAGCTGTGCTGCTCATCCCACAAATGCATGTTCCTTACAAATGGGGCACCATTTAAAAGGGAAATAAACAGGCTTTCCAATGGTATAAAATGTATTGCCAAGAAGCATTGTTACAACAGAGAAATAATCTACCAAACACAAATTTCTTAACTTTTTGTTCGATGTTTATTTACTTTTTGGGGGTTGTCTTGCTGTTGCCTCTCCTGTCCATCTGTTGTCACTTTCATTTGCACCAAAGCAGGTGAAATTGATTCACAATCGTTTACGCTTCCTAACAGGACAGATCGATATCCCAGAAGTTTAATTGACGTGGTGTTATACTGTGTTGATTAAGTGTTCCCTTAATTTCTTTGAGCAGTGTATAACTTTATGCTAAAGTGAACTACAGCATGTAGTGAATTACTACAGCAATTGCTTGCATTTTGTAAACGTCATTCACCACCACTGAACAGTTTTTCGAGCCTGCATGTCGCCCTCCCACGTTCACCATGCAGGGAATGCTTTTTAGCCTATTTGCTACCTCCTGGAGCAAAGCAAAATCCAGAACAGCTTAGACTGCATATATAGGCCTACATACGCGATTTAGGCTTGTTCTTTGTGATGTCGCAGGTTGCATTTTCTTTTTGGTAGTTTAAAAAAAATCTGGGCGCTACTATTGTTCAAAGACATTAGCTAGCTTATCAATTTAGATATTAATTTAGCTATTCACCCCCTCCCGTCCACAATCGCCCTACTCTCCCGTTTGTTTGGCCGTGTTTTTTACTGGAGGTTGATTAACTTCGACTCCCGAGTCTGATTTGGCAACACTGCCATGTTTGGCAATGCTGGGTTAGCCAGCTAGCAAGCTAACGATAGCTCATGGAAAGTCATTTAACATTTAGCTAGCAAGCTAACGATAGCTTATGGCAAGTTTTAATTGAACAGTCATTAAATTAGTCCGAACTGTCTAGCTGGCTGGCCATATGAGTTAAGCTACGAAGACCTTAGTTTTAAATAGTATTCATTCATATTCTTGAATTTCATATAAAACAAGTTGATGTAGAAAAGTTTGAAAGGAGCGCTGACATGACTAGCTGCTAGCTACACTTGAGAGCAGCCAAGGATCTGCTGAGGTAATGACGTGTATTTATTCCGACAAGTTGTAGTTTGAATATAGAAACTTGTTGGCAACATACTTTTTAAAACCATATAAAAGCCGAAGAATGAATGGTTGATATTAGACATTTATGTCGTAGAACAAAACGTGAAAACTCTTAGGCTCATATAAACCACAGACCTTATATTCGGCACAAATCCAAAAACCCCATGTTAAGACCCCATTGGAAATCTGGCGAGGAACCCCATGTCTCAAATGCTAACTCACTTCCGGGTTTTAGGACTACAAACTGTAGCACTCCATTTACTCCTCTGCTGGACGTTTTACATGACCATTTGTTCTGGTTTCCATAACTGATAACTGTAAGGAAGCTAATCTTTCAGCGAGCCAGTTTTCCTCAAACACTACAATGGACAGTTATGGATAGCTGAATTATATAGCTAGCTAATTTTATAAAGACCGCAGATATTCCAATGGCAGTTATTTCTATGACTGCTACCAACTAAGCATGACCGTACCCCGATATCTTTATTTTTTTACATTTTTTTTAAGTTGCCTTCACCAATTTTAAGACACGTGTTACGGCTCTCTCGCTCCGCTGGCCGTTAGTAGGCTGGTCGGTGGATTTGGAGAGCCGATTAATTATGAGACACACCTGTTAAGTCTTTTTGCTCCATTTAACTCGCTGTCTCCTATTACCACACTGATTCTCTCCGTGTATGTGTTCATTTGGGTTTTTGCATCTTACAACACTCACTATGATACTTTTCACTCATTCAAGCATATGCATACACAACTGATAACTTAGACTTCCACGCCTCATGTTTTACTTTATTTTGTATGTGATTTGGTTCATTTAAATAAATGTATATCTGCTCAGTGATTTCCCTGTGTGGTCTCTCGGTTTTGTCATGGCTCTATGAGCCAGGTCGTGACACACGAATATGAAAAAAATACAATTAAAATAAATATTCCCCGATGCCCATCTGTATGCTGAACATCCACCTCATAATCAGTTTTTTTCCTGTCATTTTATCTCCCTTAGTTGACAGCAACATATGGTGCTTAAATTATGCTACTCATAATTTAGGCAGCTAATAAACAGCAGTGTGTTGCTTGTTTTGTAAAAATAAAACTGTCGAAATTCAGGAGATAGAAATTACTGTTTTGGCCAGGCTGAAAGGCAGTACTGGAGATGTGACTGCTAGCATTTGCCTGGTGGTGTAGGAACATATTAGCATGAAGTATTACAGCAATAAGGAGGCAGGGAGGAACCATGACTGCAGAGGCTAAACTTGTGTCATACACCCTAATGTGGTATTCATCGGTTTTTACTTTGCGGTAAGAAGGAAGCCAAAAGGGCTGCATTGTCACCTGATAATACGGTTTAAAGAGGTAATGACTGCAGAGGCTGAACTTGTGTCATACACCCTAATGTGGTATTCATCGGTTTTTACTTTGCGTTACGAAGGAAGCCACGAGGGCTGCATTGTCACCTGATAATACGGTTTGAAGAGGTAATGACTGCAGAGGGCCTTTCAAGATTCCAAACGCACAGTACTGTGCGAGGCCTGCTATTACACAGAGCCGCAAATGAACCCACTTCACACGCACATGCAGCAGCCCAGGCCTTCTCTGGGATGCATCAATCTCATTTTCTCCAGTCAGCATATCCCTTTACCACTTAGCCTGTGAGCACACTAGTGCTTATGAAAATACTTCCTCTTAATCTTAATAACATGCTCCTTGGACCCATCTGATTCTCCGTCCCTCTTGTGGATGAGTGCACAGAACTATCACTGATAATAAAAATCTCATTAATTTCCAGAAACACAAGTGCATACGAGTGTGTGCAAGTGCGTGCACGCACGCACGCACACTCTCTCGCTTTCTCTACCTTTAATAGATGCGCTGGTCTTGACTGCCATTCTCCCCACTAGACACTCCTTGAGCATGGACTCATAGTTGACCCAGCGGTGGACCTGCACGCGCACACACAGAAAGACAGCCTTCATTATAATTCTGCTGCTGTCTATACGCATCTACAGTTTTACATTGGAGCTCTGCAGAATACATCATAGACTGTAGCAGCCTTCATTATAATTCTGCTGCCGTCTACACGCATCTACAGTTTTACATTAGAGCTCTGCAGAATACATCATAGATTGTAGCAGCATGGATTATCATTCTGCTACTGTCTACATGCATCTACAGTTTTACATTGGAGCTCTGCAGAATACATCATAGATTGTAGCAGCATGGATTATCATTCTGCTATTGTCAACACGCATCTACAGTTTTACATTGGAGCTCTGCAGAATACATCATACATTGTTGCAGCATTCATTATCATTCTGCTATCGTCTACACACATCCATAGTTTTACAATGAAACCATGCAAAATGCATCACACACTATCTGCGTTTATTATCATTCTGCTACTGTCTACACACATCTACAGTTCTACATTGGAAAAGTGCAGAACACAGCATACTGTAACAGCATTCATTATCATTCTGCTACTGTCTACACACACCTATAGTTTTACATTGGAACAGTGCTGAACGCATCATATACTGTATCAGCATTCATTATCATTCTGCTACTGTCTACACACATCTACAGTTCTACATTGGAACCATACAGAATGCATCATACACTATCAACTAGGGATGTGCGCGTTTAGTCGACTAGCCGATTAAACATTGCTACCCTCGCTAGTCGGCACCAGAAATACTAGTCGGTTAAACTTATTATTTTATTAATGTACACATTTAAATTACATATTGACATAATTTGCAATGAAATGTCATGTTTTCCTGGTCAAATGTTGCTTTATAAAAAAACGAGCATCCGTTACTAATGTTAACGCCGGATAAAAAAAATTAATAAAAAAAAACGAAGGAAAAAAACAAAACACATTAGCCTGTTCGCCCTGCAAGTTAAACCAGCGAGGTAGAAAGAGTAAGTAGGCCTATCGCGTTGTTGAATAGCCCAATAAAACTAATCTAATGTCACGTCGATCAGTCGGCCTAATTGTTATTTTTTTGTGTTCCTATTATTGGTAGCTTTTCTGATGACCGATTATTATTTTCTACTGTATTTGCTATGCGATCGCGTTCACCCAATGCAAATGCAGTTGTAATAATCAGGCACGTTTCCTAAAAATGTTTTGTTACGTTGAATATTGTTTTCAATAAATGTTATTTGTTAACTTTTATTTAGTGAGTTGTAATGTTTTGTAGGATAATGTGCAATGTTCATAATGCAAGGCGCAAAGTGCCACATATTTCAGCGGCATTTAAAATAAGATTTGGTTATTGTAGAATGTGATTAACGGTTTCAAATGGCTCTTATAATATACGCAATATTTTTTCGGACAATGTTTAACCTTATAGATTAAATCGTGCTCAATTTTGACTGTTTTCTGAGTGTTTTCCTTCCGCTACTGCATACACAGATCTACAGTCCTACAGTGGAACAGTGCGGAATTAATTATACACTGTATCAGCATTCATTATCATTCTGCTGTCTATGCACATCTACAGTTTTACAATGTGGGATATTGTATAACTGTGTCCTGCTTAATTCTGAAAAATATAAGGGTGGTTTAATAAATAGATTGGTGCCGTGCAACCATGTATATAAAAAAAAATAAAAAATGTAAAAATTAAAAAAAGTCCAGCTTTGGCTTATGAAGCTATATTCTTTACATTATATTTTCATAATTTTCACTTTCCTACACATAGTGCCTTGAGCTCTACTGGAAGACATATCGCAACCACAATGGTACTAAATCAGAAACCTGTAAATCAATGGGCTTCCCTTAAATCATTTCAGTTTCAGGTGGAGTAAGGCCATTCGCATAGATATAGCTGGCATTTATAAAATTCAGCACATGTCATTAGGTAGAAACTCTGTAGTGAAAAGCTATTGTGACCTCTATTTTGTAATTTAAAAATGTCCCATCTGAAAATTGTGATAACATACATGCAGTAGCATTCACAATCATTCTCCCGCATGTTACAGCAGCGTCTAAAGGGCACGCTGTAAGGCACGCGGTCATTCATTATCTTGCCTCCCTACCGCGTCCACCCACATCCACAGCTCGCCATCATAACGCTCGGCTGGCTGAAGTAATCCGCCAACGCGCCGCTGTGAGAGATAAGGCTGCCTGCTGATACCCAGCCCCGCTTTAACAGGGAGAAAAGCCACAAAACAAATAGTCTCAACAGCACGGAATCATTCAGCAATTACATGCCCTTTTACTGGGACTGCAGAGGGTGGGCTGCCGTGTCTCTGCAGTGATGAGGCGGCTGTTTGAGTCTCCGTCCTAAACCCCCCGCCCACCCCAGTGTGGCCCGTGCTCCAGCGACGGGCGGTCAGAAAACCAACATCCTGAGGATTTCAACAGAATTTCAAACAGGCCTACTCCCAAATATACAACATAGGAGAAGGACTCGCACACCGCTGGAAATGACAGGGAGCAATCCAGAAAAAGAGAAAAATGCAGAGATATAGAAAACTACAAAAATGTGTTCAGACATCCAGTAAAAGTGCCAAGAGCAAGGTGGCAAGGTGGAAAAAAGGAAGCAAACGTTTCGGTCTCGTATCACCTTTCTCAATGCTTTCCAGAACGGTGCACCATATGAAGAGCAATTAGAACTATGCAGCGTAAGCAATCATTTAAGTTACAATTGATATTAGATTGTTCACATACAAAACACAAGTCCGAGCAAAAACAGTAGTCACATGGGGGAATCAATAAATGAACACTGATATCAAGAGGATAACAAGCATTGTGTAAATGACATACATATGGGCATAATACACTGTGGCATGCTAAGCCTTTGTTCCAATTGCTCTTAATATGGTTATCAGCTGTTTGTAATTATCTGAGTGGCTTCTTGGTCTTGAAAACAGCTAGTGTGCACCATTCTGGAAAGCATTGAGAAAGGTCATACGAGACCGAAACGTTTGCTTCCTTTATTCCACCTTATCACCTTGCACTTTTGCTGGATGTCTAAATACATTTTTATAGTTTTCTATATCTCTGCATCTTTCAATTTTTGTGGATTACTCCCTGTCATTTCCAGCGGTGTGCGAGTCCTTCTCTTCCTATGTCGTATCGTTTTTTGCCATACTTACGCACCCGTGACTACTATTTCAGGACTTGCTACAAGGCGCAACTTAAATTATTTCCTTCTACTCCCAAATATGACCTGCTGCGCCCGTCACGTGCCGGCAAGATGTTAACTAATGTTATACACATTGACTAGAAGTGTGAATTTTTGTGCCTTCATGGCGACATTGCACTTGTATTCCTGAGTACAACACTGATGCATTCTCCACTTTTGTAAGTGGCTCTGGGTAAGAGTGTCTGCAAAGTGGTCATAATGTACTGATGCTTCCCGTCTCTCTGCTGTACTCTTCACATTCTCATTTGCACATCGAGGGTTTATGACCCTTTCAACTTTCACAATGAGTGACTCGTTCGCAAATCAATGTGCACATCAACCTCACATCCATCCACACAGAAACACACATGCAGGCACATGTACGTGCCCACGCACACGCGCGCACACGTATACAGAAACGCATACAGGAACATGCATACACACAAGCAAATGCACAGATAGACATGCATGCACGCAGACAGACAGACGAGACACGCATACACACAGAACAGTACGTGCTCGCTCCTGCTCGTCTGCCATGTTAGATGTGTAGGTGCTTCACTGGCTTACCTGATCAAACAGGTCAGTACCGTCCACACCAGCTGCCTTCATGAGCTCGTCCTCACCCCCTGGGTGGAACTCCATATAGGGGCTCACATTATACACCATGCCTGGAACAAAGAGTCACATACATCAGCATACATGGTATTGATATGCAAATTGACACACACACGCACGCAGCACTGATACACACATCAACACAACACTGATATGCATATCAACATACACAACATTGATATGCGCATCAACACACAACAGTCAATATTCACTTCAACCTCGCACATAGCACAAACAAGAATTATTCATGTAGATACATGGCACACCACAATACCACAGCCCTCATTAACATAAGTCGCCTGTTTCCAGTCACAGAATGTGTTAATGAGCTTCAATTTAGAGCAGTTAATTTGTTTTTGAAGGACCAATTAACAAAGCTGAAGAAGACGCACTGACATCATGTGACCACTCCACGCTGCCTTGGGTTGTAGCTGAACAACTGCATTAACAAAGCACCCTCTGCTGGTGGAAATGAGCAGTGCAGGGACTCTTCTTAACACAAACTTACCCAGGAGTGGGTGCTTCCATTACTGGAGAGTGGATTGTACATAGGTTCAATCACTCTGACTCCATTAGCTAATTACATTCAATGCTGTCTCACTGATATATCAAACAACAGGAAAAGGTTTAATAAAGAGACAGGAGAACAGCCTCACCGGTCACCCATGAGCTTATCCAGAAATGCCCGATCAGATAATTATTTAATAAATTACTAAATAATTAATGCCAGAAGCTGGCATTAAGTCTAAGAATAGATAGAAATCTCCTTGCCCACCCCTAATCAAACACAACAAGAATTCAACATCAACTCTGAATGACACTGTATGGAAGTGTTCTCATGTTTCTTAATGCTAAGACACAGACAGCATTGCTGTTCATTTCATAAGGTAAAATCAAGAACTAAAGCAAAGATTGACTACATTTCTCATGCGCCTTTAAGAAGAAACCATTTTGCATTTGGTTGAACTACCATACAGAAGCTACACTTCCCACAATATGGTGCCTCAATTACTTTTTATGTTTCAAACAGACAAAGTTACCAGCTGATGCAAACCTTAAATGCAACTATATACATAATTACCTCACAGTACAACTGAACTATATCTCCACATTTAGAGATAAATCACTAATTGCCCATGCTAAAAAATAGTTAACGCGTATGAAGTGATAAACATTGAGTAAACCCATGCCGCACATTACACAAAACATTGCTGGGAACTGCTATTAGACTTCTCTAAATATGTTCCCCTTTCAGACACAGAAGCATTAACATTTTCTCTAGAGTAACTACTTCAAAAGCTCAAGGAAACATGTACATGCAGAAGTGGGTCATTGCATTATTATCATCATCATCATTAGTCGAAGTAGTAGTAGTAGTAATAATAACAATAGTAATAATAATAATAATAGTAATGGCCATTTGCTTAGCAGATTTACACTATACATTTTATCCATTCAAATGGCTACTGGAGTGGCTCAGGTTCCATGCTTTTCTAAGTGTACAACAGCCATAACAACAAATAGATAGACATGTTTCTAACCATTATACCATGCTGTTCCTGTCTCCTACAACTGTGTGTGACCATTGTCTGTATGGGTTATCAGTAATATGTCCAGGGTTTACATCCAGCAGTTCTACTGTTATGCTGGGGGGCATTCCAGCGCACGCAAATATTCCATAAGTTTCTTCAAACCTGTGGGAACGAGGGATGCAAAGGAAGATATTATTGCTTCAGCCTGTATCCGCAATGCTCAAGCTCCAAGTCTCCTGTGTCTCTGGCCCTATTATTAATGTATCAGGGAGTTCATCCACCCCTGGCTATTGCGAGACAACTGTGTGTGTGTGTGTGTGTGTGTGTGTGTGTGTGTGTGTGCTACCCAATGGGACGGACAATACATTGCAAATGTATTGAGCTGTAGGACGTTGCCTTTGATAACGACAATTGATAATTCAATAAATTAGATTCTCGAGTGAGGTTTCTTAAACTCTATAATGGGTGGAACTACAATACAATAAACTGTCTGTCACTGACTTGTGACAACCAATACAAAGGATTTTTAGACCGTAAGACACAATAATAAATACTAAATGGCTAAAACTAAGCCCCGCTTTATTTCTAAAATACATTTTAAGAACACACTTTCAAGCAGTCACAAATAAACATGCCCCTATGAAAAGGTAAAAGAAAGAGATAATCCTTGGATTTCCTCTGATCTCTCAGCTTTGATTAGTCAGAGAAATATTGCATGGTCGAAAGCTAGACAGTCAGATGCTCAATCTGATTGGTCCTATTTTTGTTTTTTAAAGAATAAATGCACTTCTCTCGTCAAAAAATGTCAAGCGGAGTTTTACGTTAACTAATTTACTAATCATTTTAAAAATCCCGCAAAATTATGGAAGACAGCTCCAAATGCGTCCTCTTCTCTCCTTCAGAAAATGATGATGGACACTCAGCCAGTAACTTGCAAGGGTGATATCGTCAATATTATTAATACACATATATCTGCTGGTCATATTTTTAACCATCAAATTCTAGAATCATCATGAATTAAGCCTGAAGTCCCACTACCTTCTGCTGGAATGGACCTTTTTGCTTTTAGCCCCATTTCTTCTGCTCATGTTCTCAAAGCACTAAAGAATATAGATCCCAGAAAATCAGCTGGTCCTGATCTGTTCATTCCAAGGCTACTGAAGGGCACTGCATCTCTCATCACTGAGCCCCTTACACACATTATTAAACTGTCTCTTTTAACCAACACTCTTCTCAATGATTGGAAGGCAGCCTATGTGCTCCCCCTTTAAAATGTGGTTATCCCTCTGATCTTAACAGTTACCATGACATTTCAAATCTCTCCATTCTGGCAAATGTTTTGGAATCCCTGGTCAACTCCCAAATCAAGCAGTTCCTACATGATAACAATGTACTTAGCAATGTGCAATCTGGTTTCAGGTCTGCTCATAGTACTATTACCGCAACCTCAGTAGTACTTTTGACATGACATTTGCCAAGCTCTTGATAACAAAAGATACTGTGCCACCCTGTTTACTGATCTTTCCAAGGCCTTTGATACAGGTGACCACTCTATCTTACTTTACAGACTTAGAGATGTTGGCTTTGGGTCTGCAGCAGTAACTTGGATTTTAAATATTTACCAAAATTTTAAATTTGTATTTGTGGATGGGCATAAGTTCCCTTTCCTAAAATTAACAATAGAAGTCCCTCAAGGCTCTATCCTGGGCACCTATATTATATACCATTTATATTAATAGTCTTTCTCAAGTTACAAACTCAACTCCAAGTGTAATATGCAGATGACAATTATTTATTGCTGTGCCCCCACCCTTTCCCAAGCCTTTCAAATGCTTCAGAATGCTTTTAATTTTATCCAGTCTACATATTTTGATCTTCATCTGGTCCTCAATACAGGCAAAACTAAATGCCCAGTGTTTTCTCTCTCTCTTTGGATGTCCCCCTTCAATCTCAATGGGGTATTCCTGGTTAAATAAAAGTTTAATTAAATAAATAAAACAATGATGGCTCAATTAAAAATGTTATCTCAGGCCATTTTAGGTAGTCTGAAGACTTAACCTCCCATCTCAAGCTCTGGTAGGTGATAGGATATTTCCTTAAATGCCAAAGGGCTAGAGACAGTTCCATGGTTTGAATTTTAATTCAGCGTATCTTCATCCTTACCCTTCCTCACAGCTCTCACAGAAAGCACCATTACCAGGTGAAGCAAAACTGCCATTAGTGGACACTGCTAAAATGCACTGCTGTGTTTTCTAATGAACTCACTCAACAGTGATTAAATTATTTTCTGTAACAAGCCAACTAATGCCACTTTGTATTAGTTGTTCATTTGCAATGCTTTCTGGGGAGACCGATAGATTGGATAGACTGCTTCGGCTAAGCCTATGAGAAGCAATTAAAGAGAGGTAAATTGAGCCCACAGAGCCCAATCTACTCACAATGTTCCCGTCAGCTCAAGGCAGTGTAATCCACCTTCCTTTGATTTCATTAACTTCAGTTTAAAACAGAATGTCTCTTGTGGAAATGTATTTATTTGATTACTAACCTTTTACTTGTGTGTATGTGCACACGTGTGCGTGTCTGTGAGTACAAGTTGGTCTAACTCTTGACTGTTTCTATGTGAACATGTGTGTGTATGTATGCTTGTGTGCGTTCATGTGTCTGCCTGTAAATGTATGTGTACGCATGCTCTCACACACACGTCTGTGTGTGTGTGCATGTGTGTGTGTGTGTGTGTGTGTGCATGTGCGTGCACGTTCATTTCTCACCTCGAATGCAGGTCCAGCAGTCCTCCCGTGTATTGTGTTTTCTTAGCTCCTCATCCGTGACCTCGATCAGCCGGCCCCTGAGACCGTTCAGGTCCCTCCCACTCTTACTGAAGCGGATCCAGTCCATCAGACTGCGACCTGGCTTCAGTGACACCTTCACCAGCATATAAAACATGACACTAATCATGTGACCGTTGGGATTACCTTCATGGCACAGGATGCCATATCGTATCTCAGAACACCACTTTAATCATGTGACCATTAGAACAGTGTCACTCTTTCAGCAGCACCTCTACATGGACGGCATGTCCCGAAAACACAGCATAGGTCATGTGACCCTGAGAATAAGAATAATACAATTCCTTCCAGTAGCACCCAAGGACCACCACATAATAACCCAAATGTAAAAATACTTTCCAAGCAATTTCATAATTTTCAGGCAGCAACTCAAAACATGCGTTAATAATAGTTTTACTTAGTAACAACCAACAAAGTGACAATGTTCTCCTTCCAAACTGCTCAATATCAGCTGCACATGGTCAATGACACAATTTAAATTACATAAATTAAATGCGTTATATTCAAAATTAACAATAGAAAATGAACATTTCCATTAGACTTGCGTAATAGACCGGATTCATTCTTTACTGTACAGTGATGGAACACAAAGTATTCACCAGCAATCATAAATCCTACAGCTTCCTCTACACTGCCAGGTGAAAAATCCCATCCTGCCATACAGAGGACCCAAGTGTAACAAATACTTCTGCCACCAGGGGGCCAAGTCACCACCCCATGACTGCTTTCTGCTTTCCCATTCCTATTCCAGAAGCAGAATCACATTCTATCTGGTTTTAAGCATGGACTCAAACACACCAGCTAGTTACCCCCCAATACAGTTTAATAATAATAATAATAATAATAATAATTAATCGAATTTATAGAGCGAATTTCTTGAACTCAATGCACTGTACACAAAAAATTATAATTCACCATGAATCCTTATATGCCAGCTTAACTTTGAGTACTACATACAATAGGTTTGTATTTCAGCATGTGGGAACAACAGTGTAAAATAAATAGACTTAAAGTTAGTCTGTGCACCATGGACAGGTAATGGTTTCTATCACTACAGCAAAAAGCCCTAAACAAGATACGAGATATCTTGAATTTCGCTATGTGCCACAGAAATGTATAGTGTATCCTCAGAGGTATCTCAGTGTGTAAAAAGGATGATCTACCCAAACCTTTTAAGTTAAATACATTTTACACTATGAAATTCAACCCAACTAAAAAAAAAAACACACACCAAAAGTTTCTAGCTTCTTAGTACAGGTTTGGCACAAATGTACCAGCTCTATTTTTAATGACTTATCTACGAGGCTGTGGTTGGTTACAGAATGTTCAGGCATGTTGCGGTTCCGGTTACGAATTGTCTGTCTTGTACCAAACATATCTGTGGTTTCAAGAACGGCTGACATAGTTTTCAGTGTTGATACACACAGTCACGAATATCAGTACAGTACAGATCAGTACATAGAATATATCTGGTCAAATGCGGCAACGTTTGCCAGAATCCGCATCCTTAGGTAAAAGGGTTAAGGGTGCAACGCTTCTTAAAACATGATCGTATGGATGAATCAATAGACTCTCCGGTTCTTAAGGAGGTAACGTTACAACTACCCCAGACATTACTAGGGAACGTTAGCGTTAGGTCATCACTTGCTCTTAACTGAAACCCGTGAATAGGAAGACACCGGTTTTATTAGTTCGTGCTATTGTTATGCATCTACGTAACGTTATAGTTGTCAGACAGGGGTGTTCAGGGACAAACTATTTGTCCACATTCAACGTAACGTTAGTTGGTACATATTCAAGTAACGATAGCTCCAACACTGTCGGCCAGTCAATTCTGCAAGCTGTCCAAATCATGGAAAATAACTTGTTAACTTTCAACAATTGTAACGTAAACACTTTTTGTCACATTCTCAAATAGCTAGCCAAGTTGAGCTAACGTTAACTCCAATGCATACACTTACTTTGTTTCTCCCTGACGGAGCCACTCGCTGCTGCGAGCTGGGGGCAGGAAACGACTGCGATGGGACGTTCAGCATCTTGACTTTTCTGGAACAGCACCAGTTTCTAAGAAATCCTAAATGATTAACTTTGAATTAGTTAACAAAACTTTTGCAAAGACTACTGACACAAACCGACGGATCCAGGGTGGTAACCGTTTGTCCATAGTGGAAATAGAACGTCGTTACGAAATGACGCTTCATTGTTACCAAGCGAATGAAAAACATTCAAATGAATACAGCTGTAGCTAGCTCGCAAACAATTTACAAAAATTACCAGAACGCGTCAATGGTGGTTGTCCAGTGAACTAGCTAGCTAGCTATCCAGTAGCTAACTCGTTCTACTAGTTAGAAGTTCCATTAGCTTATGGCGAATTCATAATTTATGAAAATGAATTAGCAAACTAGATTGCTTGCTACTTAAATACTCTACACAGTTGCTTGCCAGCTCGCCAATTTCAGTTTGGAGTTAACGTTATGTCACTTTTCTTGCGGATAACTTCCTTATTTTTAACATGACGCAATTTATTGCGCGCTCATTGTCGCACATTTATGACGACACGAAAATTGAGGTTTTGACCATAGAAATTACGTTGGTAAATAAGTTATCATTGGCTTGGCAAGAGGGACAGCGACCTCTGCTGTAAATAATTATAATATGAATTTTTTGGATGCATCGTAACTTCTTTTATAGTGTTTTACCTGTCAAGCATATGACCACTAAATCAATCTTACATGTATCAAACAGAATCATATAAAAAAGTGACATAACATAAACAGTGTCATGTAAAAATGTTCCAAAAAAAACTTCCAGCATGCCTGAAACCTTTCTTAAACATTGCTCTGAATTAATTTCACAACTTGTTCAACAAACATCTGTGTATTAAAAACACTATATTAATTCGAATTATACCAATGTGCTCTTTTCTCTGTGGTACCTATATGAAACATAATAAACAAAATTTCAGCACCCAATTATTTGTCAATAGATTTTGAGTTCAGAATGTTTCATTTTTCAACCTATAAGAAACAACCTAACTGATTTGCTTTCATGAAATTTTTTGAACAGAGGTTTGGACTATCGGAGACTATATCAGCTGAATCAATCTGAGCATGTTATCTACTAGAAAATGAAAATCTTCGTATGCTAAAAATATAAGTTTGGTTTTGGATTGAACATTGCTGACATCTGCTATAAGGGAGAGCAGTTGGGAGAGGCTACTTAAGCCTTTTGTGATGGATCTGGTTAACAATATCCTGTGCGGTGTTTCTTTCTTCATTACCCAAAAGGAGGATGTCAGCTGGGAGGTGTGTATCAGACAGAATAGAAATGGATAAAATATTAAAGCAGCTTTTATAATTATGTCTTTACATGTATCTTGTTATTTTGCTCTTTGTTCTCTGGATAAGAACACGCTCTTGCTCACTTAACGGAATAACATAAAACATAGTCCTACATAATCTCCAAGATATACTCCATCACACCTTAGTGACATCATTTACTCCATCACACCTTAGTGACATCATTTACTCCACAACACTTTAGTGACATCATTTACATGTATTTTCCATATAGTGGCACATTATATTTGATTTCATTAACTTCATAAATGTTACTGCTGTGTTATCTACTGTATGTCAGAAAACTGAATAGTGCAAATGTGCTCTAACTGAGGCTTTGTGATAACAATATTTCCATATTTTCAGATGTATTTATTAACTTATTTATTTTATTGCACTGTGAACACAACTGTGGAAGTGCCACAAAAACAAATGAAAAAGTTGCAACATAAAATATGGCTGGAATATTCAGTGTAAAGTACTTAAAACATAAATACACAGCATGCATGGCAAATACATAGCATGGCCATATAATATGTCTTCCTTAAAAGTATAGTGTTTCCAATGTGAATATAGTCCTGAAATCAACTAATTCATTACATATACACTATTGTATATTCTCATGTTTTGTCCAACCTCTTATCCCCCCTTGGGGTGTAAATTGTGACAAGTGGCACCTCCTAACAGACACATGGTCCAGTGGCAGCCTGATGGCTCACACCTTTGGAAAGAGACCTTTACACAAACGTCAATGGAAACAACCGCCATCTGTACTGATACACTCTGGTTGAAGGACAGATTAAAATGGATTCTGTTTGTCAATTGTTATATTTTCCTTTACCCTAAACTTCTTAATACAGTTGCAGTACAGAATATTCTGTTAACTGATACATTAAACATGTTAAGCCAATAATATATTTAATGTATTATCATATTATACAAATAACTTACCACGATAAGTACAACAAGAGACACCATAATCTAACATGCATGCCCACTTCAGTTTAATCAAATAGCCTGGGGAAACTGATTGCCTTGAAATATTTGAGTTGGGCAATTTAATATGTTGAAGTATTCAGTGGTATTTAGCATTCGAGTTAACTTGAAATAAGTATACTGACATTTCAAGTGTCTCAGGTGGATATTATTTTGGTAAGATTTCAGTTCTTAAGCTACAATCTTCATTATTGCATGTGACAACACAAATACTTCAAAAAATCATTCATTGTAATTGAGTTATAATGACTTTTTATAATGACAATAAAACTCTTTGATGCATAGGCTCCTCAGTACCCGTTTGTCAAAAATACAGACTATTAAAATCATATTTCTTAATAGTATATGTATATATCAATTGTTTTTCAAATCAAGTGAAATCACAGTCATAATATCACATTTAAAGCCTGAGCTGGAGCCTTAAATTAAAGTGTTGAATGTTTTGGAACATCAATATCAAATGATATCACATTACTCAATATGAATCTCTCTTTAAAAGGGTTTTTTATATATACTGTATATATATATTTCTTTTAAAGAAAATACCAACAAAAAGTTCCATTATAAATAATTTATTTTACCTCCAAAAATACATATATAGCATTCAACAATATTAGACACATTTACATGTGCACAAAAATATATTAAGTTTTGATTGTGTCCATTTTCCGTAACCAAGTTTAGGTTCATCAGCGTTTTGTCAAAGTAAAACGATTTAATCTGATATTTACAAAATAAATTATCATCAAATATATTAGTTCAGTAATTCTTATCACAGCACATTTTTACATATATACAGATCATGTGTGAAAGGAAACATGCGTTTTTAATTCAAGTCCTTTTCGTCCTCAGAATCGCTGTCGTCGTCAGTAGAAGAATCTTCGTAGATGCAGATTGTGGCCTGGACTGGGTAATTCCGCAGAAGCGCTTCCGCGTCTTGGTAAAGATAGTCGTAGCATTTGGATTTAGGCCAAAATAACCTAAAACATTGATAATGACACGTTAGATTATAAACACACAATGACAAAAAAAAAAAAAAATAGATCAATTAATAATAAGATAGAGTAGTAATGACGACATAGACTGAAAACATGTTTGAACAACATCGGCCTACATGCGTACGTATGGCCATGAAATAGCCTATATAGGCTATAGGCTACTTACTTTACGGGATGTGAAGTCCGGTCACATTTTGAGTTTTTTTCAGCCCGAGAGCTTCCCTCAGTCTTCATGTAGGGCTACAATGACAAATAATAGATGTTATTTTTGACATTAAAATAATGGCCTAACTGATACTAGAAAAAGCCTAAACTTAATGCGTTTAATAGGCTACTTGGTCTACTACTCCCTTCACGATTTTACATTTGATACTCTGAACTACGACAGTCTCTTTAACAGAAATTCTGAAATATAATTTCTGACAGAAAATAACATATTCTGACATAAAGCATTATCTCGGTATATTTTAACCAGACACACATTATAATTCCCGTTTCATTGTCCTTTTTAAAACCTTTAATAAACACCCATTATGCCATTTCCTTTTACCTTATATGACACGGTCCTCGATCTTTTGTGGGCTGTAACAGTCCAGGGTCGCCATAAGTGGAGAGACCTACTGGAAAAAGAAGACAGATTAATGAAGATGGATGAATTCATTCACGCAGAGGCTACGTATAGAACGGCGAAACCAGATTAATTAATTGAGTATTTTAAAATGTAAACTATACCTTCTGTCTGCCTCAGCCCGTCCGGTTGTGCATTCCATGATATTTCCACTTGTGAATACAGTCTGAACAGTAAATGCGTCCATGGTGTAAGAAAAAGACGGAGTTTCGCAGAGAAGTGTAGTCCAGAGAGAATAGAGGATGCCAGTCGCAAGTGAACAGACTCCGACTGTATGCTTCTATATATTGGCCAGAGCCCACGTGTCGAAGTGTCCGCGTGTAAACAATTTGTCACGTCCACGCGCCGCAAATTGGCGAAGTGTTGGTCAAGTCACACCTCCCAATCTCAAACAAATGGTCAACCAGCCAGTACTCGTGCTGGCGCATGCCTAAATGTTTATGAAAAATATAGTTGAGGCCTGTAGCCTTTACTGCAGGGCTTTCCAGCAGCGGTCTTGGAGAATTCCGCGTATAATGTATGGTTTTTGTTCCAACCAATCTGTTAATTGATTGAGGTTAATGAAAACATGGGTTTAAGTGCCATACATTTGTGCTGAAACAGATTTTAAAAGAATGCCAACTTAGCTTGTTACCAACGTGTTTTTCTTTGAACTCGTTCAGTATTTTAGAAGTTCAATGATATTATCTGTAGGTCCTGCTATCCATTAATGAAGCAATACAGAGTGTTACATCTATTTGGAATAGGCTACTCATTTAATATTTTTTTATATAATGTGTCATTAAGAAAGTAATACATCCCTAATTCAACATAAAATAAAAAACAGCTCTCTATACTCTAGGAATTGCAGTGAAAGTTGGAAAGAATGGAGTGAGGGTGGGGTGTTATTTAGAATCAGGAATATATTTACTTTTATTTCTTCATTTCATTTGTATTTAATATATTTTGTTCATTTCAAATACCAAATACATGTAAGGCCAGTGTTCAATGAGCACTGTGTCAAAACAGATCACATGAAAACAATGCCAGTTGTAAGTCTCAAAGTAAAAAAGTAAAAGAAAAAAAGACAAAAGTAAAAGAAAATAAGAAAGCTGGCATGGATGGATTTGCCATTCTCTCTCTATCTCTCTCTCTCTCACACACACACACACACACACACACACACACACACACACACACACACACACACACACACACACACTAGCATTTCAATTACCTTTAACTTTTAGTAGTTTAATAAACAGAGTCAAGTTTGATAATGAGATCCTTCTCTGAACTATTTAATGTTTTTCTATAATAATAATAATCATAACCATAGTAGGCTAATAATAGTAATACTAATATTGTTGCTTGAGTGCTAGTTTTTGTGATTCTTTTGTTGTAAATATTGATGAATGTTTAGTGTTTAAAAAGCTATTGTCGAAAACGTTATTTACAGGAAGTCGGGTCAAACGTCGGTCACAGATCACAGCCTTGGTTCTGTATTGGTATTTGTCGTGGCCTATTATTAACCCTGGCCAATAACACACTCTATAGGCCTATGTGAAATATATAAATACATGTTTCAAACAAATAGCTTCAAGCGTATAGACATATAGGTGTTGGCTGCACTGCAAAAAAAATAAAAAAATAAGTCAACCTCAACAACTATTTTAGTCTACTTATTCTATTAGTTTTACTACATAAGATTAAAATATTGCCAATGAGGTGAGACAGTTTAACTAATTTCTAAATCTTCCATTGCATTCAAACGTTGAAGTAGCAGTCGTTATTATTATTATGATTATTATTGAAGGAAGAATAGCGAACAAGAAGAACTCTGTGTGACGCTCGAGCCCACGTGGTTGTCGGTGCTCTGCGGAGTTCTCACTTGGCCAGAAGCTTAGGTAAGAACAGACGGCCCGTGACAGCCTGGGAACTTGGCAACCTCAAGATAATTCAGATAATCGCATTATCGCAAGCCAGATGCAAACCGCCGTGTAGCAAATACAACGTAATATGGAAACATCTACAAAGTAAAATAACATTAGGAAGCCTTTCTGATTATATTACACCAACGTGAGTTTTTAAATGGGCGAAATAAAACGGAGGGGAAAAAATCAATAGGCCTACCTGGTACAAAACTAGAGAAGAAGGTAGTCACAATGGATAGGTGTTTTGCAGCTCTTTCATCATCTTCATCATCATCATCATCATCCCCTTCCTTTTCTTCTTTTAACATTCCGGTGTCTTGAAAATAATATATGTGTTTAATATTCCTTCTGAAAGAAAAGTCATTCGAAATGAGTATAGCTATAGCAATGTACGTCCAATTAAGGGATGTGTGCTGCCGCTTTCAAAGTAGCCTAATATTCCTCATGAAGCTCGGCAATCAACCAAAAGCTCAAAGTAAACAGATCTGTTACGTTAATATTCTCTTCTAGTGTATGCAAGAGTATCTGACAGGTCCGTTTATAGAAAACGTGTTAACCTAATAGCCTCTTTCATAAAAGCAGCTTAACAGTTGACGTAATAGTTTTAGTAGACACGCATTTGAAACGAAACCATCAGTGACAACGAGTTTTCAAAATGAAACCATTTTAAGGAATCAGCTCTAAATTAATTAATCTATAAATTTGTTCACGTCAGATCAATAAATATAACGTAGGCCTATTATAAAAAAGCGACGTAGGCTAAATGCATCAATGTGTTGACACTGTAATGGACAAAAATGCGTGGCATAGGCTCATTCATAATTTAGACCCTTTTCTGACCAAAAAGTTCTCAGGGTAAAGTGTGACTTTCTGTAGTGCGAGGGGAGTGAGTTGGGGTGTGAATATAGCCCTTTCAATTGGGAGTGTGAGTTAGCATGTGCCCTCACCGTGAGTCCCGTTAACGTGAAATGACTCGACCACACCTGTCACACCAATGTGTTTAGAAATATAACTACAATTTTTGATATAAATTCAAGAACACAGCAAATGAGAGATAATTTACAATCTGTCAAACAAATAGACTGCAAATAATAATTGACCCCGATAGAATGCTTAGAAAATTCAACTGCATTTGAAGTGTTTGCTGTGGCTAACCAGATTCTCATATAGAGAATGTTTGAGGGTCCTTTTGCATCAGCTGCAAGCTGTAATGCAGATGGCTATATGTAATGGGTTCCCCTTTGAGCCAATGGAAAATCATGCATTTTCATGCACCCACAATTTTTTACTGCATTTGTCCTAGATATATTCAATATTTGACACAGAAATGTACATGGTGCAATTCTGCCATATAACCATATAATCCCATGGAGAGAGATATGGGTTTCTAAACCCTTGGTTTTTAACAGGGGGTCCGCACACCCCTGGTGGTCTTTAAAGATACTGTAAGGGGTCAGGTTTGATATGCAATGTATACTGTATATTACTATGAAAATGCTATGTGAAAAAAAAAATATATATATATATATATATAAAATCCTTTTTGACTTATGATGGGGGTCCCCATGATGCCTTTTAGCCTGGGTGGGGGTCTCTGGATCAGAAAATATTGAAAACTCCTGTTATAAACCATAAGCAATCCATCTACAACTCACACTTGTGCTGTGAAGCAGTCCTTTATCCAACCGTGTTACCAGAACACTATTAGTGCTCATATTTACAGCATCTCTGTATTACTTGGGTACAACCTTCCACACCTTGGGTGTTAGTCTACTCTCGGTGTTATTATGACCCAGTTTGCAATGATAGCCCCAACCATTCATGGTTTTGTACTGATCCAGTACTGTATTGGAGTTCAGCACTCCTGTTCCGATGGAATAGTGCAATTTGGGTGAATAAGTGTATTTGGGTGTGTGTTTTTCATATTCTTAATGGTAACCCTCTCCTGACCCAACAGTTCCCATGGCAAGGTGTCATGTTCTGGTGTGAACTCCTCTAGTGTGATCTGGGACTCATTGGGGTGTGAAACTAATACACTTTCAACTAGCCTCCTAACTGCCCTCTTTTTTCTTGTATTAATTTATTTATTTTTTTGTGTGTTCTTAATATTTTTAAGGGTTAGTGCAAAAAAGCTCCTCTATTTTGTTTTGTTCGAGATCAACAAGCCCTGGACGGCTCCCAAGTGGCTGAGTTGGTGGATGTCCAACAACCTATAAGTCAGGTCAGTCAGCCTCATGACCTACTACGTGTCAGTGGCAACACCTCGGGTAAAGCTGACCTTGTGCTACATTACATTTAGGCATTGAGCAGTGACCTACAAAAGTGCTGACAAAAAGATTTACCCAAGAGCAGAAGTGTTACCAAGTTATCAGTGTCACAGTTCATGGGTGTACATTATTTACATTAACTTACATGACATTCGGTACCACGTAGGTGCAAGATTGAGACTGGGGATACGTGGTAAACGGATTTGAGGGCATTGTGTCCCGTATTACACCCGTAATAAATGCCTACAGTTCTGGGTTTGTTGAACCAAGATGCAGATGGGAAAGGTGAGCTTTCAGTCTTTGGCAACAGATAGACAGTGGCTATGCTCAATCACAAGTCAGCTGCCTGCTGTCTGTGTCCTTTCTAGCTGTCTCTGAAGGCAGCAATAAGAGCACACCGGCACCTACTTTTGCAACACACGTTACAGCCTCTTTTTATTTTGAGGCAAAATAATTCGCCTTTTAAGTGGGACACAGCCGAAGATTACTGGAAGAAATTCTTTTAAAAAGTCTATGTAACAATACATATCACATGAATTGTTTGCACAATTATATTTGAAACTCTCAGTTTAAGTAATAATTAACACAACACAAAACATGTAGGCCTACTGCGCAGCGTAATAGGTATATAGCTATTGTGAGAACGTCCTCTTTTCTGTTTGCGACGTGTGAGAACTTGGAATTAACTAAGATTAAAATGATTTGGTTTACATTTACATAATTACTTAAAAGAAGCCCTTCCGAAGAGGAAACGCTCTGGGAATATTAATGCGGCGTGAATGTAGGCTACCACTCTGTGGAACAGTATTCTTCTTGTTTATAGTGGCACGGCTGTGGGTCCTCAACTTTATTGTTCTTTTTGTCCACATTGGTAATGATGTCTACACTAACATTTACATGGAAATGAAACATTGTTTAATTGGGTTCATCCCCTGATTTCCAGGAGCAGAGGGTAGCAGGCAATGCCCCCCCCAAATTATCCGCCTGCCCCTCCAAAACTAAATCCAGAAAAAATATAATCCGACAATATGAAGTCGGCGCTATAGGCTATCAGAGATACAGACGATTTGGCCAATCATAAAAATTACACACCAAAATAATACATTTCTCTAATATCTGATTGGTTGGTTTGGCTATATAATAACACATGGAGACGCAGTGCGAGAGAGAGAGATAGGTCACTTTATTATCAATCTATACTGTGCTGTCTCTTCTTGATAACTAACTGTTACGCATTGCTTATGATATAATATTCGCTAGCCTAGCTTACTCAGTGAGTTCTCCGTCTGGGAGATTCGATTTTAAATAGATTGATTACATGTTGCATCTAGCCTAGTTGTTATAGCTACGATTCAGCGAAAACATCTGCAGCATTGCATTAGCTGTGTGTGTGTGTTAGCTAGCCTACTGCGGCGTGTTGGCTAGTCAGCCTATACTTTCCTCAAAATTTTGGAATAATTCACATATATTGAAATGCACTATCACTACCTCTCTCTCTCTCTCTCTCTCTCTCTCTCTCTCTCTCTCTCTCTCACGGCGAAACGGCAGCCGTCAACAGAGGCAAGCCCCCTGGCGTCTCAGGCATAAAATAAATATATAAAATATATACAGAATATATATACTATATATAAATGAAGTAATGAGCCAATTACAGTACCTTAGTTTCACTTGTAAATCGAAAATAGCACAAAGAGACTAAAATGATGAAGGAATAAGTAATAAAGAATAAGTAACATTCTGTAATAATTTGATTTAATTGGACATTGAAGTTGTCCTCCATAGGGGGGGGGGGGGGGTTTGGCTAAAATATAAATGAAAATGATGAGCCAGTTACAGTAACGTAGTTTCGCAAGTAAATAGAAATGAGCACAAAGAGACTGAAATGATGATGAAATATAGCTCATCTTTAATATACTTGTTTCCATATAAGATTAAATAATGATTTTGGTATTACCTCCTATAAGATGAGGGGGGTGGAGGTGGGTTTAAAATGTTATAGAATTATCCTATCCACTAATGTACTGATTAGCCTATACCTATATAGCAATATATGAAAGCATCTCAAATCTCATCCAGGGATTTGAAAAAAAAATCTTCAAAATTTTCAGAAATTAAACACTTTATTTTAGAATGCTGTGTGTGTTGTGTGTGTTAAAAATGCAAAAAATGAGTAAAAAAGTCTCAAATTTTTGTGGGGGGGGACCCCAAGACCCCCCACTATTTCGCCCCTCCCCCTTGTGCCCCACCAACATCTCTTCATGCCCCCCCAATCAAAGCAGTCGAGAAACGGCCCTGGATAGCAGAGGGTTTATAATGTGTACTACAAGGTCTTAGAAGAGCAGTTCCTTCGTTACAGCAGCAGATGGAGCCACGGGATTGCGTTTGATCTCAGTAGCTCAGTTAATGGTAAAACTAGTAGCCTAAAATACAGAACGTGAAACACACAATACGCGCATTTTAAGCAGCTACTGTTAAAATGAACGCAAGACAGGCCTACTGTTATATTATTTCCTTTAACACAGGTTGCAAAACGGAAACACGGTTGTGCAAAAACCATTCTCACAGCTCTAATAATAGGACATCCATGTTTGAAGTAGCCTACTCTCGTGTTTAATGTTATTAGTTCATCGGTATTCTTTTGTTTTAGGAAGTCCTAGATCTAAATATTGATTATTGGGGGTGGGGTTTCGCCCCAAAGAATGGAGTACCGATATGGTTCTGTTATTTGATCAAATAAATAATTGAAGCAGGTATAGCCTCAAGGTGGCAGCATACACTCAACTATGAATTCACATCGAATCATTCCTTAAATTGTCCAACAGGGGGCTGTATACGCCGACATTGAAGCTAAACGTGCAGAATTAGCAAGAACCTATCATTTTAAATGACTTTCTCAACAAATCGAAAGTTTTTGTACACAGTGTATATTTATTGAAGAACGAATTAAAAATTAAATGAACACATTTGCTTTTTGATTTATTTATTTTTGGTCTAAAGAGAACAAGGTTTTTTTGGTCTACAGCGAACATATGTTTAAAAACAAACAGCGTATGCACTCTTGACTGTTTTGTATCATTCACACCAGTTAGACTTGCTGATTAAGAAGATTTTTTTTTTTAAACTGAAAAATCATGTAAAATGACGACACTCTCTGTCAATATAATGATAATTATTATTATTTGGTTTTGTTGTAACAGTAGCTGTGGCGGTATTACTGTACCTGTAGCAAAGTGGGCTTCTTTACACTCTTCAGACACCCAGAGAGAGTTGGAAATAATGTGCGTTTTTACTTGTAATGTATTTCTGAGAAAAAGAAGATGAAGGCAATGAGAAAGAAGGAGAGTGTGTGAGAAAGTGAGTGTTGTTTTAAAAAGAGACAGAGAAGGAGGAGGAGGAGAGAGAGAAAAGAAAGACAGGCTCAGGGGCCTGGGGGTGGGGAGGAAGGCACTGGTAGCGGTGGAGGTGTGTGCTGATGGCTGCTTGTTTACCGATGGCCATGTGGTCTTTATCAACATGACCAAAAGCAACACTGTGGTGCATTTAAACATAAGCAGATCTGTCCTCTGGGAGTGCACCTGCCCAACTCTATGCCTGATCCACCCGGCGAAGGGACAGCTGTCCACCTGCCCTCAACCGTAAAACATACAACCAATACCGAAAACAATAAACACGGCGCTGCCCAATATGTCGCTGACAGACATTTCTTATTCCTTTAATTATTATTATTATTAATAATTTATTTTGTCTCACATCAGATAAGATGGGGCCTGTCTTTATGAATGTCCCCAAAAAGCTTGAAAATTCACATGCACAGCCGGGTATATTTTTCTCAAAAACTCACTGTTTAGAGAAGTAGGGGGATGCCAACTGTTGTTCGGCAAGACAGGGCCCATGTATTGTCCACAGGTTTGTGAACGTGAGCACTGTCTTTACTAAGCCCACCTCTGTCTACACTCAGCAGAGCCTGTCGCTTCACCCGTCTGTGAAATTCTACATTACAATCATTCCACAGTATCAAGACACCAAATTGTACTGCTACGTAAGCTGCATGTAAATATCAACCCCCTGTATCCCTGCCAGAAATTTATGGACTGCAAAAAAAAACAAAAAAAAACATTTCCACTTTGTTTTTACTATAATCTCCCCTAGCCTACACCCAACCCCCTCTCCCTCTCTCTCTCTCTCTCTCTCAATCTCTATCTCTGTTCAACCAGATCTGAGTGCTGAGCAGATAATTACAATTTCAAAACCATTTGCCAGATCATTACCAGTTAATCCCCTATTTCATCTGATAAGTCACGCGTCTGATTTAACATGGTGTCGGACAGAACTGGGTATTTTTTACATTCTGGCGTCGGTCACCTTCTGGGCCAAAGGGGGCCAAGAGGCTAAGCTTGAAGCACCAGCTGAGAACCAGCATCTTCTGGCTAGTGGTCTTCCAGAGAGAGAGAGAGAGAGAGAGAGAGAGAGAGAGAGAGAGAGAGAGAGAGAGAGAGAGAGAGAGAGAGAGAGAGAGAGAGAGAGAGAGAGAGAGAGAGAGAACAGAATGTAAAGCAAAACAACTAGAATGGCTATCTTAGCCATAGCATCAATATCAGAAAGGCTGGAGTTATCATCTTCAATCAAAAAATGATTCTTATCTACAATATCTTGCCAATCTTGTCCAGAACATTATTTTAGGTGTGATTCTTCATTTTATTAAAAAAATGTGAGTAAAATAGAGCCATTTGATGATTGTACACCAGAAACATGTTTCACTTCTTCTGTTTGGTTCAGGGTCTTGTGGGTGGGGTTCACAACATCACAAAGTTGTTGGATCGATCTCCTGGATGCATCCAGCGATCCGGGGCAAAAGCCGTGCAGTAGGCGGACTAGTGGAAATCTGTCCGTCTGCCTTTCTTTCTTTGTAACCGTTTTTCTTTTCTCTTCTTCCTCATTTGAAAGTGAGGCTAACAGCCTGAGCGCAAAGTAAAATGGGGGGTAGTGTCTCTTCCTCTTCCCTTCCTGTCCATTCCTGTCTGAATTCAATTCAATGATGATTTATTTGAAGGACAACTGGAGCTGTACTGCCAAGGTTTATACAATGCATATGCAAATATGAAATATCTAACTGCACAATTGCTTTTAACATACAAATATCTCTCCTTCAAATTCTGACTAATTTCTATTCAAAATGCTTGATTGCTATGCAAAAACAAATATATATAGCTAAAACACACACATTTGTGAGAGTACAACATATAGTAATAACATAAAATATGCAATGTCTAGTTAGGTTTATACTATGTGTTACTTACATTGCCCTCCACAATTATTGGCACCCCTGGTGAAGATGAATAAAAAGGGTTTTGGTGAATTAGCTTAATCTCACACTGAAAAAATGAGAAAAATTCAACCTTTAATTGAAATAAATTTATTCTGAGAAAAAAATTCCTCATCAAGAAATAATTATTTTTAACAAAACCATGTTTGCCACAATTATTGGCACCCCTAGAAATTCTTATGAACAAAATGTAACTGAAGCATTCTTTCCATTTATATTTTACTTTTTAAAGTTGATCAGAGTGTTTAGGAACTTTTAAGCAGTAATCCATGACTTTCTGTTTCACTGGGGTATAAATATGAGGTGACACAGAGGCCATATTTTCTTATGCATACATCAACATGGGAAAGATAAGAAGAGAACACACAAATCGAATGAGGGAAACGTGTGTTGAGCTTCATAAGTCAGGGAATGGCTATAAAAAATAGATACTCACCTGCAAATGCCATATCTACCATTAGGGCACTACTTAAAACGTTCAAAGCAACTGGAACTGTTACAAACTTGCCTGGAAGAGAACCCAAGTTTATTTTGCCCCCACGCACAGTGAGGAGGATGGTAAGAGAAGACTCAGTGCTGTTTTATTGGGACTGTTTTTATCAAGGGAGGTTGTACAAATTATTAAATGCAGGAGTGCCAATAATTGTGGCACACATGAGTTTGTTAAAAATGATTATTTCTTGATGAGGGATTTTTTTTCAATTAAAGGTTGGATTTTTCTCATTTTTTTAGTGTGAGATTAAGCTAATTCACCAAACAGTGAATTACATTTTTTATAACCCTTTTAA
This sequence comes from Ilyophis sp. 1 JC-2022, assembly GCA_022702515.1. Taxonomy (NCBI): domain Eukaryota; kingdom Metazoa; phylum Chordata; class Actinopteri; order Anguilliformes; family Synaphobranchidae; genus Ilyophis; species Ilyophis sp. 1 JC-2022. Next base: position 103,553,673 of record CM040406.1, read on the forward strand.
CTCATCTTTACCAGGGGTGCCAATAATTGTGGAAGGCACTGTAAATATCTCTCTCTCTCTCTCTCTCTCTCTCTCTCTCTCTCTCTCTCTCTCTCTCTCTCTCTCTCTCTCTCTCTCTCTCTCTCTCTCTCCAGTGATAGTGGGGATTATGTTCCTTGTGGCCACTTGGGTGTTCATTTGTCATGTCCAATCAATGAAGAGGATTGGCATTCCCAGCGGCCCTTTCAACGGGACTGGGGAAAGAGGGGCCGCCAATGGGCATCACACGTGATTGGAGAAACGTTTTAACTAAAGGTTACATCTATGCGTTCTGGGGAAGGCCCACACGCTACACCTGACAGGAGATATACCCATAACCTAACACACATAATCACAGTAGCAAGAGAAAAAACATGTGTGTACAGGTGTTAGCAAAACCGGTTAGCCAGACACCCAGTAATGATTACCGTAGGTTAGCTTTTAGTGTGCGGTTAAATTATGACCAAACCCTCACTAATTTATTCTGTTTATAGAATTATATAGTAGGTCTGGTCTGAGCTTGTGTCACATCTTTTTAAGTGTGTCTTACCAATACAAACAGACACTCAATTTTCAGTTTTTCAAGTAACCATGAAAAGCTGACAATGGGGCATTATTTGGGATTTTCTGACCCCCTTTTCACAATTCTGTGACAGACCAATCTTAGGCTTTGGGTTGATATGTAAGAACATCAGCTAAGTAATATCTCACTGCGGTACTTTCTCCATCTAAAAAAACTGGTTGAGAAACCAGCTCCTTCACATGTAAACACAAGGAATCAATTGCACCTTCAGTTGCACTCAGTATACCAATACCAGGGCTAATGGGAAAACCTGAGCAAAGAGGAGGTCTTCGATTGCCAGTCCTCTCCCGAGGAGGTGAATGTGTAAACAAATTCTGTGGTGAGCCAGTCCAACCAATAAGCATTCTGCATTCATCATAGTAGATTTCAGTATTACAACCATCTTGTACATACAGTGCATACATGTGTGTGTGTGTGTGTGTGTGTGTGTGTGTGTGTGTGTGTGCGTGTGTGTGTGCTGGGATATGACTTATCAACCCAGATAAAGTCATCTGTCTGTGTGGAAGGACAGTGATGAAGGTTTTGGTTTGAGGAGAAACAATCTTCTGATTGGGGGGATTCATCACTGAATTCATTCTGTGCATGCTATGCTGCCAGGTGTAATAGGACAGAGAGAAAATGAGAGACAATGACAGGCTATATTTTGAACACTGAAAAAACTCAAAAAAAGGTGGTGTCGGTCAATAAACTTTGACTGGTATAGTACAGTAGATACAGTGTGTAGTGTGCGGTCAACAGCACAAGCAACCGCAAATTCTGGTGACGATACGAGATACATTCACCTGTAAAAAGGCAACGTTATTTCCGTGTTTTTCTTACCATCTGTCAGTAGCTAAATATAACAATTTAAGGCGCATTGTCTTGAACATAACGGGGCTGCTATATGAACACAACAGGCCAGACTGCGCTGCAGTGCCATGCACAATAGGGTCATTGGTCTGAAATGGTGGAAGCCCAAGTTTGTATAAAATATTTTCACAAACATATAGGCGGGTGACTAACAGAAGCAGTCAACATTCACTCTGTCTCTTGCATTTCTATAAAAACACTGCCACACATATAGTATAGGAGAAAGGGGGAATGTATTGATCAGCAGATTGACAATGCCTTTCTGTCGATTCTACACCATCACTGCTTGCTCTATTCATTCCACTCTGATTTATTTTCCCAGAGATCAAGTGTGATTGTATTAACTGTATTGTACTGTATTTTCAAAGCAGCATTTCTGCACGTCTCCTTGCATACGCCTCATGTGGTGTTTGTGCTGAAAATGATGTAGTTTAAGAAAGGTTCTCCTGACCTTTTCATGTTTGAGAGGGATCCAACCCCAAAAATACCAGGGTTTCAGCCCAAAAGCAGCAGACTGGACTGTGGTGCCATTCCTCGAGAAGCCATAAATCAGTGGGGGACCCAGCCTTTGACCAATGACTCAATCGATCAGCTTCTACACGTGTAATGTTTTTTCCTCTGTGTGCAGGTTTAATGGAGACGGGCCGTGTTGGTGGGCAGGGTGGCAGGCTCATTCATCAGACTGGGCGGAACAAAACGAAGAATGTGTTGGGGTGGGGGGGGGGTGGGGGTGGGGGTTACGTCGCCGTCACCGGCCTGTAATTTGGCTCAGAGGGCCTCGTCTGTTTTGTTAGGCCACGAGTCAAAGAGGAATGTCTAGCTTCGGTATTCATAGGGCTTCTGTGTGAGTGGGTGGGTGTTGAGCATCTGTAAGTATGTCTGTGAGTGTGTACAATGCAGGTGAGTGTACGTAGTGTGTGTGTGTGTGTGTGTGTGTGTGTGCGTGTATGCATGTGTATGTTTATGTGTGTGTGCGTGTGTGTTGGGGTTGGAGTGCCCCCCTGGGAACACACCCGGTCAGACTAAACCAACAGAGGTGAACCCCCCACCTCCAAGGGCTTGCTACCCCCTTTCCCTGTCAGTCAGGGTTTGCTAAAGTGATAAAACAGACATATAGGAGTGTGAGGACTGACTCCGCTGGGGATCCAGATGTGCAATAAAAATGTCCCTGAAGGCTAGATTTGGGCCGATCGCACACAGTCTCTACCCTGAGGAGCAGGACTGCACACTGCTGAACAAGACTTTGCTGCTTCAGTGGGTTTTTATTTCTCACACAGGAACCATGTCCAGGCCCCACTGCAGCACTAGCTACACCAATACCCTGAGAGTGTTATTCAACTGTACACACGTGTGCGAACACATGTACCTACACACACACACACATTTACATACATGACTGCTAACGTACACTAGACATGCCCACACACAAACACACATGTACAAATTTACACGCATACACCTACAGGCACACGCACGCAGACATATACACACACACACACAGCTGTGTGATGTGCCTGCAGGCCTGGTTGAATAAACAGTTATTTTTGCTGTAATCCCTCCAAAGCTCCTCCTGCCACTGCGGGGGTGCTGAGACTCCTCCTGCCACTGCGGGGGCGCCGTCACTCACAGCCTCACTGCTGTAATCTCACACCCCTCCCTCCTCCTATTGATTTCAGCTCTAATGTGGCTCATTTTCCCTCCTGTGGAACCACCTGTGTGTGTGTGTGTGTGTGTGTGTGTGTGTGTGTGTAAGTGTAAGTGTAATATCTGTATGTGTGAGAGGCAGCATGTGTATAATTGTTTTTTGTAAATGGTAAATGGTAAATGGACTGCAGAGCCACAGCCGCGCGTGTGTGTGTGTGTGTGTGTGTGTGTGTGTGTGTGTGTGTGTGTGTGTGTGTGTGTGTGTGTGTGTGTGTGTGTGTGTGTGTGTGTGTGTGTGTATATCTGTTTGTGTGAGAGGCAGCATGTGTATACGTGTGTGAGAGAGAGGCAGCTTGTGTGTGTGTGTGTGTGTGTGTGTGTATGTAAATGTGTGCTGTGTGTAAGTGAATTTCTGTGGGGTTTGGTTGGGCTCAGTGCTTTTCATGCATGTCATTATTTCATTAGAATCCAGCCCACACACAGTTCCTCTTCTGCAGGATACTAATCAGCTTGCTGGGGGTTTGAGAAAATACATTTTAAATCAACATATTCAGATAAAAGCATGCATCTACAAAATGTCTCCCTGAACTGTTATAGATTTATGATTTTTTTCCCTTTCCTTCGTAGTGGAGAATTGGAAATCAATGATGATTGGCTGCTATTTAAAACGCGAGCATTTTATCTGAGAGTAGTTCCATTAAAAGCTCATAAGGAGGAAAATGACAGATTTGGTATTCAGAGACAGTCTGGTGCTGATGGGAGGGGGGAGTTAGTCTGGGTATTGAAGGATCCAGACAACAGCTGTGTGTAATGACAACTTGCTCTTGATGTCCCAGAATGCTGTGTGTCTCTCCCCCCAACACCAAATCTAAAGACAGGGCATCTCTGAGGTTGTGTCCGAATCAGGACCCTTCCATACTATTGAGAAAGTAGGCAAAAATCTTTTCTAAATGTAGTATACTTAAAATCCCCGGATGATATACTTACATACCGGGGTTTAACTGAGTATATTCAATATACTTTTCTAGAAGTAAGCAAACATTTTAGTAGTATAAATATGATGTGCAGCTTCATTTTAAAAATGAGACGCAGCTTCCATGATGTTTTTCTTAAACAAAAAAAACAAGTGACATGGCCATGCAAGGGCGAGATGTCTTATGACACTTCCACAGTACGGTTGGAGAATAGTATGGAGGATATTTTCCCCATACTGCATGTCACATACTAAACAGTACACAGTAAACAGTACACAGCTGCTAGTACACAGACGCAGTAGATAGGGCTCTGATTCGGACACAGCCCAAGTCGCTCAGTAATAGTTGACAGCGCCACGGTCAGGTGTTGACTCCAGATCATGTGATACATCTCTGCACTGGTGCTCCAACTAGAAGTGCCACCTTAGAGGTCCAAAATAATAACATTGTTATCATTTCGGCTAAATCTTGTTATCTATCTATTTTGGAGAGCGACTTATAGCCAATTTGCATATGTGTGGCATACTACACACAGTGAGATTATTTTAAGATGTATTCCAATACAGTTCCATTTATTATCAAATCTGAATATAACCCTGTCAAATTATTTTAGTAGCACTTCTAGGTTTAAATCCTCCTTTGCTTGCTACATGGCATTACATGGTATTGTCATTGTGTATTCTTTCCCATTTCCCTTGCATGTTGTTGCCCTTAGGAGGCAATAGAGGCAAGACATGGGGGAATTTAAAGGGGTGGAGGTCATTACATCATTGAGTTGCTGCAGTTTGATATTCAAAGTGTCCACAATAAAGATCAACTGATTTTTCTTGACAGTGCACAGGGGCTCTTTGCCAGAAGAATGTGCGTCTTGAAACAATGTCACTGTCAAACACAAACCCCACTGTGTACGAAGGAGAACTACCAGTTGCACACATACACACACACACACACACACACACACACACACAAACACCCCTTTAATTTTTTTTAAAGAATTTAAGGGAACAAGATAAAGAAATATATCCACTCTACAAATTAAATAAAGTGCAGGGATTTACATTGTCCTTATTTATTCCCATTATTAAACTATTATGGAGTTTATATGTGTGCATTAACGCAGTAGTTTGGCCCAGTCTTTCATTTAATTATCATATGTTCTCAGTCTAAGTTACTATGGGGAGCCGAATGCAACATTAAATGCTATGATTTTACCGTGCATTTTTTCCACATTTAATGTAAATATTGTTTCTTTCTCACATTTAAACAAAAAAAGGTCCCCTTTTTCTACATTTATGATCTTTGAAAAAACAGGTGTAAATATTAAATGTACAATCCCAAAATGATATATATATATAAGCTAAATGTTTTATTATTTTGTGGTCTTTAACATTTAGCTAAATGTATAATAGTTTAGCTAAATGTATGAACATTTAACTAAATGTATGAAACATTTATTTAAATATTTAATTAAATCTATAAATAATTTAGCTAAATGTACAAAACTTTTACTAAATGTATAAAACATTTAGCTAAACATTTAATTAAATGTACAAAACATTTAGCTAAATGTATGAAATATTTAGTTAAATGTACGAAACATTTTGTAAATATACGAAATATTTAGCAAAATATTTTATACATTTAGTTAAATATTTAGCTAAATGTTTTATACATTTAGCCAAATATGTAGCTAAATGTTTCATACATTTAGTAAACGTTTCATACATAGACCTAATTGTTTCATACATTTAATTAAATATTTAGCAAAATATTTTATATGTTTAGTTAAATGTTTATACATTTAGCTAAATTATTATACATTTGGCTAAATGTTAAAAACCACTAAATAATAAAACATTTAGCTTATATAATTTTGGGATTGTACATTTAATATTTACACCAGGGAAAATGTGGAAAAAAATGCACTGAAAAAACATAGCGTTTAATGTCTCATTCAGCACCCCATAAGTTTCAGACACGCTAGTTATAAAACTATATTTAACATTGTATTGACATTAGATTAGAATATGCTATCATCTTTAGTCAGGCATAATGTTAAAGGGTGACACCAATTAGCATAGCCTGAAGTGTTCATTGATGCAGAAAAGATCGTGAATGCGCAGTGACAGCTGCAATCAGGAGTCCCGTCTTAATAATTAATTATGATTATCATCATTTTCAGCTGCTGCTGAGAACGATCAAATCATTTTCAGTGGGGAAAAGATCAAGTCTAATTCTTATCATGTACAGTAACAATTATGTTGGAAATTAACAGAGCAGTTGTGTTCCTGTCATTGGATATGCATTTTGACCTCTTTTGAATCTTGAAATCTACTTTTATTTTTTCACCTTCCATCTGGCAAGCTTCTGCAGTCATGTCAGGTGAACAATCTTGATTCAACTACTTTAAATGTGATGTACCAAGTAACTATACAACATGTTACTTTTAAGACATGAAGCTTTCATGATTTTTTGTTTGACTAGTCCAGACAAACAACAAAGACAACTAGATTAACAATTCCTAAAGTAATTGTAGGTGTGGTTGCTTCACAGTGGTATCAACTTCTGAAAATGGTTTAGAAAGATGGTAATATGGTATAGTGTGAGGTGATAAATAAAAGGTGGAAATGGTATGAAGTGGTAATGCAGTATAAAGATATCTAAAGAAGGTGAAAGTATTAAAATATGGTGATGTATTTTGTGGTAAGTAGTCTAAAAAACCTGGAAGTGATTAAAATAAGTAATGAATTGTGACGAAAGCACAACAAAAAAAACTGTAAAGTACATTACAGTGTTGCATGTGATGTCATCCACATTCTATTGCATCTGTTTTCAAAATGTGCCCATTGATTCCCATTCATTCTTTTGGCGATAAAAGGTCAATCTGAAAAATTGTATATGGTATAAAGGTAAACACAACCACATCTAACTATGTTTTAAGTAAGAGTAATAGTGACAATGCCAAAAACTGTTCAACAAGTTTAAATAAGGACTAGAATACATTTTTGTAACATTAGCGAACTTACATCTGTGAATGTTTCACTTATTAACTCACTAACTGACTTTATTGTGGTATAATAGTGCCTACTGGCAAGCCGGTTAAAATATGTTAAAATATAACTAGAAGCCAAACCTAATATAGCTAGCAAGCAATATACCGGTAAATGTAATTGTCGGTAAGTGGTAAGTTAATTGTCATTCTGTACCTAGTTTTACCTGATGTGGATGGTTTATGTGACAATCTTTAACTGTTACTAGCTAGACAATTGCCTGCTAGCTACTAGTTAGGTCCCTGTGCAAGTTAGTACTGTAGTTTATACCAAAGCCAAATGTTAAGCTTGTATTAACCAGAGCCAGTTAAGTCCACAGATCAATAACTAGCTATGTTGATGAGCGCAGAAAATAGATATTCTAGCTGAATGGCAACAAGAACAAAACATCTCTGTATGGCTATTTCTCTTGTCCCTTTTTCAGTTGGTGTTGCCAGTAGCAGATGTTGCTAAGAAACGGCTTGGGATGGTTGGGGTCTGTTAAGTAGATCAATGAGAAGAACGTTGCGGAGAAACTATTAGCCAAAATGCTGCCAAGCTAGCTCAAATCCTGAGAAAGTCAACTTGCAACAATAAAACTAGCAGCCTAGTTATTTTTAGGTTTACCATGAACATGCAGATTCCATCATCTGACAGGGCTCCACATCATTCAGACTGAAGGATGTGTCTGAGAGTCACCACTCACCTGGTTACCAGGGAGCTACTCTTTATTGCCCACCCTCCCCAAACAGTCACCTCCACATCGACATGAGGAAATGACAAAAATTAAATGCAAGGTGCACAGTGCCCGATAGCAATGTGAACAACTTGGTGCCCACAGCTGTCCTGACTGTGGGAGCTCTGTGGTGAGGTGGTTAGAGAAGTGGGTCTACAACCAGCCAGTTCTAGATTTGAATCCTTTGAGGATGGTTCTTAATAAGGCATCCAGCAGTGTAAATGGATAATATGTTAAATGTGAGATACCCTAGCCCTGGAGGGCCTCTCATTGTCTGTGTGCTTCTGCACAACTGATTAACTTCGGTCTTTGATTGGAAAAATAACATAAACTAACTGACTAATAAACTATTATTATTATTATAAGTATAACCTAAGAGTAACATCAATAATAGTTATCAATGAATACATTTGTGTTTATTATTGTTGAGGGAATTGTGGCGCTTTGTTATCATCAGAATTTATCCTGTGCTCTTTTTCTGCACCCCCCACCCCTTATTGCATTTCATAATTGTGTCCCACAGTATTGTTAGCACAATTATTTTAGGTACTGGATCTGTATATCTGACTAATAAAAAATGTTATATGTATGAGAGGTATTGAAATATTGCTTGAGGGCATGGTTATGCATTTGAAAAACGGGGACATGCATATTGTGTGATCGATGCATATGTGCTGTATGATAAAGGCTATGTACAGTGTATGTGTGTATGTGGTGTGATGGAATAATAAAAGTATTTGTAAGTATTTGCAAGCTGTGTTGTAAGCCTTGAGGTAGAGGATATGTCTGAGAATGCCGATCCATACTAATTATGGCACTTCCATACAGGCAAACGGCATGTACTTCTAACGCCTCTCTCTGTCTCTCTCTCTCTGTTTCTCTTTCTCTCTCCCTCTCTCTCTCTCTTTCTCTCTCTCTCTCTCTCTCTCTCTCTCTCTATCTCACACACACACACACACACACATTTAAAGAAAACAGCAGTTCATTAGTTCACCTCATTGTAAATCCTCTCGCTCTGATAAGTACAAGTCTGGTGTTTACCAACAAGTTGGGCTGAAATTTCACACCTATCTTCTAGGTAAATATCTCACCTCTGACAGATAACAGTCGGAGAGAAAGAATGGAGAGAAAGCCGAAAACACAATTCTGGCACAGAACAGGGTGTAAAGCGACAGAGTAAACATGCTAACACTGTGAGCACAGCTGAAAGTGCTTAATTCCACCCTCTCCCTCTCACAGTTCCTGCATTGTTCGCAATCGCCTATGGCTGTTTTTTTCATGGTAATTAGACCCTATTTCAGTAAACATGGTACTTCACAGTATGGGCAAGGGCTCGCTCTCTTTTTCTCACTCTCTCTTTCTTTCTTGCTCTCTCTCTCACAGAAAATATAGTGCACCTTTTTTATTGATGGGGGATTTGTTTGCCTGAAAACATCCATCTAAACAGAAGCAGTAGTATGTGCTTACAGAATGATGCAGACAATGCCTTCCACTGTTTGATTGCATGAGTTGCAGAGTACAGAGATTCCTTTGGTCCTAGTTTAGTGAAACAATAAGGAACTAGTACATTTTATCACTATTTTGTTTTTGGTGCTAAAGTTAAACAATTCAGAACTAAAGAATTTTTTAAAAATCATATAATGTCAGTATCTCCAAACACATGGAATTCGCAGGAAACAAAAAAAAAGTTTACAAACACAAAATGAATGAGGAGTCACTTTTGAACCAACTGCTCAGAAATATGTATAGTACATACAGCTGCATGAGATCTGTCTGTCTGTCTGTCTGTCTATTTTAGAAAATAGTTTTGTCTGACACAAGATGTTACTGAAAGTGACACAATGAAGCTAGGCGGATGGACAGGTTTTTGTGGTTTTCATCCTATCTAAAACTCTCTTTGAATCTGAAAGGAAAGATTTAAGATCCTCTGGAGGAAGAGCTGGTCCAGCTGTCGGTGATGGGGACAGGAAGGGGGGAAGGTCCAGTGTGGTTCCGCTCCGTTCCACAGCACTCTCTGCATAACTTTTCCCTCAGCTCACACCTAGTACCAGAACCAGGCTGGCCTGGAAGACCCAGCTCCCTCAAATACCCCCACCCCCTCCACGGGCACACACACCCGCTCCCACCAAGCGTGCCTTGTAAATATTGACACCTGTACATCGAGCTGGCACGAAGCATGTGGCTCGCCGATGCCCCCCATCTGTCGCCTGAGGGATTTCCGGTGGGGAGAGAGCCATCAATTGCCCTTCCTTATGATAAAAAAAAAAACATTGAACGCTGACCCCCCCCTCCCCCCCCATTCTTTCCTGTCTCCTGCACCCCAAAAGTGCTAGGGATCAGATCCAAAAAAACAGAACCAGGGGGCCATGTACCATGGATTCCTCCCTCCACCCACAAGAACCCACTGAAACCTCCCCTCCCCCAACCCCCCGCCACTGTCACCTCCACCTTCTCAGCCCAACAGCAAACACATGCCAAGCTAATCAGCTTAGCGTCCAGGAGCGCTGCCTTCTCTCTCTTTCTCTTTCTCTCCCATTCTTCCTCTCTCTTTCCCCTCTCTCAATATTCATGGCTTGATATAAAAAGTATGATCATTATATAAAAATAAGAGTAGAAATAGAAGTACTTCTTGTGTGTAGAGCATTGTCAAAGAAAGCTTATAAATGTGGCATGCATGCTGTACAATTATAACTGTAATTGTGACAATGATGTTAAAGACACATTAAACATAACCTTTCCCTCGCACCGTTTCTTTCCCTCTCCCTTCTTTTTGAGCTGCAGCAGAAGTCCTCGGAGCTCCACTTCTCTACATATCTCTCTCTCTCTTTCTCTCTCTCTCTCTCTCTCTCTCTCTCTCTCTCTCTCTCCCTCCTTCCTTGTAAGCGCTCACCCTCTCTCCATCTCTTCTCCATCCAGCACAGCAGTAAGAGTCTAAACGTATTCTTGTCCGCCTTCACCCCCCCCAAGAGGAGGATTAATAACTAATTATGTGGGGTCACTCTTCCAGATGTCCCCTCAGATGTCCCTTTGTCTCCGCCTCACCTCCCACTCGGCCCTGTGACCTTGGGCCGCGTCGCCCCTGGCAACATGAAGTCGCAGAGCTCCCTCCAGGCAGGGTGGGGAGACGCGACCGTCGCATGAGGGGGCGACGGGGGAGTGGGGGGGGGGAGGACCCGGAGTGTCCATGTTTGGTATTCCAGGCCCATCTCACGCCTGGTTAAATCCAATGAATAGATAGATCCCATCTGAGGGGGCAGCCGTGGTCATGATTCTGTATTAAATGCTATGTCTCTCAGATCAGCAGATGGCTCTGTACATAGAAACATGCATTCATTTGGGAGGAACATCAATGGCTGGCAATGTGATCTTTTTATCTCATTAATGTTGGCCGAACATAATAGAAGGGAATTAGAAAATATCGCTGTGAAAGGAATACGTCTCAGAGAATTTGAACAATCTGACTCAGAGCCCCCCCCCCCCACGCTGCCGCGCGGCGGTAATTACCGATTCACGGAGCCTCTCGTCGTAAGACCGTCTTCTGGGATCGGTTTTAAAATCCACAATTTAGAAGCTTCATCCTGAGGTAAATCCACACAGAGACAAAGGCACACAGAAGTTTGCTTGGACTCGGTAGGCGCAGCGGTGTGAAATTGCACAGTGATGGAAATGCAATTGCACCAAACAAAACACTAAACAGAAATGAATACTTTTAAAGAGTGACATAACACAAGGGGTTTATGCAGACAAGTCCAACCCCTCACCCCTGTTTTAATGTGACTGAAAAACAACTTTGGTGGCTGGATAGCACAGATTCATGCACAGCCCCTGTCTATCAGAAATACTTAAGTCAGTGAAACTCCAACTATTTACTATGGCCTTTTGTATACCAACATGTATGACTCAGATGTATTATATAATTGCTGAAAAATAATTTTAATTACTCCATGTAATTGATTGATCCTATTTATATATTATCCATTTTTCATTCATAAAACATACAACTCTATTAAATATATTAAATTAATTTTTCTGCTCCTTCAATAAATATTCTGACAATCACTTGTTGTTCTGGAGGCTATCCCAGCATTCATTCATTCTGCAGATGGGGGCTTTAGCTTGAGCCATGTGGACGGCTTTCCTTCATATGCTGTTTAACGGAGCTGCGCTGCCCGTCTTCAAAAAACAAACAGTGGCTACATCTTGATTGAGCCTCCTCGAGCGACAAACAGTGGCTAACCATCGCGCCAAATGATTAGCACATCGTGTCCAACTTCTGGCTTGCGGGGTTTCGATTGTTTCGCAGGTTTTGATTTGCATTTATTTATTTATTTCATTTTTCCACAGAAACTTTTTGCACGTGTCGGTAATTCGGTGGGAAAGAGAAAGACGTGCAAATTAATTCTGCAGTATTTTACGACTAACACATACATTTGCCTGTTCTGTGATGAGCTAGCAGACTGTCTGTTTGTCTGCCTGTCCATCTCTTGGCCTGTGTGTCTGTTAATTGGCACATTCATTCCTGTCTGTCCATCCATTTGCCTGTCCATCCATTTCTTTGTCTTTCTGTCAACATGTCTGTCCTGAAGACGTCAGGCAGGGAAGGAAAGAGAGGGGTCGGGGGTCAGGAAGTACAGTATAAGACAGGACAAGGGGCACTAGCAAGGGTTCGCTTTCTGGTTTGGGGGTAGAAGGGTGGGGTTAGGGACAGGTGTGAAGCAGTGAAATGAAAATACGTCTATTATTGCCATTGCACCATTATTAAGACATTTATGTGCACTGTATGTGCACTGTACCCAGGGCAACTGACGATACACAGGAATGTTATGTCATAAAGACACACTCAATCATCACAACCAACCCAGGCTAAAATGAAAATACAATCTGCACACACTAATATGGCTATTAAAAAGCACACAGTCATCTCAATAGCAAATTTGTTGGGCTACAGGCTTTTTCGGTTCATTTGCTCTATGTCCCTTTGTAACACATTACAGAGCAGGGGCCACATGTATAAACAGTGCTGAGCAGAAAAATGCCCTCAGAAAGCCGCTTAAGCGAGTTTCCATGCAGAAATTCAGATGTATAATATAACACGTGCTGTGAGAATCTGCGTACCTCTGCACACAATGGACACCATACGTACGCAATGTTTGGAGTCTGTGTGATATGGCGACACTGTGACAGAAAGGCAGAGGTAGAAAATGCAAAACTTTTTTAAAGCAGATTCCTGGCTTTCACCCTGAGCGTTCTTCTACGCATTCTTTAACTCAGAGTTTTATACATGTGGCCCCAGGTGTTTATGAATTTCCCTTCCATTGTTGAGTTGGAGCATTTTAGCACAGGTAATACCCACACACATTTTAACAACTTGGGGTCATGTAAATTACAGTTAGTAAAAAATATATATATGTTTTAATGTTCACTTCTGTTTACTATTTTACATACAAAATATAACTCCAAGGGCACCGGAGTATCACACACGCCCGCATGCACACACACACACACACACACACACACACACACACTTTAAATTTAATCTCACAAATGTATAACTTATCAAATGCATAATATTACATGAGTCATCCTGAGCAACGGTCTGCCACAAGAACATCACACAAAAGCATCAGATTTGTTATTTAAAATACTTTGTCGAATTAGCCAGAAGAATAGACCTTGTTTACTTTTAAAATTGAACAAGCAAACAGAAAGACGAAACAAAAATGGACAGTTATGGTTTGGATAATTTCTTCAAAATGTCCAAACACAAATCTCCTTCTCAAGTGGAAAAAAACAGGTCTTTTTGCAGCGAGTTTCATGTGTGGCTGTTTAAACATTCATGCCAAGGTTAGAATTTCCATTGCTAATATGAACTTTGCATAAGTGCTTAAAATGGTAGCATCCCCGTCTGTCTAGTTATTGTTTTTCCACTAAGTAAAGCAAAGCTCACAAAATTCCTGGGCAAATATAAACTTTACTTAAGTACTTACATTGCTGTTTCTCTCTCACATATGGCAGCCAACTCTGCAAAGCCAGGCTGAATACCAAGCAGCGTAGCTAAGCCAGTCTTCTTTCACAGACAAAGGCTGATGCTCTTCAAAGGAATAATGTCCCTTTAACAGCTAACAAGACCGTAGAAAGCCGAAAACGTGACAGTGTTTGAGAATACTTAGCTTTACATGATCGGATCTCCTTACTTTTATCATGCTTTCAAAATCAGCTGCAATCAGCTGGGTGGAAAATGGCAAAAAAATAAATAAATAACCTCGCAATATATACTGCTGTGTGCGCTGTGTATTGTGTTGTGTTTTCTTTTTGTCAAACGTTAGGCTGTAAACATTTGTCTCTCATTTAGTAGTGCTTTAATCTTTCAGTTTTGAAGTATATACACTTTAAATGCAGCCATATATAAAATTCAGCTCATGCTGTGACCAAACTGAAATATTTAACTCATACGCAAACACACCAGCACGTTCTAACACCAGAGTATTTCTACATCTTTATGAACACAGCGAACTCTTTCACATCGCTGGGTGTTTTGTGTGTGTGTGTGTGTGTGTGTGTGTGTGTGTGTGCTCGTGCGTGTATGTGTATGGTTTTCTGATGTGAGGCTATATTTTTCAACTGTAGATCTATTTTTCTCCCTCTATCTTTGCCTCTATTCCACTCTATTCCTGTTCACTTTCCCTCCCCTGACAGATCTATATGTAATCACAGGCAGGTTAAAGCAATGTATTATTGTCAATCTCCTACTTAAATCAGAAAAAACTTGTTGTCAAAGGCATGTTTTTTTCTCAGGCACCTTATGCTACCTGTAAAGTCTATGTTATGAAATTGACAGTGTGGAGCAGAAGTTAATGAATTTGTCCTGGAACCAATAGGGCTCCAGTTCAAATCTCAAATATTAATCAGAATCCCAAATTATTCATCATTATTATCCCCCTATTTTTTATGAGAACATACAAATATACTGTATATTTTTAAAAACACCATAAAACACTTTTTTTTCAACTTGAAGGATGGTGAACGCACACCTCAGCGTGTGCTGCGTAATGATGGCCACTTGGCCCCCTTCTGATAGGACACGCTAATTATCTTGTTAATATATTAGCACAAAGCATTGATTGCTCGGGTAATCCAATCACACGCCTGCTATTGATCCTTTATTGAGCGTCGAGACAATAAGCACTTTCTGTGGAGGTTGGGTCAATAGCTGCAGCAGAATAGGCTCTCTCACAGCTAATTGGCTTATGAAATAATCCAAACATTTTGCTTTCAGTCGCCGCGCCCAGATCAATGGGGAGCAGGGGCGCTGAATTCAGATGACTTTTTTGACAAGTGTTCGTTTCTCTCTCTCTCTCTCTCTCTCTCTCTCTCTCTCTCTCTCTCCTTTTCCTCCCTGTCTCGCCCTCTCTCAAGGCTCAGAGGTGGATTTTCGGGAGGCTACGTCTGAGGTCCAGCTGGTGAGAGAGAGAGAGAGAGAGAGAGAGATGGGCTGAGCAGCTGTACGCCATAAATCACCAGGAGCGCGGAATGCTGGGCCACACGTTGGCATGCGCTCTGTCAGCCATGAAATAAAGACATAGCGGACCAGGGGGTCAGAGGAAACCAGTACCCCATCCTGCAGCCCCACCCTCCCCCATCATCCTATTAAACCCTGCAATCACACTACATTAAACAAACGGTGACAGGGCCCCACCCTACAACTCCCTCCCCAGCTTCTTCAAAGACAATATTGTCACCACAGGTAATATGGCCGGATTTACTGCGCAGCGGTCAGGTTTGTGTGGTCCAAGCACGGGTCCATAATTCACAGCTTGTAACACACGCGGCACCCGCACCCCCCCCCCCCCCGCCCTGTTCCCCCGCTGTTCCCGCTGCCCCTGTGTACTCGCGGGGTCGCCCCTCTCCCCAGGAGCGAAATCGGAGATGGAGACAGAGTGTCTCTAATGATGTAAAACATGCCCCAGTAATGTGTTCTCTGCCAGGATCTCGCCTGTCACAGAGCTCCGACTCAAATCCATCAAACGCGCCTCAACCCCCCCCCCCCCCCCCGAAATCCTTGCCGGAGACCCGCCCCCTCCCCCTCCACAATGCCGCGCCGCGCACAGTAAGCCCACGCGCGACGCTGCTACTTTTCCCGCTCTTTCCCCCTGCTGTGCACGTGGACGCGCTTTGTTAATACGCCGGCTGTCAGAATGGCTCTCCCGCACGGAAGGTTCTCTGGGCCACACCTGTGCTTTCCCGCCTCCTCTCTGACCCCCGACCCACAGTCGGCCTCCAGGAGGCACGGCCTGTCACACTCCCATGACAAAGCTGCTAATTCGGGGGACAAGTAGGAAGTGGATTACCCGGAAGGCTTGTTTGGGCACTCACATGTTAGATACAAATATACAGCAGGTGGACAGTGCATGCTAGACAGAGTGCAGAGAATTACATTTAAAAGACAGGTGAAACCTTTCACTTATATTTATCAACACACATCTCATCTCAGTCTCCATCTTTATTCTTGGTACAGCACATTCAATGCAAAGCACATTTGTGCGTGTACCAGATGGTAATGCATAATAAATAAGATTGACTTATAAATTCATAATAAAAATCATGTTATAAACTCTGAACAAATTAATTGCTGATGCTTGGTCCAATTGATACATGTTAGGTATTAGGTAATTTGTTATTCAGGTGGTCAAGGCTTGCCAGATTGAAAGCCTAGAATAGCCTAGAAAAGTTAGAATATGTACTTCTGCTCTGTTGTGTATGTTCCCATCTCAACAGTGTCCATAGCAACCTCACAGCATACACATTGTCAATGTATGATGTATGATATATATATATACAATGGGGGAAATAAGTATTGGACACGTCAACCATTTTATTATCAAACATGTTTCCAATGTAGCTATTCACATGAGATTTTGACCAGACATTGGTATTAACTCAATAAAACTACACAGCTAAAGAAATTGTAACGTTCCAATTCTTTAAAAAAGTTATGTGCAATAAAGTGAAATGACACAGGAAAAAAGTATTGAACATGCTAAATTAAATGTGGTAGAAAAGCCATATTTTTTATATTTGGTTGCATATCCTTTGCATGCCATGACTTTATGATGTCTGTGACCCAACAACATCAAAAGGCTCTTGATACCTTATTTGCTGGTACTCTTACAAGCGATACTATAACAGCTCTGCATTTGAATGGATCTCTATGGGAATTGGGGGGTGAGACAAGATTTAGCTGTAAATTACACTGGAACAATATAGAACACATGGTTGGCTAAGTGGCTTTAAGTCATCAAGGGTCTGATGTATTAAACAAGCCTTTAACCATCACTCTGCTGCCAGAAATACAGTAGATATGGAAGGATCACTTTAAGGGTTGTTTCTCTTGACAGATTTTGCTATTGAACTCTGGAAAAATAAGTCAGGAGAAGAAACCCTTCAAGTTATCCATCCATATCTACTGTATTTCTGGCAGCAGAGTGATGGTTAAAGGCTTGTTTAATACATCAGACCCTTGATGATCTCCTGCACTGACTGAAATAATCGTGTACACATTTGAGTGTTTAATTTAGCACTAATGTTAACTAGCTTGAGCTTGATTGTTTGATTTGTTCATATTAAAAGATAAAGACTTTATTGCCACCAACAGCTTAATTTCTAAATGGGTAAATTGACGTGTTGCCTGGTCTTCCAATGTAACCTGACCCTCGGACTTCAGCAGCCATTGCTTTGCTGAAGTTATTCACCTCAAAATTCAGATAAAAATATAATAATATAATGTTCAGTCCCAAATCAATTAAAAATCAGTTGAATTACACGGATTATGTCTCAATAAAAACCAAATGAGATGCCCTGATCTGATGCCTGATCTGATTCATTGTATATATATCAAAGTTAATTCCATATATATATCAAAGTTAATTCTATATATATCAAAGTTAATTCCATATATATCAATGTTCATTCTATATATATCGAAGTTCGTTGTATATATATCAAAGTTCCTTCCATATATATCAAAGTTCATTCCATAATATATCAATGTTCATTGTATATATATCAATGTTAATTCTATATATATCAAAGTTCATTCAATATATATCAAAGTTCATTGGATATATATCAAAGTTCATTCCATATATATCAATGTTCATTGTATATATATCAAAGTTCATTGTATATATATCAAAGTTCATTTCATATATATCAAAGTTAATTCCATATATATCAATGTTCATTGTATATATATCAAAGTTCATTCCATATATATATCAAAGTTCATTCCATATATATCAATGTTCATTCTATATATATCGAAGTTCGTTGTATATATATATCAAAGTTCCTTCCATATATATCAAAGTTCATTCCATATATATCAATGTTCATTGTATATATATCAAAGTTCATTGTATATATATCAAAGTTCATTTCATATATATCAAAGTTAATTCCATATATATCAATGTTCATTGTATATATATCAATGTTCATTCTATATATATCAAAGTTAATTCCATATATATCAATGTTCATTCCATATATATCAATGTTCATTCTATATATATCGAAGTTCGTTGTATATATATCAAAGTTCATTCCATATATATCAAAGTTCATTCCATATATATCAAAGTTCATTCCATATATATCAATGTTCATTGTATATATATCAAAGTTAATTCCATATATATCAAAGTTCATTCCATATATATCAATGTTCATTCTATATATATCAAAGTTAATTCCATATATATCAATGTTCATTCTATATATATCAAAGTTCGTTGTATATATATCAAAGTTCATTGTATATATATCAAAGTTCATTCCATATATATCAAAGTTCATTGTATATATATCAAAGTTCATTCCATATATATCAAAGTTCATTCCATATATATCAAAGTTCATTCCATATATATCAATGTTCATTGTATATATATCAAAGTTCATTGTATATATATCAAAGTTCATTTCATATATATCAAAGTTAATTCCATATATATCAATGTTCATTGTATATATATCAATGTTCATTCTATATATATCAAAGTTAATTCCATATATATCAATGTTCATTCTATATATATCAATGTTCATTCTATATATATCAAAGTTCCTTCCATATATATCAAAGTTCATTCCATATATATCAAAGTTCATTCCATATATATCAATGTTCATTGTATATATATCAATGTTAATTCTATATATATCAAAGTTCATTCCATATATATCAAAGTTCGTTGTATATATATCAAAGTTCCTTCCATATATATCAAAGTTCATTCCATATATATCAATGTTCATTGTATATATATCAATGTTAATTCTATATATATCAAAGTTCATTCAATATATATCAAAGTTCATTGGATATATATCAAAGTTAATTCCATATATATCAAAGTTCATTCCATATATATCAAAGTTCATTCCATATATATCAATGTTCATTGTATATATATCAAAGTTCATTGTATATATATATCAAAGTTCATTTCATATATATCAAAGTTAATTCCATATATATCAATGTTCATTCTATATATGTCGAAGTTCGTTGTATATATATCAAAGTTCATTCCATATCAAAGTTCATTCCATATATATCAAAGTTCATTCCATATATATCAATGTTCATTGTATATATATCAAAGTTAATTCCATATATATCAAAGTTCATTCCATATATATCAATGTTCATTCTATATATATCAAAGTTAATTCCATATATATCAATGTTCATTCTATATATATCAAAGTTCGTTGTATATATATCAAAGTTCATTGTATATATATCAAAGTTCATTCCATATATATCAAAGTTCATTGTATATATATCAAAGTTCATTCCATATATATCAAAGTTCATTCCATATATATCAATGTTCATTCCATATATATCAAAGTTCAATATATATTTCCTGTTTGGCTTGCCATATATACAGTATATATATATATATATATATATATATACAGTATACACACAAATACATTGGCAAATTCAGTTATTAGTATCAGTTGATCTTGTGATGTACACTTACTATGGCATTAATAATCCATAAACCAATTGTGAACTGCAGAGAAAGGTCCCTGTTCTGTCATGGTTTGTGGGTTTTTGTTTTCTTTTCTGTTGCGGTTCTCGCCCTGGTTTCCCAATTGAGAATCTATCAAATTTTTTCCACATTCCGTTCCGGGGTTTTGCTTTCCCTCCCTCATTATTTTTTTCACCTGTGCTTCTACCTGCGGGGTATTTAAATTCCTCACTTCCGCTTTCCCGGTGCTTCTTTGTCATTCGACATTGCATTGAGCCAGGTATAGCCAGGTACTAGCGACCTCGTGATATTAAACGCTGTTTATGTTCACGAGGGACTTGCTATTAGCTTTATTCCTGGTATAGGTATTATTCCTCCTGTTAGCGTTCTGCACTATTTATTTTGTCCTTTGCTGTTCTCTCTGAGACAGTTTTTCTTTGTTGTTTTGTTTTGGTTTTACACTCTTCCGGCCGTCCGAACTTGTGTGCCGAAGGTGTTCTTTTCTTTGCTAAGTTTTCCCATTTTGGCTCCAGTATTGAGCTCGGGAGATTTAGTTTGTGTTTCACTCATATATTCAAGTTTGTGGGTTGATTTTCATTTGGCTGTTTAGCCACAAGGAATTTGTTTCCTGTTTTTTCTTTCTGTGTATTTATTGTATTACTCTCTTTATTGGTCCTTACTGCATGAGTGACTTGTTCTGATCCGTCTTTATTGGTCCTCACTGCGTGAGTGACTTGTTCTGATCCCCCCACCTTCATGTTTGATTATCCGCCACTAAATCCATTACATGTTCAGGTGCCATTATGATGAATTGCTGTTTATATGGCTGGACTTTTGCAAATGTTATTTGGGGTAAGCAGTGATATTGCAAAATAGTGTGATGGATTCCACAAAAATGTGTTATCTGGACATGTACGTATATCTATGCCCTACTAATGAATAATTTATACATTATTCATTCTCAATCTTGTCAAGAAACATCTCAATTTATTTGGTTAAAAAGGCAATGTGAATGTAACTACACTGTTATCTCAACATCTGTATTGAGTGTTCCTTTTAGGACGAAAACAGAAATAGGTGTTTTATACAGGTGTTGCAGTGTTGGCACTGGGGTCACACTGGGTAATGAACAGCCAACAGGCACAAACTCACAGTGCAACAGATGTGACACATTCATTGACAAATCTGTATTCCGTGAAAATATAAATGTAAAGAATTTAAATGTCTCTCCTCTTCGCAATCTCTATCTAGCTCTGTATTGGAGGTTATTTTCACGTCTGCGCTATCGCTCGGCTGGTTCAGTTCGGTCATTCACCTCTCCGGCTGGGGTCACTGAAAAGGGGTGAAGGGCCAGAAGGACAGTCAGTGTTTGACGGGCCTTATTGTCTATCTGTCTGACCCCGTCTTAGTGTTTGCTGCTGCTGCTGTCGGAGGTCATCCCGCGGATCATGGTGTAAATACGCCTCCCAGATATGGTGTGACCAACCTGGAAGATTGAGGCAGGGAGCCCGCTACTGATCACAGCAGTGTTATTGGCTATGTTTTATTCAGTTGGTGTATTTTTAACCAGGCGGAATCACCTGCACTGTGTTTGTGTGTGTGTATGTGTGTGTGTGTGAGATATATATATAAAGAAAGAGAAAGAAACAGAGAGACATAAGGAATGAAAGACTTTTATGTTTTATGTTGGGGGATGTGGGGAGAAGGAGATTGAGCAGAAAGGGTCTTCGTACAATCTTTGTAAATAAGATGTTTTTTCAAGTCTCAAGGCTACAGCTCTCACTGTAGTGTTTGAGCCATAACATTACATTCAATGTATTGCATTCATGGGTGTAGTTATATTTATATTATATTAATCATTATATTTATATTTTATTGGTAAAATTGTCCAACAATTTGAGATTTAACCATCACTGCACACTGTAACAGGAAATACCTCCTGCCTTTCTGTATTCCCTGGCAAAGGATCCTCCTGACAATTAAATTAATTATATGAATCAATTTATCAATATAATCATCATTATTTCAATTATGCCCTTAGAGTTTCCTATAAAGAATTTTAGAACATTAGGTGTGGATAACTGATATTTTAAACTGTCTGTTTATATACTGTACGTATTTCCCGATATCTCTTAATTCTTATATGTGGCTCATCGCTTTTGAAAAGCAGAGCTGACACTGGCCCAAATAGATGTAATTTCACTTTTATTATCATAGTATTTTTGTACTCCATAACAACAGAATGTGCTTATTATTAGATGACTATCATACACAGCTCAGAGGAGGACCAGATGCATGATTGGTAAAAAATAGAGTGGCTCCCAAACTGTATTTTGTTTTAAGGGAGGAGTCACAGGGGTCGGTCTCCAACTGATGAGACTAGAATAACGTGTTTGAAATCAAAGGTTAAGCCCGGCGCTATAAAGCAGAGGAGGGGTTCTTTATGCCGACATGTTTTTGATAATGAATAAAGGAACAGAGGGATCATAGAGCTTATCAGAATTAGCTGGGAAAGGTCTTGCCACCCACGCCGATGGCAACAGTAACCAACACTCACCACACCGGCTCAAATTCTTCCACGCCGCCCCGATCTTGTCATGCTGGTGTTGCTCCTGGTGGCTCCATCTGCATGGTGGCCTCTGGCAGAACACAGCGGGTTCCGTAACGTTATATGTCTGACTGTCCCACCCTCTGTCTTTTATATTTTTTTACTACAGTTCAAAGTGGCATACAGTACCACTAGACCAGGCGGCATGATTACACAGAGATCATCTGATTAGATCGGGTGGGTTTTTACCGATTTTATGAGACACAAAATATCCTTCAGTTGTAGATGACAGAAACAGAGATAGAGGATGTGTGTGGATGACTAATGGTGTCTGGGAAAAGAAAGAGAAACGATAAATTATCTATCATTAAACTGGACAGGTTTGCCAAAAATCTCTCAACTAT
The DNA here is from genome assembly GCA_022702515.1 of Ilyophis sp. 1 JC-2022. NCBI lineage: Eukaryota > Metazoa > Chordata > Actinopteri > Anguilliformes > Synaphobranchidae > Ilyophis > Ilyophis sp. 1 JC-2022. The sequence goes on from CM040406.1 coordinate 103,576,502, forward strand.
TTTCAAACTTTCAAAATTCTCCTTTGGGATATAAAACTTGCTGTTACTAATATTATTAGTAATCATAGTCAAGCCCTTGCTTTCCATTTTGTTTCTCATAGATTTTTTTTAATGATTGTATGTCATGCCAATAAAGCACTGCACTTCAACTTGAGAGAGTGACAGAGAGAGAGGGAAAGACAAGACCCTGATGAGCCTGACTGTGTTGGTTTGTTGAATTTAGGACATGCCGAAATCTTCTCACCGGAAACTGGTGATGATAGAACGGCAGTGACAGTTTTAATGTCATTCAGGGGAGTCCAGACCCTCGACTTCAGACGCTCTGTCTAACGGGCGAGGCGGCGGAGAGAAGCGCACAGCTGTTATTTTGGCAACAATTAATGACCGTCACACCACACGGTCATTTGATATGTATTACCCCCAGAGAGGAGAGGAGCGTAAATAACAGGCCTTAATGAGGCTGATGATTAAAACTGAAACATAGGGCTCATATTTTTAGCATCTGTCATCTCATTCAAATACTTAATGCGTTTGATATAAGCAAGCATCTTCATAAGCTATGCAGACAAGATAGCTTATCCGTATAGGCCTACCGTATTCCTGCACTAGATTTTACTTTTAATAACGGCAAACATGTCTTCTTACGAGACAACATTGCAGTTTAAGAATGTCGTAGCTATAATAACACAGCTACTACTATGTAATGACAGTGTTATAGATGTTGGATAAGAACCAACAGCAACAGTAGCAATAAAATGCATGATCATGAAGACTTAACAAAATGCACCTTCATGCCACCGCATGCATGTTATGTTACAGAAATGTGATATTTAACATGCCAGGCGTCATGTGTGACCTGGGATGTTTGTGTTAAATCAGATATGATATGATATGACTCATAGACCTACATAGATATACACACGCCACTTTTAGATGTGCACTAAAATGTTGAAAGAACAATAATACATGACTCTGGATCAGACATTATGTGAAAACTATACGTACATGTCAAAGCTTCACTGAGACCCAGGTTAGAACTGACAAATATGCTTCTCAAGGTGCCTCCAACAACCACACACCAGCAGCATTGAAGTGAAAGTCTGTACACTCCTTCAGTGCATTAGCCTGTGAGCTAGTGACTATTGTACACTCTCTAGCCAATATTGAAGGAAACGTTTAGTTTTCACTGCTTCAACTGGTAGCCTGTTGACATCTGACATGTGTTTGGCTTAGCTGAGGAACACCAGTAAACTTCAAGCCACTCTACACCTGATGGCACAAAACCAACTGTGTCACGTCGCTACTCATAGTTCTTAAATTATTGAGGCCCAGTCCTGTTACTAGGCTCCAGACTGCACCTGTAGTGAGCACCTTTACCATCTGAGCCACAATGAAACCCACTGTGATCCCATCACACTCTCTCTCATACTCGCTGTTCAGTCCTGGCAAAGCAGTGATGAATACAAAGATCTGAGAAATCTGAGAAAATAGGGCTGGCCGATATCAACGGCTATCAAATGTTTTTTTAAGGTAATAACAATTGTTTCCGCCATGCGGCATATCGGTTTTATTTTGTCTTTTTTTCTTTCATCATGCCTTACCATGCCGCTTCCATGCGATTGGCTAAAACACATCACATAATCACATGGAAGCTGTACGACCTCGCTGTTATTTGGCTGTGTTATCAACACCCAATGGATATCAGTGGTGATGTTTTTTTCTTCCCCATGAAGCATTTCACATGGCCTCTGAAGTTTGGATGTTTAATATCGCATCAGGTATGATTAAAGAAAAAAAGACCAAAGAAAGCCGATACACCGTATGGCGGCGATGATTGTTATTACGCTAAAAAAATCTTTTGATAACCGTCGATATGGTTTATCGCCCAGCCTATCAGAAAGCATAGAAATCTCCCTGGTAAGAGGAGCATATAAATATCACAGAAAAGAGCTTCCTTAAGCCACCATTTACAGTGACAGCATTACTTTTAATAATCTTTAGAAACAAAAAGGGCAATGTTCATTTTCATGAGAACGTGCCACAGTGGTATGCTGCAGACACATCACGGCCTAGGCCAAATTTAAAGCCTCTGGCAATCACTGTGTGATACATTCAGGACTCGGCATGCTGTCTCAGAATGGGGCCAACGATAAAATCATTCAAATCCCTCCCTGCAAAAAAGAAAATTCAACTAGAGCCGAAATCTGAGAGGGGAGGAGAGAAGAACGGCCGGCCCATTCTGTCAGCAGTCTCTGCCGATCGAACGTCTGTAATGAAGGCTGTATTAGAGGACTGGGGAGGAGTGGGGATAGGGGGTGGGGGGGTTGTCCAGGGCAGAGGGGAGCAGGGCAAGGGGTGGTTGGGGCAGACTGATTCTCTGAGCAAACACAGCAAACAATGTGGTGATCAGTGTTAGCACCTGAGGACACTTCCCCCTATCACCCACAGACAGCAGACAGACAGACCCACACAGCATACACATACACACACGCGCGCGCGCACGCACACACACACACACACACACACACACACACACACACACACACACACACACATGTAAACACATTTCCCTGTCTCTCTCTCTCTCTCTCTCTCTCTCTCTCTGTTTGTACATGAATTAGTATGTGAATGTGGCCATTTGTGCAAACGTGCGCATGTGTTCACATGTGTACATGTGTTCATGCAACTTGGAGATAGTACTCAGGTAACCCTGGTGAAGAGTGACAGAGCAGCTGGGGTCTAAATTGGGGGGGGGGGGGGGGGCAGTGGTAGACAGATCAGTATGATGACTCAATCAGGATGTCTGAGGAGGTGTCAGGACTGTCACTTTGGAACCCGGACTGGTGAGTCAATATTATCTGATTGTGCAGAAAGGAGGAGGAGTATAGGAATAGCTTGTCGCAGCCATTTCACCACATAGCTGGCTAACTATAGATCCAGTGTATCTGTGGAAAAAATATGCTGTTTTGGTCAACATACAATCCACAATATTCTAACTCGCTAGCTCTGTTGGTGATCTTGTTTTCTAAACAGACTGTTGTGTGTTATGAAGACTTAATTAATGATTCAATCAAAATGTATTATTTATAGCAAATCTTTACAAGAAAATATACAGTCCAGTGAATAAATTAGATAAAAGACGAATCGGAAAAGGATCCAGCTTTTTTACTAGCTATCCACTATATCACACATACACTTATTAAGTAAGCTAACTAATGGGTGAATAATTATCACACTTAGCCAAGAACAATACATAATATGAGTGATTCAAGTCACTGGAAACATTTACACAGGGATGTTGGCTGCCACAGTCACTCCAGAGAGTCTTCCAATTCATAAACACTGGTTATAGGTATTTTTTTTGTTTGTTTTGGGATCACCATTAGCCGACTAACTACATTAGCTGGCTAACTGTGCTGAGTAAAACCCAGAAACCCTCCGAATATGGAGCTCATTAATGAGAAATAACAATGTTCCAGGTATTACTCAGCGCAGTTAGCCAGCTAACTCAGTTAGCCAGCTATGAGAAATAGGGCCTGAAGCGGCCTTCATTTTACATTTTGCATATCATTACGGTAAATTATATTTATTAAAAAAACACCATCATAAAAATACCACCGGCTCCTCTGTGATCTAATAAAAGTCGGATATTACCATCATTTTATGAATCAGTGTGAAATTATATATATACAGTGAGCACCATAATTCATTGGACAGTGACACATTTTTTGTTATTTTGGTTCTGTACACTAGCACTTTGAGTTTGAAAGGATACAATGACAATGAGGTTCATTAGAGATTCACTCAAATGCAGAGTTATAGTATCGCTTGTAGGAGTACCAGAAAATAAGATATCAGGAGTCTTTTTTTAATATTGTTGGGTCATAGACATCAGGAAGTCATGGCATGCAAAGAATATGCGACCAAATATTAAAAATGATTACTTTCATACATGAATATTTGTCACTTACACTGATACATTATCCTACACATATACTCTTCTCTTGCCCATATACAAACTACAGTCCCACCTATCTCGCTCCCTTTTTCCGTCCCATCCCAGCCTTCCCACACAGTATGCATGCACACACATATATACATACATACTGTTTCTCAAAGTAACCCTTAAACATGCCCCCTATTCAATTTGTAAGCTGGAACATTCGTGGCATTGGCACTCAGGCAACCTCAGTGGCTTTACTAACTTCAGCACAGTTATCAATCCATCATTAGACAGATCAAGCATTGCTGAAAACTGAAAAACCTGGCAATCCACAGAAACACTAAAACAATATATGAATGAGTTAGGCCTTGGTTATAGCTGGCGATTACATCATTCTACGGAAAAATAATATTCATACTTCTCACCGCTTCACCATTCTTTTTCACGTGTTGATTTCTTTCTTATAAGCAATTCAATAGTATCAGACATTATCAATTCCAAAATTCACCGAATAATGATCAGTGACCATGTCCCTGTCTCTCTAGAGTTACTCAATAACCAACTCCATAAACCACCAATTATATGGTGCTTTTATACATCTTTACTCAAGGATCCAGATTTTGACACATTTCTGAAAAGAGAGTGGGCATCCTTCATGGAAATAAATGACTCTCCAGACACCATACCAACACTACTCTGGGAAACGGCAAAAGCAGTCATTAGAGGAAGGATCATTTCATACTCATCATTTAAGAAAAAAGAAACAGAACAAGAAAGCTACTTAGAAAAAGAAGTTAACACTTAAAAAGCATATGTGCAGCTAACCCTACACAGGATAATAACTACAAAATTATAAAAATATAACTAAATTATATAATAAACAAAAAAACACAATTTTCAATTCAAAGACTCCAACATAATAATAATAATAATAATAATAATAATAATAATAAATAATTCAGCAGGGAAGACCGTACATTCGCCACAATAAATTACCATCCCAGCCGTAAATAATTCAGCAGGGAAGACCATACACTCACCACAACAAATTACCATCCCAGCCATAAAGAATTCAGCAGGGAAGACCGTACACTCACCACAACAAATTAATAACACCTTTCAGTCTTTTTACAAAAAATTATATTCATCAGACAACAAACCAGACCCAGCAGATATGAATTAATTTCTGAACAGTATTTGTCTTCCAAAACTAACCAAAGACCAAGCTGACCCATTAACTAAATTCTTAACATCAAAAAGATTCCTAAAAGCACTTAACCAAATGCCCAATAACAAATCCTCGGGCCCAGACGGCTTCCCCGCTGAATTTTTTAGGCATTTTTGGCAAACCATCTCACCTCTTTTCAACAGGATGACTCAGGCTATTAAACAAAATTCAAAAATCCCACCACACATGAACACCGCCAATATTTCAGTCCTACTAAAACCAAACAAAGACCCTACCCTACCTTCTAGCTATCGCCCTTTATCATTAATCAACACTGACATAAAAATGATCAGTAAAGCCCTAGCCACCAGAATTGAAACTGCCACACTGCTAATAATACACCTCGATCAAACTGGCTTTGTTAAAGGAAGACATTCACATAACAACACACACAGACTATTTAACCTAATAAATTACGTAACAAATAACAAAGTTTCATGGGTAGAATAGCTGCCGTCAAAATGACAATACTACCTAAAATAAATTATCTCTTCTTAATGATCCCAACCCAACCACCAACTTCTTGGTTTAATTCCCTTGATGCAATAACAACCAAATTTAACTGGAAAAATAAAAAACCTAGAATACAATTACAGAAACAAAAAACTAAAAGAGGCCCGGAAGCCCCAAATCTTTACAACTACTTTTTTGCTAATCAGTTACAATTAATTTACAAATGGATTAATCCCATTGAACAGTGTAACTCCTGGATTAGAATAGAACAATCACAATGTAAAACAAGATATAATCTCAGATTTACCATTTATCAGTTTTTCCATCAAGCATCATAACTGCTTTCAAACCACAACAATAGCAACAACTCTGACAGCTTGGTGGAAAGCACACAGAATCACAAACTCTACACTAGTACCATGTAAATTCATGCCAATATGGAACAACCCAGATTTTTTGCATAATAAAAAAACACTATTTTTCCCTACTTAGAAACACAAAGGAATTACTCCAAAATCCTAAATTAATCTATTTTAACACTTGAGCAATTGTCCCAGAGGTATGGCATTGGGAGTGAATCATTTCTTCAATTCTTACAACTCAAATCTGTTATTACACAAAAAATAAATGTAACGTATAATAACCTACAACTACCATTTATTGTAGAGGAAATTCAAAAAATTACAAACTCTAAAAAAGCACTTAGGAAATTTTACAAATTACTTACTCATGCAGACTTAACAATAACCCTTCCCACCAGAAAATGGGAAAGAGATCTATGTTTCACTCCCAATTTTGACTTCTGGACCAATATCTGCAAAAACATATTTTCTATGACTAACAATACTAACCTGCAGCTCATCCAATATAAAACAATACAGGGTGGAGACGATGTACTAAAGGTTCTAGAATTTCTAAAAGGATGAAAATACTCTCAAATTAAATCTGAGAGTCTGCACTTCAACCTCATTGTCATTGTATCCTTTCAAACTCAATGTGCTACAGTACAGAACCAAAATAACAAAAAATGTGTCACTGTCCAATGAATTATGGTGCTCACTGTATAAATTGAAAAAATATATCTTTAAAATATAATAATCCACTAGGATATCTTATCCAGTAATATACTGATTAGCCTACCGTGGCTTTAGCTTTATATGAAAGCATCTCAAATCTCATCTAGGGCTTTCCAAAAAAAAAAATCTTCTCCAAAATGTTCATAAATATAAATATTGTATTTTTTCAAACTCAAAGTGCTGGAGTACAGAAGTGTCAAAATAAATGTGTCACTGTCCAATTAATTATGGTGCTCACTGTATATACAGTGCCCTCTGGTATAATTGGCACCCCTGGTAAAGATGAGTAAAAAGGGTTATAAAAAATTTGGTACATTAGCTTAATCTCACACTGAAAAAATTTGAAAAATCCAACCTTTAATTGAAGTAAATTTATTCAGAGATTTTTTTTTTCCCATCAATAAATAATTATTTTTAACTAAACCATGTGTGCCACAATTATTGGCACCCCTGCATTTAATATTTTGTACAACCTCCCTTTGCCAATAAAACAGCACTGAGTCTTCTCTCGTAACATCTAATAAGGTTGGAGAATACAGAGCAAGAAATCTGAGACTATTCCTTTTTACAGAATCTCTCCAGATCATCCAGAGTGCTAGGTCCTCTCTTCTGCACTCTCCTCTTCAGCTCAGCCCACAGGTTTTCAATGGGGTTTAGGTCAGGGGACTGAGATGGCCATGGCAGAAGCTTGATTTTGTGTTCAGTTAACATTTTTGTGTTGATTTGGACATGTGTTTTGGATCATTGTCCTGCTGGAAGATCCAACAACGACCCAGTTTTAGTTTCCTGGCAGAGGCAGCCAGATTCTGATTTTAAAAATTTTGGTATTTCATGGAGTTCATGTACCATGAACCCTAACCTGTTAGTTGCTGAAAAGCTCAATTTTTGTTTCATCTGACCATAGAACACAGTTCCAGTCAAAGTTCTAGTAGCGTTTAGAAAAGTCCAGGCGCTTATGTTTGTGGTGAAATGACAGGAAAGGCTTTTTTCTGGCATGCCTTCCAAATAATTTGTTGGCATTGAGGTGATGTCTAATGGTAGTTTGATACTTGATGCAGGAGGGTAGGAGACTTGATGACCTCAAGATGCTACTTTCTTCTGTAATTCTTCAACAGTGATCTTTGTTTTTTTTTTGCTTCTCTTACCATCCTCCTCACTGTGCGTGAGGGCAAAATAAACTTGAGTCTTCTTCCAGGTAAGTTTGTAACAGATCCAGTTGCTTTGAACTTTTTAAGTATTGCCCTAATGGTAGATATGGGCATTTTCAGGTGAGTAGCTATTTTTTTATTGCCATTCCCTGATTTATGAAACTCAACACACTTTTTTCTCATTTTATTTGTGTGTTCTCTTATCATTCTCATGTTGAATAAAGGAATATGGCCTCTGTGTCACCTCATAATTATAAACCCAGGGAAACAGAAAGTCATGGATTACTGCTTGAAAGTTCCTGAACACTCTGATCAACTTTAAAAAGTTAAATATAAATAGAAAAAATGCATCAGTTACATTTTGTTCATAAGAATGTCTAGGGGTGCCAATAATTGTGGCACACATGGTTTTCTTAAAAATAATAATTTCTTGAGGAGGGATTTTGTTTTCTCAGAATAAATTTACTTCAATTAAAGGTTGGATTTTTCTCATTTTTTCAGTGTGAGATTAAGCTAATTCACCAAAATCTGAATTTTTTATAACCCTTTTTACTCATCTTTACCAGGGGTGACAATAATTGTGGATGGCACTATATATATATATATATATATATATATACAGTCAAGCCGGAAAGTCTGAACACCCCTTTTACCTTCTTCACGTTTTATTACATTACAGACATATTCTACAATAGATTGAGTTCATTTTTTGTCTAGTCTCTAGTCTCTAGTCTCACCCCCCAATTGTCATAGAGATCAGTTCAAATGCAGAGAGGTTATAGTATCGCTTGTAACAGTACTTGAAAATAAGATATCGAGAGTCTTTTGATGTTGATTGGTCACAGACTTCAGGAAGTAACAGCATGCAAACGATATGCGACCAAATATTAAATATGATACTTTAAAAATATGTTAAAGCAAAGGGTATGAATACGTATGTAAATGAGAGATTTTAGTTTTCGATTCTTAATACATTTGCAAAAATTAAAAACATGTTTATATATATACAGTGCCATCCACAATTATTGGCACCCCTCAATCTATTGTAGAATTTGTCTGTAATGTAATAAAACGTGAAGAAGGTGAAAGGGGTAGGCAGACTTTCCGGCTTGACTGTATATATATATATATATATATATATATATATATATACTCATGCTGCTGGATTTAAATGTGGTAAATAGGCTGATTTTAAATTAAAATTACAATTCTGAATCACATCTCTGCAGAAATTGTTTAGATATTAGCCTACTTGTACAAATCAGTAAAAACTGCCACGACCACTGATTTCCCTCCATTCATATTTCATTTTATTATTTGAGTCACAAAGACATTCTGACCTCTCTCCTTGGCTGAGTGGATGAGTTCTTGATCAGAAATTACAGAACTCCTCTGGGTGTAATAAACTCCCATTTCAAGTCAAAGAGGTCTGAGATTTCAAATGGCAACATACATATACCATTTCTGTTGGCTAGTTGTAGCATAGAATCTAGGGTTTACAGAGGTGTTACATGTATTTCTATGGTATGAACCAGACTTGGTCTTGGGCTAGGCATTATGGGAATGGATTGAAATGTTGTGTCTCTGTGGTTCTGTACATGAAATCATTATAGTATTCACAGCATGAGTCAAAATATAACTTGACCTCACAGCTATTGATTCTCAACTGGTTCTTCACATTTGAATTCTCTACACCAGTTGAGTCAGCTGCCTCACTATAGCCCAGTATTCTAAGATTAAAGGGTAAGACGACTTCTCTACCAGCCCATGAAGTCCCTATAACCTCCATCTGCTTGTCCCCCCAACCTCATCATGAGCCAGCATGAGCTGAGCTGCAGTTCTCACCCTCCACCCCAGGGGGCAGATTCTTTCTCCATTCAAAACTAAAGACATACACATTCTGCATTTGTCTGTGTGCCCCTGGACACATACAGTGTGTGTGCATATATCTATATATATATATATATATATATATATGTGTGTGTGTGTGTGTGTGTGTGTGTGTGTGTGTGTGTGTGTGTGTGTGAGAAAGAGAGAGAGAGAGAGGATGTGTGTGGATGACTAATGGTGTATAAGGAGGAAGATAAATATTTGGATCAGAGTTTAACAGACATTTGTGTCTGTGAGAGAGGGTGAGAGAGAAAGATAATATATTGTTTTTTGATTTGTGATCTTACTTGTTACCTGGTTTATTATTTCAGCATATGCTTTGGCAACAGGGGAATACATATAGTGAAATTTTCACGCATAAGCCAACTGAAGTGGGAGAGAAAGAGAAAAAGGAGGGAGAGAGGGGGGAGTGAGGGAGAGAGATGGAGAGAGGGGGGCGTGAGGGAGAGAGAGATGGGGAGAGGGGGTTGACACTTGGCCCGCAGCTCTTTCAGTTATGCAGACCTCCTGTCTGGTCCAGGGTGCGAGGGGAACGGGAAGGTTTGATTCCCGCCAGTGGCCTTTTTAACACCTCTGGGGACACCGCGAAAACCCGCCACTCCAAAAGTAACATTTTAAATCCGCAGAGGCCCAGACTGAATGCAGACTGCAATCTATAGGGGCTGAAGAATTCCGTCGCAAATTCCTTCACATTTCCATTCTCGCGGTAACCTCGGTCCGTGCGAAGGGCTCACTCTCCACCATACTGGGGCTTAAGTGGCTAATGTTAGCCCACCCTATCAAATTCAACCCAGCCAATGCATACATACATACACCTTGGGAACTGACCTGGTCCAGTCCAGATGTTTTGATCATTTTGAGCCAGGGGCCTCGGGAGTATATATTTTCTACAAAAGAAAAGGATGAAGATGAAGGAAAATTATTTTAAAATATGTGACATTATCCCAAGTGGTACTGGTGTACGCATTCAACCTATGTTTCTCTACCACCAATATATCATGATACACACTAAAGAATGTTCCGTAACTCTTATCACAGAAAACATTGTGCACATTCAGGAAATCGTTCTTGTATTTATTTTAAAAACGTGATAAAAATGGCATCATATTTTAAAACAGGTGACAAGAAGTTGAATTCAAACATGAAAAAAGAGCTTAATACAGAGCATTCTAGCCAAAGAAAAATTAAAACAGCTGTTGGGTCATTAATTTTCAATCTTAATGACATCGTCATTAGGAGATATTTGGCTGTAACATCTGCCATTCCTTTTCAATAATAAGAGACAGTATAGAAAGATGTATTGCTTTCGAGTGCATGATCTAAGCAATGCCATGGAACATGTGTTGAATGAATGGGTGAATTCCCAGGCTTTGGTGTGGGGTGTTTATCCTGAGAAGTGTATGCTGGGTGGATTTCCCATCAGCCTCTCTGTGTGTTGTGTGAAACGACAAACAGTTTGGGCCTACATTGTAGTTAAGCTCTGTGAATCTTCCCTACCCGATTGGCTAACATAATTCAACCAATCCAATGTCTATAAAAGTAGACATGATAAGGGGAGGGGAGGTGGTGGGCGGCAGTTTCCGTAAGTAAACGCACACAGACGTAACTTTGTGCAATTAAAGTTAAGATCAAGTTTCATCCCATTCTTTTCAAATCAGTTAAGAGGTTCAGGGTCTGAAAGGGGACAGAAAACCCAGACAGGTTTGCACGCAGAAACTGAATCCAGGTGGAGTGGGTTGAGGTTTTGGGGGACCCCTGCGAGTTCCCCAGGCTGTCCAAGGGCCACTCTAGCATTGCCGGCACTGCTGACCGGACCCACTGCTCCCCAGTCAGTCTTGTTAGCACAATAAACAACGTGGGAGAACATTGTTTGTGCAGGTGGAGACTCCTGCTGTTAGCCCACCCATAAATCTACAGCCAAGGTGTGTGTGTGTGTGTGTGTGTGCATGCTTGGGTGTGTGTGTGGAAGACAAGGAGAAGAAGACTTTGTGAGACTGTGTGTGGCCATTTGTATTTGTGAGCGTGTACTAAGTGTGTATATGTGAGAATGTGTACTCATTGTATATACTGTACATGCTTGTGTGTGAGTGTAAAACTAGGGTACGTGTGTGTGTCAGTATATGTAGCATGTGTTTACACGTGTAACCCATTTTATATATGTGTCTGTGGTAAGTGCAGCCAGCAGGTTAGAAGCTGGACCTGCATTCTAACCTGAAGTACAAAGAGGGGACTGAGGCTCCAGGGAGGGCCAGCCAGAGCAATGCAGTGAATTAAACTACATGTACAACATTTGTAACCATTCATGACGTCACCGTCAACTTGAACTTAAAGAAACTTCAAAAACATAGGTGTCAACCTCTGGAAAGAGCTGCCCTTATTTTCACGCCTGAAAAACTGTATAAATTCACCAAAAACCATATAGAACATTATCTATTATCTATTAAAATCACTAGCCACCACAGTTATTTGTATGATTCAAGTTTATTTCATATATTCCTGTATTTAGCTTTTCACATAATAATGAGTGTGTCACAAATTCAGCAAGGTGCTCATTTTAAAACGGTTAAACAGTCACTGAGACTCTTCACCTTGGACCTCACACAGTGCAGAAGAGATACATGGATAGGTCTACCACAATTTCTTAGATTATGCAGGAGTCCTGTTGCATGAGCTTGTGGCACTTTTAATGCAGTTTTGCTAGCTATCTTACTAGCCTACATAACTTTTATAGCCTAACTAGGCTACGTTAGCATTAATGTACATAATTATGTTTATCATTTTCTAGTAACAGTTAACGTTGTTACGTAGCTAGTTGTTAGGTAACTAGCCTATCTTGTGGGCTACTGGCTACAACGTCTTCATGGTTCGTTGTCATAAAGCATATTTTTTAGAACTTACAGTCCTGATGCGCTGCATGCTTTTCCCACAGCCTCAGAAATTGAGAGAATATCAGAGAGAGGGAGAAAAAAAATGTGATTGCAGCGATTAAATTAATTATGTTGGAAAAAATGTGTTAGACTAGATTTTTTGTATCATAACCTTATATGCCTGTATACCTTTGAAAAGGTGTAAAAACCGTATTTTATATGGGCAAACTTGACACCTATGACAAAATAAAATCAAACTAATGGAAAACTTTAGCTGGCTAGCATTAGCGGTACACATACACTGAATTGGCTTTGTTTATGTTTATTTCCTTGTCACGTCAGCCCACGTTAACAACGTTAACTTAACATTTATAATTTTTTCGCCACCTGTTGCTAGGCAGAATTAGTAGGGGCAGAAATGTTTCTGCTTCTCCACCCGACATAATTTGCGGCAGGTTTTCCCTGCTTACGCAGATCACGCTCACGTTGTTTCCCTAGCAACTGTGGGGTAGAATGCTCCGCTGCCCCACAGCAGAGACTATAGGACAGGGAGCGCAGTCCACAGCGTGAGCACACACATATACACAAAATAAACTACTCAAAAACAGCACTATACAGAGTGTGAGTTAAGTTTATTATATTTATTCACGATTGAATCACTGTTTTGTTTTAAATATAAAATACATTTCAGATGTTACGAGTATCTTGCACAATAGTGCCACGTCACGCCAGCGCCTAATGTAAAAATGCCACTGAGTGTGGGTATGAGTATGTATGTGCATTTGTTTATATATTGATAATTGTTGTGATTGGCTGATAGGTGCTCACCTCTCCCCTGATTGGCCCCTCCTCTCTTCCCAGGCAAGCTCCTCCTCTAGCTCCTCCCATTTCCCCAAGCTGGTTCCTCCCCTCTATTACCTCCCCTCTCTCCCAGCTCTCTCCCAGTGTCACAAGACAAACAGATGGTTCCACATCTGGAACATCTCAGCTAAGACCCTTAATTGACTTGCAGTGAGCCCGTTTGTCTTTCTCAAGGTTCAGACTCTGTTCTCGCTTGTACTACTGACGCCCTGAAAAATTTGGGAAGAATTACACACTCGGAGCAAACAAAAAAATGCACTTTCTGAAGAAGCAGATGTTAACAATAACGTGTGGACAGCATCTTGCAAAGACATGGTTTTTATATGTCATTGCTTCAAGAGACAACAAATGAGACATGACGCAACAGTTCTTAATGGTTTTTAAAGGCTACTTATTTATTACCCATTTGGTTTGCCTGTAGTTAGTACTTTTTCCTAGTCTCTGAAAAATGCCGCAGTGACAGGTAAACAAACTGTCCAAGGTCACAAAATTTAATTTGGCCACATATTGTCTGGTTAACATTCAGCAGGTGCCCTAGCCTTAACCCTCCCTCCAACCCCCCTTGCACCTATATACTGTACCAGGGCAATGGGACATCAGATTCGTTCTCTGAAGCATTTTTTAAAAATCCCATACTTGCATGATAACTCATGTCCAGTACAGAACTATCAGAGCAAGTACACAGTTGGCACCCAGTGTGACCATTGGTTCCGGCTTCATTTGGGGCATTCTGAGGTTTCTGTTCCATACCCTGGAGCAAAGCTCCAGTACTTAACCCAAACTGTACAAGCTGTAGATGTTAAGCCCCAGCTGTATAAATGTGGGCAATATGTCCAATGTAAACATCACTCTAATTCACCATAGGACAGAAAAAAACAAGCTGAAGGCAAATAAATAACATCCACAAAGAGTTTTAAGACAGAGCAGTATCCACAGGGGTCTAAGTTATGACTGTACATTTGTAAACTGTCCTACCAAAGCCAGCAGCTTGTTCTGGCCATGAAAGCCTGTGAGGAACACTGCTAGCGTGCGAAAAGTGAGAAAGTAAACCCCTCTACACACACACACACACACACACAAACACACACACACACACACACCTACCGACCACACAGAACTCACAGAATGGCCACCATTTTAGACCAGAATGAATGAACTCACATTCCTGATTGGCCAGAGTGAGCTCATATCTTTCAGACAGTGCTGATTTCCACAGTGAACACACATTTATGCAGTCAGTACATCGCACGCATGGCAAATGTGAATGTTAAGTGGAAATAAAGAATAAAATTTGATTAAAAGGCTTTTCTTTTGACTGCCAAACATTTCTACCAGTTCTTGAATAGGTGTCTATGGCTTTTTCGTTAACTATTTTTGAGTGCAGTGGTTTTTTTTGAAGAAATTAAAAAGCCTCCATTTATGAAGAAATTAATGATTTAAATTTTTTTAAAAAGAAGAAAAATGCTCCACTGAATGATTTAAAGCCTTCAATTGAGCTTTGAGTATGGATTATTATTCAGACAAATAACAGGACATATTTGACGTTACAAATGGATACTCATGGTGGTACCTTTTTTTTTTAGGTAAGGTGGACTGCCTTGACTGCATATGACTTGTTCATGTTCAATTTAAATTTGTTATTTTTTTTGTTAAAAAAAATACTTTTAACCTTTTTTCTAACATACATCTATACGGGTCCCATAACACCACAGATGTCACTATGGTTAATAATGTGAAGTTACAAAAAAAAACACAAGCGATTTATTATAAAAAAGTGTGTTCTAATATTTGTCTATTATAGTCAGATAACATAATTACCCATTGTCTTCACTATGAGAAATATAATGAGTGAATTTAGACTTTTTTTCTTTACTGAAAACGAGCGGTATAATGTAAGGTCTTGAGACCATAAAACAAAACAAAATAAGTTTTGTTATGGTTATGAATAGAAAATAAGTTAGTTATGCGGTAAAAAAAAAAAAACACAATATTGGATGATAATCATTGTTTTTTAAGTGCTTTGTGCTTTGTGTATTTTTTTAGTTAAAATATGGGTAAAATTTGACCCACCAACACAAAAGGTGCAACTTTCTAACACAATAGGAAGGTTAAATAATGGTGCAAACAAAACTATGAAATTAATCTGAGTGGTTCTTCAAGTGGAAAGAAAGAATGAGAGAAAGAGACAAAAAGTTTGAATAAACGATGCCAAACGGTGCACACAAATTAATCTCAAATCCACCAGACAAAAAGGCAATTTGAACTTTAAAGAATCAAACAACCGAGGAGGCAGCTTCATTGGTCGTAGAACGAGAGAGGCGAATGACCCCCAGGTACGGTCAATCTTCCATGTCGGTGAATTGCGGGGCCCGTGGGTTTGGTGGTGAGAGAGACGCGGAGAGAGAGCGAGGAGCTTTGCTCTGAACACAGAGAGCTCACAGACGGATGGCCCCTCTCTTTGTGTGCCATTATCTCCTTAAACACGCACCTCCTCAGCCTCCTCGCCCTGGTGGGCCCCGCGACAACAGATGGTGCCAAAAACTATGCAGCCATCTGAGCTCCCCCCCCCGCCCATACCACTGCCACACACATACACACATGTGCACACATAATAGCATCCACACACACACTAATGCACACAAATACATGCACATGCGATCACACACACATGCACACAATAATACACACAGTTGTTCACATACATATACAAAGGCTCAGAACAAACACAAATGCACACACATATAAGGTATATGCTTTTAAAAACACACACACACACACACACATGAACACATACATATGCACAACGTTTGTGTGGGACAACATGGGTTGTTCATGGTGCCACTCTTAGAATCCCCCAAAAAAGACCTTTCAACATGCACACAGTAACCAAGGAAAAACACACCTGTTTTTCTGTCTCTCTGAGAACCATTCACCAATGGGGGGGGTTTCAATTCCCTGTGCCACCACCCCCATCAATCTACCTCAAAAAAACTGCCCCCGGCACCTCTGCCAGCCCAGGTTACAAAGCACGTATTTGATTTAACAGGATTATTAATGGATATAGTTTGATATTAGCTGTGGAAAAACACAAAAGTTGCAAATAATAATAATGAAATTGCTAGATCCCCATTCAGAAGAATACATTCACTACATGGAGTTTTTCTGTCGAGCGGCCAGGCCCTCCTTCACATTTTCAGATGGAAATCATTTTTTACAAACAATAATTCCTCTGATTTTCCAGCGAGGCTGAGTTTGAGGAAATATATTATCCCGGTAATTGTGCATCAGCGGCAATGTGCAGACGCTCTTGTCCCTAATTATGGTGTTGTGAAAAAGTATACCACTACAATTAAACAAAGCTGAAGACTACTTCAGATAATCTCAGACCACACAACCAGTGCCATATGCCAGAGACTATATGAGAGCATCCCCCTGTTGTATGAAGTTTAATTAGCTTTGGAATGGTTTGTCCAGATTAATTTTTTTTTCCCTCTCCCTTTCGAAACATCCAATTTGTTGTTGTTGTTGTTGCATTTTGATTGTAGTCGTGTCAAAAAGGAGCGTGAGGTATTTTGTTCTCTAGCTCCTCGCTATAAGACGCCCACACCGTGTCCTTTTCACCTGGGTGCACGCGGATAATTTGATGCTTGTTTTGACTGTGCAATCTCCAATGCATTAATTGCAAGCTGTGCCCACATGGTGATGCCAATCACGCGATCTCGATCACGACGAGTGCTTCTGGATCTGAACTAGTAAATAGAGGCCTGCCGTTGTAGGCGGCGATGTCTAGTTCAATGTGCCATCGCTGTCTACATCTATCATTTTAAATCGCTCCACCTGTTGTTTGTGTGGGATGCCCTGGAAGTGTGATCGCGATGCACATCACCTCCTGAACCCTGTGACTGACAGCCTGCCTGTCCTCAAATTCATTTATTTATTCCGAGCACTTATGTGCTTCATGGGAAGTTGGACCTTCTCTCTTCGCAAAAGTTTTGAAGTGATGCACTAATGTTTTTTTTAATCTAAACAACTGAATGTATGTGTGTGTCTGCTAGAGATATGGGTAAAGTATCGCTCCCGGCGTATGTCAAATCCACACTTAATAGCATGTATTGAACACGCTTTGGCTATCATTCCTATGTCGAATAACATACATATTAGATTCAATAGAAATTATAAAGCTGGTTCATACTGAAGAAATATTTTTTGCACAAGTAATATTGTGCATTAGGCCTAGGTACGTATTTGTTAGTATGAGGTTGGTTAGATGATATCTTGCGTTAGGCTTAGGTACGTATTTGTTAGTATGAGGTTGGTTAGATGATATCTTGCATTAGGCCTAGGTACGTATTTGTTAGTATGAGGTTGGTTAGATGATATCTTGCATTAGGCTTAGGTACGTATTTGTTAGTATGAGGTTGGTTAGATGATATCTTGCATTAGGCCTAGGTACATATTTGTTAGTATGAGGTTGGTTAGATGATATCTTGCGTTAGGCCTAGGTACGTATTTGTTAGTATGTGGTTGGTTAGATGATATCTTGCGTTAGGCCTAGGTACGTATTTGTTAGTATGTGGTTGGTTAGATGATATCCTGCGTTAGGCCTAGGTACGTATATGTTCGTATGTGGTTGGTTAGATGATATCTTGCGTTAGGCCTAGGTACGTATATGTTAGTATGTGGTTGGTTAGATGATATCTTGCGTTAGGCCTAGGTACGTATTTGTTAGTATGTGGTTGGTTAGATGATATCTTGCGTTAGGCCTAGGTACGTATATGTTCGTATGTGGTTGGTTAGATGATATCTTGCGTTAGGCCTAGGTACATATATGTTAGTATGAGGTTGGTTAGATGATATCTTGCATTAGGCTTAGGTACATATTTGTTAGTATGAGGTTGGTTAGATGATATCTTGCGTTAGGCCTAGGTACGTATTTGTTAGTATGTGGTTGGTTAGAAGATATCTTGCGTTAGGCCTAGGTACGTATTTGTTAGTATGTGGTTGGTTAGATGATATCCTGCGTTAGGCCTAGGTACGTATATGTTCGTATGTGGTTGGTTAGATGATATCTTGCGTTAGGCCTAGGTACGTATATGTTAGTATGTGGTTGGTTAGATGATATCTTGCGTTAGGCCTAGGTACGTATTTGTTAGTATGTGGTTGGTTAGATGATATCTTGCGTTAGGCCTAGGTACGTATATGTCAGTATGTGGTTAGTATGTTAGTATTTCTTGTCACAGACAACTGTGTACATTTGCGTAATACTGTTCTGCATGTCTGCACGATTGTAAACATACCCAACCATGTCAACCCCTTTGCCAAAGTAACCAGGCCGTTCCTTTTAACGTTGTGATAAACTTTAAGCAAAGGTTTTCAGGAATGATGATGACCACCTTAAAAAAAATGATGAGAATCCCTTCCTGAGGGGAGAGGGGAAGGGAATTTGGTTACAGGATCTGGCGTTAGTGGAGAAAGGGTTGTGAAAATAACACCCAGGCTCAAGTTGTTTATAAACCGTGCGTGAAATCGGGAACAGAGGGATTAATGAGACTGTAAAGGAGCTTTAAACCTCGCACCCACAACGCAGAGATATGCGTGAGCGGAGACCGCTGCTCGCACAAGTGGCCAAGGAAGACCGTCGTCAGTGGTGTCGGGGGGGGGGCGGGGAGCGCCAGGTTTATTCATTGAGCGTGACCCCATAAACATTCAATAGGGACTCAAACTTCAGCGAGGTAACTCGAGCATGATAAAGTGTGTTCATTGAAAATGTGTTTCTGACTGAGGGTTACTGGTTGAACTCGACAACTTAAAAGCCCATTGGGGTGTCTGGAAAAAAAGAAAAAAAAAGAAAACTGCGTCATAATTTAACCATAAGGCAGAAACAGCTGTATGTTTTCATTTTAAGGCTAATGAGACTTCATTAAAATATTAAAAAAGCAAACCAGCATGTATTTCTTCAATTGAATCAGTCGGTGAGGTGACAGAAGTAAGACAAAGGTTGGCAGCAACAGAATCATTCAGTCCCATGATTCATTGTGACATCAGGGCAGCTTGGACGGGCCACCTCACAACCTGGCCTGGAATTATGACCTCTAACCCCAATGGAGTGGCTATATATGTTCCATTTCCTGTGTGGAAGCAGTTGTGAGAATTCACAAGTGTATCATATTGTATCGTATGTATATCCACCCTGTTTTCTGATATTCATTTGAACTTTGACCTTTCAACCCTTTCATTGTTTCCAGTTTCAGCATAGCAAAATTTGAAATTTGAGGTTTAATGTTTTCCATATCTAAGTGTCCTTTTGCTGTAAGGAAATAATGGATTTAATTTTTTAACACTGGTATGTCACTGAGTTTCTGTGAATTACTTTTTTTTTTAAACTGCATGTTACAGTATTCAGAATGGAGCTGACAGACTTTTACAGGTCAGTGTGTTTGTGTATATAACATTCAGTAGATGAGGTTTAACATAACAGCAGTTTTGGCTGTGGCATTTTCAGACATTTAAGTTTGTTGACACACCTTTTGAAGAACAGTAATATTAAGTCTGGAAAACAATCAGGATAATCTCCAAAACAAATACTTATAGCTTGCTTGAGCAATGAAGTTAAAAACTTTAGAAAAGACAATCTTTTCAACATCAGAGTTGGAGCTGATCACCAAAGTGGATATGCTATAAATGTATTTCAGTACCAGCAGGCACCAAAGATTACAAAGACCAAGATGCTGCTCACAGGATTTCCAAAAAAGTTGTTAACAAACAAAAAACATGTGACTCAAAAAAGAAAGATGAATCGATTGTTATATTTACCAGATAAACATGATTATTTGTTTTCTTATTGTGCATTTTTCACACTGGAAGGAAACTTTACATATGTGAAATAAAATAATCATTAATAACCCAGAAAAACACAATTCTTTGGATGGGGAAAAATAAATGTAGCACTGGGAGCTTAGGTGTGTGGTTTTAAATCAATTTGGCAACATCCAATAAAAAGGCTAGCACCATAAAAGTTTAACTTAAAGTTAGACTAAATTATGAGAGACATTTTGTGAAGTTCTCCAGGGTACACATATCTGCTTAGCTAATGAAGCAGACACACTCAACTTTGGTTCTGACTGATGTAGCATCTGCAAGCTTTAGTTCCAGCCAGACGCCCCAGCATCTGATTCAACTGATCATTGTCCTGATTGAATACATTTTGCTTCTACCCAAATTCTGAGAATGTTTATGGTTTGAACCAGCTGGTAACAAATCAAATTTGGGCCCTGCTGGCCCAAATCAAATAATAATATAAAATTCTGCTGGGAAATTACAAGACTTTATATATATATATATATTTTTTTTTTTAAATAAATAAAATACAGCTACACACAAAAACAAAAAAATAGTCAAACAGAAAAATAAATAGAAGAACTAAGGGGCAAAATGATATGTGTGTGCCTGGTTAATGAATGGGTCTTATTAAACAGCTTCATAGCCTGCAATTGATTAATAGGCGCAATCTAAGATTCATGCGTGCGTGTGTGCATGTGTGCATGCGTGCGTGCGTGTGCAAATATGATTTTGTGTATGTTATACTTTCTGTGAACTATGAAGTGTGTAGACATTGACATTGCTATTACAAAGTCTAAGACATTCCTGATATCATTGGGGGCCCTTGTTGTTATATTTATGGGTAATGAATTGAAATGTGTGTGATGTCTGTATGCAAAGAGTATTAAATCAAAGCTGTACCCAGGAAGGTGGTTGTTTTCACAGAACGGGTGGTGACCGGGAAGGGGTGAGTGTGGGATCCCAGCTGCATCTCTCCATCGGAAATACAGAGGATGTTTCGGGACGTGTTAAATGGGGCCACACCCCAGTGCTCCAGTATCCTGCATGCCCGTGGCCTCTCTCCAGGACATGGAAGGGTAAAGAGCGGGAGGTAGGCAGCTTCAGCAGGCCTCTGGGGCTTGTGTTAATGCGCAAGGCAGAACACAAGCAAAAGGCTAGCTCCTAAGCACCCCCAAACCACGCCATTCCAGCTCTAGGCGCATTCCTCAGGGCAACAGCGGACCCACACCCCTCCACCATTCACCTGTTTGGCCAGCCCGAGGTCTAATACAATGAGGGTCTCTGGTTTCTGCACTTGGCACATTTAAAAGCTGGTAGTAAACAGCAGCGGTGGATTAGCCCAAATCTGAATTTGCGCTTTTGTTGTGGGTGGTGGGGGGTTGATGGTGACAGAATAAGAATCAGTAGATAGAAAGTGTGTGTGTGTGTGTGTGTGTGTGTGTGTGTGTGTGTGTGTGTGTGTGTGTGTGTGCGTGTGTGTGTGTGTGTGTGTGGTGGGTGTGTGTATGGTTACAACATATCAAGAGTTAGATATTTTTTTATTCATATTTTCACATTTTCAGGTTGCATAGATACTTAAACACACAAACAAGAAAGAGAGTGAGGGCATGAAGGCATCAGTGTGCTTCTATAAATAAAATACTTTTGCCCATAAGTGAACCCAATGGGTCTCATTCGTGAAACGTGAGCGGAACAAATTTGTGCGTAAATCATTCGTATTACCAATTTTGCTCATATTTTGGCATTCATCAAAGCGATCATAACTGAGATTTGAACACATTTTTAACCTGCTCAGGACCACGCGTACCGCGGTTGTAAATTCATGTAGCCTTTGAGATGCGCAATGCAAACAAAATAAATTACGATTGTAAAAAGCAAACACCTTAGATTCCGCCTATTAATCAATTGCAGGCTATGAAGCTGTTTAATAAGACCCATAACGTAATGAATGCTCCCAGTAGCTTATTATTTTTTTCTAAATGGATAAATATTTGAGTTGTATCAACAGAACCTGTGGCAACAGTTTGGTGTGTCCTGGTCAGAGAGGTTGAATTAGCAGGAAAGATATTTCAAGCACACTTGGAGCTTCTTTTTTAGAATTAAAAAGAAAAGAAAAGAAAAGAAAAGGTTTGGTTTGACAGTTCATTGGAATTGTTTCCTTCAACCAAAATTCTTCCCTAGCTTTTTTGTTTCATAATTATAAGAAATGTGTTTCCTTCATAATGGCAAATATACTCTGAATTTATTTTAAATTTATTTCAATTCATGTTATGGATTCAAACAACATTTGAACTTAAATCTGACTCTCAATAATATACAGTACAAATGCAAGTTTTTTATTCAATTGCATTTATTTATTCCCAAAGTTTGAGACAAGCTGATTGAAGCTTATATCTATGCAATAAGCAGAAAATATCCAAAGGAAGGGCCATAAAGACTCTTGTACATCAGCTATTTATCACTGCCTGTCAGAAGCTTGGTTTGCAAAAAGTCACATTGATGTCATAGGTTTAATATGTCAAATTAAACCATCATCAAATGCATATTCTGTCTATTCACCTAGGGTCAATTAAGAGTGAGTTCATCAGTCAATATTTTGACATTTCACCTGTTAAAGCCCATTTTATTCTGGGAAAATGGTGATCATTTCATCGTTATAATTTCTGTTGAATTGTAATTATTGTTCTCTGATTTACTGCAGCCAAAGTGGTGTTTCTCAGCATGTCTATTTAGGTTTCTAGAAGACATGCTTTGCACTAATTTGTGTTGGCACTAATATAAGACAGATATTTGCATACAAAAAAGGGAATTTAAAAAGCATTACCACAGTTAATTAAGTAATAATTTAACAACAGTCAATCTGCATGTGATTCCGTTTTCCCTAGAAATCATCTAATTAAAGATGATATAGGCAGACCGCAGACGGAGTAGAGTTACTTCATTGACTCATTATTGAAAGTTTTTTTAAAAATTTGATAGGGGACTTTTATTCAGGTTGTGTTTAATGATGACACAAGAGAAGTCACAAAAATGGCTCATTTGCAGTTGTGGGCTAAAGAATAAAAAACACTGCTGTCTGAAGCTCAACCAATGAATAGGAAGTTAGGGAGGAAGGGAGCCAACCAGCGGAGAGGAGTGCCACTGCTATACTGCCAGCTAAGTGCACATGTTGAACATGTATGTTCCTGCATGGTGCTTATTAGAATGGCAGGTATGCCACCTGTCAAGTTAGGTCTTGACATACAGGTAGCTTAACACTTTTCAGGGTTTCCCACAGAAACAACAACAATGACCACAAACTCTCACTCCTTACGAACATTCATTTCTGTATCTTCTGACCTTATGCAAACACAAAGGGGTAAGTCCGCTAAAAAAAAACATCCAGCGCAGTACATGCTGTTTATCGCGGAACAGCTGTGAATGCAATCTGCGCTTAAGATGGGTCGTTCAGGAGCCAATGGCTCTTTTGGAAAGACTCCTGTAAATGAATGAGGGGAGCTGATTCACCTCAACAAAAGCAGCCGTTCATTGGCCTCTCCTGGGCTACGATCCTCTGCAGCATAAGTAAAAGCAACCAGTTATAAGATAGAGATGACATTTGGCATCAAGTGTGTTTTTCATTCATTCAAATAAATTCTGTAGGGAATTTAAGCCCATAAAACTGATGTTGTTAGTGGACTGGTTCACTATGAAGTATAGGCTAATATAATTTTGTATTGCAGTAAGATTTTCAATTGTGCTTTCATTTTAAAATGAGCTTCAACGGTCAAACAGGCTATGTGTTCCAACTTCCCACTCTATTCAGGTCTATATGCAGCCTGCTTTGACACAGTGGTGAAATTAATTTGCATACTAAACAAGGTGACAAGCATAAAAAAGCCCTGCATTTTGTTGTTAAAATCACTAGTAACCTAAATTGCAGATGTTTTCAGGTAAAATAAACCTATATTGTGAGAGCCAAGTAGCCCTTGATTTGACTTCTGTATTGTAGGCCAACTTCCATTAGCATAATGTTTTTGCTATAAGATTCATTTATATAAAAATTATATAGAGCTGACACATGAATAATAGCCTACATTAATATGCAGTTTGAGTGATGAAGTGCTCAAATCTCTTTGCAAATTCTGTGGTATTGGTGGAACTGGAGAAACATTTGGAAAAATAACTGTCATGCGCGCCAAATGAATGGTTCCTTTCAGTGAGTGAATCCAAAAGATGAGTGAATCCAAAAGAACCGGCTCTCTTCAAAGACTCTGAATGCCCATCACTAGTCTGTGCCAAAAAATGACTGATTCACTAAAGTATTGAGGTAAATCAAGGAACCACACAACCATGGCCAAATATATTGTGAGCACAGTTCACAAGTACAATATGTCTTGTGTCTATGACAGTTTGCACATTACATTCGCCTTCAGAAGATTTTTGAGCAATGGTCACTCCAAGTTTCATCTTCTGTGCTGCATTCATTTACATTTGAGGCTGTTTCTCATCCCAGCTGTCTCAGCACAATTTTGTTTAAACTTAAAAACAGTTATTGGTGTCAAGTTATCTGAATGTATACAAATAAAAGTGGTTTTGCACACATATATTTTTAGCACTGATTCAATAACAATAATTGGAAACTTTCCTGTCATGTTATAAGGAATTTAATTTAATTTGACGCACAAATAATGGTGCACAAATAATAACGACTAAAAAATAACCACTGAGCCACAGATGGGATTGGTTGAATGACCAGTAAATGAACCTTTTCCAAATTTTTTGTAACAACTGTCTCAATTCATATAATTGACCCATTTCAAATGAGTTATTTTCTATTAAAGTGACATTGTTATTGGAGCTGTCTAAATATTTGTCTCCGTACAATGAAATAGCCTACTTAAATTATAGCGTAAAACAAATTACAGGGGCAGGTTCAATATCATCCCTGTCATCAAGCTAGCCTAGTACTGCATATACTGGTCTGTAATGATAATTTCTTTCTATTCCAATGACGTGCATGACTAACATGTTAGTGGTGCCTTTCTCTTTCAACTGTGACAGCTGCCATGGTCATTACATTGCATGGCTTTTAAATAGACTGCTTTTGCAGGTCATCTTTAAAATCAACACTTTTTTGTGACTCTGTTCATGTAAATGTCCTTACGCTACGTTTTCATGAAAACTTTTGGTGCTTGCATTTATGTAGAAAACATAATTTTAATAAGCAGGATTCAGCTGGTGTCTTGTTTAAATATGCATGATTTCCCTGGTATCGCAGTTGCGCATGATTTGCTCCCACTGCAGTTTTTTGTGAATCCTATGTATCTTTTTTTCTGGTACTTGTGATGGGTTTTTAATGGGTGCAAAAAATCTAAATCATTTTGTGAATTCTACCAAAATAATTCAGATGTATCAAATAATCACACAATTAAGCTCCAAAATGACATCATTTTGTACTATTTTTTATTTTTGCTTTCTAACTTTTCCTGTCTCCAGTCCCTCTATTATTAATTCTTCCTTTTGGTCAATATCTAGTTCAACCAAAATCAAAACACTTCAGCCAATCACAATGTTTGTCAATTTTTTAAAGTTGCCATTTGCAGGTAAACACACAGGTAAAAAAAACAAGCAAAAAATAGCTGCCAATGTTCCAATCCCATCGCTAGCTCCAGTAGTGAGTGGTGACAACAAAGTACAACAAAGAAAGTGCCAAGTACAAAAATGCTACACTGTATAGCCCTGCATTGGGCTGTCAAATCACTAGTAACCTAAATTACAGAGTTATTTTAGTAAAATAGTTTAATCTATTTGAAAATTATATGATACATGATAGACAAAAAATCTAAAACCTTGTACTCTGGAACCAAGAAGGCATTTGTGTATAGCCACCTGGGAATCTATGTCTGAGCTGGCTAGCATTTCATTAAATCAGTCAGCTATTTAGCTTGTTAACCCATTGCATATGGTATCATCCCATGGATGGCTATATGACTTAACTGCATGATGCTTTTTCTTGCCATGTAATACTAGCAATATTACAACGCATGGCTAGTGGACTCACGGTGTGAACTTATACTAGTGTTAAAGAGTACAATACAGCAAGCTACATCTGCCCTGGTTTATGCACAGCCCATTGCCCTTTTTAAAAACCTTGCTTTATTTTTTTATTGTTTTGTTTTACCTGTTTACTTTGTGCAAATAGATTTAACAATCCCCTTACAAATAAAACATGTGGTTATGTGTTAACCAATGCTACTTTAACAAAATAGGACAACAGGCACCACTGCATTGGGACATGTCTTGTTTTTCTGTGAAACATATTGGCGAAGATTTTTTCGTAACTTGGCATAATTTTGGCAGCAATAAAATCAGACAGATTTTTAAGGATTGCTTGTCTATGAATGGATAGAGTGTATGTTTTGTTAGTAATTTGTCTTTTATATTGAAAGTGCTTTTTTATTACCATGGCAACAACAACAAACCAAAACAGTGCATGGTGCCAATAGTGATAAGTGCTGGTTTGAGTTTGGGTGTCTCTTGTTCTATAAATATGAACGTGTCTTATCAGAGCCCAGGCATACAGTGCTCTTGGCGTGAACTGGAAAAAGTGAAACCTCTGTTGAGTGCATAGGCTTTGGAACCACCAGGAATGGATTCCCACATAATTAAAAACCTGGCTTGTTAATGATTACACCAAAAAAACTCTCAGAGGTGAGACACCAGTGCAGTAAAAATGCTCCTGTGAGATGTTTAAACAGAATGGTCTGACTGAGGAAGTAAATAAAAGATGTAAAAAGGGAACGGGGTGGGCTTGGGGGTGAGGGGGTGCTGGGATTGCAAGACGAGAACTGGGATTGTATTATGGTATGTCGTCACGCATTGCTGTTCCCTTTGTATGAACAATTCTTAGTGCAGGGAGAGAGAGAGAGGGAGAGCAGTTCTTCCACACGGACTTCATTTCCTTTTTGGGTCCAGGCAGATCTTAACAACCCTGACCTCAATCTCCCAGTTAATCCAATCAGAACATCCACGTGGGCACATTAGAGAGTACCGCCAGGCCAGCTACAGACAGCCTGGGAAGTGTTTTCTCTTTCGTACCATTTCTCACTTTTCTCCTACAGCAAAAGGACAAGCTTGGATGGACATGTGGTCCTCCACTGACAAACACCAGGTGCTACTTTGTTGTTGGAATCCTACGAGGAAGAGTGTAACTGCTCAAAATGGTGGGCATGATCAGAAAGAGAAGCTTGAGGGGTTCGGCAGCCCACATCAAAACTCCATATAAAATAAAAAAATAAGTCTCCAGCCATTGCTCTTGGCACAAGCCCGCGAGACAAATTTTCCTCTCAACAGGAATAAATCTCCTCAAAGGGTCTGTTTTTGAAAAAAAAGCAAGATGGAACTGCACCCACTGGAATTCAGAGTGAAAAAGAGTGTTCTGGAATGCACAGTGAAAAACTTGTCAAAGCCAATCAGATCTCTTTAACAAGCAACAGCCAAACCGTGCACACACCCATCGCTGTGGCCAAGCTGTAGCTGAGCACACTCCGGCAGAAAACAGAAAAAAAGCTAAATTAAAGTTTTTTCCACCCTTAAAGTTTGGGACGAGTTGTCAGAAAGGTCATCAGACATTCATCGTAAAAGCTGAAAGTGTGTCCATTTTGAACAAGAAATGTATCTGGTCGGTTAAGTGACAAAGGACATTTTTTTTGTTTATATAAAAAATATATATATCTATAGCAGGCCAAACTAATAAACTATTACAGTAATATAAAATGAACGTGCGTGTGTGTGTGTGTGTGTGTGTTTTTCTGTAATGGTGATGTAATGTATCCGTGCGCTTGTGTGTATGTGTGTATTTACATACTCATACATGCAGGTACTTGCCACTGCAGCAGATGCCAGGTGAAATTATAGAAAGCCCTGTGTCCCTGGGCAGCTATTTAATTGAGCTATGAATATGCAATACATATGTCTCCGGCCCTGAAATCAATCAAGTCGCTACCCAGACACGTCAGTGTGGAACCGCAGTCTGACTCCCCATGTCTGGGCTTGCTGTGTTCTGATCCAAGTTTCCGGCTCTGGCCCAGGTCTCTCTGCATCGGAAAGCAATCCCCGCAAAAAACTCTAAAAATAAACCCTACGAATTTCATCACACTTTAACTGAATAAACGTACTGTACAAACAACGTAAAGCAAAGCGCAAATAAGCATGGTTATAATCAACATTTTGAATTATTTACTTCCATCAAATACAAAACATTATGAACACACATTACTGATTAGATTAGATGTCCTCAGAGTATATTATTTATTTTGTAATCCAGAGTTTTTTCCCCCTCAAGTTTTTTATTTTTGCATTCTGTTTACTGTACTTACCACTCTATAAAGTGTCCTTTTATTATTAGTTAAACTCTGAATTTAATTAACTACTTGACAGGTAATATAAATAATTTTACATCAATAAATTACCTAATGTCTCAGTCATGTATTGTCAAATTATTTTTGTAGCATTCAATAATAATCAATAGCATGCAGATACATAAAAAATAGTATAAATTATATAATATATACATTTCTAAAATGTGTATTGAATATAAATTTCACATGAAAGTGTAGAATTATGAATGCAACCATTTGTTTTAAAGATGAGTAAATTCAGTAAATCAATATCAATAATTTTCAATTAGTAATTAGACCAAACTTAGTGGGTAGGATCCATTTTGCCAGCACAATCACAAACACTTGCAGCTTATTTCTGTCTTTTTCATTTCTCATCATGTTATATAGGGCTTTGGTTGCTTTTGTTATTATGGTTGTGCCTGTATTGTATATCCAAAATCTGATTTCAAACCAAAAGTAGTGCATTATATGTATTCAAGAAGACAATACAGTGATCTGTGGACTACCTGGCTGTGCCTCCAGTGACGCTGTACTACGTCCGTTTGCCTCCAGTGACACTGTACTACGTCCGTTTGCCTCCAGTGACACTGTACTACGTCCGTTTGCCTCCAGTGACACTGTACTACGTCCCTTTGCCTCCAGTGACACTGTACTATGTCCGTTTGCCTCCAGTGACACTGTACTATGTCCCTTTGCCTCCAGTGACGCTGTACTACGTCCGTTTGCCTTCAGTGACACTGTACTACGTCCCTTTGCCTCCAGTGACACTGTACTACATCCGTTTGCCTCCAGTGACACTGTACTACATCCGTTTGCCTCCAGTGACACTGTACTACGTCCGTTTGCCTCACGGGGTCACATGTTATGGCGACAGTGGTGGATTCCACATGGTCACAAATGGACTGCAGGGTTGGGCCTATAAACCTGTCGATGCATTGTAGCCACGTTCTCCCAGGAAACCCAGGAACTCCACAAAACTGCTGGGAGCCTGGCTGAGACACAGGTACTGGAACAGGCTCCAGGAGAAGGTTTCAACCGCTGCTAAACCTAGGTGATAAACCTCCCACTATATCTGTACTTATATATCTGTACATATAGTGAGAACTATAGGAACAAGAACATATTGTAATGTGTGTGAAAGACAGATACATGGAGTATATACAGAACCTACATACAGTAGCTACATACCTACATAAGTCAATATATCTGCTTGTTTCACACAAGACAATATTTTCTTGTTCCTATAGTTCGGCCTGTTCCGAGAGCTCTCAATGATATTGCATGGTGTTCTCACAATAGCACTTCCTTTGTTCTCACAATAGCACTTCCTTTGTTCTCACTATAAATATCACACATTGCAATATTCCGCCTATTCATACATTTTCCCCAGTATATGATGTGTCACAAATTATAACATTATTTCATTTTCCAGAGTTCTTACTGAACCCGACAGATTAGATATTTATTCACAATTTCCTGTTTCCTGCAAATGTGAGGGAAGTCACGTCTTGATGTATTTACCCACCACATATGTTAATCTGTACAGATCTTAATATTTCTAGGTTAGAATCATATTGTAACCATGGGGAATTATGTAGCTATATTTAAAGAAATCTGGAAAAGGTTGTGCAATCCACTTTCTAATAGCTTTTCTAATGTTTATGTTTTGGTTGTTGTTTTAATTGTGTTTTTAACAGTACATTTTGTAAAAACAGAATAGAAATGCAACAGTTACACAATAAAAATAAATAAATAAGCAAACATACTTTTTTAATGTGTGGTTTGCATAGCATTTGAAGACGGTTTAATATTATTATATTACCTTCTAATGGTAAATTAACTGTTACCAAAAGGAAATAAATGCTTTATTAAAAATGACTTTTTCATTCAACTAATTAAGTAACAATTGGCCCAATAAATAGGGATCTTGATTAGCATGTTTTAATTGATTGTATTCTTATCACTCATATTCAGAGATTTACTATACTATTTGGATTATCAACATATAACATTTTGCTAAAGCACATTGCTGAATCTAGCAGGATGTTTCACATTGGATATTTAATCCACATTAAATATTCTTACCAGTTTGTTATGTGTTCAGCACTCTTTACATGATATAGAATACTTGATTCGTAAATAATAATGAATATATGACTGTGTGATAAAATTATGAACCCAGGTCGAAACTGAAGAAGAGATTACAGAACTGCTCTCTCGCTTTTAAATGGGTTATACCCAAACCACATTTATTTTGTTGAGGCAAAAAATGTATATATGGACTTTATATATGGACAGTTTAATCCAACGCTGTCTTGCATGGATCACCTCCATTTGGATTTGGATTTGGATGTTGGGTTTTGATGTGTGGTGTTAAGAGTGCTGA
The DNA here is from genome assembly GCA_022702515.1 of Ilyophis sp. 1 JC-2022. NCBI lineage: Eukaryota > Metazoa > Chordata > Actinopteri > Anguilliformes > Synaphobranchidae > Ilyophis > Ilyophis sp. 1 JC-2022. The sequence continues at coordinate 103,607,578 of CM040406.1, forward strand.
GCCATGTGAATTCAGTCTGGTAAGTATGTTCTGATACTGAACGTCCAGCCAGCTGGCCCAGTGCTGGTTAAACTCCATCAAACCCAACAAGTGAAAATGTTAAGCATAAAGGTCATTCAAAAACTATATATATATATATATATATATATATATATGAATCTCAAATAGAACAAGACTACATTTACAATCTGAAAGAGGGTAGTGTATTGGATCAGGGCCTTACAGCAACAAAGCAACGTTTTGGTAACCAAAGGAGAAACTTTTGTTTTATGATGGAAATAGCCAACCATTTATATTAGTGAACTAACCAAAAAAGTTAATGCTCACAACCAGATCTTGAGCTTGACAGATCTAAAATGAATATACAAATTTGTCATTATTACCATGTGTGTGTGTGTGTGTGTGTGTGTGTTTGTACAGTCTCCATTTGATTTATTGAGCAAGGAACTTTACCTTACCTCCACCATGAGAAATGATCAAATGTGTGAAAATCTGGACTATAAAACGATGGTTTCTAATCTGTCCCTCAATGTGATATAACTTGACTTGCATTTATCCTCAAGGTCATTTCTGTGTCCTCCTGCAGTTTCAACAGCATAAGATTTCTGACAGAGAAAAGACGTGTATTTATATTTAGGACTGCAGAGAGCAGGGCTTTCTTCCTTACTAAAACACCAGCTTATAGATTTACTGCCTATAAAACTAGAGCTGAGTAGAAATGGAAAATAAATGAAAAATAAGCACCCTGAAAAATTTTTCAAATAATCTTTTAAAAAAGATTGTTAAAGTTTTTTTAATAGTTTTTTAACAAGAGGAAACATTGCTTTTTAT